>OZ010589.1:91922778-92122778 GCA_963932145.1 Acanthosepion lycidas | reverse complement strand
TTACACTTTTTCCTCTTTCTTCACCTTATCGTCGACCTCTTCGTTTTTCTAGGTCTTCTACCGTCCACAAAAATCCACCTTCTTTCTTCTGTCTTTATTTTCTTAGATTGCTTTTTTTTATTTTAACCAAGCTTTTCTTTTTTTTTTTTTTTTTTTTTTTACTATTCCTTTCTTTCTCCCTTTTTATCTTCTTGAATCCATCTTTTTTACGTCATTTTTGTTAACTTCTTTCTCTCCCCCACCCCCGTTTCGTTCTTTCTTCTGGCATTTCCTTTTCTTTCCCTCTTCTCGCTCTTTTTCTTCCTCCTCACTGTCATGATTATCTTCTTTCGACTTTTCTGTTTCTTCTCACTACCCCCGTCATCGTCTCTTTGTTCCTCACTTTATTTTCGTTTCCTTTTTTTTGCCTCACCATCCATTTTCTTTTTCGTCCTCCTCCTCCTCTTCTTCTTCTTCTTCTTCTTCTCACCACCTCCATTGTCTTATCCCCCTTCTATGTTCCCTTTTCCTTCTCTTCGTCTTCATTCTTCTCTTTTTACTAAGATAACTAGACATACAGTTTCGTTTCTTTCATTCTCATATTTCTTCATGTTCACTCTTATTCATCATAATGTTTGTCTACCACTTCTACCTTCTTCTCCAACACTTTAATTAGTATTTTCACCTTCCTTTTATATCAAATTCTCTTTCGCCTGCCTTTTCTTCTTTTCTTTTCTCTTTTAGTTCATCATCTCTCTAACGTTTTCCTCATCTTCCCCCATCATCTGGCGAGCGTTCACTTTCTATATCCTTTCCAAACTTTTCTTATCTGCTCTTTATACTAACCATATTCCTACACCTTCTATCACATCCAACCGGCTATTTCTCTTGTTTTTGTATTGAAAGTCCCATGGCATCATATCCCGAGCCGTTCACTCTTTTCACGTTGACAAGCCTAACAAGTTCCCCTGCGAAACCAGTCCTCAAAGCATGCTACAGGCGCACGCACGTATCGCACAGCTGTGTGCACCGAAGAAGGTTAATCAACCATGGCATTACTGTAAAATTGTTCCTTGCTGCGTCTCAACATCTCAGAGCAAAAGAGATAACTGAATTTTCTTTCAGTCGCTTCCCACGTCGAAGCAGTGAGTGAGCTTCAATAAAACGAATAAATAGACCAGTGGAAATTTTCTTATCATAATAACCGCGCCAGAATTATACCAAATTTCAATAAGACAGAAGCCCTTAAAAATGCGAGTCTTCATGTGTAGTCATCAATTCAGTGTAGACATTCCTTGTCCCTGTTTCAAATAGGTGCTCATCAATATTGCTTTACACACAATATCTCTCTCCATTCATCATATATATATATATATATATATATATATATATATATATATATATAGTGAAATAAATAAAATCAAATAACAAGAAGGGTATTAAAATTTCACAGTCTCTAAAAATAGATGTATATCCACAATCACCAGACCACGAAGCCATATTTCGACTAAACGATCAGAAATCTTTCATAATCAGGATACAAGGTCTTGAGCCAGTGAGAGTCAAAGCGGCACTTTCGAGATGGATCACTAGAGGGGTATATAACGGGATGAAAAATCAAACAAAACCAGAATCGACTAATTAATTTTGTTTATTCTCCGTTGCTACGGTCATCGTCACAACTTAGAGCCGAAATAGGACATTTTGGGCAATTCATTTGCTGGGGGCATTCTTTTCCTCGCTGCAGCCTTGGCCTTTTTTATTGCAATCTGGTCCTCAATGCCGGAGATTTTTTTTTATTATTTGCGACGCATACTGCTGCCGTATTCGATAAGCAACAATAAACTGCAGAAAAACTCAAAATTGATCGCCTCATTTATGTATTGCATTAATATTTAAGCTTAACTTTTAAAAGTTCAACGATAATTCTTCTGTCACCACTTTAAGACAATTTGATGTATGTAGGTCCTTACTTTCCGTACAAACATTTGTTTTTATTTTGCGAGTGAGTTTCGCTGGATTTTGCAATTAATTTCAATTAATCCCAGACTGATTTCCAAGTTATAACAATTGTTATCGTAGAAAAAAATTCGTCGCAAAAAATCACGTAAAATCATCGCACTAATGAAAAATTGGGAATCGAAAATTTCAGGATTGCGGGTTCGGATCCGGTCGGAAATGTTTTAATTTGTTCATAGAGTAGGCCTGATTCAGAAATGGTATGGTCTGTTGGGCTACGGCCTGTAGAAGTAAAATTGAAAAAGTGTGACACACTGACACATTGACATTTATTTATATAGAGATATACATTTTATGTTTCCCATTTTCGAATAAGATGTTGTGTATAGAGAGCAAAATTGTAGATAAACTGTCCGACTAAAGTTTGTTTGTGTTGTTTTTGGCTTAAGTATTTTCAGTCATTTTCAAGAACCAATGTAGTTTTCGGGTGGTAAGTGATGAAGAATAACCGATAAGAACATTTATTTAAAATTATACTTATTATAAAACCCAGGTTGTGTGTGTGTGTGTGTGTGTCGGTTCGTTTATATATTGGATCGGATTTCCTACATTTTTCAACCGATTTCAACAAAACTTCGCAGGACTACGTAAAATTACCTTGCGGTGCTTCTGACAGTGCCAAAAATTGGAAAAACACAATTGTTTTTGCACGAAATCAATTTGAAAACACGATTAAGAGGCATCGCTGTCGCGAGAATGAAAGGGGGGCAACTCATATCGAGTTATACTTATTATAAAAACCCAGGTTGTGTGTGTGTGTGTGTGTGTGTCTCTGTCTGTGTTCGTTTATATATGGGATCGGATTTACTACATTTTTCAACCAATTTCAACAAAACTTTTTTTTGGCAGGTAGTGTTTCTTATTTCTTGCACACTTTTTTCTTTATTTTTACATTCAGAATGCTTTAAAAATTCCATTTACAAGACAATTGTTTATAATAAAATTCTATTCAATCGGTAGACTCATAACGATTGTAAACAATGTTTTTGTTTGTGTTTGACCAATTCGTAAAAAAAAAAAAAAACTAATTAAGACATGCGTGTCCGTCAACCTTAAACAATAATCTTTGTCAAATTTATTTTTCAGTCTTTATGATGGTCGATACTTGATCTATCTCTTACTGTTACATCCCCGGGCAACGCCGGGCTCTACTGCTAGTTTGATATATGTCTGAGGAAAGACTCTTTTGATATCGGAGATCGAGCGTATGCTGATATAAACAAGGTGAATGTAGAAATCAATTCATGATCGCTTAGGAAATTACTAGACACCACACTTAATTTCTATAGCCACTATTTTCTTTACATATACGCGATTTATTTTCATGCCATCATATTTTTTCCAATTTCAAATCTCTATATTTTACATTTATTTTAACATTTTTTTTACATAGAAATCTCATTGATTTTCTTCTCAAATATATTTAGGTACCTCCAAAAAGCTATGCCTGTGGTTTAAAATGAAAAATATTTCTTGAAACTTTTATTTTTGCATAATTTCAATCTAATCAATTGCATTTCATATTTCCAATAAGAAAAAGCACATTGCTGTATTTCAAACTGATTTGAATTTTTTTTTTATTATCATTAAAAACGACGAAATCAGCCATATTGACAAATCTGTCAACACATCGTAATTCTCTTCAGTAAAAAATATTTCAAAAATAAAATATACTTTTCTGAAACTTTATCTGATTTAAAGTTTAATTAATCTAGTTTGAAACAAATATTACTTCTTAGTTTAATATATTGAAAAATTAAATATTTTTAACGTGGAGGTGTTTGCTTTTATGAAGTGTTGACACATTTTTCGATAGACCTATGTTTGGGAATTTTTTCTGGGACAGACAAAACTGCAACAATTACATAATGAATATAGCGTCAACGCCCTTTTATATAATTCTTTTAATTGCCCAGTAATCTTAATAATTTAGGAAATTTTTTAAAGCAATCTAATATTTTTTGAATTTTAGATACTTTGAGTATATAGTTTAACTAACGAAGACACTTGTTGAAGAAATATTTAAAAATTTACCAATAAATTTTAACTTTACTGTAGTTACCACTCTTACTTTCTAATAATGTCGCGTTTGGTTTGGTTTGGTTTGTTTTACGGTATATCAACCTCAATGGGTTATTTAATGCCGATAAGATTTTTATTGCTGGTAATATTTGTTCACAAAAATATATTACTGGTATTAAAACCTATCATTAATGTTTTGACCCCAGTTTGGGTGTTAGCTATTTGCTCATAGTTGGGGCCCTAACAGGTGCTACCACCCCTGGTAAGGGCGGATCTGGGAACAACAGCAATTAAAAGGTGATTCCATGCTCCTCAAAACCTCCTGATCAAAAGCCTTACTGCCGGATGTAGTTTATCGTCATATCCCTTATGATGTCACGTTTGAACATCTTTATTTAGACACGTTTATATACACTTAAAATAAATTCGAAATTCTTTTTAAAATATTGGGGTCATTTAATCGTAGTGAGACTTTCCATTTGTGATTAGTAAATGCAGTCTTAATGACCGCCGCAAATTAATACAGAAGTTTAAAAGATTTAAAAGTTTATAAACAAAATTGGAATAATTAAATGTTTTTAAAAATGAAAACAGTTGTAAAAATTTGTTTTTCCTTAAAAAAGTAGTGTCTATATTATATATTTTAGATAAAAGCAATTAAAAGCTCTAATTAAATAAAGTCTCAGTTTTATTGCATTTTCTTGAAATTTCATGAAATTAAATTTTTTAAAATTATCAAAATTTCGTTAAATTAAACAAATGAAGGTTACAGAGCTAAAAACAATTATAAATATTTTCTAAAAAGCAAAATTTCAAAAATGACATAATTCCTTTGTGAATAAGTCATGGAGGTTTCTTTAAAATCAGACAATTATCTGATTTTTATAAGAATTTCCAAATAAATGTGTTTTGCAACGCTAAAATTTCCGACGCTGATGCAAAAAAAAAAAAAAAAAATTTCGAAGGTTCTAAAAAAGATCGAGAAATATAATTTAATAATCAAATTTAATAATCACTAATTTTAATTTCCTTAGTAATAATACAAATATTTTGATGATAAAACTTTAATCGTATTAAGTTTCGGGCATTTGTTCATCATGTATGCTCATTTCTAGCGAATCTTTGAATGTACCTACATATATTTTATTTCTCTTTCTTTCTATGTGCCGTGTCCTTTTCGGGGCGTAAGCGATCATAGCTCTCCACCTCCTTCTATCCCTTGCAGCTCTCAACAAGTTCCTTCCCTCTGCCACCTCCCCCAGACCACTTTCTCTAATCCCCTTGATTAAGGCTGCTAGAAATATCATGCATTGATTTCCTTTGTCCCTCTTTCCTCTATTCGACGTGTGAGTATCAGATTCTCCAGACCCTCCTTCCTCATTATGTGTCCCAGAAACTTCAAGTGCCTCTTCCTGATGCTAAGTATAAGCTTCCTCCTTGTTTGCATTCTCTCTAAGACATCATCGTTGCTTACACGCTCGGTCCATGATATCTTCAGCATCCTTCTGTAGAACCACATCTCCGTCACCTCGAGTCTCTTCTTCATATTTGAGGAAATCATCCAGCATTCACTGCCGTAAAGAAGGACAGATATTACGTAACAGTATTCTTTTCTTCGTTCGCAAATCTCGCTGTTGATCTTATACCTGTAGACAGCCGAAAAAACAAAATCTGATTGGCTAATGCAAATCTCGATGCTATTATAAAATAAGATCTACCTCTTGATATAATAATTGTTTCTAAAATTACATTGTGGAGCGAATTATGCGGAGAAGCGTCTTGTTAACAGATCGGGGTACCTGGCAGAACGGATCTGATGTTGCAATACCCGAAATTCGTAATGATGCCAGGGTAACATCACTGATGGCCACTACCGAATAGTCACATTGATTTTTAATTTCATTAAATGTTAAATTTTCAAAAATAGTTTCCCGTTAACCACAGGGTTTCTATATAGACAACGTCAGAATTCTTCCATATTTTTTTTTTTTTTTTTTTTCATTTGTGGCGATCTTTTTGAACAAAACGTTGACAACAGAATAAAATTAATATTAGTCATTTTATCATATACTTGCCGTAGAGCCCGGCGTTGCCCGGGGAGGTAACAGTAAGAGATAGATCAAGTATCGACCATCATAAAGACTGAAAAATAAAATTGACAAAGATTATTGTTTAAGGTTGACGGACACGCATGTCTTAATTAGATTTGTTGGTTTTTTTTTTACGAATTGGTCAAACCCAAACTCAAACAAAACATTGTTTTCAATCGTTATGACTATGAGTCTACCGATTGAATAGAATTTTATTATAAACAATTGTCTTGTAAATGGAATTTTAAAAGCATTCCGAATGTAAAAATAAAGAAAGAAGTGAGCGAGACAATAAGAAAGACTACCTGTCAAAAAAAAGTGAAGTTTTGTTGAAATCGGTTGATAAATGTAGGAAATCCGATCCCATATATAAACGAACACAGACACACACAACCTGGGTTTTATAATAAGTATAACTCAATATGAGTTGTCTCCCTTGCATTCTCGCGACAGCGATGCCTCTTAATCGTGTTTTCAAATTGATTTCATGCATAAACAATCGTGTTTTTCCAATTTTTGGCACTGTCAGAACCACCGCAAAGTAATTTTACGTAGTCCTGTGAAGTTTTGTTAAAATCGTTTGAAAAATGTAGGAAATCCGATCCAATATATATAAACGAACAGACACACACAAACACACACAACCTGGGTTTTATAATAAGTATGATGATACTATATGTGTTTTCTGTTTTACTTTTTTTACCTGACCTTAATGAATGTGTAGAGATTTAAAAAAAAAACAAAAAAAAACGGCGATTATCTTCCTTTGGTCGAGGTAAGTCACGTGGGTCACGTGACGTCACTGGATACAGTGGCGAAATTGGTTAGTAAGTCATACAATTCGTGTACAGGGGCAAAACGAACCAATCGCTTGTTTGGTTCGGGTCTCTTGTCCCTAGTTGAGACTAAATCTACCTCTCCCACATGGCGCCGTTTCACTTTGGGAATATCTCTTCCCCGGATATAGAAATATCCGGCCAGTAGTCCACATTTTGGGAAAAACCCAAAACTCGCTGCTTCCATTTTGGGGATATGTTCTTGCTTTTTAAATAGTAAATGATTCATGCCCGCTTGAATTTGGAGTCTTAAACAAGGCTTCTCCAGAAACATAGAAGAATCTCCATATTATTTGTCAGACCCTATCTTTTTGTTCTCCTTACACTCTGCTTGCTAGTTTTGTGTATGTCTTAGTGATATAAAAGTCTGAGAACAAAGCATGTTTGCCTTTTTTTTTCCTTTCAGCCATTATGGCCGTGAAACATGGTGTTAATATATCATGGATATATTATGTAACCTAGAAAAGGTTACTGGATGAAGAATAACCAAAACGGAGGTTGGAAATGAAATAGTAATCTTTATAACATCAACAAAATACAATATTCGCCAGCGGCGTGAAATAGGTAAACCACTGATAGTGGTGGACTACTTAAACAGCATATTAAAATATTTACCTGTCTCCCTACGAGGTAGGAAGCGGCACAAGGCCAAATTTAATGTGGGGAAATTCGAGTCCTGGGCTCTGTAGAAGTCAAGTGACTTACCTGCCAACATGGCTGCCTCCTTCTACTTCCTTATAAAAGGCAAGCCAGCTGATTTTACCTTATTTTATAGGAGAGCACCTAATACACCAGTTGGGTTGGTCCATTTTGCTAGAATGGACCTTCCCAATGCATTTGCATGAGGGGTCTTTATTCAGCTATATATTTCTCCATAAATGACTCAAGTCAGTTTTGGCTTTGGCTACATTTGCCTACTTGTGTGCTAAACCTCTGGCAAACTAGCTAATATTCAACATGGCGCTGCGAACAGGATACGAAGACTGGCAAGAGCTACTTATCAAAATTGGCATTCCTACCGACTCTGCCAAAACCTATGCTGAATCGTTTGTGAAAGAGAATATTACTAAGGATAGCCTCTCTATCATAGACCGGGAAATCCTTAAAGAACTAGGTGTCACAACCATGGGACATGCCCTAGCTATCCTTAAGCTATCAAAGGAGCAACCTTTGACATCAGACAGCTATACGAAGGCCCCTGCAGCCAAACTCCCCCAGCTCCATTCAGAGATGACATCACAACAATTCCGAAAGTTCAGAATTGATTGGGAGGTATTTGTGCAAATGACAAACATGCCCCCTACACAGACCAACATCCATTTATACAACTGTGCTGATGAGACTGTGCAAACGTCGATCATCAATACATACCCCAAATTTTTCTCGGAAAAACCAAACAGACTCCTGAACATGTTGGAGGCATTAGTTACCCAAAAATCGAACCCTATGGTTCATAGATTGTCTTTCGCTTCGATTTCCCAGGGACCAGGCGAATCAATCCAGTAATTTGTTGTCCGCCTTAAGGGTACAGCACAGGATTGTGACTTCACATGTCCCATTTGCAGTCATGACCTATCTGACATCTATATCAGAGACCAGCTGGTCAGAGGTACAGCAAATGATGCTCTCCAAGCAGATTTACTAGCAAAGGCCAGCTCATTGAAGACCCTTGACCAAAACATCAACCATGCTGAGGCATTCGAGGCAGCACTGCGTGACCAAGCACGAATGGCAGGGTCAACTGAAATGTCAGCATTGCGTGCATCAACCTATCGCAAAGAAAAAACAACACAAGTGGAAAAAAATCCCCCTCAATCCAGAAGCCCCAAAAAACTGATTATAAAACAAAACAAGTTCCGCTGTAGTGGATGTGGTAGCCACAAGCATGGCATCCCAGGAACCAGCACCCGCCAACAGGCATGTCCTGCCTGGAATCAGACCTGTGACTTGTGTGGCATCCAAGGTCATTTTTCAAAAGTTTGCCGATCAAGAAATCGCTCTAGTGAAGTGAGAGGCTTCCAAGACGATGAAGCTAACATGGACAGTTTGATTGCACATGTAGAGTTTGACCAGGAGACAGGCTCATATGTGTCCTCTAACAAAAATAGTGTTGTTCAGATAGAAGCAACACTGGTCCCATTCTCTCCAAAGCCAGACCCCAGAAATCCTGAAGATATTCCAGGTAATCAAAGCACTCGTTTGAAAATCTTCCCAGATAGTGGGGCCACCATTTGCCTTGGAGGACCCAAGCACCTACATAGCATGGGTCTCAAGGAAAGTAACTTGATCCCATCAAAGAAAGTTATTCGTGCTGTGGGTGGCTCAACCCTTATAAGCCAGGGATGGTTGCCTATTCAATTTAGTGTTGGAGAAATGTCGACAAAGCAAGCATTGTACATCTGCAATAACATCGATAAGATATATTTTAGCAAGGCCGCCTGTATTGATGTTGGCATACTGTCTCCTCACTTCCCCACGCCTATGACTATGACAACCCACAGCAAATTAAAATGGACCAACCCAACTGGTGTATTAGGTGCTCTCCTATAAAATAAGGTAAAATCAGCTGGCTTGCCTTTTATAAGGAAGTAGAAGGAGGCAGCCATGTTGGCAGGTAAGTCACTTGACTTCTACATCTCCCTCCTCTGAATCTATGCTTAATGCTATTTTAAATTTCCCTGTTCCGAAAACCATCACCGATGCAAGGTCTTGGTTTGGACTGGTAAACCAACTTGCCTGGGCATATTCATTAAGTCCCATTATGCTACCTTTTCGGGACCTTGTCAAAAAAAACTCAAAATTCACCTGGAACCAGACCCTTGAGAAAGCATTTCAGGAATCAAAGCGGGTCATTGTTGAACTAGTAAAGCGGGGCGTCTCAACATTTGACATCAACAGAATTACCTGCTTAGCTCCTGACTGGAGTAAAGACGGCATGGGATTTTTACTTCTTCAGAAACACTGCACATGTGCAATCGAACGAGCCCCTGTCTGTTGCCCTGAAGGCTGGCATCTTGTGTTTGCTGGAAGCAGATTCTGTACTGACGCTGAGCAAAGATATGCACCCATAGAAGGTGAAGCAGCAGCTATCAGCTGGGCACTTGAAAAGTGCCGCATGTTCATACTAGGTTGCCCAAACGTTATAGTCGTGACCGACCATGAACCACTCAAAGGACTTTTTGGTGATCGAGATCTCAGCAAAATTCACAACCCTCGCCTATTCCGACTCAAAGAGAAAAGCTTGAGATATCGTTTCACCATGCAACACTGCCCTGGAAAATGGCACAGAGCCTCTGATGCTATTTCCCGCAATCCAGTCACTACAGTACAAAGCCTACTTGATACATTCTCTATGGAACCCTCCCTTATAGAAATTGATGAATCAGATGAGACTTGTGCAACAATGAGATTGACAGCCCTCACATCAATATCTCAATTAGATGATAATCCTGCCATAACTTCCCCTGACCACATTCGTTTTGCTGGTCAAGAAGACACACAATACACCCTATTACGGAAAACCATAGACAATGGTTTTCCAAACAGTCGTCAAGCAACACCACCTACAATCCGGGAATACTGGGAAGTTCGTAACCGCCTAAGCAATGAAAATGGTCTAATACTACTTGACAGGAGAGTAGTGATACCAACCTCCCAGCGCAAGAACATATTAAAATGCCTACATTCAGCTCATCAAGGAGTAGTTGGCATGAAAGCGCGTGCCAATGACTCGGTTTACTGGCCTGGAATGAATGCCTCAATTCGCAATTACAGGTATAATTGCATTACATGTTCAAGGAATGCCCCAAGTCTACCACATGAACCAATCCAAATGACACCTACACCTGAATGGCCATTTCAACAGATTGTAATGGATTTGTTCTATGTTAAATCCTTCACATATCTTGCTTGTGCAGACAGGCTCACTGGATGGCTCATTCTGTACCGCATCAAGCCAGGGCAAGCGGTTGCTTCCAGGTTGATTTCCATCTGCAGAGAAATATTCCAAACATATGGTGCACCTGAGGAACTTAGTACAGATGGTGGACCGCCATTCTCAGCTTACTCATTCCAACAATTCCTAAAAACCTGGGCTGTTAAGCAAAGAATTTCATCAGTGGCCTATCCCCAGTCTAACGGGCGTGCAGAATTGGCAGTCAAGACTGCAAAAAGACTCATAAAAGACTGCACAGGACACCAGGGTTCCTTGGACAATAACATGGCAGCACAAGCAATCTTGCAATATAGAAACACCCCTATCCAAGGCATTGGCTTATCACCAGCGCAACTCCTGCTTCATAGACGTCTTCGAGATTTTATCCCATCGCACCCACAGTTATATAAACCACACCCTGAATGGATAGCCGCAGCGAAAAAACGAGAACAGAGATTATCCAAACGCAATGCAGACCTCATCGAGAAGTACAACCGTACTGCACATGCACTATCCCCACTTTATAAAGGTGACACAGTCTCCATTCAAAACCCAAATAGCCGTCGATGGGACATAGCTGGGCGAATAGTAGAAACACTTCCCAACCGTCAATATAGAATTAGAGTTGCAGGATCAGGCAGAATAACCCTGCGGAACCGTAGGTTTCTAAGGAAACTTGAAGCACCCATAATCAAGACCCCCATACCAAGCGCCATGCCTGTGTCACCTGAGCCGACAATTACGGATACATGCAGACCACATCAATCTGCCAAAGACTTGGAAAATGGTGACATTACATTACAAAATAAACCAGCGTCCCAGGGCCCTACTCAATCACAGCCATCAAGAACGAGGATTCCCAGGGCGCTATCCCGACTACTCTCGTACAATCAGCCAGGCAATAGGGAATTAATTCCTCCCCAACGGCCAATATGCTTCCGCAATGGGGAGAGGAGGGAGATGTAGAAGTCAAGTGACTTACCTGCCAACATGGCTGCCTCCTTCCATTTCCTTATAAAAGGCAAGCCAGCTGATTTTACCTTATTTTATAGGAGAGCACCTAATACACCAGTTGGGTTGGTCCATTTTGCTAGAATGGACCTTCCCAATGCATTTGCATGAGGGGTCTTTATTCAGCTATATATTTCTCCATAAATGACTCAAGTCAGTTTTGGCTTTGGCTACATTTGCCTACTTGTGTGCTAAACCTCTGGCAAACTAGCTAATATTCAACAGGCTCGGACAAAAATTGCGCGTAGATCCCGCGTACGCCGGATCGGGTATCTGTCTACCTCCACGGATGAGACTCTGCCCTTCGGCATAGCCTCGTCCGGGTTCCTCTCTGCCCAAAGGTAGAGAGTTCGATACGCCAAGAGCTTCCCACGCTTGCCCCCACTTCCAATAGTGTCCAATGTATTTATGAGGATTGGGATATACCCATTAGTGTTCATAGGTACGGTATATAACAATATAATAATGGAAGGGATACAAAGTGGAGAATAAACCATTCTTCTGTAGCTCTCTCTCGTTATAAATGTTTTTTCTAAGAATAGATGATTACTAAAACAATGTGATAACAATAAAATAAATGTCTATAAAATGTCAATGTAGCTAGAAACTTAAATTAATCGGTGATTTATTTTTTGTTTATTTTTTGTTTCTTACTTCTTTTTTTTTTTTTTTTTTTTTTTACTTTTGCCTTCTCGTCAAATGCTTCTCTTCCCGCTCTTTTTATTGAGTCGCCATCGATATTGGCTTCATTTCTAATCCACTGCGTTGTTTTTAGAATGATAATTAAGCCAGCAAGGATGTCTTTATTAAAACATCTTTTTACAGGCGACTTCCAAAAAAGAAAAGAAAACCTCACGTAAGACGAAAAACAACAAAAAGTAAACAGCAAACAGCTTCGTCATTAACTTCAGTCTTTGACTTGCAATCGAGACAGTCTTCACTCTAAATGGAAAATAATACAAACAAGGAAATAAAAAGATATATTAATTACATAAGTCTTTCTATGAAAGCATTGTTATCGGGTTTATCAGGCTGAATCATAAATAATCTCCATTTCGTTTATCATCAACTTTATTCTTTAAAAAAAATACAATTACTTTTTTTTATATAATTTCACCCCCGGGAAGGCAGTAAAGACTCTAAAATACAGGGGGTTTCTGGGTGGGGAAAAATTAGAAAACGGAAACATTACTAAATGCGAGAACGATAAAAGAGTAGTCAGGACGAAAGTAGATAACGACTGATATTGCATTTACATTTTTGAAGACAAAAGTTAGCTGGAAAACATGGAGCTGGAAAAATAAATGTTCCACATGCGAGAAGTGCTAGAAAAGGAACTGTTAGCATAGAATTTACGGTTACATCTAGCCAATTAAACTGTGAATTGTTATGACCTTGCCGCCAATCTAGTTTTGCGCCTAAATTCATAAAGTCAAGTTACCATACCGAAGAGCTCATCAGAACAATTAAAATTTATATAATTTTTTTTCTTGCTTTTAAATTCAAAACGGTGAAGACGACAAGACAACGGAAAACTGAAATGTCTTGACAATGCGCGGATAATCTAAGAAATAGTCTATAAAGAGTCGGGACGACCTACGCTTAATCAGCCGACATTTTAGACAACTACAAACATTTATCAATGTTTCCAGAATTAAAACTTCCAGTGGATAAAGACGTTGGTTAGATCCAATGACTAGACCCAAAGAGTTTTGAGTTCAGTACCGGGCCACAGCAGTGGTGAACCAAACGTGGAGGGTTGAGTTGAGAGGATATAACTGAGACATCCGAAAGAGGCATGGCACGTGGAACTAGAACAGTATACCCCGGTGGACAAAATAAAGGGTTCAAAATTTCCAATCACCCGGAGAAGGTCGGAGCGTACAAAGGCCGAAACGTTGTGAATATGGCAATGTAGATGAGGATAACAGTCTTAATAATATAAATAATGTAAATAATCATAATACCTCATCTCAGGGATATAGACAGATATTAAAACTTCATACTCTCTACCTACTAGACATTCTTGAAGTAGCTTGGCGTAACTGTTTGTTCTATTCGAATAATTTCTTTTCTCGCCTCCCTTCATTTTCTTCCTTCCCTACTACCTTCTTTATACAACGTGTCCCCTGAGGACGTAGGCGATAATGGCACCCCACAACGCCCTATCCTTTGTAACTCTTAAAAGATTTTGTCTATTAATTTCCCTTAAACCCTGTTTCGCCATCCATTTACTCAAGCTCACTAAATACATTATGCGCCGTTTTCCTCTGTTCTTTTTGCCTTCAATCTACCCTGTGAGTATCAGATTTTCCAAGCTCTCTTTCCTTACTATATGCCCTAGAAACCTCAACTGTCTATTCCTGATGTTGAGTATAAGTTTACTTTTTGTTTCCGTTTTCTCTAAAATTTTATCTATGCGCACATACTTGGTCTACGGTATCCTCAGCATCCTTCTGTAGAACTACATTTCATCTTTGAGGATATTGTCTAGCACTCGCCGCCATATAGGAGGACAGATATCACGTAACTGTTCAGTATTCTTTTCTTTGTTTATAGCTAATTGTTTTCTAGTTTTTAGTACTCTGCTTAGCTTTTGGAAGGCACTTTTGGTCATCCCATCTGCAATATTCAAAAATTTAAATATTAGGTTGGTGCAAAAATAATGCCGTTTTCTAACACATGTTACTGTGTGAGAAAACGTCATTATTTTTGCACCAACCTAATACAATGCCAGTCGCTATCTTCTATATTCCTGAATCCCATTCCTTTGTCCTTTCTCCTGATTTAGTCTTCCCATTCTCTTTCATTCCCTGTAACCCCTTACGTCCTAGTGGCTTTATCGCCTTGCTTGGGGTGATAATGATTTTTTAAAAAAATGGGTTTGAAGGACATGCAATGAAGAAAAATATGCATATTTACAAGCGCTTACAAATTAAAAATTTGAAACACCGGGCCTGTTTTGAAGTTCGGCGCTATTAAACCCCCTCCGCCATGTTTTTTTCCCGCGACAACGGATAGAGTTCCGTGGCAATCTGATGTCAGAAGCTGAAAAAAGGCGAATCAGCAGACCTTTGAGCTCACATAAATTCCGCCAGGTATTCAGAAAATGGCTTTAAATTTAACCTTGGCACGTTGCCACATTGCTTCAGCTCGATTCGTGGTGACTCCAGTGTTGGGATCAACAAAGTATTGAGTGTAGTTGACAGTGCCATGAGGCGTGCGAAAGTGTAAAAGCGCCCGAAGTTCTACTGTTGATAGATATCCTTACTCTAGCTTCTCAGTTTCGCCCTCTAAACACGACGCAATTGTTAGCTCTCCGTGGTGTTTTATTTATAGTTATCTGCAGTTTTCACAACTTATGTGTGAATTTCTAACTTTGTTTTTTATATCTGTCTATATTATTTTTTATCGTCTTTATTAAGTGTCACGAGCTATTGCTTGTTATAGACATTCCATATATGTTTTAGGCACTGATAACTTGTTTCAACGTTAGTTTTTTGGGTTTTTTTTTTTTTTTTTACAAAAAAAAAAAAAAGATACTAAGCAATATATGAGTGGTATAATGGTTATTGTTGTGTAAAATGTAATTGGTGTGCTGAGATGAAGCTCGTCTGTTGCATTCACTGTTTTAGGGAAAGTCATGAACCCATCTCTCCTCCAGCTATCTGTGGATTGAATAAGAATGGACTTGGATCTCTAGTCTTGGTAGAAAGCCAGTCTAAGAGAAGGATAATTATGAACCTCATACCGTTGAGAATACAGTAAAAAAACACTCCACCCACAAAATCTATATATAAATAATAAAGAAAAAGAATCTGTGGAAAGTACTGATCCCCTACGTCTGGAATGAACATGACTTACAAATGTCTGAAGTGTTTTTCATCTCCTTTAACAGAAAAAAAAAAAAGATTTACACTTAACATCAGAAAGCGACATTTGAAATTTCTAGGGCGTATAATAAGGAAAGACGGCCTAGAATATCAGATTGAAGGCAAGAGAGGGAGTGGGGGGAAAACGCTGCATAACATAGTGAGCTTGATTAAATGGATGGCGAACAAGGTTTGGAGAAAATAATAAAAAGACAAAATTTATTAAGAGCTCTCCCGTCTTTGCATGCGATCAAAACGGAATAGTCCATTATTTATTATGTATTGACAGGAGGGGGGGGGGGTAAACATTCATTTCATTTTTTTTATTTTTCTTTCTTCTTTCTTTCGTTTTGTTTCGGTTTCGGTTTCTTTCGTTTTCTTTCTTTTGCTTTCTTTTTCTTTCTCTTTTTTTCTCTTTCTTTCTCTTTTTTTCTCTTTCTCTTTCTTTCTCTTTCTCTTTCTTTCTCTTTCTTTCTTTCTCTTTCTTTCTTTTTCTTTCTTTCTTTTTCTTTCTCTTTCTTTCTTTTTCTCTTTTTCTTTTTTTCTATTTGTTTCTTTCTTTTTCTTTCTTTCCCTTTTTTTCTTTCCCTTTTTTTCTTTCCCTTTTTTTCTTTCCCTTTTTTTCTTTCCCTTTTTTTCTTTCTTTTTTTTTCTTTCTCTTTCTTTTTCTTTCTCTTTCTCTTTCTTTCTCTTTTTCTCTTTTTTCTTTCCTTTTCTTTTTTCCTTTCATTCATTCAGAACGAATAGCGCCTCTGATACATCTTTTCATGCGGTCAAAATGGAATAGTTCATCATTTACGAGGTATTTACAGGGCGTAACGGTCGTGAAAACGAAGGCATGGACAAGCAGAATCATAATAAGACACTGTGTGCCAATTGGGTTAGAGTTTGTTTTCTTGTCTTTTATTGTACAGCTAAGAAATTAAGCAACAAGCTTGGCTTGATCAAAATAGGCGGTAAAACTTGGAAAGGCCTTTATGGCGACCACAATTACTCTATCATCTACTGTAAATGACTACTAAATTATCTCTCGGTCGACCAACGTACTTCTCTGTCTACCGAGAACAGCTTACTTATACCTTTCTTTAGTTTATCTAGATTTGTTCATTATGTATGTTCATTGAAAAGAAAACTCCGTTTCAGAAGATGGCTATTCCGTGGCCTCGGGTCACTTTTCTCCTTCATTAAATTAACTTCTTTTACAAGAGAAGCCAAGCAGCCCGACAAGGCGTCTAATTGGACGGCATGTAACAAAAGGAAGAGAGCGTTAGAGAAGCAAGAATGGGATCAGTACAAGAGAAAAATAAGAAAGAAAGGAGCAAAAAAAAAAAAAAAAAAAGAACAAGTCGGTGAATATGGAGGAGAATGCTAAAGAAGATAGAGAGGGAGGATAATATATCAAGAACCAAAGGAGGGAGAAAAAGAAGTAGAAATATAAGGGAGAAAGGAAAAAGAGAAAGTTAGGCACAGAAAGAAAGAGAGTAAGGATGGCTTGAAAGAGACAGATAAAAAGAATAGAACAAACAGGGAATTGGGAGAGAAAGACGTGACAGAAGAGAGATGGAAGAAAAAGAGAAAGTTGAGCAACGAAAAAGAGGAGTTCGAACGAACGAGTGGAAAAGGAAGGGGGTTGGAGAGCGAAAAAACGAAATAAAAATAAGAAAGAAAGATTTAAAAAATGACTATTTTTATTATTATTATTATTATTATTACACCCAGAGCAAAGAGATAAAGCCTCTAAGACGCAAGACGTTAGTGAGAGTGAAAGAATCTGAGAAAAACATAATTAAAGAGAAAATGCGATAAAAGAACAGGATTCAAGGAGACAGAAAGTTACATTTGACGTTGTATTTTAAAAATAATACGGTAATAGGTGTTTTTGCCGGGTATACCTTTATAAGAAACCCGTGTGTTATGTAGTAACGCAGAGCATATCTTACGTAGTACGAGGCGTGCTCGAGTTGCCGCAGCTATAGCAGGAAATCCGATTCGAGTCCTACAGGCAGGCGTGCACAACGATCGTCATTTTATGAAATGGACATCGCACCTAATGCAAATTTATTAACACCTGGGACTTACTATATAAGCGACTACATTGCTTGCTAGCGAGGACAGGGAACTCTAAAGACGACGCTGGTGAGTGTTTAATACCGTTGAGAAAGGGTAAAGAAGGCATATGCAGAAGACCCTTCACAAGCTATTTCGGCATTTGAGATGGACGGCGGTTTCGATCTGAGGCTGATTCCACTGTTTGACGGTACTGGATCGGTGGTCAAATGGACGGAAAAATGCGGAACTTGTCTGTAGAGTGAGAAACGTGAAGCGGCTAGAACACGTCATTCTCTTGGGGGCGCGTTGGCCGTCTACCAGCAATTGAGAGACAAGGAGAAGGCGTATGCAGATAACATAGAGAGAGCCTTATATGCGGCCATCGCGATGAACGAGTTCGAAGAATATGAGCAATTCACAGCGCGCCGTATGCAACTTGACGAATCTGTTGACGTTTATCTGACAGAGCTACGGAAG
The DNA here is from genome assembly GCA_963932145.1 of Acanthosepion lycidas. Classification (NCBI taxonomy): domain Eukaryota; kingdom Metazoa; phylum Mollusca; class Cephalopoda; order Sepiida; family Sepiidae; genus Acanthosepion; species Acanthosepion lycidas. Next base: position 92,104,489 of record OZ010589.1, on the reverse strand, counting down.
CTCGCAGTGTTGTTTGATGCGGTGAGCGACCGCACACTCGTGTGCGCGCTTGTGTCTGGACTACCAGCCCAGGTCAAGCAACTACTTCGCGTGTCGTCGTGAATGAACATGCTGTTTATTGACCAATTGCTAGCACGAGCCTGGGCGATCCTAAAGGACAACACGCTAGAACCGATAGCGATAGTGACAGCAGCAACAACACACGCGACACGGACAAAATGTCTTGACATCACCCGTTGGTCCCCGTACCGACGTTACATGCAACGCCTGTAATGGACCGAACCACCTGGCACGAGAATGCCTCAGCCCTCAAACGACTACCAGTATTACAACTGCTAACCGATTCAGCATGTGTGCACCGGTGGATCTCTGACACCCTGACCCGGAGGGCGAAAGTGCACACCAAAGTGGCCACAGAGATGCTAATAATACGTCGGCTCAGCACTCTGGAGGGGCTTCCCAAAGAATATGGCCTAACCATCGACGTGGCTTTGGTCAAGTATAGTGCAAACCGGGCCGATCAACTCAACAGGTTACGACAGCAATGGCTCGACGCAATACGAAAGGTAGCAGACCCCACACGTTGATGATTTTTCACAGATCAGCAAAGTGGACATCCTGGCAATATCCGAGGCTGTGGTTAAGGAAGTGGTGAGACAATGTGAAGCGTGTCAGTCCATAGACCCGGCTCTGGTTTCAGTAGAAGGCTGGTCAGCTAGACGTAACAGACACTTGGTACCGAGTAGGAGTTGACGTGACACATCTTGGCAACAGACATTACCTGACGCTGATTGATTGTGGCCCTACTCGGTTCTCCACCTGGCACCCAGTGTTTCGTCAGCACTCTGCTAGCGTCATTCGTCAGCTGGAGTCAATATTCTTCGAACGTTGCCGAAAATGGTGTAGGATTCTGCGGGAAAGCATTCAGAAAATTCGCAAAAGGGTGGGACGTCCGCCTGCGCTTTCGATGTGCTCACTTCCCAGACAACAATAGCACAGTGGAAAGTTGCCATCGCACCATCAAGCGCATTGTCACCAGAAAGCAGTGTTCTTTGTAGGAGACGGTATATCTCTAAAGTATAACGTCGAAGGACGATACATCGGCCTCTACAACCCCGGCAAATGGAATCTACACCTACCAGGCACGGGTAAAAGGAATACGCGCTACATCTCCACCGGCATGCGTGGAGAATGCAACCTACAAAATTGGAGATGTAGTGTAGGTGAAGGTCCCGCGCACCATTTGCACGTCCAAATTTGGAAAGCGGGTAGTGTTTTATTAGGGACCTTCGCCTCGTCAAGGGTATTAACTATGGTGGGAGCGCGAGGACAGTGAGTCATTAGAACCAGGAATTGTAGTAGAACGCAAGGATTCCACAGAAACGCCCAGTGACACGACAGATGATGATGACCTATCCAGACACGGATGAAGAGGTAATTGAGGTAATTCGAACAAGGGAAGTCCTTGTTCGAATTACCTCAACCAATTTTCCTCTCGCGCTAGACGCAGAAACCTCTTCAGTTCTGCTAAGGAGAAGCACAAGACAGAAGCGACCGCCTCCACTTCACACCCGGGATGTCACCTGTGTGATCAGGGGATCTGGAGAGAGTGTAGTAACGCAGAGCATGGCTTACCTAGTACAAAGCGTGTTCGAGTTACCGCAGCTGTAGTAGGAAATCCGGTGTGAGGCCTACAGACGCGCGTGTGCAACAACTGTCATTTTATGTAATGGACATCACAGCAAATTTATTAACATTGACTCTTACTATATAAGCGGCTGCATTGTTTGCTAGCGGGGGCAGGGAACTCTGAAGACGACGCTGTTGGTGTGTAGTACCGTTGACGAAGCGGTAAAAAAGACGTAGGCAGAAGACTCTTTACATGTTACACACCTTCATTTTTTTTTAAACACCTTTTACTTCTTTTTGTCTCTCCTTTCACATCTAAGACAAGATAAAGCAACGAATGAAATAGTATTACTGGAGAGTGTCTTCTCGTTCTGGTCTCGAAATTAAAACCAGGAGAAAGAAAGAACCTTGTTTGGTTTGTTTTACGGCAAATCAACCTCAATGGGTTATTTAATGCCAATATAATTTTTAATTTCTGGTAATGTTTTTCTTCAAAAATCTATTTCTGGAAATATTTTTCCTTGAAGAAATCTACAGCTGGTCATATTTTTTCCAAAGAATATATAACTGTTTGTACTTCTGTTTTTTTGTTTTTTTTTAAGTTTTGCTGATAATAATTGTTCCTACAAAAATTATTGCTGGTAATAATTTTTTTTACAAAGTATTTCTGGTATTAAAACCTATTTTTACACAAATGTGGGTGTTAACTATGTGCCCCTAGCTGGGACCCTAACAGGTGCTACCATCCCGAGACAGGGGAAACCTGGGAACACCAGCAATTAAGAGGTGGTTCCGCGCTCCTCAAAACCTCCTGATCAGAGGCCTTGCTGTTGGACTTAATTTATCGTCATACCCAGGACGCGGATGTAGTTTATCGTCATATCCAGGATGTTTATTTATTTGGGCTAACCTAAAAAAATGGTGTTAGAACCTGTGTCTGAGTTTTTAGTTCTACAAGCCTTCCTACTGTTCACGGTAGTATTCGTTTCGTGTTTTAAAACTAAGAATTTCTCTCTCAGTAGACGCAAAGAAAAAAACCAAAAGTACTTTGTACACGCTTCGATTGACGCCATAAAAATGCATGGGCATATAACACGCATCCACCAATTCAGACGGGCATAGCCAGGAAAAAAAGTTCTTAACGTATTTAAAAGGTAAAGTTAAAACCAAGCAGGCTGTACGTTACAAAACCACTTTAGCTATAGCAGAAAACACTGTAAAAAAAAAAATCAAGCAGTTCAGGTGAACATATTACCTTGGCTCAAAACAAGTCATTCTTCGACAAACGTGGACTTTTGTGTCTGCAAAAACATGGAGTGTGAAAAGGTCTGGTTTTCTCATGACACCACCATTATTTTAACTACATCCAAACATCGGCATGGTTTTTTTTTTTTTTTTAAAAGCGATGATTAGAATGGTAATAAAGTCTAAACATATGCAATATATATGAATATATATGAATATATTTGAATTTATACCTTTCCGTTATTCTTGAGAATTGACAGCAAAATAATAAATATTATTTATTAGATTGTTTATTTATACTATTTATTTATTATTTTATTTATTGAAATGATTGGTAAAACATCGGCTGAATGCCAGTTGATACAAACTTTATAAAAATGATAAATAAAAAGGATTTACATTAAGGTGCTTCACATATCATAATAATTTAGAAAATGTTTATAAATTTATGAATACATTTTTTTTTTCAAAAAATAATTTTCATATTTCTTTCTTTATACATTGGTAAATGATAAACATTGCATTAATCCTAATTGCATTAGTTTTAGAGAATGTTGTAAATATAAAATTATGCTTGTAAATAAACATAAACAATAAACACTGTAAATATTAGGTTGGTGCAAAAATAATGTCGTTTTCTCACATGTGAGAAAACGACATTATTTTTGCACCAACCTAATATAAAATTATGCTTGTAAATTAACATAAACAATAAACATTGTAAATATTAGGTTGGTGCAAAAATAATTTCGTTTTCTAACATATGTTACTATGTGAGAAAACGACATTATTTTTGCACCAACCTAATATAAAATTATGCTTGTAAATAAACAAACTAATAAATAAACAAATAATGTTCAATATTTTTGTTATATATTCTCAAGAACAAAAAAAGTATGAATCCACCTTCTTCATATATTTAGGTTTTATTACAATTCTAATCTCGATTTTTTTTTTTTTTAAAGCAACATTGCTGATGATCAGTTAAAATAATAAGCGGTGTATGGGGAAAAACAGTCCTTTTGACATTCTGTTTCTTTTACGGATACGACGGTCCATGTTTGCCCATTCTTCTTTAGCCGCTTTATATGATTAATATGTTTAATTCGGCGTTGTTTAATTCGTAGCAAATAAAACACAGATATGGCACAAGACAATTTTTCTTTAATGGCTACTCATTCTGGCTTTGGGAAATAGAATTCTAATTAGATTTATGATGATAACTGAAGCGAAATATATTATTACAGTGAGGCTAGCAAGCACAGGAAGGAAACTACAGGAACTCCTGCAAAAGGTGATGAAGGAAAGCGAGAAGAAATGGGCGAATTGTAAGAAGACAAAACGTATGGTTGACAGCAAAAGGGACAGCCCAACATGCGAATTACAAATTGGGGATACCAAAAAAACAAGCAAATACAAAAACAAATGTAAATATCTTGAAAAGTGTTTTAACAGAGGACGGAAAGTGCGATACCGAAATACGAAAGCCCATTGGGATAACGAAAGATGCCTTCCAAAAGCTAAGTAATTATATATCATAAAAAGGGAAAATTTAGTTAGATATAAAGAAAAAAGTACTGAACTGCTATGTAATATCAGTTCTCCTGTATAGCAGCGAATGCTGCAAATCCACTCACAAACGAAGATGAAGCAACAGAAATGTAGTTCTACAGAAGGATGCTGAGAATACCATAGACTGAACTTGCGTGAAACGACAAAGTTTTAGAGAAAATGGAAACAAAAAGGACAATTATCAGTACGAGACAATTGAAATTTATAAACCACCTAGTGAGGAAAGAGGGCTTAGAAAATTTGATAATCACAGGATAAATTGAAAGCAAGAAAGACAGAAGAAAATGGCACACAACCTACCTAACGAGTTTGTGTAGATGGTTGGCTGAACAGGGTTTAGGAGAGATAGCAAAAATACAAAATTTGTTAAGAGCTATAAAAGACAAGAAACTGTGGAGAACCATGATCGCCAACATCTTGAAGGGTATTTTTTTGGTTGTTGATTAAATCGTTTTCTATGGCTTATCAACTATTTGTAAGTTATTTAAAGCCAGAAAATATTTTAGATTGTAAGAATTTTGTGGAGCGGTGAGATAATAATCGTTTAGTGATACAAGTCTTACTGATTAACCCATAGCAGGTGGAAAAGAGGTGGATTAATACCTTTCCTAAAGGTATTTCCTCGGAAGTGGAATATAACGAACCAGTATGCATTACACTACCCGTAAATGGAATCGCCTGGCATTTCCGTGCGGTCACCTATCTAGCTCGAGCCTCTGATCAAGAGGTTTTGAGGAGCGTGGAATCACCTCTTAATTGCTGGTGTTCCCAAGTCCACGCTGACCCAGGATGGTAGCACCTGTTAGGGCCCCAGCTATGGGCAAATAGTTAACTATTGCCAGCAATACTTTTTGGAAAAAAATTATTACCAGCGATGCAGTTTTAAAGGAAGTATGTTACCAGAAACAGATTTTTGACAAAACAAAATATTACCAGCAATAAAAAGTTTTTGTCGGCATTAAATAACCCATTGAGGTTGATATGCAGTAAAACAAAATAAACCAAACCAATCTAAACCAAAGAATACATATTCTATTCATACGAATCTATCCTAAAAATGTTGTCGGCATTAAATAAGCCATTCAGGTTGATATGCCGTCAAACAAAATAAACCAAACCTAGCTCGACATTGCTAAAGCTTCAGTGATCGTACGGGAACCGGTGTTTCAACGTGATATGGTTGTAACCCAGTCCTGAAAGAACACGACACATTGGAAAAACAAACAAACAGGAGAGCCTATTCTGAAAGGCTGATATCTCAACTGGTATTTGAGTAAGTTGAATACAGCTTGATGGAACTTTTTTTTTTTTATTAAAGATTATTTTACTGATTAGTTACTTCAATAATTAAATGTGTAAGGTTTCTTACGGCAACATTTTATAGTACATGAAACAATAGTGATTACAAAGAGTAAATGCACAAAATAAAAGACCGATTGGTTTGTAATGCGAGATAACATTTATGAGAGAAATTAACAAAAGAAAAGTTTAGACACAACGAAATGTTCATTAATACGTTATATAGTCGGAACTTTGTTGCTGTGTTTTGCGTGTAGCATTTACAGCCCTTTTTGCAACAGTCAAGAAAGTTCAAAACATCAAACCTGGAAGAAAGAAAGTTGCTTTAGGATTCGCGTGTTTTTATATTCGAGAGCTGCTGCTGATATGAATTTTATTTTAGAGTTGCTGTTGCTACTTATGTTTGAGGTCACTACATCATGTCTTAAAGAATTCAAATCGCTATAAAAGCCTGGACAGAATCAACAAAACTTGAACTTTTTTTTTTCTTGATTCGATAACGTTTTCAACATACTTGACTCCATATCTTTCCTCAAATGGAGCTAGAAAAAATAACATTAAATAGTATAATTTCTTTGAAGAGTGTTTAATGAGGCGAGAATGTTTAGTTAATAATACCAATAACTACATTTTTCTTTCCCCAAATAATACCAATAACTACATTTTTCTTTTCTGCATTTTTTATTTTCGATTGTGCAATTATCCTTCACATTTTCCTCCAAGAATTTCTGGTTTCATTTCCTCGTACATTTCAGTTAGTTCATTCGTTGTTACAGTTACTTATTTCTCTTCTCATCATTATCTATTCAGTTTTTCTCTTTTTTACACCTTCTGTTCGTCTTTCTTCATCTTGATTATTTTTTTATTTTTGGCTTTCTTCTTTCTCTCACGTCTTTCATTTTTTATTTTTCACCCTTTTTTCTTCTAAGTTTGTATTCTTTCTTTTTTTTTTAATCCTTTTTTTTTATTTGTTCTCTTTTTTAACACCTTTATCCTTTTCGTTCTCAATCCAGTGCTTATTTTTGTCCCTTTATTTATTTATTTTTTTTTTTTTTAACTCTCTTTTTTCTCTTCTCTTCATTTCCTTCCTTTTCTCCTTTTAAGCACCATCTTTTTAACTCATGGCACTTCTTTTTTTTTTTTTTTTTTTTTCATTTTGGGCTTTCTTCTTATTCCTATCGTTAATTTCATTTTTCTTCTTCATCATCACTTAAACCTTATTCTTTTCTTTTTTTTCTTTCACGTCTTTTTTGGTTCTTTTTTTAGTTCTTATCCTGTACTTTCTCTTTGTTGCTTTATCTTTCTCCTTTTCCTCGTCTCCATTTCTTTGATTTTTCTCCCTTCTTCACCTTATTTTATCATTTTATTGTCTCTTTATCTCCATCTTCTTTCATCCTTCTCTTTCTTCTTCTTTTTTATTCTCTTATTCCTTTCCTTTTTCTTCTTTATCTTTCTTTTATTTCTTCTTCTTATCCTTATTCTTTTTTATGCTCTTTAACAGTTTCCCGCTTTTTTTTCGTCTTTCTTTTCTTCGTTTGCATCTTTTGCACTTTCTTCTTGAAATAAATGCAATAAAAGGTTTTTTTTTTTTTTTTTGTTTTTTTTTTAATCATGCCGAGAAATGATAAGATTACGAATCAATAGAGTTCACCATTTCGCCTACGCCTCTTAAAGAATAGGAGTTTTTAAAAATCCTTTCTCCTTCGTTCAGCATTGACAGGAGAGATGATGGATGAAACGATCTGGTCCCGCAACCAGAATTAATGACTGATTCACCATTTATTTAACTTTAATTATTGTTTAATTTTTCACAATTTTAAATTTTGATTTATTCCTTCAGTTTTGCAAGTTAATAAAATGAATTATGATTGCATAACGCCAGCAATGACGTACGGGCGGGAAAGACGGAAACTAACAAAACCACTTTCAAACAAAACTTAGATACACAAAGGGACACTGCTAAGGATAATGCGAAGAAATGAGATATAGAAATAATTAAACGATATAATGGATGTGGGTGGGACACAGCAAGAAGAAAGAATAACAGAAGGAGCATGAGGTTGGTCGGTGCCTAATAAATAACAAATTCATTTGGAAGCCGCCAAACAAAAGACAGATGAGATTAAAAAAAAAAAAGTGTTTGCAATTGAAACATTTCCGTAGATAGATTCTCGGTTATTATAGAAGCAGTTGGGAAAAGCCTTTGTCCGGTTGTGAACTCACAATGGAAAATGATTATATGGTTGAGTTAATTGGGTTGCTTTAATGTTAATTGCATTCAACTTTATTTTCGCGTGTTTTAAGAAGAAACAATGATGAACAATTCGTGGACTCTGCATAATTATTAGGTTGGTGCAAAAAATAATGACGTAATAATGTCGTTTTTTGACGTATTTTTTAACGTCAAAAAACGACATTATTACGTCATTATTTTTTGCACCAACCTAACACATAACCTAGTTATATAATTACGAAGAGCCCACAAATATTTCCTCATTGGTTCATCTTGAGTTCCCTTTTTAGAAACTTTTTGCCTTCCATATATTTTAATCTTCTTCCTTGTCCTATTTTTTTTTCTATCCCTTCTTCTTCGTCTGTCTATGTTTTTATTCCTTTTCTTCTTTCTCTCTTTTCCTGTCTTTTTGGGATTTTTTTTTTTATCCTTTCTCCCCTTTCCTTTCCTCGTCCTCTTTCTCTTGTAGCCTGTCTCCTCTTTCGTTTTTCTTGAATTTTTCTTCTTTCTTAATAAATGCACTTATTACTTTCTCCGCATATATACATTCTTTTCTTCCTTATTCACGTCTTTTTATTTTCTTTTTTCACTCCTCTTCCTTTTCTTTTCCGTCTTCTCTTTCTTTCCAGCTTGATTCTTATTCGTTACTTTTCACCATCCTTCTCTTCATTCTGCGTCCTGGGTATGACAATAAACTACATCCACATCCTGGCCTCTGATCAGGAGGCTTTGACGAGCGTGAAACCACCTCTTAATTGTTGGTGTTCCCAGCTCCACTCTGACCCGGGATGGTAGCACTTGTTAGGACCCCAACTATGGGCAAATAGTTGACCCCAAACTGGGGTCAAAATACTGTGAAAGTGTAAAAATGGGCTTTAATACCAGAAATACTTCGTAAAAAATATATATTACCAGCAATACATTTTTGAAAAAAAAATATTACCAGCGAACCATATTTGAAGGAATATTATTACCAGAAATAGGCTTGAAAAAAATATTAACAACAATAAAAAAATTGTCGGCATTAAATAACCCATTCAGGTTGATATGCCGTAAACCAAACCAAACCAAACATCCCCTTCATTCTCTTTTCCCCGTCAGTTTTTTTCTACTCCTTTCTCTTCTTATCACTATCCTCATTCATCGACTTTTCTCATTCCTCCATTGCCATTTTTTTCTTTTATCCTGCTCTTTTTCCCCATTCTTTATTTCTTTACTTATCACTATTTTCCTTTTTTTTCCCTCACCACACTTTCTTTTTCCTTCTCTTTCTCTTCTCAACCTTATCAGCTTCTTTCTTTTTCCTTCTCTTTCTCACCCACCCTTATCAGCTTCTTACTTTTTCCTTCTCCTTCTCTTCTCAACCATATCAGTTTCTTTCTTTTTCCTTCCCTTTCTCTTCTCAGCCTTATCAGTTTCTTTCTTTTTCCTTCCCTTTGACTTCTCACCCTTATCAGCTTCTTTCTTTTTCCTTCTCTTTCTCATCCAACCCTTATCAGCTTCTTTCTTTTTCCTACCCTTTCTCTTCCCACCCTTATCAGATTCTTTCTTTTTCCTTCTCCTTCTCTTCTCACCCTTATCAGCTTCTTTCTTTTTCCTTCCCTTTCTCTTCCCACCCTTATCAGCTTCTTTCTTTTTCCTTCTCCTTCTCTTCTCAACCTTATCAGTTTCTTTCTTTTTCCTCCCCTTTCTCTTCTCACGCTTATCAGCTTCTTTCTTTTTCCTTGTCTTTCTCATCCCACCCTTATCAGCTTCTTTATTTTTCCTTCTCTTTTTCTTATCACCCTTGTCAGCTTCTTTCTTTTTCCTTCTCTTTCTCTTCTCACCCTTATCAGCTTCTTTCTTTTTCCTTCTCTTTCTCTTCTCACCCTTATCAGCTTCTTTCTTTTTCCTTCCCTTTCTCTTCTCACCCTTATCAGCTTCTTTCTTTTTCCTTCTCTTTCTTTTTCCTTCTCTTTCTCTACTCACCCATATCAGTTTCTTTCTTTTTTCTTCTCTTTCTCTTCTCACCCTTATCAGCTTCTTTCTTTTTCCTTCTCTTTCTCTTCTCAACCTTATCAGCTTCTTTCTTTTTCCTTCTCTTTCTCTTCTCAACCTTATCAGATTCTTTCTTTTTTCTTCCCTTTCTTATTAATCTTTTTATTTCATCGTTCTTTTCTTTATTTTTTCTTCACTCATACTTTTTTCATCTCTTACCCATCTTTTTCTTTCTTTTTATCTCTTTTCTTTTTTTACGACTCACCTTTTCCTTCCTACATCGTTTTTTTTCCTTCATTTAGCCATTATTCTTCGCTTCCTTCTATTTTTCTTCTTTCAATCTCATTCTTTTTCTTTCTATACTCTTCTTCTTATTTTTCATCGCCCTCCTAATTTCTTCTTTTATTTTCAAATCATTCACTTATAGTGTTCCTCCTTTTCCGATTTGCAATCCGTTTTTCTTCGTCTTTCTTCTTTTCCGATTTCCACTTCTTTTTTTCTTCGTTTTTCTTCTTTTTTTTTTTTTTTGGTCTTCCTTTTTTTTTTTTTTTCTAATTGGCACTTTCTCTTTTCTTCCCTGTCCCTCCTTCCTTTCGTGTTTCCACCAAAAGAAATAAATAAAATTCAACATCCCACTGATATTCTTTACATTTTTCATTTCTTTATTAGAACGCTTTGTTGTTTTTTTTGGGGGGGGGTGTTTTTGTTTCGCCTGTCATTGAGAAACTTTAACTCTCTCCAAATCAGCAAGGTCAACCATTTCGACTGATTTTTTTTTTTTTTATTCACGACAATTATACTCGGCTTACTGTTAAATACAATGGCAGTGACATCTGAATTGGTCGTCGTAATCCTACCAGTCAATAGAGACTAAAGTTGCATGAAGTAGTCTTTAGATCTGAAGACAATGGTTCATTATACCGAAATTACTTTAAGCACTAGCTGATGATTCACAGGTACACTTGTCAATTCTGGTTTATTCAGACCTTCGCAAATGCACCAAAATATAAAGGCAAGCGTACGGGGTTTTGGGAGTTTTACACCTCGGCTTTCTTCAAAAGATTGAAATTTCGAACCGAAACCTTTATTTCGTCCACCGGGGTAGATTGTTTATTTATGTATCATTTATTTCCAAGTTTTCGTTCACTACTGGTATTGGACTCACAACTCTTTCGGCATTGAAGATGAGGATAATAATCCGAATAATGCAAGTAGATAAAGTCTCTTCTACGGATAACATTCAAACAACTTTTTTTTTTCCTGCATTGTCGTAAAATTGGGTTATCCTGCCCTAACCCCGAATAAGTACAACCATTGTCAAGATAAAATATAATAGAAACCTTCAGTTTCTTCTTGAACAATTAGATGAACGCAATCAGAATCTATATCAATGGCTCCACTGGGCGCCTAATATAGTTTAATGGTTCGACCGTTCGTATGCGTAATCAGTACAAATTGCAACAATGTCCCCCCCCTCTTGCAAAATTAAACCAAGTACAGTAATATGACAAATATATATGCGGAGTTTTAATTGCTCAGAAAATATCTATATATAATGACAGATAATGTGAAAAAATAGAAAAGATGTTCAGACAATGCGTTTCGTCTCTTTATGGCAGACTTCTTCAGGTCGAAATGTCAGCGAAATCCATGTGTAAGTTTGAATTTTGAGGGAGAAGTATCCAACGAAGTGTCCTCACACGGGTTTGTCTCTCATTCAGACCTGAAGACGTCTGCCATACATAGCATTTCTACTTTGTTACATTATCTCCAGTTTTGTTTGTATTTCAGTGATACAATACATCGTAAGCAATGCGTAAAAAGGAAACTCAAAATGCAAATTGAAAGACAGTAAAAAAAATAAACGTAAATATTAAAAACATAATTTTAGTGCCAACAGACTTAAAAATATATATATTTCAGTGTGGACTGAGAGAGAGAGAGCTGAAGACGCTTGGTCACATTATTGCCGGCGTTGTGCAAGTCCGCAAGGACAAAAGGAAGGAAGGGAAGTTATTTACTCGCCTCCCCTCACATACTGTGGCAAGATTTGACACGGGGTCTTTTTGGTGATACTTTAGTATTTGGTCTACTTCATTTACTATTATAGTATACGGTCTACCGCGCTATGAACTATACTGTGACATCACCTCACCTCACGTGCCGTCCACCTGCGGTCTACCACAATGAATTCTACCATCGCCTCACCTCACGTGCCGTCCACCTGCGGTCTACCACAATGAATTCTACCATCGCCTCACCTCACGTGCCGTCCACCTGCGGTCTACCACAATGAATTCTACCATCACCTCCCCTCACGTGCCGTCCACCTGCGGTCTACCACAATGAATTCTACCATCACCTCACCCTCTCGTGTGTCCTGTCCACATAAAAGGAAAGAAATGAAGCTCCGACATCAGAATCCCCCCCGAGGGGGGTCTGAAACTGTTAACATCAACTGGTTAACTTCCTTCAGATTAAAATGTTGCTGAAAGATTTTTATAGACGTGTCAAGGACGCATGGCACAGTTAGATCCAGTGACAGGACCCAAAGAGTGTGAGTTCAATGCCCGGTTAAGGCAGTGGAGAACTTGGAGAGGGGAATTAACCGGAGATAACTGATAACTGACATCCATTAAACATGGCGCATGGAACTAGAACAGTCTACCCCAGTGAGCGAATTAAATAAGACTTCTATTTGCTTCAAAGGCAAATTATACTGGACAATTTTACTATATTAGGATGTAATATGTTATAAAGTACAGTAGTTTTAGTTCGATTTTCAATAAACAATGAAAATTTAAAACATTTTGTCTTATAATTTGTGCCTAGCGATATTATGGTCAGTATTTACATTATTCGGACTATTGTCCTCATCTTTGTCGCCATATTTATTACAACGTTTCGGCCGTTGTACTCTCCGGCCTTCTTTAGTTAGATCCAGTGACAGGACCCAAAGAGTGTGCGTTCAATACCCAGTTAAAGCAGTGGAGAACTTGCAGAGGGGAATTAACAGGAGATAACTGATAACTGACATCCATTAAACATGGTATGTGGAACTAGAACAGTCTACCCCATTGAGCGAAATAAAGGGTTCAGTTCGACATTCCAACCACCTGAAGAAGGCCTGAGCGTACAACGGCAAAAATGTTGTAATCAATATGGCGACAAAGATGAGGACAATAGTCCGAATAATGTAAATAGTGTCATCTTGAACGAGGAAACAACAGTTGCATTTTTACTAGAGGACAATCTGCTAAATATGCTGCAGTGTTAGAAAGTTAAATGAGGTAAACCAAATGCTATAGCAGCAACACTTTTTTTTTTTAATGTGGAGCTGCCTTCGACCAATCTCAGAATTTTTCCAGTCCTCGAAACCAGTTTCATACTGTCACCGATATTCCATCGACCCCGTCCTTCGCTTAGTGCCATGAGGAAATTGTCGCAGGGTTGGAATCTCCGGGACCAAGCCGCTTCACTCATTTAAATTAACAAAAAAAGCTACTACACAATGATCCCGGCCCGAAGAATGAGAGAATGTTTCTAAATTCAGCGATCTGTCTATATTTCTGAGATGAGGTATTATGTACACTATTTACTTCATTCGGACTATTGTCCTCATCTTTGTCGCCATATTTATTACAACGTTTCGGCCCTTCAGTATCTGTCTAGATTTCTGAGATGAGGTGTAATGTACACTAATTACTATTGTCCTCATCTTTGTCGCCATATTTATTACAACGTTTCGGCCGTTTCAAGGACACATGGCACAGTGGATAAAGGCGTTAGTTAGATTCAGTGACAGGACCCAAAGAGTGTGAGTTCAATACCCGATTAAGGCAGTGGAGAACTTTCAGAGGGAAATTAATAGGAGATAACTGATAACTGACATACATTAAACATGGCACGTGGAACTAGAACAGTCTACCCCAGTGAGCGAAATAAAAGGTTCAGTTCGACATTCCAACTACCTTTCACGTTATTTTACGGACTCTAAATTTTAGGTATATGCTTCTCTCTCCCATACACACACCGGCTTCGGTTGAGGTAGTTTTTTTTTATATTTATTTAGTTGAATACTTTCACCCCAAGTAAAGCGACAATATCACTATCACCCTGAGGGTTGCAGGGAATGAAAGAAAAGTACAGACTGAAAATGGGGAGGATTGAGGAAAGGACAAAAAAACACAGGATCCCAGTAGACAGAAGATGGCGATTGACGTTGCATTTAATTTTTTGAAAATTGTAGTTATCAGGGAAGAAAGAAATCGGAAGGGAGTTCCACAAGTGGGAAGTGCGAGAAAAAACTTTTCGAGCAGAAGTGGATATTTGCATCTAGTTCAACAGTAAACGGTGAGACTTCGTTACCAATCTAGTAGCACGCTTAAATTTATGTAATCCAGGCAACAAGGGAAAAAATCTCATCCATGCAGTTGCCATGAAAATAGAAAAGACAGAGGGAAGACACGTCACGTTGGTGAGAACACAGTGACCGAAACGTTGTAATAGCAACAACAAAGATGAGGACAGCAGTCTATGTGTAAATAAATAACTCTTGATTCCCGAAATTCAGACCGAAAATGCTTCATCTCAAAACAATTTTGGATTGTGCATATAACACTATGTACGGGCTTTAAAATGAACTAAAACTAAATGTGTTTGTATTATTATAGTTGTAGTATCTGAAGGGACATCAGTAAATTAATTTAAAAGCCGTCTTTTTATTGTTTAATACCTTTGTGAGTACAGTGGCTTGGAAAACCTTCCATGATTTGAACGGCGTTCAAGACACAGTAGAAACCTAAAGCAATGAAGGACAGCCTCGTTCTGGAGAGTCTAAGTCGGGATAATAGAATATACATGATTCGAAATTCGATAGGAGGTTTATTGTGAATATTCCAATACTTCCCCGAAGCTCATCTGTTCGACCGAAGCCATCGGCAAACGTCCTCATCCTTTCTAGACGGTCAGGTTTCTTTTTAAAATTGATTTCATAGTCAACAAAAAGAGAAGGTAGCTTCGTTTCGACAAGCCGTAGATAATAAAAAAAAAGTACCCATAATAGTGAAACAACTGACAGTGAATTTTATAGTCTTTTCTCACTATATGTTCATTTTGCGAGAATTGCCAAAAACTTTTAAATTATTAAATTTTATCTCTACTGTGGAATGAGGCAACGTGGGAATCCTTCGCTACCTGACACAATAGTACCAATTCTATTGTGTGTATATGTATTCATAGGAATAGGTGCATGTAGTGACCTAATCATGTCTGGTTTTGTGTTCATTTTTGGACCAGTGTATTTCATTTCCAGATTCTACAAAAGCGACATTTATCACTTACTAGTCTTCTAGGTACCTCCACTTTTTCGCGGGAAAACAGCATAGCGTAATAAACAAATGCCACAAACTTACCGAAAATAAATTTTTATCGTTAAAACGCTTATGTTATTATTAAGATGAAAGACCAAAGTGTATTTTAATTATTTTTTGATATTTTTTAATATTTTTTAACACGTTCGAAATTTTGGTTAAAGTTTTCTTTTTTTTACGTCATCGCGGTGCTGTAAAAATAACATTGTTTTTTTTTTGCGCTTTTTTCCCGTTGAAAACCCATTGATTTGGAAATTCTTGTAAAATTAAAGTAATTGTCCGATTTTAATGAAATTTTCAGGACTTATTCACCAATGAATGAAATTATTTTTGAAATATTTCTTTTTAGTAAATTTTAGTAAAAAATATTTTTTTTTTAATATGATACACCCCACTTACTTATTTTCCCGAAATTTCGTTCAATTCTTTTTATTTCCTTACAATTTTTTTTTGTTTAAAGTAAGAGTCATTGGAGATGGTAAATCACCTACTTTTTTTTTTCTAATTTGTTCCAACTTTTGTAAAATGAGCTTTGAATAGAAAAATAATGAATCCAATAAAACTATGATATTACTTAATTAGAAAAGCTTTTAATTGCTTTTGTAAATAAGTAATATTAAGGTCATTATTGCCTGAAGAAATAAATTTTTTCTGATGAATAATTAAATTTTACAAGAATTTTTTATTTGTTTTACATTTTGATTATAATAATTTATAATAGTTTAAAAATCGTGCAAAATTCTGTATTAGCTTATTTCCTTTTGATAATTAGTAATTAAGTAGAAACAAAATTTACGAGTTCAAAATTGCCAAGTTTAATAAATTTAGTGATTCCACTTTTTTTTCAAATAATTTTTTATGTTGTATTTTTCTACTTAATACATTCCTTATTTCCATGTACGGTAGACTGAAATTGCCATTATTATAAAAAGAGTTTTGTCCCTTTATTCTAATAAATAGACATAACAGTAAAACTAAAAATAAAAGGGTTCACTCAGATTTCTAGTAATTTTCATTTATGGTCATCCGTAGTAGCTGTCATTACTTGTCAATCAACACATGGATCAAGTATCGGATCAAAATTACGGTACCAATCGTTAATAATTCGTTGTATATTTCTTTTTTATGCTATAATTAAGTAATATTTTTTTTAAATCAGATTAATTTAACATTAAATTTTCTAATTTTACTAAAATGACGTGTCAGAAATTTTTTTAAATATTTTTAAAATCGATAAATTTGTGTTTGTTTACAAATTTCTTAAAATTAAGAAAATGGCGGGTTTTTTGAAAATTTAAAAATTTAAAATTAAATTTGACATTCCAATGTATATAGTTTCTATCTGAAATATACCAGAATTGTTTACTTAATGGAAATAATAAATTTAATGATTCAACTTTCAAGTAAAACTAAAATGAAATATTCAAGCATATTTTTTCATTTTAAAAAATGCATTTTAAACTTAGGTATCGATAATTTATGCCGAAAAAGTGGAGGTAAGACTCTTATCTATGTGGAGATTTAATTTATTCTATTAGGTTGGTGCAAAAATAATGTCGTTTTCTCGCATAGTAACATATGTGAGTAAACGACATTATTTTGCACCAACCTATATATATATTCGGTTGCTGCTAACAATGATTCAATTTCTTCTTTCAAATCTCGTTTGTACATCCATGCCAAGGTCATATTTCATCTCTTGATTATTTTCCCTCCTATTTTTGGCTTCTGTTGTGTTGTGGTCATTAATATTATTGTATTCATTGAGTTTTCGCAGCACACAAGTAATAATAACTGATGTTTTTTCTGAAAATTAAGTCACCGTAAAGGACCTGTGTTTACCTTTTTGACTTTTGTGCAAAACCAAAACTATGCATATAAATTGTTGACTAATGTAACGGAATATTTATCTACCTTTTTCAGTTTAACATAAACATGACCTATGTCATCATTTTCGAATTTAGTAGAAACCGAACCTATATCTATCTGACTGTAGTGTACACCGAGATGGAAAGCGGCTCGGATTGAGGACTCGGAGAGCCGAGTTCGAATTCCAGTCGAATCTATTACATTCACTTACGTGCTAATACCCTTGGGAAAAGCATGAATCTTCTTCTTCTTCTCTTCCCCCAGCTATGGGTAAATAGCTGGAGAGACCGAATCCTATTGCTTTGGATGGCAACTAGTCTACCGCAGAAAGAAATGGCAACCTATGCGGGAAAAAATCTGCGACGTCAGTCATGTATCGAAAGCCGCATGGTCGCCTACGTGTGTATCACGCATGGTACATAACTGTACACTTGGACCATGTCTACCTTTTTTGTTCTCTTGTGTGCACATGATTCATGTTTACATTTTTTAATCTAGTATACACCAGATCCATGTCTACGACTTTTTTTTTTTTTTTTTTACTCTAGTGTGTACATGACCCATGTATACTGTTTTGACGCTATTCTACGTTGGGCCCATATCTACCTTTTTATCCTAGTGCACACCGGATCCATTCCAACTGTTTTGGTTCTGGTGTACACCAACCCGTGTCTACCTTATTGACCTTAGTGTACACATGTCTACCTTATTGACCCTAGTATGCACCAGACCTATACCATCATTTTGATTTACCTATAGCTACCTCTACATTAATTCATTGCAATTCTTTCTTTATATACTGTGTCTTTGTTCTCCTTACATTACATATTAAAAAACGCCAAGGATTTCATATAAACCGAGCCTATATATACCTTTTTGACTGTAGTGTACACCAGAA
The DNA here is from genome assembly GCA_963932145.1 of Acanthosepion lycidas. NCBI lineage: Eukaryota > Metazoa > Mollusca > Cephalopoda > Sepiida > Sepiidae > Acanthosepion > Acanthosepion lycidas. The sequence continues at coordinate 92,086,395 of OZ010589.1, read as the reverse complement.
CATTGTCTACTTTTTTTCTCTATTGTACACCAGACCCATGTCTACCTTTTTTGACACTAAGTACGCCAGAATCAAATCTACTGTTTTCTCCCTAGGGTACACCAGAACATTGTCTACCGTTTTGGCTCTAGTGTATACCAAACACAGATTTTTTTTGCCTTAGTTTGCACTGGACCCATGTTTACTTGAACCGATCTCTACTGTTTTGATATAAGAATATACTGTACCCAGGTCTACTCTTTTAACACTTGTGTACACCGTAGCCATCTTTACTTTTTTTTTTACTTAGTGTACCCTGGAACCATACGTATTTTTTTTTACTTGCCTGGTTCTACGTTGTCAAAAATTCATCTTGATATTTGTTTATATTCTTGGAAATTTAAAAGAAAACGCACCAAGATGTGGTTAATTGACAACCTAAATTAGCCGTAAACTCAAGCTAATTTTAGTAAATACTATAGTCGGGATGGTTTGATATTTGCTCGCATTTTCAAATCTCTTGACAAGGTTTTTCAGAACTTTTGTAAGAGCTCAAAGTTTCCCGTTTAGCAGAGATATATGCTGAAGTCTAAAGTCTGTGTACAATTAATAAATGTAAAATGTTCGGAACACATTTAAAATACAATATCATTAGCTCACCGTATACTCGAACATTGTGCGAAGTTTATGAATATTTTTTTTTCTTTTTACATAAAATATAGGAAGTCGTGCTAAAGATAAGGTAACATCCGACAATTTATTTCTATTTTTGCAAGATTTTCCAAATTAATGTCTGTTATACAAAAAAAAACGTGCTAAAAATTGTATATGTTATTTTACTACTTCCGGTGAAACAAAGAGAGAAAAGGTTTTTACAATCAAAATTTAGAATGTTCTAAAAAGAAGGAAACATTTAAAGAAATAATTAAAATAAACTTTGGTCTTTCCGCTTGATAACAAACATTAAGACGATAAAATTTTGTTTTCGCCAAGTTTGACGTCTTTTTCGTCAGACTATGCTCTTTTTTTTTTTTTTTTAAAGCAATCTCATGAAGGTACCTAACATAACGGCAGGTTGATTTTTCCCTTTTATTATTGAACTCACACACTTTGGGTCCTATCACTGGATCTAACTAACCCGATTAAGGCAGTGGAGAACTTTCAGAGGGGAATTAACGGGAGATAACTGATAACTGACATCCATTAAACATGACACGTGGAACTAGAACAGTCTACCCCAGTGAGCGAAATAAAGGGTTCAGTTCGGAATTTCAACCACCCGTACAACGGCCGAAACGTTATAATAAATATGGCGACAAAGATGAGGACAATAGTCCAAATAATGTAAGTAGTGACCATAATATCACTTGGCACAAATTATTAGACAAAATGTTTTAAATTTGCATTGTTTATTGAAAATCGAACTAAAACTCCTCTACTGTATAACATAGTACATCATAATATAGTTAAATTGTTCAATATAATTTGCCTTTGAAGTAAATGGATGTCTTATTTGATGGCATAATGATTTAGTAATAATGTGCTAGTACCGTGCATCTTGTCCATGTACAATTTGTAAAGGTTCAGTAAATTATAAATTTTAAAAGGTTTAGATTGATTACCGGAATGAAATTCCAATGCTACGATTTTGAACTTAAACTTAATCGTTAAACTCGTTTCCTCAAAAAATGGTAATGATTTGGAAAAGAATATTTTGTTCCCTGATTTCTCATGTTAAACTCCAACTTTTATGCTGACTGTAATACCACGGTTCCAAAATCGACCTGACTTACTATACATACTTAGGTACTGTTTTTGAAGAAATTAAAAATTATGCATTTTCGGTGACTGGTTGCACTATACACAGGTAAAAAAAAAAAAAAAATTCTGGAGGGCTTAAAATTAATGCAAAAAATATCAGGAGTAGCACTCGTCTTATAAACAAGTATAAACGGTATATCAACCAAATAAGGACAATGCTGAAAAAAGGCATCACAACGTGAATATATCTGCCCAGATATACCGTATTTTGTCATAAGAGAGAGCTCTCAATTAAATTTAATGTTACTGTTACGGATGAGTTTGCATCAGGGATGAGTAGAAACTTTTTCATGGCGATGGGCTACATCATTGCCGGGCGGAGTAACTATACGAGTTTCAAACCGCAAAATAAAAATCAATCATTAATGCGCGTGTTTTGCTTATTAGGCATATTTTGTAAAGAAGCTGCACATATATGAGAAATTAGATTAATATTTAATACCTTTGAAAGTAGTAATGAGATTTGTGCAGCTTAAAAAAAATCTTTTATGACTTTTTCATAATCAGTATTCAGTTTGCTCATTGATATATGAAAAAAGAGATATTACAAATTTTCATCTGTTATTTGATGCCTGTCTTCCGACTTCAGTGATGAAAATAAAATAAACATTAAATATATACAGGGTATCCATAAATTATCTTTATAATTTTATAAAAATTCATGAAAACAAAAAAGTTAACACTACAGGGTAGGTAAGTAAAAAAAAACAAAAAAAAAAACTTAAACACATCTGAACACTTCCAGGTGGGCTATTTTAGTTGCGGGCAACACATTTAGACAATGTTTAATTTCTGTTTTCTGCAAGACACTTACTATTTCTATAAAATTCTCGTGCTAACTAACATAGCTCAGTGGTTCTTTTTCATACATTGTACTGTAATTTTCCAGCTTGTTGGAAGAGGACTTCTTATGACAAAATACAGTATATCTAGACCGATATATTCACGTTGTGTTGATCTTTTCAGCATTGTCCTTATTTGGTTGATATACCGTTTATACTCGTGTATAAGACGGCATAATGTACAGTGCTACTCCTGATATTTTTTGCATTTTAAACCCTCCAGAAATATTTTTTACCTGTGTATAGTGCAACCAGTCACCGAAAATTCATAATTTTTAACTTCTTCAAAAACAATACCTATGCAGATCGATTTTGGAATCGTGGTATTGCAGTCAGCTTAAAAGAGAACTCTGTAGATCCTGTTTTTAATAACTCTGGAGAACCCTCTGACCCCTCAAATTATCGCCCTATTAGTCTCTTACTTCTTTTCGGCAATGTACTAATCAATGCCGAATTGGTTAAACATCTTACTTCGCACGATCTCCTTTTGGACAAACAATATTTCGCCAGGTCTACGGTCGATATGTTAACGACCATCACTGAATTTGCCTATCAGGCCTTAGATAAGAATGACAAAGCCCCGGCTGTGACTCCAGGTATCTGGAAGGCGTTTGACAGGGTTTAGCATGCTGGCCTTCTAGGAAAGCTCAAGGGCCACGGTGTCATGGGAAAAATATTTGGCTTAATCCAATCGTTCCAAATGTAATGAAGCTCGTGTTGAACGAAAATACTTCCAGGTCATTTCATACTACTTACATTATTTATCCTCATCTTCATTGTTATATTCACAACGTTCCGGCCGTTGTACGCTCCGGACTTCTTCAGGTGATTGGATCACGGAGATAAGCTATTATGATTATTTACATTATGTACATTATTCGGACTGTTATCCTCATCTTCATTGCCAGATTCACAATGTTTCGGCCATTGTACGCTCCGGCCTTCTTCAGTTGATTGGAATAACGGAACCTTTTATTTCGTCCACCGGGGTAGATGGTTCTAGTTCCACATGTCATGCCTCTTCTGCGTGTCTCAGTTCTTTCCTTTTAATTCAACTCTCCAAGTTTTGGTTCACCACTGCTGTGGCCTGGTATTGAACTCACAACTCTTTCGGTCTAGTCACTGGACTTCAGTAACTTTCTCACTGACGTGACGACGTAACGTGGATTCCCTCCGTCTTTTCTACCACATGCCAACTGTCTTGATGAACTTTTTTTCCCTGGTGCCTCAACTACATGAATTTAAGCGTGCTACTCTTTCACTCTTGAACTAGGTAGATGCAACCGTCACTTCTATTCTAAAAAGTTTCTTTTTCTCGCACTTCTCACCTGTGGAACTCTTTTCTGATTTATTGCTTCATAAACTACATAACTGATAACTACAACCTTCAAAAATTTAAATGTAGTGTCAGTCTCCATCTTCTGTATTCTTGAAATATGTTCCTTTATTGTCCTTTCCTCAATCCCCTCTACTAAAATCTTCTCATTCTCTTTCGCACCCTGTAACACCTTGTGTCCTAGTGGTATTATCACCTTGTTGGGTGAAACCATTTTTAAAAAAAATGTATGCTGCAATAGTGTTGTCAAAGGAATAAGTGTCCTTTTGACACACTGTTTTTGGGGGGTTTTATTACGAGTACAAAGGTTAAACATTGCGTAAATCTGTATATGAAAAAAAAAACTGGCAATAATGCCTGTGTTTATACGCTGGCTTTTGTATCTGCATATGTCAGATACAATTACTCAAAATGCAACTGGCACTATTAAGCTGTTGTTCCAATCAAAAGATTAAGTCTAATGCCTGTCATACAGTCAAACTTAAATTCATCAGATTCCTGTTTCAATCAATCCTATTTACTACCAACTGTTTTAAATAACAACTTCCTCAGCTCCATATTACATTCTTGTTTGTGCCCTGACTCTCCAGAACGTTAGCGATCATGGCTCTCCACAATTTCCTGTCCTTTGTCATTTTGTTATCTCCCCTAATCCCTGTTCTGTCATCCATTTGCACAAGCTCACTAGGTAAGTTGTGCATTATGTTCCTCTCTCTCTATATATATATATTATATTTAAAATGTCTTCCTTTCTCACATTTCTCAGTAGGAGGCTTTACACACCCTGTTGCTTGAGTCTTAGAGGCATACTATCAAAGAGTTGGCACTGGGCATCACCAAACATCACCATGTTATTGTTTCTATAGTAAAATTACTGCTTCCTATATTGATATGTAGGTAGGAAATGTGGAGTAACGGATAGTGGCTCAGAATGAGGAATCGGAGAGCAGAGTTTGAATTCCAGTCGGATCCATTACATCCACTCATGTGCTAATACACATGAGAAAGGTATGAATCCTCTTCTTCTCACCTCCCCCCCCACCCAGCTATGGGTAAATAGCAGGCCAGACTGGGTTCTATAGCCTTGGATGGCAACCGGACTAGAAGAAGAAAAAATCTCTGAATTCAAAACCGGCCTGGAGAGGGTTGGGCTCCGTTAGGCTAACTTGCCCAAGAATCATCACTTCTACTACAGCTGCAGTACTTGTGGTGCTCCTACGGGTCTCAGGATAAAAATAAAATAAAATATTGCCATATTTGATGGTTTATAAAACCTCTGCACTTAAAAATAAAAGATAAAATGTCTCATAAAATTTTGCTCTTGTCTTATATATAAAGTTGACCTGTCTGATAGGTTAATATTTACTCTGATGCAGTATAAAAATCAGTATTTAGCTATTAAGGTATTGTAATATTAAATGGAATTCAAGGTGGAGTAATGGATAGCAGATTGGATTGGGGAATCGGAGAGCAGAGTTCGAATTCCAGTCAGATCCATTACATTAATTTACGTGCTAATACACTTGGGAAAGGTATGAATCCTGTCCCCCCCCCGCAGGTATTGATAAATAGCAGGACAGACAGGGTTCTATGGCTTTGAATGGCAACTGGTCTATCACAGAAAGAATTGGAAGCCTACTGCGGGAAAAATATCTGTCTCGTCAGTGATCTATCGAAAGATACATGATGCGTGTTTCACACATGGCACATAACTAACTGACTGATATTTAAATCTATTTCAGTCATATAAAATGGTTCAAGCATTTTTCATAAAAGACATATACTTTTGGTATACATATTACTGATAGGTTAATGTTTACTCTGATGCAGAATAAAAATCAGTATTTAGCTATTAAGGTATTGTAATATAAAATGGAATGCAAGGTGGAGTAATGGATAGCGATCAGATTGAGGAATTGGAGAGTCGAGTTCAAATTCCAGTCAAATCCATTACATTCACTTATGTGCTAATACCCTTGGGAAAGGTATGAATCCTCTTCTTCTCCTTCCACCCAGCTCTGGGTAAATATCAGGACAGAGCAGGTTCTATAGCCTTGGATGGTAACTGATCTAATGCAGAAAGAAATGGCAACCTACTGCAGAAAAAAAAAATCTGTGTTCTCAGTCATGTATTGAGAGATACATGTTTGCCTAAGTGGTGGGGGGAGAAGAAGATTCATACCTTTCCCAAGGGTATTAGCAATAAGTAAATGTAATGGATTCAAATGGAATTTGAACTCAGCTCTCCAATTCCTCAATCTGAGCCGCTATTCACTACTCCACTACTATATATGTGCAAACAGGTTTTGTTAAATTCAACCGACAAGGTCTGTCGGTTTCTTTATTTTTTATTGTATTTTTTAGTTTTCGAATTAAAAACGTTTTTAAACTGTCCAAAGTATAGCAGCATGTAGCCAACAAACCTTGTCTACCATAATTACAACAGCCACTTATTACATATTACATTCACTTACATGCTAATACTGTTGGGAAAGGTATGAATCTTCTTCTCCACGCCCACACCAGCTATAGGTAAATAGCAGGACAGATCAGGTTCTATAACCTTGGATGGTAACTGGTCTAACACAGAAAGAAATGGCAACCTACTGCCGGAAAAAATCTGCCTCGTCAGTCATGTATTGAAAATATACATCATCGCCTTAGCATGTATTGACATTTGACATACCTGACTGAATATTAAATGTGAATGCTATGTTATTTACAACTATTTCCAATAGTTAAATTATCTCTTGAACATTTGCATTAAAATTCTCAATTATGTGAAGAGAGACTGCATGATTGCATGCCAATGAGAAGAGTTTTAATATGTACATGACATATTGAAGGCAACAGCAACAGAGATAAACAGGAGCTTGTTTAAATGGATGTGAGAACAGGAAGTGCAAGAGATAATAAAAAGAACAAACCTTGCTAAGAGCTACAAAGTATGAGAAGTTGTGGAGGACCATGGTTGTACATGCCCTGAAAAGACACAGCACAAAAAAAAAAAGAAGATATGTTCCAATAGAAAACTGGTAAAAATGTATGTTAGTTTTATTCAAATTTAATTTTATGTTTTTTTTTTTTTTATATTGCCATTCATTTTGATCTTTATAAAATTCTCTTAATAAAAAGCTTTCACTTTCCTAGGAGATTACAAAATGTATCAAGAGCAGTTCTTTGATGAGAAAGATAAAAACTTTCCGTAAAAGAGATTTATGTTGTTGAAAAAATGGTAGATTTTAAAGGAACAAACTAGTGGATACATTATTTAAGTAAGAAAAGAAGAAAGAAAGAAAGAAAGAAAGAAAGAATAAATTATGATTTATTTCTTCTTTATAAACTAAATGAAGGTTATCTTTATTTATATAATTTTTTTTTTTTTAAGATTTTCACCCCAAGCAAGGTGGGAGTGTCATTAGCATGCAAGGGGTTACAGAAAGTGGAAGCAAGAAAGAGTAAAGAGGTGTGAAAGAGGAAAGGATGAAGAGAAGGATGAGGAATAGATCAAGGCATCTGGAGATGTCAATTGACATTGCATTTGAATAGATGGAGATTATAGCTATCAGGGAAACAAATAAGAGGAAGGGAGTTCCACAGATGGGAAGTGCGAGACATGAAACTATTAGAGTAGAAGAGATGACTACATTTAACCATTTCATCAGTGAAAGGGTGGGACTGAGATGCCAACCTAATGGTATGTTTAAATTCATGCAGTTTGGGAACTAGCGAAAATAGCTCATCGGAGCAGTTACTGTGAAAGTATTTGTAGAAAGGGCATAGTAAGGCAACAGCACATCTGTGAGAGGACGACTGTAAACGAGATGCCAGATCAGGGCCAACCACTTTGCATATCTGTCTCTGGATTTTGTTGAGGACCCTAAGATGAACAGCAGGGGCTCCAGGCTATATATGACAGCAATTTTCCATGCAAGGGCAAATAGTTGATTTATATATTTGAAGGATGGACTCAGGTGAGAAAAACTTTCTGGTGCAACATAGAGAACCAACTTTCATTTCGATAGATGAAGGTATTGATTCAATGTAATTGTTCCATCTCAGGTCAGCGGACAGTGTGAGACAAAACAGTCACAAAGAGGAGCTCTCCTGGAGTTGAGCATCAAACATTCTAATGGGAAGCAGGGAGGGTTCTCTGTGGTGGGTAATAGAGAGCAGTTTTGTTTTTGAGGCATTAAAGTTAACCAGCCATAAACTGTCCAAGTCAACAACCGATTGGAGGTCCTTTTCAAGACCAACGGCCAGGTTAGTTTTGTCAACGATAGCAGATTTGCTATTTAGGCAGGATTAAATAGTAGTGTCATCTGCATAGATGCCTACAGCTGTACTTGTCTTCTCCTTTCTGTTATTATTGTCATATTTTGGCCTCAGGTGTTTTTTGTTTCAGGTAACAATCATAGAATTTTTAAGTGAATCCTTTATTCAATCAACAGGAGTAGTATGACGGTAAATGAAATGTTATAAATAATGTTAATTCCACATTCCAAAATCTAAAGCAGAAATTCTCTAATTGGTAATGGGAAGACATTAATTCTCATTCCAGAAACTCAGACATGAATGTTACTAGACATAGACACACATATATATGTGTGTGTGTGTATATGTATGTACGAGATGACATAACAATATATATTTTTATATATCGAGAACAGTAATTTTTAAATAACTTTTTTGCAATCTAGCCAAATTTATCTATATTCTTTTTCTTGCCATCATCTTTGTTTTTAAATATCCCACATTTTTGGCAGATTTTCAGTTGTCACAATATGGGATATTTAAAAACAAAGAGGATGTAAAGAAAAACAATATAGATGAATTTGGCTAGATTGCAAAAAAGTATTTCAAAAACTTTTGAAATTACCAGTGTCTCTCGTTCATGTGCATGTGTAGTAACAACAATGTCAACAATCTTATTCCGATGTAGTCCAAATGGATGAAACACATCACAAATAAACTTTTTTCCATTTTGTCTTACAATTTTCTACATATATAAGAGAAGAGGGGTCAGTGTGTGTGTGATTAAAAATGAGGAAAGTTGTAGCTGATGGAGGCACACATGATGAAACTTGATCAGTATTGGCTAGGTCCCCATGGAGAGGGTGTATGATGTTGAAAGACCTTGGTTAAAAACATCACTTGTAATTTGAGTCAAAGCATCAAACAAATGTATTTCATGAAATAGAAGATACCACCAAATCAAGTAAAAACAAGCTACTAAATAAGAAAATTGAAAAAATGGATAAGTGAAGACATAAAAACACATTTACTTTGCCATTTAAATATATATATATATATATATATATATATATATGCAAAGAAATACAGATATAAACCTAACCATCCAAAATTAATTTTTAGTGGATACTAATATTTATACCAACAGCCTGAATATTTGTGAAATCTTATATTTTGCACATATTTTTCTATCTCTCTCTCTCTCTCTCTATATATATATATATATATATATATATATATATAGTGACATTAATATTTAAATAATTTTGCAATTCTAATTTTCTTATTTTCTGTGTGAGCAATCAAGGAGGTTTATCAAATCCATTGTCACATATAAAAAAACAAGTCTCCTTTCAATGAAAACTAACATGAAAAAAAATAAAATAAAACACAGTATTAGCAGCCTGATCTCCACTACTTATGAGATACTGAGTTATGTTAATTTAAGGTATCTTTGTGTACTGGAATCTGTTACAAAGAAGTGTCCTCTCTAAAATAGTGGAGATCAGGTTGCATAACTGATGCCTAAAGGCATAGTGTTATATATTATAGAAACAGATTAATCAGTTGATTTATTTAGAATTCACATATATAGTTGATTAAAGGTACAAATCAACTGTCTGAGATTGCTGCGTAGATAAATCCATATAAACCGATTATGATATTCCTTTTGATTGAAATACATAGCTTTCACCACAAAATAGGATTAAAATTGCTGAGATTATATATGTGATGAGATGTATATATACACAAAAGCTTTACATATGTAAGTCCATTCCTGCAAATAATCCAGAGAAAACAGATTTTTTTTTCACCCCAAACAAGGCTATAAAGCCACTACAACACAAGAGGTTACTGAATATGAGAGAATATGGGAGAAAGAATAACATTGTCAAGGAGAGAGAACAATAGAATAACAACAATTAAAATAGAAGATAACAATTGATATTGAACAAATTTAAGAATGTGACAAAACTGTGAATAAAAAAGGTATTTTCCTACTGAGTATACAAAGGTGTCGACTTTTCAGCTGGTTGTTTATGCCTGTTTTTACTGAGATGCCTTCATGTGTATTCAAGGGGATAGATTATAAAGCAGAATACATTTTTTTTTTTTTTTTAATATCACATGTGCATATGCTTTTGTATGTCGAGTGGGGGAAGGTGATACATAGAAAATAAAAATTACATAATATATCTACATAGCTCAACATTTATCAGACATCACTTTCAATCAATCCGATTTGCAGCATTGGCCGCCTGTTTTAAATAACAACTTCATCAACTCAGTATTACATTTTTCTTCTTCTATGTCCCATATTCTCTACAATTTCTTGTCCTTTAATAAATTTTAATATTTTTGTCCTTTAATAAATTTTAATATTTTAAGTCCTTTAATAAATTTTATATTTTTGCGATCTGTCCTTTCCCCGTGTCATCCATTTGCACAAGCTCACTAAGTAGGTTATGCCTTGTTTTTTCTCTGTCCCTCTTGCATTTAATCTCTTTTGTGAGTATCATATTTTTCAAACCCCCTTTCCTCATGTGCCCTAGAAATTTCAACTCCCTCTTTCAGATGTCAGTTATATGTGCCCCTTTTTTTACATTTACTCTAAAACTTCATCATTGCTAACATGTTCTGTTCATGGTTTTCTTAGAATCCTTCTGTAGAAACACCTTTCTGTTACTTCAATCTCTTCTTCATCTGTGAGAAGATTGTCCAACATTTGCTGCCATATAGCCAGACTGATATTATATTACAGTTCTGTACTCTTTTCTTTATTTCTAACAAAACATGAAGAATATATTTGAGTGTGTTTCTTTGTCGGTGTGCGTGTGTGTACATCTATCTATCTATCTATCTATCTATATATATATATATATAATAAAAAGGCTTAAACACTAATATTCCATGGTCATATTAGTGTTTAAGCCTTCATATTAGTGTTTAAGCCTTTTTATTATATCCTTACTCTGTCCTGGACATTGAGTTCTACCTGGAATCTATCCTCTCGGAATTTTTTATTCAAAATATATACATGTGTGTATATGCACCTGTGTATTTTGCATATATATGTGTATATTTACCACTAATATTATCTATCTATCTATATATATATATATATAGTAAAGATAATAAATCTGTTGGTATATAATCCAATTGGATCCTAGTAATATAAAATATTAAAACTGATCCGCCAATAAAGCTCAATGTATTTCATCTGACTGAAACATTGAAATAGATAAATTCTGTATTAATTTTTCGAGAGCTGTCTCAATTAAATTTCTAATTCCAACACAAACTCAGTCTCTATACCGTGATTGAATAACACTGAAAGTTTTCATTGGTTGAAATAGATCTATCTCCCTCATATGAGGTAATTTTGGATTTTATTGTGTAATATATTTCATTAAAAATTTAATGTTTTCATCATTACATTTGTTATGACAAGCAATATCATAGGAGAAAAATATTAAATTAACTTTGTGACAATGGAATTTTTAAATAAATTTTGCAGTGCAAAAATGTATCAAGGAAAAAAGTCTTAGGAAGAAGTTTCTGTTAATAATTAACCATAACAAATCATTCAAATTAACTTTCTTCCAGAAGAGTTTTACCATTTGTAAGAAGAAAAACTAGAAAAAAATCAGATTAATAAATTCTTTAAATCAAGTAAATTTAAAATGTTACATTATCATATAAGTAATTTTTTACCAATTACAAATACAGACAAAAAAAATGAAGTTGATTGTTAGTGGAGGATTTCTTTTTATGAATGAAAATATCATAGAGAAGAATATTAAGTTTAAGTGAAAAATGTTAACTTGCATGTAACAAGACAAAGATTCCTAAATTACATTTCTTACTGAATTTTGCACAAAAAAATAGTTTGTTTATGCAATGAAAGCTTCAAATAATATAGCAAGTTTAAAGGAAATAAAATAAATAAATCTTATACTTATTTCAATTAAATGCAGCAAACTATCAGGTTGGTGCAAAAATAATGACGTTTTCTCACATAGTAACATATGTGAGAAAACGTCATTATTTTTGCACCAACCTAATACCACAAGCCTAAACCAAAACAGTAGAATGATGAGATTTGAAATAGGCCTCCAGTTCTAGCCCTCAGTTGCACTATGAGTTGGCCTGAAGTTCTTTACTTCAAGCCAACACATGATAAGCAAAAGATATATAATTGCTATAAACATCATATTTAGTAGATACATATCTTTGAGTAGACATCTCTCTCTTTATATATATATATATATATTTTTTTTTTAAATAAAATAATTGATGTCTACCGACTTTGGTAGGTTTAGAACCTGCATCTCTATTTTATGTTCTGTAGACTGCATTATGTTTAAATTTCATTTTGACTGTCAGTTCCATGCAATGATGCATAAAATAGCAGTTACCATTTATTTATATATATATATATATATATATATATATACACGTTTTATTAAATTCAGCTGACAATATCTTTAATTTTTCTGTTCAGTCTGGCACAAGGCTATAATTTGGGAAGACTCTGGGTTAAAGGGAGACACTTGTTTACAAAAGGGAAGTACCAATGTAAATGTTCAGAGAATTTTTAAAGAAAGAAACATTGTACAAACAATTTTCAGGATACACCGAAGGTTTTTCTTTTTTTAATCATTTCACCCCAACCAATGTAATAAAGCCATTGAGACACAGTGTTACTGAGTGAGGGAGAATATGAGAAAAAGAAAATCATTATTGAGAAGAGAGAACAATAAAAGTATTGGAATTAAGAAAACGGAGGATAACGTATAAATTTTTGAAGATCAACGTTGACTGGAAAGCAAGAATCTGTAAGGGAGTTCCACTAGTGGGAAGTTTGAGAGAAGAAACTACTGGCATAGAACTTACAGTTACATCTAACCATTTCAACTGTAAAATGACGAGGCCTTGCCGCCAATCTGGTATTGCACTTAAATTTATAAAGTTTACATATTATCAAAGAAAGTTCCCCAAGACAGTTATCATGAAAGTATTTCTACAAAAGCTACAGAGAAGCTACATTACAGTGGTAGGAAAGTGACTGAAGCTGAGATATCAGGTAAGGACCAGTAATATTGCAGATTCTTCTTTAGATTTTATCAAGGATTTCTAAATCTATAGCCGAAGCACCAGACCATATGTGGCAGCAATATTCAAAGTAAAGATCAATGATAGGCTTATAAATATATAAGCAGTGACAGCCCAAGGGTTGCTGGCACCCTGGGAAAGCTAAACTACAGCACCCTTACAAGTATGATTTACAAGTAGGAGAAAGGCTGAAAATGTAGAATAATAAATTTATAATAATATACAACTTAATACAAGCTAAGCAAAACTTTCATTATCCTACCTAAAACATTTTTTCTAGCCTTTAGATCTGCAAATATGTTCATGTCACTTTCTACACCTTTTTAACAAAATCATTTTCTATTGACAAAATAGCCAAAGATTTTAATCGGTCTTGAGTCATGGACAACCACAAGTATATTTTTATAAGCGTTAGTTTTGGAAGATTCCAAACATATGACATGTCGGCATAATGGTGCTCGCAGCTTTGATGGTGCCCTGGGCGACTGCCTGAGTTGCCAGTACCTTGTGCCAGCCAGATAGATTTGGGAAAGAAAAATTGTTTAGCATGACACATTTAACCAACATTCCTAGCAGACTTACCAATTAATTCTATATAATCTTTCCACTTCATATCAGCAAAAAATGTTAGCCCAAGAAAGCGTGACAAGTCACTAAAGAAGAGAAAATTAAATTGAAAAGACATTTGTCATTCTTTATGTCACATTCTAGTCAGTAAAATAGAAATCTCTTACCATTTGTTTTTTTTTTTTTTCACTTTTAGAAAAATAATTCTTCAACTGTAAGCATGCTGTTTCCGAAAGAAGAATTTAAAAAAAAAGTTCTCATGGAAATTTCATATATATTTTACATTTCATATGAATTTTTATGTCCCGAATAATTTTTAACAATTTGTGTTTTTATTCTATTAAATTTTAATAATGTATTCCATCTCCCTGACACATTCTTTTAACAATTATTCTTTAATAAAATGCAGAGTTTAAGTATTTTTTCTTCTTCTGCGTTTAAAAGAAAGGTTAGCATATAATGACGTAGAGATTTATCTCCCTTACATTTGTCATACTTCGCCATAATTGAATACAGAATAATAATACGTTCATTTGTAAGGCTTAAATTACGATGGTCGGCCTGCTCTTCTCGCGAAAATGAATCAAAATAGCCGAACAGCATTAGGTAGGAATAGAGAGATTGTTATAAGGGAAAAAAAAACAGAAGAAAGTCGATTTTTTTTGTGTTTTAATCCGTCTCTCCAGGCAGTTTCTAAATGTTAAGTGATGTATTCAAGCACAATGATTAATTCGAAATAAAATAAAAAGAAAAAAGAAAATTAATTCCAAGATTTACACAAGACATAACAAATAATAAAATGTCATAAGCACAAATTTCTCTCCATTTGATATTTATTGCTCAGAGCTAATGTATAAACTTAAACGTTTACTATTGAAAAATAAATACTTCACTTGGTGTATGGATCAGTGACAACAAATTTAGTACAGTGTAACCCGGATATAAGAGAGTTGTCGGACCGGAGAATAAGTCTCTTATATCCGGGTTTCTCTTATATCCGGATTTTGTCTATTTTGTTTAGGTAAGTATGGCTCTAATTTGGGACCAGAGAAAATCTCTCTTATATCCGGGTTACACTGTAATAGGAAGAAAGGAAGTTGTACATAAGAATAGGTTGTGCTAGTGGGTAGTTTCACACAACAAAAAACCCAAACAATAACCTAACAACTTGAGACATGTTCTTAAATAGCCTCATAAGATCGAGCAATCAGCGAGTGAGCTTTGGGGAGACTTAAGGAAGCTTCTGTGAGCCATTTCTCCCAAATGTGCGCGAATTTGACTACTTAAAAATAAAGCGATTCCAAAATTTTCGCATTACTGCAATTTGTAAATTGCCTGTAGAAAATGTATTAGCGACTTATTAGCCAATGATTGTTTGGCATTGTACGTCATTTTGTGTTTGTATGTATATGTTCGTGCATAAGTATGTTCATACAATGTTATGCATGGGGCCAGACTTGGTTCTAAAATTTCTAAACTGTCAGTTGTATACAACCGCTTTCTCAGATCAATGGCTAAAAACAGCTTTGAGGAAACAAAGCCTGTAGGTGTTTGCGAGGATCATCCTTCTTCAAACATTGTGGACTGGTCCTATACAATCACAAGCAAATAAGATACCATGTCATTTGCAAACTTCCAAAAGTAGCAACAACTAAAATGGATAGCTTATGTCACTCAAAAGGGAAATAATGACATATGGACAAGGTTGACATTCCACACAACTTTAAACAA
The DNA here is from genome assembly GCA_963932145.1 of Acanthosepion lycidas. NCBI lineage: Eukaryota > Metazoa > Mollusca > Cephalopoda > Sepiida > Sepiidae > Acanthosepion > Acanthosepion lycidas. The sequence continues at coordinate 92,070,750 of OZ010589.1, read as the reverse complement.
AAGGTAAGGAAGGAAACTACCATCAATTTTGCAAAGAGCAATAACAGACAACGTGAGAAACTTATTTTCCTAAAAAGTTGTTTTAAGAGAAAGATTTTATGAATTTCAGTCAAAAGTAGCACTGGCAATTCAGTCATTAAAAGACAAATGGTTCCTTGTATGGAAATGGCTAATATTACCATTACCTTTATTTCCCAGTCTGCTCATATTCATTTTATCCTGTCTATCTATCACGTTATCTATCTATCTATCTATCACACTATCTATCACGCTGTCTATCTATATATCACACTATCTATATATCTATCACGCTGTCTATTTATCTATCATGCTGTCTATCTATCTATCACGCTGTCTATCTATATATGTATCTATCACGCTATCTGTCTATCTATGTATCTATCACGCTATCTGTCTATCTATGTATCTATCACGCTGTCTATCTATCTATCTATCACGCTGTCTATCTATCTATCTATCTATCACGTTGTCTATCTATCTATCTATCACGTTGTCTATCTATCTATCTATCACGCTGTCTATCTATCTATCTATCTATCTATCTATCACGTTGTCTATCTATCTATCTATCTATCTATCTATCTATCTATCACGCTGTCTATCTATCTATCTATCTATCTATCTATCTATCTATCTATCTATCACGTTGTCTATCTATCTATCTATCTATCACGCTGTCTATCTATCACGCTGTCTATCTATATATCACACTATCTATATATCTATCTATCACGCTGTCTATCTATCTATCACGCTGTCTATCTATATATCACACTATCTATATATCTATCTATCACGCTGTCTATTTATCTATCATGCTGTCTATCTATATATCTATCTATCACGCTGTCTATCTATATATCTATCTATCACGCTGTCTATCTATATATCTATCTATCACGCTATCTGTCTATCTATGTATCTATCACGCTGTCTATCTATCTATCATGCTGTCTATGTATCTATCACGCTATCTATCTATCACGCTGTCTATCTATGTATCTATCACGCTGTCTATCTATGTATCTATCACGCTGTCTATCTATGTATCTATCACGCTGTCTATCTATGTATCTATCACGCTGTCTATCTATGTATCTATCACGCTGTCTATCTATGTATCTATCACGCTGTCTATCTATGTATCTATCACGCTGTCTATCTATCTATCTATCTATCATGCTGTCTATCTATCTATCTATCACGCTGTCTATCTATCTATCACGCTGTCTATCTATCTATCTATCATGCTGTCTATCTATCTATCTATCATGCTGTCTATCTATCTATCTATCATGCTGTCTATCTATCACGCTGTCTATTTATCTATCTATCATGCTGTCTATCTATCACACTGTCTCTTTATATCTATCTATCACGCTGTCTATTTATCTATCTATGACGCTGTCTATCTATCTATGTATTTATCACGCTGTCTGTCTATCTATGTATCTATCATGCTGCCTATCTATTTATCTATCTATATCTAGATTGGTTGATTCATCTTAATCTGTTAATTTTATTTTGTAAATGCTAAATAAAAATATTAAAAAATGGAAAATTTAACTTGAAACAAAGAATATTGAACTGTTATACAATATCAGCCGTCCTAAGAGACTTGAAAAAGCAAAGACATTGTTCTACAGCTGAAATTTCTGTGACACATAATGAGGGCTTGGAGAATTTGACACTCACAGGACCTGAGGGAGGGGAAACATCCTGCATGCATGAACAATTTTCACCTCTCAAAGTCAAGGGACAGTCATTATCTATCCTCATAATCTTCACTTTTTACTTCATCTAATTATATTCAGCTAACTTGATTGGCTCTTGAGGCTTGTATTGGTTCAACTTTAGTTTAAAAAAAAAGTGTTTGCTCTGGAAAACATCAAGTAGCCTACCTAACAAGCTTGTGTGAGAGGAAAAAAAGGGAACAGACATCGCTTAGAGCTATGAAGGATATTTCACATAAACGAAGATATTTATTCATCTCGGTCCATTCATGTCTATTCATCTAATTATATAGATATATTTCAATATTTATTTCATTGCTCTATCAAACAAAAGGTTATGAAGAAAGATCTCATCCTTTCCAAATATGTCAAGGTTACCTAGCGTTCCCAAGAGTTCTTTCTGGTATACTTTATCGAACACTTTTGAATAATCTATAAAACACAGGAATACCCTCCCTCGACATCTGTATTTCTCTTTCTGATATCATTGTGAGCATAAAATCTTGCGTTCTTTGTTCTGGTGTCTTTAACAAACATGCACTTTTCTTGTCCTATCTCTGGCCTGATTCTGCTACATACTCTATTCAGAAGAATTCGTATGATAGCCATCTGCGTAAATACACTCTTTTACTCCATCTTATTAGTGTTGATTTTTATTAAAACCTTTGAAGAGAAAATAACGTTATCAAGATGTTGACATTCTACACTACATCAAATAAAAGTTTAGGAAGCGGCACTTGATGATTAATATTTGCATTTTAATCATTATGATGAGGACATCATGACGATGCAAATAATAATAATAATCATGTATCTTTCGATTCATAATTGACTAGGCAGAAGATTTTTCCAGAGTAATCTGCCATTTCTTTCTGTGGTAGACGTGTTGCCAACCAAGGCTATAGGACTCAGTCTCTCCTGCTATTCAACCGATAACTGGGGGACTACAGATAGATTTATGCCTTACCCAAGGATGTTTGTGACAAACCCGACAGGAATTTGAACTTGTCTCTCTGAGTTCTCACTCCCAGACGCTATCCCTTACACCACACTGCATATTACTAGTTTTACTATATCGGTGAGAACATTGTTATTATTAGAAATGAAAATAAAATATAAAATAATAATAATAATAATGAAAATTATAAATAGAATAAAATAAAATAAAATTTTAAACCATGTTTAAAATAGATAAAAAAAAAAAAAAATAATAAAATTACTCCCAGCATGCAACAGGTACTTTTCCAACTGGAAATATGGACATCCCACCAAGAGACAAGAGATCCAACCTTTTTTTTTTTTTTTTTTTTTGTTGTTTTTATAATTTTCATTATTATTAATATTTTATATTTTATTTTCATTTATAGGAACAATGTTCCCACATATCTTATTAGGTTGGTGCAAAAATAATGTCGGTTTTTGATGTTAAAAAAAATATGTCAAAATACAACATTATTTTTGCACCAACCTAATATTATTGTAGCTTTTTATCACAACCTTCTGGGTGAATACACTGATCATTATGAGGCTTATGAACATATCATGTTAAAACATTGGTTCCCAAACAGTCACTGAAGTAAAGCAGTGGATGCAGCATAAATATAAGTATTTTCAGTGAACTCTCAATCTCTAACAGCTCTAGCAATGTCAAGTTTTTTTATAAATTTATCGAATATATCCTACCTGTGATAACATCAGTTACATAAACTATTATCCTTTAGAACTATGATGTTACTAATCTATATTGATATTATTTGGGGATTATTATAATAATAGGAAAAATGGGGATGGGGGCGACCGTTGATGAGTAATATTCTTATTTTAATCATTATAATGAAGCCATCATGGTAATGCAAATATTAGGTTGGTGCAAAAATAATATCGTTTTTTGACATATTTTTTAACGTCAAAAAACGATGATATTTTTGCACCAACCTAATAATAATCATAATGATGCTTCAGAGATTGCAATTATTTCTTTCTTTTTTATATATATATATATATATATATATATATTTCTGCTTTAATCTAGAGTGACCCTGAAGTGCAGATTAGTGTAACTTAATGGAAATTGATATTTCACAGTAATCACGGATTTTAAAATTGCAAAACAAACCAACCAATAATTTAAAAAATAGAATTAATAAAAAAAAAACAGGCCTCTGACATGCAGTGCTTCGAACAAATAATCCTATATTTCTGTGATTGCTCCCACTCAAAGAAAAAAAAAAAAAAATTCAATTAAAATCAAAATATAATTTTCTAATCATTTTTTTTTAAGGTCATAGCAATAAACAAATTATTTAAAATGAAGATCCATAATTTGAAATGCTTGCTTGCTTCCTTGCTTTGTCCGATGAGATTAGCCGTATGTTGTGTTTTTTGTTTTTTGTTTTTTTGGAGGGGATGGAGAGCACCCATCTTCTCTCCAATTGATCTTAGGAAAGTAACTTTCTTCTTTTCTGTGTAAGGCCACAGGAAATCATGACTCTCTACAATTTCGTATCTTCTGTATCTCTTAGCAATATTTGTCATTTTTATTATCTCACCCAGTCTGTGAACTGGCATCTATTTATACAAGTTCCCTCTGCCCCCTCTGTCTCCTGTGAGTGTCAAATATTTTATGCCCTCTTTCCTCATTATATGTCCAAGAAATTTTGACTGTCACATTCTGATTCTTGGCATAAATGCACTTTTTTGTTTCCATTTTCATTAAAATAATGGAAAAGATGACATCATAATCGGAAGACACAAAGGAATCATGAAAAGGTGAACAAACTATTAAGAAATATTTTGAAATCTGTGACAACATTCTCTGCTCATCCGTCATCCACAGCACCTGCGTTGACATCTAATATCAGCTGTATTTTCAGTACACCTGATTTTGCTATGCTCACAAATTTGTCTTCTTGACCATGATTGCATTCAACAAAAATTAATAACGGCAATTGTTTTTAAAGACACTAGTTGGGAGTTAACAACAATACGATTTCTCACTTAACCATAGGATCCTTCCTTCAGCTTCAACAAGTGGCCTGTTACCTTACTAACTTCTGACAATGGAAAAGAATCCTTACATTCACCGTCCATCTCTTTGGTCAGTGCTGATTCCTCATTCTCTGGCCAGTGGGAAGCTACCACTTCCCATGGTCACCTACCTACTTCTCTCATTGCTGGACCTCTTTTTTTTCCTGACATCCTGCCTCTCTTTGCTTATATGGATAATGGTTGGTGTTATTTACAGGGTGTCAATAAAGTCTGTGTGCAATTTAAAATACTTAAGTATTTTAAATTGCATACAGTCTTTATGGACACCCTATATTAGTATTTGTCATATGTTGATAGTTGTACATTGGTCCTTCATGATATGCTGGTAGATATGTCAAGCAACTCAGTTCCTAGGAATCGACAGCCAAGCACCTGCACATATGATTTGATTATAGTGGTGAAGGCTTTGTACAGAACCAACCACACATTTTGAAGAGCCTAATACAGAGAACTCGTGCACCATGTGCCACGAGGTCCCCAAACAACCTTCTGCAGGTTTTGAATTCAGAGTTGTCCTTCTCTAGGCCAGTTGCCATCCAAGGCTATAGAACCCAGTCTGTCTTGCTATTTACCGATAGCTGGGGGGAGAAGAGGGTTTATACATTTCTCAGGGGTATTAGTACATAAGTGAATGTGATTGATTCAAATGTAATTCAAATTCAGCTCTGCAATTCCTCAATCTGAGTCATTATCCATTACTTCACTGTGCCTCCTTTATATATATATATATATATATATATATATATATATATATATTTCCCTCTGCATCTTTTTCTTTAATAAAATTTCTTGAATATTCAGGCTGGTAGGCAATAATAAATGTAGTTTAAAAATAAAAAAAAAGTCTCTAATCAAATACAGGTATCCACTAAAAATAACATTTAAGTGATAAAAACTTGTCAGATTAATAAATAAAAAATCCATTACTTCTTCAGAAATTGCCTTGTTTAAGTTTTGAATACATAACTGAGCAGACATGAAATTCCAAGAATATGTGAGAAGATGAATTTTGCTTAAAGACACTATTCAACATTGCTTGCTCGGCAATGTCCTTCGAAGCTGAGTCAGTATAACTGCATTGTATCTAACAATGGTTTCTCCTACCAAGGGGGATGCAGGTTCAAATTTTGCTGGAGGGCGCATATTTTTATTAAATAAGATTTCTCAAATATTCAGCCCGGTAGATGATAATATACTGTTTAAAAATAAAAACAGTACAACTTCTGGAAAATGGGTAGCCACTAAAAATAATGGTTAAATAATAAGACACACACACACACACACACACACACACATATATATATATATCACAAGATTGATTAAAGAGAACTGACAATGTCTATTTAATTTTTTAATATTTTTTCCAATTTTCGGATAAGATGTTGAGTACTGGACTCAAAGTTATAGATAAACTGTTTGAAGTTCATATTTTGTTATTTTATCAAAAAACAACATGGTATCTGTGTGGTAATCAGAATTCCTTTGACTGCAAAAGTCGAAAGGACTTGAAAAAAAAATAGCAAAATATGAATTTCACACACTTTATCCACAACTTTGAGTGCAATATTCAACACCTTATCTGTGAATTGACAAAATATTTTTAAAAAAATAGGCAAATAGACCATATCAGTTCCTTTTAATAAAATTTGTTTTGATGAATACTTGCTGACTAAATGAACCTTTATATATGAGAGAGAGGGAAGGAGATAGACATAGAGATCATGGTTGCCTTTATTCCAGATTACTGACCTTTCATTTCTTCCTTGTTTTCTCATCTTGATTGTGATGTCAAACTACATCCAGCAGCAAGGCCTCTCATTAGGAGGTTTTGAGGAGCATGAAACAATTGCTGTTGTTCCCAGGTTCATCCTGACTCAAGATAGTAACAATTCTTAGGGTCCCAGCTATGGGTAAATAGTGAACCCCCAAACTGGGATCAAAGCATGAAAATATAAAAATACATTAGACAAATTACCAGAAATATATTTTCATAATAAAAAAAAATTACCAGCAATTTGGGGCAAAAAAAAAAAAACGTAGCAAAGTTCAAAAGAAAATAAAATTTCAACATTAAATGACCCATAAGGAGTTGATGTGCCAATAAACAAACAAACCAAACCATCCCTTGTTTTCAATACACAGATTGGTTGAATAAAATTTTAGATAAAACATTGCAAAATTCAGAAAAAAAAAAAATCCACCTTTTAAATTCTCTGCTGATTCATCTTCATTTCGAACACTGGAAACCTTTCTTTGCATTCATACCAGTATTAAATAAGTGTGGGCTATTACAGATTTTTCTGTGAGGTAAGGTTAGAATCTACCCTTTCTATTCCCTATACTCTGCACTGAATATTATCCATAAATAATCGATAAGAAAACTGAGCAAAATTAAATTACCAACTTTTTAAATTAATAATGTATTCATTATATCTGTCTGTCTGCTGAACGTGCTATGGAAATTTTGGCAATTCCTTATTTCTGATATGTTTCTTGTATTTACTTTGTTGCTGTCTATATAATCCTTAGGGTGAAGGAAAGTTTATTTAATAAATCTTCTGCATTATACTTTTACAAACTGCTTCCCCAACCATTACAATCTTTACCGGTTCATGTCTAGGGTTGACTGTTATCCTTTCCACATATTTTTTTTTAAATCAATTCACCCAAAACAAGGTGATAATGCCACTAAGATGCATGGGGCTACTGGGAGTGAAAAGGAATGAGAAGACTTCAGAAGGAATTGGAAACTCAATCCTAATCAGGAATAGACTTCTACTACTGTTCAAAAGATTGGGGAGGATCATGAACCAGACAATAGTCAAACATATCTAAACCTATTGAGAAAAAATAAATAATTGAATAGTAAATAAAATAACAGTTTAGGCAGAGATGTTAGAAGTATATATTTGAACTAAACTTTAGAAGGAACAGCAGTGTTTCTCTTTTTCCCAACTCTTCCACCCCTGTTCTGCCATCCATTAACACAAGCTTATCAGGCAAGTGACTCGTTGCTTTTCCCTATCTCACTTGCCCTTAATGTGGCCCATGTGGGTTAAGTTTTCCGAGCTCTCCTTTCTTATTATGTCTCCAAGGAATTTCAATGTATTTTTCTGTTTCTAAGAAGTAAATTTTCTGTTGCTATTTCCTTTAAGACTTCCTTGTTGTGGAATCCTCACTATCCTTCTGTAGAACAACATTGCTGCTGCCTCTAGATTTCTCACCATCTGAGGGAAGATTGTCCAGAATTCACTGCTATATAAAAGGATGTATGTCACATGGAAATGAACAAGCTTGGTTCTTGTATCTAAGCCACCAGCTCCAGTATTATGCTTCTGACTCGAAATGTTCTGATGTTTTGGTTCTTGTGCAACAACCTCATTTAGTAAACCTCAACCTTGAGTGGCTCTTCTGCTTTGTATTAGGTGAAAGATCGTTAAAACAACAGAAAAAAACAACTGAATTAAATTTCTTACAATAGCGGAAGCATTGTGATCACATCAAAGATGAGAATATTATTCTGAATGTAAAGTAATCACAATCCAACTTTTGAAAATTTTAAACACTTGTGGGAAGCCTGGGGAATGCTCTGACTTTGTCAGAAAAAAAAAAGATATGTATATTAATCCAATAATAATAGGAAAAACAAAGATAGTCATATTGGTCTAAATAATTCTTGTTTTATTATACAGTGATAAATTTTCTAAAGAAGAATTATTTCTGGAATCCAAAAGATAAAACCAAATCTCAAATGAATTTTGTGGCTTTTTAAAAAAAAAAAAAAAAAAAAAAGAAATGAACTCATTAAAAAAATAAATTCCTCAAACAAATACATGATTGAAATACTGCAATATTCGTCCCACTGAATAAAATATTTAAACAAAATATAAAATTTGATTGCAGCTTCAACTATTTTATTTTTCTACTTTTTTAAATGTCAAGGAAAATAAATTAATTTTATTCACTTTGAATTTTCAAAAGAAAATTCTGGTGACATTTGCATTCAAGGTCAAAATTTAAATTTAGTTTTCCAGGAACTTGTAAGATAAGATGTTTATAGAATCTGTAATATCATTGACAGGATTTATTAAACAAACATTTTAGAATTTTCATTCCTTCTATTGCTTACTTCTGTGGTACCCAAACGGGGCTGAACACCTGATAGGTGCAGCAAAAGAGGATAGCAGATGAGATGGAATGATTGTCATTCAATCAAAGATTTAGAAACTGTTGTTAAAAATTCACATGCCAAAAGTAAATATGATTTCAAAATTGAAAATATTATTATGGATTACTTGTAATTGCATGCATGACTCCCAGTATAAATAGTTATAATTATTGATTGATTTTATCATTGTGATATTTTTGCATTATCTCAAGTGTTAATAATATAGCAACTAGGGTCTGCAAATTGTAGGAGAGTGTTATCAATGATAATGTTTTGACTTCAAATCTGCAGTTAGCTGCATGCTCTCTTTCACCGGGACTTAGATTTGGTGAGGCACAAGCAAATTTTCATTCTGAAAATGTTGCCCAGAGAAAAAAAAGAAAAATTAGGGAACACTGGCTTACATATATAAGAAGATGCTAAAAAACATATATACAAAAATATTATATTTCTGTATATGGCTAACATATATATATATGGCTTATATATATATATATATAAGCAAATGCTAAAAAACCATACAGAAATATTTTATTTCTGTATATGTTTTTTTTAAGCATTTGCTTATTATATATATAAGCCAGTGGTCCCCAATTATTTTACTATAGAAATGCATTACAAGTTTTTACTGTTGTTCACCTGATACAAGAGGGTTACTAAAAGAGTTTACTGTGTCAGTGATAAGTAAGAGGTAAGGGGCACAGTTATGGTAGGATAGTCAAAATAATAAGGTGACCAGTGAGTTCTCAGAAATCCGTCATTTTATATTAAGCCCAGAAACATCAGTAATCCCGCTATGCATGACACAAATCATTTGCATTAAAACATTCTAGGCACAGCTCAGCCTACCACTGCAACTATTGGGTTGGTGCAAAAATAATGTCGTTTTCTCACATATGTTACTATGTGAGAAAACGACATTATTTTTGCACCAACCTAATACATTTTTTGCAAGCAGATGTTCTTGGGTTTGCGGCGACCATCTTCTCCTGTATACACAGCATACCAAGCTTTGTCATTTTGATCTACAGGAATGGGCAGCCTCATTGAATGTAACCAGAAGTTTATCCTGCCTTTAACTTCCCCTACAAGACACTATCAGGCAGAAATAAAATGTCGACTAGACACACACACACACACATTATCACCAAAATCCCACAAGACTAACTTGAAATATGAGACACAAATATTTATAAATTTTAATATTTCAGGAATTATACACATGGATACTAACAGACTGACATAAAAATACCCACAAGAATTCAGATGCACACAAGCATATTGTAGTGAACCATTCTTGTTCCCTTTGTATTCTATTGGTGAGATGTAACTTCCACTCTAGCAGCTTCTTCTGCTAGTTGGTGGAACCAACGTCTAAGAGTATGCTTCCAAAATCACTACAATCTTAACCTGTTCAAGTCTAGCATTAACCATTCTTTACATATCCTTTTAAACTGTTTCCTTTACCTGTATACTGTAACAATCTACTTTGAGTGGCTCCTGGGCCTTGTACAGGGTGAACATTATCATCAAAAAGAAATTTACAAAAACAACACGACTACCAATATAAATGAATTCTTATTTTTTGATGTAGTATATCTCTTCAGGACGTGGGCGATCATGGCTCTCCACAACTTCCCATTCTTTGTAGTTGTCAGTATTTATTATTTCCTTGCTATCCGTCCGGGTCCTTGTTCTGCCATCCATTTACCCAAGATCATTAGGTAGTTTACTCACTGCTTTCCTCCGCCTCTTTTGTCCTCGATATGTCCTGTGTGTATCAAGTTCTCCAAGTCTTCTTTCCTCATGTGTTCCAGAAATGTCAGCTGTCACTTTGTTTCCATTTATCTTAAACCCTCTTGTCTCGCATTCACTGCCATATAGGCCGATCTATTTTACATAGCATTACAGAACTCTTCCTTTGTTTCTAATGAAATTTTCTTGTTTCATAATACTTTGTTTAGCTTTAGGAAGGCATCTTTTGCTATTCCAAAAAGACTGTCCTTCCTGCTAACACATTCAGAGCATATATTCTTTCTTTCCTTTATTATCTATTTATGGCTTTACTTACAAGGAGTTTTTGCAGTTTATTTTCTATGTCTGTGACATAATGTCAGCTGCATATTGTTTGGAGTAAAGCTGTTCAAGTTTTTTATCATTGGGATATTTTTGCATTATATCAAGTAACTAATGTCTGCAAATTGGAGGAGAGAGTTATCAATAATAATGTTCTTTATTTTATAAAAGTTTGTACCCACCAACAATAAATCGGCTTATGGTTATATCATGTTGAAACAACAGCTGCTGTATGATCACTTAAGTTAACTTATGTCTAACCTAGTCAGTACCAAGATGGGTGACCACTTAAGAAAACTAGGTGCTGTAGACTTGGATATATCCAACTGATTACTTGCATTATTTACATTATTCAGACTATTATCCTCATCTTCATTGCCATATTCACAGTGTTTCGGCCATAGTACACTCTGGCCTTCTTCAGGTGATTGGAATTCTGAATCAAACCCCTTATTTCATCCACCATGGTAGATTGTTTGAGTTCTATGTGTCATGTCTCAGTTATTTCCATTTAACTCAACTCTCCAAGTTTTGGCTCACCACTTCTGTGGCCTGGTCAAAGGACACATTAAAAAGTATTGGTTGGATCCAGTGACTTGGCCAAAAGAGCTGTGAGTTTAGTTCCAGGCACACTGAGATCTGAAGATGTATTGGGATGCCCAAAGATGCATTCTAAAAGCTAAGCAGATTATTAAGAGACAGAAAAATTTTGTTGGAAACAAAGAAGAGAGTATTGAACTGTTACAGTATATCTGACCTCTTGTATAGCAGTGAATGCTGGACAAGCTCCTGAAGGATATGGAAGAGACTTGAAGCAACAGAAAAGTTGTTCTACAGAAAGATGCTGAGGATTCCATGGGCCAAGCATGTGAGTGACAACAAGGTTTGGGAGAGAATAGAATCAAATTTATACTTGAAATTTCTGGGGCACATAATGATAAAGGAGGGCTTGGAAAACCTGATACTCACAGGACAGGTTGAGAGAAAGAGGAAAGCAGCATGTATCGTACTTGATGGGCTTGAGCAGATAGATGGCAGAACAGGATTTGGGAGAAATAGCTAAAAAGCAAAAATCATTAAGAGCTACAAAGAAGAGGAAAATGTGGAGGGCCATGATCGCCTAGTCCTGAAGGGTTATGGCACATAAAAGAAGAGTGGGATTTTAACCAGTTTTACTCCAAGTTTATCCAATCTTGGGATATAATCTAGCATATTAATAAATGTTTATCTGAATTTTTGAGTAAGTGTTGTTACTATTAAAACTTTTTGAACTTGTTTAAAAGTTTATCATGTTTTACCTTCTTTTTCTTACAGTTGAACACTGTGAAGATGACTTGGATTGCCGTAGCGGTCGTGTTTGCAAGAATTTCACATGTGAGTGTGCTGACGAGGACTACTGCCTGGGTTTGAACAAACCAGTGTGCGGATCAGATGGTATCCTCTACCCAAGTCATTGTGAACTGCATCGTGTTGCCTGTACCATTGACAAACACATTAAGGTTGATACTAAAGGAGTTTGCCTTCAAAAAATTTCAAGTAAGTTTTTCAAAGTAATTCTTAAATGATATATTTTTAACGAAAGGAGAAAAATGTATAAGTGTGTAAAGATGTTCACTTTCATGTCATGCTTTACATGATTTCAACTGGGCCTTCAGTGATTTGAAGCATTTTTAATAAATTCTTTCATGCCAGGCATGATGATAGACTACATCCGGCAACAAGGCCTCTGATCAGGATGTTTTGAGGAGTTTGGAACCACTTCTTAATTGCTGTTGATACCAGGTCTACCCTGACCAGGAGTGATAGCATCTGTTAGGGTCCCAGCTATGAACAAATAGTTAACCCCCAAACTGAGAACAAAACACTATGAAAGTATAAAAATAGATTTTTATAGTAAAAATACCAACAATACATTTTTTAAATTTTTACCAGCAGTACAGTTAAAAAAATATTACCAACAATACATTTGACTCTCGACAAAATCACTCATGTCAGTGGAACGTGATCTACAAATTGATTTCTTACAAAGAATACCTATTCTATTCATATGAATCTATTCTAAAAATCTTGTTGTCTTAAAATAACTGGTCTAACCTAGGGAAGGTCACTGAATAGAATAATCAAATGAAAGTTGGTAATGAACGATAATATTTAAGACAAGAACAGTACATAGAAGATTCCACAGTGATGTGTAGAAGTAGTAGCCAACTGCTAGAAGTGAGTCAAATAAATTCCACAATGAATCTCCAACTCTAGGATATCTACCAACCGCCCTATGTGGTCAGATGTGGCACAAGGCTGAATTTAATGTGGGGTATCCGAGTCCGTAGGCTCAGCCAAAAACTCACTGGAGACCCCGAATAAAACGGAGTCAGGTTGCTGTTTTCTAAGATGACTCTACCCTTCATCTTGGGATCCTCTCTGCACAGCACAGATGGAGACAATTCTCCAACTCTAAAACACATAGTGTTCACTACTGTATTTATGGGAATGGGGTATACCCATTATCGTCCATAGGTATGCTACAACAGTAACCCATTAATGTGTTGATATGTCATAAAACAAAATAGACCCATGACCAATAAATGCTGTATGAAGGGTTTATGATCATTTTTTCATGCAAAAAGTAGGGGTCGCACTATACAAGAAGTTAAAAGTCATGCATTTTTCATGATTGTTTTCACCATTCACAGGCAATTTTGTTTTTGTTTTTGTTTTTTTAGGAGGGATTCATATTCACACAAAAATATATCAGTAGTAGATGAAGTCAGCTTATACATAAGTATATGTAGCAAGCAAAAGTAATGTTATCATTTAAAAAATATTCACTCAAGTTACAATCTCTAAGACTATGCAAATTGTTAATTATATGGCAAGGAGAGAGAAAAGTTCTGTCTAACCAGCTCCCTCCAAATCTTACCAAACTTATTTTCTTTTTGTTTTGAAAGGTTTCTGTGATGATGCAAGAATTTTGCAGTATTCTTTGACACGTACGTGTGTGTCTGCATGTAAATATATATATATATATATATATATATATATATATATATATAGTCTGGACATAGAAATCAACAATGCAAGATAACTATCACCAGCAAGCACACATATTTCATGTAATTGTCTGGCTAAATCAGCAAGAGACTACAGGTGGTGATGCGCATGGTACATGATCTATTAATTGTTTGTAAAGTCAATGATACTGTGAAGATATGATAGATGCATAATTAGTGGTTCAGGGGTGTTGGTCTGGAAAAATGGATAATCCACCATGGTTGTGGAACCAAGTGTACCAGAAAAATTGGTGGCATACCCCTGTGTGTGTGTGCGCAAGTGTATTTAGAGCTGAGAAAGAAAAGGAATGAGTGTAAGAAGACAAGAAAATGATGAAAAGGAAAAATAACTACAACATTGGATATATATGCACACACACACACACACAAAAAGAGAAAAAAAAGTCAACCTAACATCTATAATAAGAACATCCGAATTAACACATAGATTAATTACATCAAATTTAGTCTAAAAATAGCAAAAAAATTAGAGAACAGCTGTCACTTTCTAAAACCTACTGACAAATGGACTGAACAATTACGAGAGTTCAAGTGCTGAATCAATCAGCTAAGTGACAAATTTTATTTGTATTAATCATATATATATACACACATACACACACACATATGTGTATATATATATATATATATATATATATATATATATATATATATAGGAATGAATACACACCCACTACCATGGTTTCAGCCATTAAGGTAAGAGATGCTAATTTTTTTTAATATTTAAAGCCTGCTCACAAACATTGACATCCATTATTCAGCATGTCATCTGGGTTTTCAATAAGTCTAATTTTTATAATTAAATTTACAATTTTAGTTTCAGTTTTGAAACATAAAAATTTCTGCATCACAATGGAATCATATTTTTAAAAAAGAAAATAATTATATATATAAAGTGTACAAAGGTCAACCTCAAGTGATGACAGTCTGTTTTCTGCTTGAATGCAAGCTTAAGCCCTGAAGATTGTGTTCAGGCATGAAACAGACTGCCAACACTGAGTGTTGACCTCACTGTCCACTTTTATATTTACATAACCTGATATTGAGCACATTTACCCATAAATATAACATACCTTAAAACTATATTTTGTCAGATATATATATATATTAGAGAAACAAGAAAGCATGTCATATATTCAATACATAGAATGTATGCCACATGTTTTCTTGACCCCAGTGCCATTTAGTTTTTGCTAACCAGACATAAATATATCTGGAACCATTGACCTTATGGTCAGTGGCTACAACCATTCCTCCTGTTTTGTAAGGCATTGAAATTGTTGTCACAATAGAAATCACTTTCTCAAAAAAAGAAATCTAAAACACAGACATTTATTTGGGAAAGTGCAGTAAACAGGGGAAAAAATAGAAACCTTTACTGTTGTCATCAGAATCAAACGCAGTATTGATTTCTGTACAAATAGTTTGAAACACTAGCTGCATTGGGAAATTTCATTGGCAGGTATGTTTAGATGAAGCGTTGATCCCTGTCAGGGGGAAAAAGTAAATGTGTATCAAATGCAAAATCCTGATTCCTGAGTGGAAGACTTTCATGGAAAATAAGACTTTCATGGCATATAAGACCGTTTTTATATGAGAGTCAGTCAAAAGTAATGCTGATTCTAATTTTAAAAAACAAACTCATGGACTCGACAGAACTAGGAAATAGAAATAAATGGCAATTTTCCTGGAAATTTTGTATGAGTATTTCACTCCATCCAGTTCTGCAATCTTAGAACATCTCATTACAAATAGGCAATGCGTAATATCCATCCATGAGGATATATTTTCAGTGATGAGTAGATTAGATTCCAACTATTATTTGAAAGTTCTTCAGACAATTTATATTAAATTGAAGTAGCTAGCTTGGTTTAACTAAAAAGAATATTGAGTCTCAGTACAATCTTTTTATAAATTTACCATTGTCAATAAATTGATACTTGTGTGCTTCTTAATCCCATTCCCCCCCCTCAACCCCACTTCAATTCTCCCCTTTTTTTAAGTCGGTGTGAACAGTATTTGATTTCCATGACCAAGTTCTGACAAGACAGGAACAAAAAAGTTAGCTGATTGTATTTGTTTTTATATCACAGGTTTATTGTGGCTATCTTTCTTTCTTTATATGTGCCATGTCCTTTCAGGACGTGGGCGATAATGGCTCTCCACCTCCCTCTATCCCTTGCAGCTCTCAACAAGTTCCTTCCCTCTGCTTCCTCCCCCAGGCCACAATCTGTCATCCACTTGCTTGAGTCTGCCAGGTATGTCATACATTGTTTTCCCTTGTCTTTCTTTCACTCTGTTCGACCTGTGAGTATCAGATTCTCCAGGCCCTCCTTCCTCATTATGTATCCCAGAAACTTCAGCTGCTTAGTTTTTCTTTGTATTCCTTTATTTATTTCCTTTCTTTCCCTCTGTTCGACCTGTGAGTATCAGATTCTCCAGGCCCTCCTTCCTCATTATGTATCCCAGAAACTTCAGCTGCTTAGTTTTTCTTTGTATTCCTTTATTTATTTCCTAGTTCCATCTTTTTAAATATTGTAGTTTTGCTCAAAACCACAAAATACATCAAAAACAAAAACAAGTTATATCCCTAAATTGCATTGTCAGATTGAGACTTTTATATGGACATCGTGCATGCCAAACATGTTTACAAATATCTTTCTTTTTTTTTTTTTTTTTTTTACAGTATGATTCACACTGTAAAGGCCCAGGGGCCACTCAAAGTAGAGGTTTATGTTAATGGCAATTTATATGGATAGGAGGGAATGGTAATGGTCAATCCTAGACTTGAACAGGTTAAGATTATAGTGAATGGATCAACATCCTCTTGGGAATCTGTTCCATAGAGCAGTGGTTTGCAGGAAGATGCTGTTCTAGTGGAACTTACTTCCCATTGATAGACTACGAAGGGAATGTAGGTGGTTTGCTACAATATGTGTCGTGATTGCTCCTAGCTGTGAAGTTTATACCTGGTGGAACCAAGGAGTGTAGCTCATCTGAGCACTTTCCATGGAAGTAGCAACAAAGAAGCGAGAGGCTTGCCACATTCTGCCTGTGAGAGGTTGGAGAGTGAAAAATAATTTTGTTAGTCAAAAGGACTAACACACTTTGAACTCTATCAAAGCTGGAAAGTTAACCTATAAACTGTATATAACTGCTTTCTCAGATTGATTGTTAAAAATGGCCTTGAATGAACGAAGCCTGTAGGTTTTAGTGAGGACCAACCTCCTTCAAACCATGTGGACTGGATACAGAATCCCAAAGAACTGTACCAGATAACAGAAACTACATCACTTCACAACTTTAAACAGCAAAAATAGATGGCATATGTAACTCAAAGAGAATATTTATAACCTAATCAACATGTTGATGCTGCACACTACATCAAGCTAAAAGTTAGGAAGGAAACCCCCATCAATACTGGAAAGAGTGACAACAGTTACTGGATTTGAGAATCCTATTTTCTTAAAAAATTGTTTTAAGAGAAAGATTTTGTAAATTTCAAGCAGCAGTAGTATTAACCACTCAGACAACAAATGATGAATGAATCCATATAAGGGTGTAGCAAAAAAAAACAAAAAAAAAGCTGTAAACTTATTGTAGCAATTAATGCCTGCAATCAGTTTCCTCTGTCTATCTCATCCATGAACCTTGTAGCCAATTCAACACAGCTGTTTAGATATCAACCAAGGGATCAGAAGCAAAAAGAATCCATGTGCCAAGACAAAGTTCAATCGAAAGTCTGTCGTAATGTTCCAGCAGGCAATGTAGTAAAGAAAAAAATGGGTTCAAAAATCCAATCTTCACTTCACAACAGCAGAAATACAATTTCACCCACCAAGCTCAAAAATCATTCTTCCTGGTGAGCAAAAAACAATGGCCTTTATACACCAAGCAATTTTTCTGATTGGCCATGCCATTCAGGGAGGAAAGAACATTAGCATAGCTTTTCTGAAACTTAAAATAGCAGGTTTTTTTAATTCTTCAGCAGACCAAACACAAAACACAGACTCGAGGTAGGTGATTTTCTCTTTCACTACAAAGGGAATGGCTAATATTACCATTAATGGTACTTAATGTCATCATAGCAAAAAAATGTTTTTTCAGCTGTTTGAAAAAATGCAGCTGTGTTGTTGGATAATAAAAGTGTTTTTATTACTTATATCCTTTATTTTAGTAGATACTCAGTTTATTTATTAAGACATATATTTATTTTTGACTGCTGGCCTGAATATTTAAATTTTTAGCTAGATCAGATCAAGACTTTCATATCAAAGTAATGCATAGCACCAAACTCATTTACAAATATCTAAAAAAGTCAACCACTTCCTCAGCTCAATGGTTAAAAATGGCTTCAAGTAAATGAAAATTCTATCTCTTAGTTAAGGCTCTATTTCTCTGAACCTTCTATACTGGTGCCACAGAATCACAAAGAAATTTACCAAATAACAAAAACCATATGACTTGAAGACTTTCAACAAGGGTAACAACTCAAATGAATAGCACAGGTAACACAAAAAGAAAAGGACACAATCAAGATGTTTCACATGAAGAAAAGGTTAGGAAGAAAGCACCAATAATGGAGAGAGAAAGAATAGTAACTAGACTTGAGAAATCTATTTTTTTGAAAAATTGTTTTAATAGAAAGATTTTGTAAATTTCAAGCAACAGTAGTTTTGGCCAGCTCAATCAATGAATGCTGAATGAATCCATATAAGGGAATGGTTAATATTACCAATAACAGTACTTAATATTATCATAGCAAAAATGTGTTTTTGCAGCTGTGTTGGATCATTAAAGAGTTTCTATTACTCACACCCTTGTGCAAATTAATTGAAACACCCACTTTAGTTTCCTTTCTTTGACCATACAGAGAGTTTTAGACCCACTGGAGTAACAGGGTGTAATCGATTTTTTCTCAGATTAGGTCATTTGTGGTGGTGTGCAGTAATATGAATCTGTTTTCAGGGTGTATGATAAAACTTGTTTGGCCACGAAAAATATTGCATCATCCGTAATTGCATCAGATTTTCATCACACCCAGACACTAATGTCTCAACTGTCGATTAGTTGTTCTACAGCCATTGTCTGCAATGGATGTTACTCCAAAGAGAAAATTGTAACACTACACAAACACACTGGCAAGCCTTACCAGTGAGAAAATCAAAGTACTATAGACTGTCCCAGAAACTCTCCTGATTTAAATCCAATGAAGAATCTGTAATCAATCTGCAAGGAACAACTTTGTGGAATCGACATACGAAGTACTAACCTGTGCACTGGGTCATGTTTCATTGGGAAAATATGAAGAAAAAGTAAATAATAACAAAATTTTTCGTTTTTTTCAATTAATTTGAACAGGTGTGTAAGTTTTATTTTTGCTTGATACCCACATTTTAGTAGATACTCTGTTTATTTATTAAAACATGTATTTATTTTTGACTGTCAGCTTGAATATTCAATAAATCTAATAAAAGATGTGGTCTCAGGCAGGATTTGAACCTGCATCCGCTGAGAAGGTGAAACTATTGTTCAATGCAATGTTCTTTAAACCAGACAGAGCACACCACTAATCAAAGCTGAATAGTGTGTCTCCTGAAATACCCACAACAAACATGGCGGACTCAGAATATGAATATGAGTCCACCTAAAAGAAAATGCAAAGAAGCAACACGAACCAATATATATGTACAAACAAATGATAATGTATTAACAACAAAAATTACAATTGACAAAGGCAATAATGTGTGTGTAACAAATGAACATGGAGATTTTTTGGTTCAAAATATGTGAAGTGAGTGAATGTGTGTACGTACATGTATGTTTATGTATTTCCCAAAAGGGAATGTGATATAATCATATTCTGTCATGAGAAATTTACATGTTGATGTAAAGAGACTGCAAATAATTATCACAGAGTATTATAGTGCCAGTGAGCGTCCCCTAGTAACGGTTTCAAAAATTAGGAGGAGGTAAGCTGATACATTCATATCTGGCCAGTTGGATAAAAATAAATTATTATAAATTCTTAGAAAAATAATTCCAGGAAGAATGCAAAAATATGCAATAAAATATAATGTTCTACATTACCAAAAATAGAATTTCTGCACTGATAAAAGCTTTTAACAAATATAAATGCCATTTTTTATTAATGTCTAGACTGTTGTTTTGTCTGTTTAGCTCTTTACATTTTTTTATTTGGACATTCTTAGGACATCAAAGTTTCCATTTCAAATTGTGGTGAACAGCCCTGTGGAAGCAAGCGAGCCAGAGTGGCTTGCATCTGGTGCACAGGCAAATAAGGGTCTTACCTTAACATACGACATATGACATCGGCAAGTTTGCTCCGTGAAACTGGCATTACTCTCCCACCTACCACTTGTAGCAGTATGTACGGTAATGTGGGTTTTTGTACAGTTTGGCATGCTTCCACTGATAGCAAGTCGTGTGCTGATTGGTTGAACTAGAGGAGGCTGTTTGCCTGGGTAACTAAGAACAAAAGCAAAGAACATTGACTGTTTGGGCAATCGCAGAGTTGGCCTGATAAAAGAGGGCTGAAGCATTGAAGAGGAAGGAAAAAAAAACAGACGGATTATATGTTGTGAAGTGTTTGGGAAAGTAAGAATGGCGGATTGAACCAGCAGTATCTTGAAGTCGTACAATTGACGTCATAGTAATAGACACTCATCTAAACTACACAAATTTAAACACAAAAAATCTCAAGGTTTTTTTCAATATCCACTGTTTCAAAAGGCCATTAAAGAAGATAGTGGTTGACATTGCATTTAAATTTTTGAAGATCAAACTTGACTGGAAAGCAAGAAGCTGGAAGAGAGTTCCACAACCAAGAAGTGCAAGAACCTGTATATAGAAAAGTTTTTGCGAAGCTGCATTTTGGTGATAAGAAAGTGATTAAAGCTGAGATGTCAGGTCGGTATTAATAACAGATTCTTCTTTGAATTTATCAACGATCTCTAAATACATGGCCAAAGCACCAGCCCATATTTGGCAGCAATATTCAAAGCATAGATAAATTGTAAACTTAGAAATTTATAAGATAGATTTGGGCAAGAAAACTTGTCTAGCATGAAACATTGAACAAACTTTCCTAGCAGCAAACCTAGCAATTGATTTAGACATTTCTATTTAGAGAGTTTACTTAAAGTTACCAGTTTGGTTGCTTTCATGCTGTTAATATTGTCTGAACATGCACTACAATTGATCTTCCACAGGCTGTCCGAGGTCTCACCTTGCCAACAGATCCTGGAGAAGATGTCAATAGGGTGGATTGCAAACTTGTGCAAATTCTTACTTATCTGAAAGATATCCAATCAAGCATGCACCACTCCTTGAAATGTACCATCATCATCTCTTAGTATGGACAGTGATTATATATGAGAGGGTGCTGAAAAGTTTGAAACAAACATCAGATTTTTATTTTTTTGCTGGTTGGGGGAAGATGTGTTGTTTGGGTTAAGAAATTTTCTGCACCCTCCCATGTTTCTAGTCAGAATTTCAAAATCAGTTTACCATTTCTATCTTCTGAACTTTAAATATTTCCACATGTCTTCCAGCCAACTTTAATCTTCATAAATTTAAATGCAATGTCAATCACTATTTGCTGTCCTCCTGATTGCTTTACCTTTGTTCTCACTCCTTAGTAACATTTCTGTTTTCTAACTCTTCCACACCCAGAAACCCTTTGTGTCTTAGTGGCTTTACTGCCTTGCTTGAGAGAACTTGCTTACAAAACACAAAAAAATACAATAGCTGCATTTTTAACCTCCTCCTTCTTTTGTGTGCGATATTTTTCCGAACATGAGCGTTCATGGTTCTCCCTTTTCTTTTTAACCCTAAGCAAGGGTGATTCCTTTACTATCCCTTCCAGTCCATATTCTACCATCCATTTACACAAGACATTTAGGAAGCTTACTTACTTTTACCTTCTGACCCAATCCTGAGTGTGATGATAAACTACATCTGGCAGCAAGGACTCGGATAAGGAGATTGGAGGTTTTGAGGAGTGCAAAACCAGTTCTTAACTGCTGTTGTTCCCAAGTCCACTCCAACCCTGAGTAGTAGCACTTGTTAGGGTCCCAGCTATGGGCAAATAGTGAACACCCAAACAAAAAAAAATATGAATGTATAAAAATACTAGCAATATATTTTTATATAAAGAAATGATCAACAATACCTATTTATCGTAGAGATGCCAGCAATACATTTTATAGCAAACTGACCAACAATACATTTTATCTGTGGTTAATGGTATACAATTGCATTTAAAATATCTAGATTTCAGCATTAAATAACCCATAGAGGTTGATATGCCACTAAACAAATTCAACCAAATAACCAACAGGAAAGAACTCTTTCTGACATTGATCCATATAATATCCTACAATTTCTTAAATTAAACTGTATTCCAAAGTATAACTTCAAAAGAACTACAACACAAAACATGTATATCACTGCCTCTAGTAGTTATTATCCACATAAACATGTATATGAACAAAAGCTGTGTATCATCTACCATGTATGCAATTGTGAAAGCAGAATAACATATTTTTAGTTTTTTTTATATTATTTTAATTTTTTTAAGCATTTCACCCCAAGCAATGCAGGAGTGCTGCTAGTACACAAGTAGTTACATATAGTGAGAGAAGGAGTAAAGAGGAGTGTTTAAGGAAAGGATCTAGAGAAGGACAGGGATCAGGATCAAGGTATCAGAAGATGTTGATTGACATTACATTTGAATATTCGAAGATTATAGCTTTCAGGGAAGCAAGTAGAAGGAAGGGGGTTTCACTGTCAGGAAGTGTGAGAGAAGAAACTATTGGAGTAGAAGAGGCAGTTTCATTTGTTTTCACAGTGAAAGGGTGTGCCTAGTAGCATGCTTAAATTCATGCAGTTGGGGTACCAGTGATACTAGGTTGTCAGAGCAGTTGCCATGAAAATATTTGTAGAAAAGACAGAGGGAAGCCACAGCATGTCTGTGACTGTAGATGAGATGCCTGATCAGGACCTATCACATTGCATATCCGTCTCTGGATTTTGTTGAGGACCTTGAGATGAACAGCGGGTGCACGGGTCTATATATGGCAACAGTATTCAATGAAAGGACGAATGGTAGATTTGTAGATTTGGAGGATGGACTCAGATGAGAAAAACCTTCTGGCGCAATGTGGAGAACCAACTTTTCTTGCAGTAGATGAAGCTTCAAAGCACCTGAGAAAATTAAATTTCAACATTGAATCACCCATAAGTTATTGATATACTGCTAATCCATCAATCAATCCTTCTTCCCCCTCCTGTAAATGTCAAATTCTTCAAGCCCTATTTCCCCACCCATTCATGAACTGAGAAATTTCCATTTGTTTTTCTTTTCTTTCCCATTTTCTTTTAAACTTTGTTGTACACATGTTCAGCATTCTTCTATAAAACCACATTTCTCTTGTTTTAAGTTTTCTTCATCTCTGTCAACTTGGGTATGATGATAAACTATATCCTGGAGAAAGGCCTCTGATCAGGAGATTGGAGGTTTTGAGCAGCATGGAATCACCTCTTAATTGCTGTTGTTCTGAGATCCATGCTGACCCAGGGTAGTAGCACCTGTTAGGGTCCCAGCTATAGGCAAATTTTGAACACTGAAGCAAAAATCAGCAGCTCATTTTTATAATAAAAGAATACAATTTTATAGCAAAATGACAATTCAACACAAAAAATTCATTTTTATGGTAAAATTACCAATAATACATTTTATGTGTCTGCAAACTATATATCTAATAAACATACCTTTGCACCAAAAGCATAAAATTACATACAAAACATTTATCTTTCAGCATTAAACAACCCATAGAGGTTGATACGCCACTAAACAAAGTCAACGAACAAACAATACATTTTTATAATAAAATTACCAATAATACATTTTATGACCTAAAAACTATATATCTGAAAAAAGACATATCTTCACTCTGAAAGTATAAAATTACATACAAAATATCTATAGTTATTAGATAAAATATTTATTAGTTAAATATTTAGATCTTGGCATTAAATAACCCATAGAGATGTTGATATGTCACTAAAGAAAATCAACCAACAAATCTTCATTTGTGAAGAGATTGTTCAGCATCCACTACCATATGAGAGGTTTGTTCTTAAATAAAAGTTTAGCACTCTTTGTATTTTACAAAATTCAACTTATTTTTTTACTAGATGGGTGACCGGTTGGGAATGCCAGGTGCTGTAAGCTTGGATATGCAGGTGATGCAATGGATAATATCTCTGAATTGTTAATCAGAGAATCAAGCTCCAATTCCCACAGCATTCATTATATTCACTTACACGCGAATAGCATTGGGAAAGGTATGAAGCCACCTGCTTAGCTTGGTGCACTAAGTTTGGATATACAGGTGGTGCAATGAACAGTGTCTCAGAATTGGAATTCGAAGCGCAGAGTTCCAATACCAGTCGAGTTCATTATATTCACTTAGTGCAACTATTCTTGGGAAAGGCAGGAATCTAGTTCTTCTTCCCCCAGCTATGAGTTAATTAGTAAGCCTTGTATCACTAAAATCATTATTAACTAAAAAAGAAATCTTTGAATCTAAAAATATTTTCTGGCTTTAAATAACCTGCAAATTGTTGATAAGCTGTAGTAAATGCATCACTGAATCATTAATATGTTAACATTTGGAAGGCATCTTTCACTATTCTAACGTGTGTTCTGTTTTCTTACTATTGAGGTTTATTCCTTTCTTCTTGCTTTCCTTTACTACCAAGTCTAGGAATACCTGCAGTTCTCTTTCTGTGTCTTCCACCAACACAGTGTTATCTGCATATCTTATGTTAAAAAGGTGCCTGCAAATAATAAATCCTGATAGAACTTCTAGTTCACTTAAGATTGCCTCACTCTAATGATTGAATATATCCAAGAAGATGCATCTTTGTCTTATACACTTTTTTGTGTTTTTCTATGACTGCCATCAAAATGCTATCATCTGTTTATGTAATGATGAAATTGTACCTCCCAATAATAATTCCTGGTAGAACACTTACTTCTCTGATGATCACCTCACAGTATAAATTGTGGATCTAATTTATACCCAGTAAAGGTTTTTAAATATCCTTTTTATGAATTTAATTGAAGATTTGCTTTATATACATATTTTATCTTGTTTTCTATGTGTAAGGAAAAAAAGATGAAATTTTCCGGAGTACCCACACCTGATTTCCCCACTAGAAATGAGGCTCTACTAAGTGATATGTGCATAACCCTGTCACTGGTCTCAGATATCATTTCTAAATTAGACTCCCATAAGGCAAGTGGAGGGGACAGGATACCAGCCGTCATCCTAAAGAAATGTTTTTTTGAGCTGGCTCCAGTTCTCTCTAAACTATACAACTATTGCTTCACTGCTTCCTAGCTTGTTGGAAGTTGTCCTCTGTAGCTCCTTTTTTTAAAAACTCTGGAGAACCTTGTAGCTCCTCTAGCTACAAACCTATCTGTCTCCTACCACTTTTCAGCAAAGTCTTCAAAGCTTTAATCAATGCTGTAGTTGTTTAAAATCTTACCTCTCATGACCTACCCTCTGACAAACAATATGGATTTTGTTTCACCTAGTCTATTGCTGATGTGCTTACAGCCATAAATAAATATGTATTAGTATATAAATGTATGCTGTGGCTCTAGATAACTCAAAGGCATTTAACATGGTTTGTCATGCTGGTCTTCTACATAAGCATCAGAGCTACGGCATTACAACAATTATTTGATTTGCTCCAATCATTCTTATCAGATCATGAAAGGAAGGTTGTTCTCTATTCTGGATACTTTCATATAGACACGGGTGTTCTCCAAGGCTCTATCCTGGGTTCTACACTATATCTGACCTCCATCTTCCTGATGTCATCAGTTCCCAAGTAGGCATCTTGGCATATGACACTACCATTTACTCCTGTATCATTTATCCTGTAAATCCTTCAGCACCAACAAAGTTAACATAGACGCTGCTCTCGAAAAGGACTTTCAATCAGTGGTTAACTGGGGCAAGAAATGGCGTGTTAATTTTAATGCTTCCAAAGTGAAACTGCTCTCATAGAGAACCTTCCCTGTCCACTATCAGCATGACTGATGCTCAACTCTATGAGAGCATCTCACTGCACCTTCTTGGCCTTATGTTTCCATCTGACTTGAAGCGGAACAACTACATTGAATCAATAGCTGCATCTACTGCAAGGAAAGTTGGTTCACTGTGTCATGCCCGAAGGTTTTTCTTGTCAGAGTCCATCTCACACATCTAAAAATCTACTATTCACCCTTTCATTGAATACTATTGCCATATCTGGTCTGGTGCCCCTGCCGTTCATCTCACGGTTCTCGACAAAAGCTAAAAAAGGATCTGCAATGTAATCAATCCTGACATGGTATCTAAACTTCAGTCACTTTCTCACAGACATGATGTGGCTTCCCTCTGTCTTTTCTACAAATATTTTCATGGCAACTGCTCTGATGAACCTTTTGCCTCTGGTGCCTCAACTACATAGGCCCCACCCAATTACTGTTGAAATAGTTAAATGTAACTACCATTTATACTCCGACAGTTTCTTTCTTCACATTTCTCACCAGTGGAACACCCGTTTGCTTACTCACTTCCCTGATAATTAAAATCTTTAAAAGTTTAAATGCAACATCAATTGCCATCTTCTGTTGCCTTGATCCCTGTTCATCTTTTATCCTTTCCTCAATCCCCCACTACACCCACTCTTTTCTGTCACTTTCACTTTCTCTAACCACCTGACTGCTAGTGATATTCCTGCCTTGCTTGGGATGAAATGCTTAAAAAAATTTACCATTATATTTTTTTTGTTATTGGTACATTTACACCCATGTTTTGCATCTGATAATATTAAAAAGATGGGGAAAAACTAAAATCAAAAAAATAAGAATGTCTAGAAAGGATAAAAACAAAAAATTGTGATTAAAGACAGTCCATAAAAAAAGGAAATTAATAAAAAACAAAACAAGAAAATTCTTATTGCTATTCGTTAAGTGCACTCTTAGGATGGCAATAGTATCTGTAAGAAAATCATTGGCAAACTTATTTTAGGAATAAATATAGATAGGAAAATAGTTGTAAGCAGTCTGATAAAAATATGGTTGGATTGAGAGATACAGAAACACAGGTGCAAATTAGTATAGATTTATACACAGGTTCAGTAAGAGTCTGTAGCAGATATTAGAACCATTTCTCTAGACTCACATGTACTGAAAACCCTATCAGCAGCAGCAACAACTCCTTTTCAGCTAAAAAGAAAAAAAACTGGAACCATGCATGCTGTGAATCACAAGACACTAACTCTCTGTTACTTCTGGCTGTGGTCAAGATAGGATGCTAAAATCAGCGCTATTCTTGTCCATTACTTACACTATACACTACATTCACTCTTTAACTCATCATCAGAGTAAGTACAACTTTTTCTTCATCCTTTTTACAGAGGCTCTCTTTAAGAACATTCCTTGAATTTGCACTTTCTTTGAGGAATTATCCTCGAGCTTTTCTCTCCTTTTTTGTCCCTTGTCTATTTTCTTAAACAATTCAACTCTTTTAGTTTTTCTTCATCAACACAAAACTCTTTTTCATCTTTAATTGACCTATCCTTCTTGTGTGCCTAATAAAATCACTAATTTTTATTTTTCTTGCAGAAGACAACATTTATTTTACACAGAAAATATTTTCAACAAAACCCACTTCCTTCTCACTGCATTTAATTCAGTGTTGACATAATATTTACACTGATCAAATTTCATTGAATATCTACATTTCAGACTATCAACTTATTGATCCATTATATTTATAGTACTCTAAATAAGAAAATTATGGTACTTCAAACAATTAGAATACTTCAAGATAAGTGTTAAGAACAATTTGTAAAAAATAATTTGGCTTATTTTATCTGCAGAGAGTTTCATATTACACGCTTTTAGCAACTCAAACCAAAAGTTTTCACCAACACAAATGCTTAGTGTGTTATCAGCCTCAGTCAGTTATGTGCCATGCATGATACACACTTAGGCAATCATGTATCTTTCGATACATGACTGACGAGGCAGATTTTTTTCCTGCAGTAGGTTGCCATTTCTTTCTGCGGTAGACCAGTTGCCATCCAAGGCTATAGAACCTGGTCTGCACTGCTATTTACCCATAGCTAGGGGGGAGAAGAAGAGAATTCATACCTTTCCCAAGGGTATTCCTCAATCCAAGCTGCTATCCATTACTCCACCGTGCATCCTTCTTAGTTATCCTAAATTTTCAAAATGGATAATAGAGGCAATATGTAATATATTCACACAAGCTCATTAGGGAGATTACTCACTATTCCTTATGAGTAATTAGATTACTCACTATTTCCCACTACTCAAACATGTCCATTGAATGTCATCCTTACATGTCCTAGAAATTACAACATTTCTCCTTTGTCCCACTTTCCTCCAATATGTCCTTGTGAATGTCAAATTTGCCAATCCCTCTTTCATCATTCTGTGTCCCAGAAATTTCACCCATCTCTATTTTGAACCTCAGTAGAAGTGACTTTTTCATTCACATTTTCCTTAAAGTTTCCTCGTCATTCACATATTCTGTTGATGGTATTCTCAGCATCATTCTTTAGAACCACATTTCCATTGAAATTGTCCAGCATTCACTACCATATAGGAGAACAGATATCACGTAACAGTTCAGTACTGGAGCCAGTCTTTTTTGTTGAAACCTTAACATATATTCTCTAGTGTCCAAATTCTTAAACCCACTACCAAAACATAATCTTTATCACTACTTATATTTTCATGATTAGATTTTAGTAGCAATTATATCCTGTTATATCTTCACAAGTCTTTATACAAATGTGGCTGATCACCAAAAATGTATTTAGTAGCTATCATAGCTTAATATGCCAGATAATGTTTCATCTAATAAATAGCTTTATACAATTTTTGCATGGAACAATTCACAAAGGTAGTTTGCCATCTCAAGCTGCCAACTGATTGTGTACACTACAAAAGCTTACAGTTAACTTACAGACCACAATGAGACCATTCAACATATTGTAAAAATCAGCTATCGGTTTTTCTCAAGAGTATTGCATTTCTCAGCTATTGATTTCTGAAACAATTTTATCATGGTAGGTACTGATATGATTCATCAGACAAAAAAATTTCTTTAGGACTCCAAAGAATATGACTGAAAAAATAAATCATCCTTTGCTTCTTAATTTTATGAACTTTTCATTTTTCAAAACCCAAGATCACATGTAATTTATATTTTTGTAACTGTTCCCCACCAAAAACAAAAAGATGCAAGGAGATATTTGGTTCCTAAGAGTGTTTCTTTTTCCTTATTTTTGCTGCCATATCTCTTCAGGGCATGAACAATCAGGCTTTTGTGGGTTACCCCATTTTGACTTCACCAAATGCTGGTTAGGTGACACTGTTTAAGTTTATAAAAAGACAAACATTTTCTTCCTCTTCCTCTTTCTTCCTGATGTACCAATGTGTAGTTGAGGACATCCCTACTGTGACACTTTCATTTCCCCAGACCATTGACAACTGAACTTTCACATATACACATGTTTGTATCACACACACACACACACAAAATGGACATTCTTTAATAGCTAAGTTTTATGGTCTTGTTCTTTTCCTTTTCAACTGTGTACTCATTAATGTAATATCTTTTATTAATACATTCATTGTTTGTTTAAAATCCATGTTTTGTACTTTAATTACCTGGGCTCACATGAGTCTGCTAATTATTTTTTGTGGGACAAATGTACCAGGAGTTAAAAGTTTACTGAAAAATGTCCCAACCTCACAACAAAAGTGGTCAGTCCAACAACACCATTTAGGGTTCAGGTACAAATGGTGCACTGGGTTCAAAATATTATTACTTCATTAGATGGCAAAAGATATTGAAAATATTATCAGAATATTTGCTTTTCCCTATCATACACACCATTTTTTTTTTTTAATGCCATGTCTCTTCAGGACATAGGTAGCCATGGCTCTCTACAGATTCTATTCTTTTTTTATTATCTGTGAATGACCATATTTACTTGGGAATTATAGTGGAGTGGTTTCCTGTGTTCTTTGCCATAGTTTGGAATTCCCTTAATTTTCAAGCAATCTAATACAGAATTCAGTCAATTGTAGCCAACAATAAGTTGATTATTTAACAGTCACTTAACTTGATAATTGAGTCCACCCATATCATGAAAACCCATGTAAATAGCAAGAAAATGGTGATTTTTACTGGTTTCTTTCTTATTTTTCATTGATCTTTTCAACCAATTTTCATCAAACTTAACAATTGCTTTATAAATATATCCTCTTTTACACCTCTGGTAGCACACTGACAAAATGAATTTCAAAAACTCTAATTGTGATCTGAGGTGGGTCTTCATGTTGCCTGTTTTACCCCTTCATGTTTTGGCTAACTTCAGTTGAATTAATACAGACTTCTGTTATATCAGTAACTAACTGCATTAATTCAAAATGTTTTTTTAATGAAAGTACTTTAAAGTAATTGAAGAAGATAGACTCTGTTACATCTAAACATGATGTTGTTTTTGCTTCATTCTAATTGAACACTTTTTCTAATTGACCAGCTAACTATGGCTGCTAGTATTAGTAATTAATATTAGTAATAGTAATACTTGTTCATTAAGTATGCTTGAATGCCTTCACTTCCTCATGAAAAGTGACATGTTCTGCAATCTTGAAGCAAGTAATTCCTGGTCAAGTTTAATGCAGACTTTGAAACAGTTTGTCACTGGACGCAGTCTTAAACCATTTCTTACATAAACCCAGGTCTGTTCAAATGGGTGATAAGATTACCCATGGTAGAACTTAAACCCCATCTTGCTCCAGCCAGGCTCTGCTCACAACATGAAACAGCTGGAAAAGATGGAAAGAAGACCTTAGTGAATGATCGAAATTTAATTTATAGTATTAATGTATTCTACTAAGGCCAAATGACTAGCCAAACCCACCATGATTGGTAGTTAGTTGCAGGTGGCTCTTGAAAAACACCTAAGTGAGCTTTTCCAGACCTAAATATTCCCGCTTGTAGAGAACTGTGCAAAGGTTGATTAGTCTGAGAATGTTACAGATAGCTAAAATTCCGAACACTTCTTGAACATGATTTTAGACTGTTCCATTTATTTTTCTTAATTTTGGCTAAGGTGAGCAAAGGCTTGAATTTAACAGCTGTCCCCTGATAATCAATGCTATAGTGATATAACACAACTCTTATATGACCCACATCGATGACCACTGCTAATTCGGAAGACTTGCCCTCTACTGAGCAACTCAGGGTTGGTGTCACCCAGATTATGATGATAGGTGTTCTTTTCCTTCATTTCTAAATAGAGTGATGACCATATTCACTGCAACAAGAGGATATAAAACTTTTCTGCAGTTCTTCACTCTTTCTGACGGTTCAACATTTCTGCCCCTTAAAAAACTTGAAAATTCTTCAGGTGTGGTAGAAGGCCGAAGGGCCACTTGCAGAAGAGTGTTATGTTAAGATGAAGTTCATATGGATAGGTGAGAGAGATAACAGTTAACTCTAGGCTTAAAGAGGTTAAGATTGCAGTGATCAGTGAAACGGGAAGAAGTTGTTCAAGTGGGAATGACTTCTCACCAATGTAATGCAGAGGGAGTGTGACTTGTTCGCTACAATATGAGTGGCATGACAGGTCCTAGACATGAAGGTTAGACCTGGCAGAAACAAGGAAGGTAGTTCATCTGAGCACTTTCCATGGAAGTAGCAATAAACCTGTAAGAGACCCAACACATCCCACCTGTGAGAGGGGTTGTAGGTTGGAGAATAATTTTGTTACCCAAAAGGATTCAGAGACACTTTTGAACACAATCAAAACTAGAAATTGAGGACTGGGTAGCTCTCATCAAAATATGGCAAGAGTACTCCATTTTCAGCCTGATCTGGCTCTTGTAAAGGTAGAGGATAGCACAAGGAGTCAGCTACTTACTAGAGTGGTACAGAGAGCTGACTATCTTAGCTACATCTTTAGCAATGGTTCATATATAAGAGGAGACTTGAGGTCAGGGGTGTGTTTAAGGCCCAACACTCTTTCAATGAATGTAGCTTCCCCAAGTTGATACACACACACACACACACATACATATATATATATATATATATATATATATATATATAATACATAAATATATATATATATATATATACACACACACACACACTAATAATACACACATATATTTTAAGACATTTTTCATGTTTATACATACACATATATATATATATATATATATATATATATATATATATATATATATATACACACACACACACACTAATAATACACACATATTTTAAGACATTTTTCATGTTTATACATACATATATATATATATATATATATACACACACACACACACTAATAATACACACACATATTTTAAGACATTTTTCATGTTTATACATTCTTTATATATATATATATATATATATATATATATATATATATATATATATATTGAAAGGAAGAGAGAAAACACAAACGTTTTTGGTTGTAATGTGGATTTTTTTTTTTTTTTAAATATACATTACAATGGTGGTACTCATTTGAAAAAACCTTGGATAGTTCAACTTGCAGTAGAAAAAAATTGGTACCCGAGGAAAAATGGAAAATAAAAAAGAAAGAACCAAGAGGATTAAAACAAAGCGAAAACAATCATCAAGTGTTTTAAGCTCCAAAGACCCCCACACCGAGAATGAGTAAAAAGAGTAAAAAAGACAACTACATAAAGTGCTCAATACACTAAGTAGAGCGATGCCAGCTTTACCCTGAAGATCCATTTAGGTGAAACCTAGGTAGGTTTGCCTGGATCCTTAGGGTATATACTAATATATATAGATACACAATGGCCAGCTATTATATATACTAATAATATATATATATATATATATATATATATATATATATATATATATATATAATAATGGACTCTCCTGTTGGTTTCAATGTATGAGGATCTGACAGCTTAATTGCTTCAGTTATGAAATTTTGTGCGATAATCTTAAGTTAAACTGGCAAAAAACCCACACAAGTGATTTGATTAAAGTGGGGAAGGCTTGTGCAGAACCATCCACACTTTTCGGAACTATTGATACACTCAGTGCAAATAAAATGCCACAGACAAAGCAAACAATAGACCTTAGCATTATGTGTGTGTGTATATATATATATATATATATATACATACACACAATGATTTTCACTCTGCACAAGGTTCAAGAGCCACTTGGAGTAGAGGATTACAGAATAAGAGGTACAATTTTTGAGGATATATGAGTAAAATAATGGTTAACCTGAGATTTGAGTAGGTTAAGATAGTAGTGATCAGGGAAGCATTTGCTTGGGAGTCAGTTCCATAAAGCAGTACTTCATGAGTAGAAATTGCTTGAGTGGAACTTACATCCCTTTAATGGAATACAAAGGAAATGAAGGGTGTGGCAGTTCTTACCATTAAGGCTAGAACTAAGGAATTTAGTTTGTCTGAGCACTTTCCATGTGATAATAGAGCAGTGACAGCTTTGTGACTTTTCAACTGTGGAAAAGAGGTTGTAGGGTGGGAATGTGTGCCTGCATTAATGGACATCTTTTGATGCACATAAAAATGACTTGCCTGATGCACGATGCAAATGAAAAAGGCAGAATAAAGCAGAAGTGGCCAAGGCATGCTTCTGTGACTGAAATCTGCCAGTCAATAAAGTATAAGATGGTATCTTTCTCAATGCATCAACATATAACATTAAGAAAGAATAAATGTTTGTCTTGCGGCGGCACTGGGGGGGGGGAGGTTTCAATGTATATATGGAACATTTTCCTTTTTTTATGTTTTTTTTTTTTTCCTTTCTCCATAACTATAAATCTTTGGTGATTCTAATAACTTAGTCATTCCACTTTTTCCCAGATGCAAAATCAAACAAAATATATGGCATATTTGATCAGTATTCATGGTATATTTCAATACCTTTCTCTCTCTCTCTCTCTCTCTCTCTTAATCTCTGTCAGTTCATCTCACTCCTGTGTGTCGATATATAGCATGTCATTTCAATCTCTGTTCTGCTGACAGTGAATAGATTACCATGACTTTATCCACTGCCAAGGTACAAGACCAACCAAAACAGTCTTTCTACCAAGTAAATACTTATATGCTTGAATATAAATGATCTCGTTGAACCAAGTAAATGCTTACAGACTCAAGTAAAAATAAGTCATTTATATTTACACTACAGTTCAAAAATTTGAAGAAACCCCAGACTTAGCATGGGGAAAACTTGACAGAAGAATGAAAAAAATGAAAAAGAGCTCTTAGAGTCACTGAAAAAAGAATGCAATCAATTATCAAACTTATACTTTGAGAAACATTTACAATGAATGCCAAAAATTTGTATTGCAGTAATCAAGGCTAAAGGAGGATATTTTGGCGAGAGCAAAATTTAATCATAAAATTTTTAAAAAAAATCATTTTTCACTTTTTTAACCCCATATAATAATTTTATTTTATCTAAAGTACAAAATAACTACTTTTGGGGCCAATTTAAAAAATTACCAGGGGTCACCTCAAAACTTTGAACTGTAGTGTATATCCAAACCAAGTAATTGCATATTAGCTCAACAATATTTACTTATCCCCAAATCATACAAATATTGAGAGAGTTTAATTGTACAGTATTTACATTAGTCAGACTATTGTCCTCATCTTTGTCGCTGTATTTATCACAACGTTTCGGACGTTGTGACAAATATGGCGACAAAGATGAGGACAGTAGTTCGACTAATGAAAATATTGTACATAATACCTCATCTCAGAAATATAGACAGTCTAATTTATTTTTAATCATTTCACCACAAGCAAGGCAATAAAGCCACTAAGATGCAACTTGTTACTGAATGTTAGAGAATGTGAGGAAAGAACACTATTAAGTAGAGAGAACAATAAAAGAGCAAAAATTAAGAAGACAGTAAATTGACATTGCATTTAAATTTTTGAAGATCAAAGTTGACTAAGAAGCTGGAAGGTGAGAAGTACAATAGAAAAAAACTGTTGGCATAGAACTTACAGATGTGTCTAGCCATTTTCACCTGTGTTATGATGAGACCTTGCCACCAATTTAGTACTGCACTTAAATTCATGAAGTCTAGGGTACCATAAAGAGAAGTTCATCAGAACAATTACAATGAAAGTATTTATGACCAATATTTACTCATCTCTAAACCAAATAATTGCTTATTGACTCAAATATAAATGAACAATATTTACTTACCAAGCAACCAAAAGTCAAACTATTTGTAAACATCTATCAAACTGCATTTTGTGTGTGTGTGTCTGTTATGGTCCAGGTTAGGATGAAAGGAAGAACAACACGAACACAAGAGTAGAAATAATGAAGGTATATTACACGAAATAATAATACAAGATGTGGAAGGTGTTAGGATGACTGTCAGTCTGGTTTGGAGTGAACTACTATTGGCTCGACTCTATTCGACCCTCTCTCTTGAGAGGCGTAGTACACATAGTGTTAGGAAGAATTCATTCTGTAGTTATAAGTAATGACCCATGACAGTGTCTATATTTGCTTTTATGATTTGTTGTATGTCATTGGTGTACATATAGCTAAGTTTTAGAGTATTTTCTAGTTTTCTGGATTTGAGAAGCATTTGTCACTGAGATTGAAGCTTTTACTTTTAATTCTCGTTATATTTTTATTATATATTTTGTTGAACGATATAAGGTTTTTTTTTTCTGTCCTGTTAGATGTATTGGGTTTTTGAAGATTATTTTTTGATTTTCACAAAACTTCAACAGAAATATCACCAGTATAACACAAAGGCCCAAAACCCTGACATGTAACTGGAGGTCAAAGTACCAATGCCCACTAGATGATAACTGCCTACAAATTAGGATAATATACCAAACTACAGTAAGATCAAAATGGAACCCAGAAAAATATAAAAGAATAACAGAAACTGTTCATACAAAACATGATTTAGCAACAAAAGAATATGCAATTAGGACAACTCTATTCAAATATAAAAACTCAAAAACCAAAACATAGAAAAATTAACATGGAAAATAAGAAAAAACAGCACCAGATTATAAGAGTATCTGAAAACACAATAAGCTTTTCCAAGAGAAGAAAATGATGATAATTGCCTTCTCAGAACAAGATAATTCTTCAACAAAATATCTGAACTCATTTGAAAATATAGTCACAAAAACAATTTCGTATGATGCTACCTACAATCACACCATGAATAAAAAAAAAACAAAATAAAATTCCATAACTTAAATCTAATACACTTTATTTCAAACCGCAATATTTAGAACCAAAGAAAAAAATATACAAAAAGAATAATAATAATATTTAAAGAAGAAGAAATATGCAATAATATTTAAATTGATATATGAAATAAGCAAACTAAAGGTCATGACTAAAGCATTCATCCCAAATAAAAGAAAAGGGAAGAGCTGGGTTCTTTCTCCTACCCCCAATTTCTTTAATCCTCCAATAGCCTATATATAGAGCTCACAGATAGATTAGTGACATTTAGTCTGATGATCAATGGAGGTGTCAAGTGAGTCTCCATGCATTGTTGATTCCTATGACAACACTGTGTGTCTTGCAAGTGTCTAAAA
The DNA here is from genome assembly GCA_963932145.1 of Acanthosepion lycidas. NCBI lineage: Eukaryota > Metazoa > Mollusca > Cephalopoda > Sepiida > Sepiidae > Acanthosepion > Acanthosepion lycidas. The sequence goes on along the minus strand of OZ010589.1, from coordinate 92,033,880 downwards.
CAATAAAAGACTTAGTCAATACTTAGCAAAAAATCAACTAGAACTTGAATCACTTGTAATAATTATCACAAAAATTACATAGAAGAAACCTCAAGAAATCTAAAAAGATTATATGAAAACAAAAGAGGCATTAATTTCCCACCATAATGAGACTGACCACAATTTTGACATAAATGCTTCTCTGATCAAAGGAGAAAACAATTGACTAAGATGAAAATGTTTAGAGGTCATCCACAGTAAATTTGCAATGGGCTCTTACAACATTTCACCATTCCTAGCATGTCGTCTATTATCACAGTGGATGATACCTAATAAAAAAAGTGTTGCAAATGAAATGAAAATGTATCTAAATGAAATCGGCTAGATTATATATAAAAAAAAACATTAAAATTCCCAGTATCCCTCATCCGTGCACATGAGCAGTCATACCGTCACAAATTTAGTCCAATGTCCTAAAATACGAAAGAGATTGCACAAAACTTTTTTCCCTATATATATATATATATATATATATATATATATATATATTAACCAGATAATTAGACATTAGCAACTGTATATACACAAATAAGTGAATAACTATTTACTTAATTTAATATAAGGTGTAAACAACTTGGGAATATCATGAAACTTTAAGTTGCACTATAAATGTAGGTATATATATATATATATATATATATATATATATATATATATATATATATATATATATATATATATATATGTGTGTGTGTTTGTGTGTGTATATATATATATATATATATATATATATTAAGACATTTTTATGTTTATACATTCTTTTCAAACAACATTTACCAGCCTGAAAGTCCGAGAAATTTTTAGAGAAAATATTCGTCCTCTGTTCTGTGAAAATTTTGAAAATATTTTGATTGTATTTTGAATGTGACAAAAGGTAATTAGAAGACATGTCAAATAAATCTGATTTATCAGAGAAAAACAAAACAAAAGTTATTAAGTTTTCTTAAAAAACAAAAAGCTGATAAAATTTGTAATTCTCATATTTTTTTATCTTAATATTGTCTCTATTTCAGCAGACACCAAGCCTGTTGTTCCAAAACTCGGCTCTGTCAAAAAAGACATTGAAGAACTAACCACAACAGCTGCTCCAGTAAAACAGACTCCTCATATGGAACCAATGAAACACTATGACATTGAGGTTCAGGCCACAGATGAGATGCTTAAGGTGAAAATCAACAGGGATTTGTGCAATAAGCAAGAATATCTGCAGTTCAAAGAGAAATTGTTGCACTTCCATTGTGACCGATTCCAGGAACCAGACTGCAACCAGGATACAAAGGAATGTAAGTAAGCCTTAGATGTTACTCTTTATAGTCATCCACAGAGAGACTGGTTTGCTGTATCACAGCTCATCAGTATGGGTAGACTTCCAATTGCTTCAAGCCGGCTTCAAAACCCAACCAGTTTGGCATCAGTCAGAGATTCTAGCCCCAAGCTGTCATAGCACAGCACAGAATAAAGAAAATTTTAATGTTTTTACTATACGAACGGCATCAGTGGCTAGGAAAGCTCATTTCTAGTTGAAGAGCAATGCATTAGCAGCAGCAGCCACTGTTTATAAAATCAATCCTTCCTCTCTGAGAGCTCAATCAAATTATTTCAAGAGCATATATATATATATATATATATATATATATAATATAGTTATGTATTTTTGACAGTCTGCTTAATGATGAACAGGCAGAAGTGTTGAAAAGTACAAGAGTCAAGCTGACTAAATGATGAAAGTTCAGAAATATGCCTACCCTTGAATACTTTTTACTTAGTATGCAAGTACTCTGAAAAATAATTATTTTTAAATTACAAACTGATCCCAAAACTTCAGATGAAAAAAAATTTCTACATAATTGTAAACTTTTTTGAACATGGATCTTCATTTGAACTACAGTAAAGCGTTAAACTTTTTGTTTGTGAGAAATTACAGTTGTGGTAAAAAAAAATAAAATATTTTGTATTTTATTTTATATTTTTATTTCTTTATGAGGAAATTGCAACTGTTGTACAATATAATTAAAGATGGTGAGAGAAGGCTTTCAGATCTTGTAATTCAAACTCTGATGCCGTATATATCAACAATGCCTTTAAGTCTTTGATTTACAGTTTGTATACTTTTTGTATATTTTTTGAAATCATGCCTTGTTCCATTTGCTCAGAAATCATTTCCTATATATATATATATATATATATATATATATATCATAAAATATGTATATATATATTATTATATGCTACATATATGCATTCATGTTTTGAAACATAAATGCATTTATGTAGCAGTTTTACATATATGTTTGAATGTAATATCTATAATAAAGAATTGTTGCCCTACAATTGATTTGAGCCCTATTTTTAGATTATTTTTCTGAACGTTTGAATTTATATTTTATTTGTTCTCATCTCATTTGTTATATATATATATATATATATGTATGTATGTATGTATGTATGTGTATATATATATATATATATATATATATATATATATATATATATATTTTATCTTATACATTCTTTGTCATATATATATATATATATATATATATATATATTTTATCTTTTATATGTATATATATGTATATTTTATCTTTTATATATATATATATATATATAAATAAAACCTTTATTAGATATATATATATATATATAGGGTGTGATGGGTAAATTGTCAACTGCACAGTATAATAGGGTCAGTTGGGCATTGTCTTTAAAAATATGAACCCAATGATGCAATTCACTCCACCAGACATTTGGAGATGCTATGCTGTACTTCTTGGCATTCACATTGGAAGCTCTATTACAAATACTTCAGAGTATTTGGGTGTCAGTCTGAAGAGAGTGTAGAGTATTCTGAAAGAGTTGGATGAGTTTAATGGTGATTATGAAGGTGTTTGGAGTGATCACTAGTGATGGCAATGTTATGCCTTCATTCATCTTCACACATTCATTTGCCTAAGTTTCAAACACAGAGGTCTACTTCAAATACTTTGAAGAGGTAGTGCAGCTCTGTTTAAAGAGGATGGTTGCTGGAAGACCCTGTGTTTGGCAACAAGAATCTGTATCATGCCACACAAGCAGGAGGATTCAGTCGTGGCATGTCAGACAATTTCTATGAGCCCATAACCTCTTACATCTGGCCAAATTGCAAACCCCTTGATTATTATGTGTCGGGTGCAAATGGACAAAAGACCAATAAAATTACTTGTAACACCAAAGATGAATTAAAGACAAGGATTAAATTAGATCATCCAGAAGAGTTGTAGAGGATTCCAAAATCATCTGGGGGGGGGTTGATTTACTCTTTAGTATTTCAAGATATTTCTGTGCAATTTTTGTAAATATATCTGTCAAAATTAGATGTCAGTGTTATTTTCATTTTTGTATAATTTAGATGACAATTTATTCATCGCACTCTGTGTCTCTCTGTGTGTGTGTGTGTGTGTGAATAAAAAGAGACAAAAAGAAAAACTATACTTAGCTGATGCATATAGTCTTTTGAGAGACTTTATGAAGGCAATGATATAGTCCCTCAGAGGATGAAACATGTTGGTTAAGTATAGTTTTTTCTCTTGTCTCTAATTATTCATTTTGTCTCTTCTACAGATACACTCATTTTGAGAATATTTACACACACACACACACACACACATATATATTTTAAGACATTTTTATGTTTATACATTTTTTTATAGATACAAATATTTAAGTAAATGCACTGTTTATAATAAACAGTATTAAACAACATTTACCACCCTGAATGTCCGAGAAATTTTCACAGAAAAAATTTGTCCTCCGACAGGATTCAAACCTGTATCCTATACAGAACCGTCATTTAGCTTGACGTGCTTTTACCGATTTGGCCACAAAAATAAATTGTCGGACTTTGTCCATTTCATAATATATATGTATGTATGATAAAATATATGCTCCTTTTGATGTCCATTAACATTTAATAAACAAACAAAAAAATGTTGATTCTATTGATATTTGGATTGCTATCAAAATTTAAGAACCAAAAAAGAAAGGTATTTGTTTGTTGTAAGTGTATCAATGTTTATTGCCATCATCTGCATAAAGTGCACCACACATTCAGCCTTGTACCACATCTAAGCTATGCTTAGAAAATCACCATCTTAATAAATGAATTTCAAATTTATCTTTAGTTACTTAATATCTTAGTAGAGCAGTTCCTCTTTTTTTTCTTTTAATTCGGGTGCCCTTAGTATATAAGAATCTTTTCACTGCACCCTTACTGAGAAAATACTACACAATTGCTTTAGATTATGTTACAATTTAATCCCTAATTCAACACTCAGTAGACAGAAGGATTTGTAACATGCCTGTTAGATATCACTTCCTCATGTTATAACTACATATTAGCTTAATGCAGCATTTCTCAACCGATGCACCTGGGTGCACTAATGCACCCTGAAAAATAGCCACGTGCATCCAAAGTTGACAGAAGTGTAATTTATGAATTATATTCTTTTGTGATGTCAATGAACACTCATTGTCACTTTCGTAATACTCACTGTAGTAGAGACTTTGTAATTGCAGATACAACTACAGTTTGTTGTTGAACAATACTGGTGGCAGATGCCTTCAAATATTATACAAACTAATAATACATGCTTAATAATACTCGTTCGAACAATAATCTGTATAGTGATTTGAATAGTATGATGAATAGAGTAAAGAATAGCAGTCCATATAGTAATAGAGGATAGATTAGAAATAGTGAGCCATATAGAGGATAGACTAGAAATGGAGATCATTTAGACCTCATACTAATTTCTAATGCATTTCCTCTATGGTCATTTGGTCTACTTAATTTAATAATAGGATTGCCTATGTTTGCTCTCTGGCAATCTATGTTCAAACTCTAGTGTCAGCTGCAACACTTTATTCCTATATAACATATTTTAAATATCTTTATTTTTAAAAAGCTACAGACACCAAGCACATGTCTTCCATGTCTAAGTCAAGTTTTTGTCATTTCATATTTTAGACTGGATGCTAAATTCCTTAGTTTTTAAGGAAGAGTGGATAATCCTTTGCCTTCCTCAAGGGATTTAATTAGGTCACTATCAGCCTCTACAAAAAAAAAATACTTTATAAATTGCATTCTATGAAAACTGTACCATTAATCTTCATATATAAGGCCTAACATTTATTATGTATAAGGCCTAACATTCAAAAAATAAATGCTCATTTCTGAAGACTTCATTATTATTTTCATATTTTCAAATTTCATGAATAATTTTTCTCTATTAAAATTTAAAGTGTGCTCCCAGTTTTACTTATTCTACAAGTGCATTCTAAATGTGACCATCTCTTCTATCCAAACAGCTTCTTCTCTCACACTTCCCATCTGTGGAACTCCCTTCCCCTTAATCTTAAATATTCAAGTGTAATCTTAATTGACATCTGACACCCTGAGCTTGTTCCCCATCCTCCACTGTGTCCTTTCCACAATCATACCTCTTCACTCTTGTTCTCAACTCTCTGTAACTCCTTGTGTGCTAGTGGTACTCCTGCCTTGTGTGGGGTGAATTACTTAAAAAAATAAAAGCAGTTGAGAAACACTGGATTAATGAATTATCATTGCCTGGAATTAATCAAATCTTTGAATATCCCATATTATCCTTGAGACCTAATCACAATGTCTCTGATTTCTGCAGCACACCCTTTGGCTGAGCATTTGTTATCTTTGATAATTCAGTTTGGTGCTTCACAAAATAAGGAATGCATACATCTTTGATCTGCAGTTTATTCCTAAAGGCTTGTAACCTACATGACATTTTTTAAAGAAATTATGGAAACTAAGTTTGAAAAAAAATTCCTTGATCAGAACCAATAATTATAAATTGAATCAGACAGTATATTTTTGTTGGTAATTTATTTTGGGAATTAATGAATTTTTATGATGAATAAAAAAAATTGTCTGCTTTGCTAGTCACTTTTTTATTAGCAGAGGAAAATTACTAAATATGATTATTTTTTTCTTATTTTCCATTATATACTAGTTCTGTACCTGTCACTTCCCTGACAACAAGATGATGAAATTGGAAATCTAAATTGTTTGTCCATTTAAAATACTATAGTTATTGGAAAATAAATCCAGTTTAAATAGAGATAGTCATAAAAATGACTTCAATGGTAATATCAGTCATTTCTCTACAAGGAAACATTTGGTTATTCATTGACCAAGCAGCCAGTACTGTTTGCAGTTGAAATTTATAAAATCTTTCTCTTTTTAGAGAAATTATTAGAAAAATAGGTTTCTTAAGTCCAGTAGCTGTTATCACTCTTTCTAGTATTGATGGTGTATCCTTCCTAACCTTTTGTTCGAAGTATTGTGGAATGTCAACATGTTGAAATGTCAACATATCTTTATTTTCTCTTCGAGTTAATTGAGCTATATTAGTTGTTGCTGTTGTTGGTTTTGCACAAATGATGTGTTTTCTCTTATTTGTGACTGTTCTTTGTTTGTGAAAAGGTCAAATATTTCAGCTTATATTCCTTTCCTATTATCCAGGAATTGTTGCCAGACATACACGTAATTTAGCAATTATGACACAGTTTCATTCAAATTACCTGCGTATTACGTTTTGGCATAAACATGCATATATATTTTAATTCAATGGTAGACCTAAATATATTTCTATTTATTTTATTTTAAAAGAAAAACTTTAAAAATAACAGTATTTGCTTTAATAATCATTTCCAAAAAGCTGTAGTTTATCATCATACCCAGGATGGAGACAATAAAAGAAAAAGGATTAAGAAAACAGAAGATAACAACTGACATTGCATTTCAATTTTTGAAGATCAAAGTCAACAGGGAAGCAAGAAGCCAGAAGAGTTCTACAAGCAAGAAGTGCAATAAAAGAAACTGTTAAGTCCTCCTTGATTTCCTGTATGTCCAAATTATTCCCCAGGGAACCTTCTCCCAACACTATATATACTTGACATGACCCTGTCTTGTTCTCTTTCACATTTCATTTTCAGCAGACATAACAAAAATGTAATCTCTCATGGAGATTGTGTTTTCCCCTTTGTGGTGGGCACTGTGTGTTTCCTTCGGGAAGCACCATGAAAGATACATACACACACACACATACATATGTATGAACATTCACTCATGCATACTTTGACCTCAAATTTCTATATTCATTCATACACACTCCTTACTGTCTTTGTCAACTGTAACCCTTATTGTTTGTTAATACACATATAGGCACTTGTATATATATATATATATATATATATATATATATATATATATATATATATATATATATATATATAAAAGACTATAAGAAAGCAGTAATAGTAGCCAACACGTTTTGTCCGATGTGGACTTTTTCAAGGCAAAAATTGAAATGAATTTATTAAGCAAAGTAACTAATAATAACGAAACAAAATGTCCTTAGCAACTGGAAGAATTTAGAGAATGCTATTTTCATTCTGTTAACTGAAAATTATGTCAAGTACTGTCATGTGTGGAAATATTGTTTTTATTACTGTGTTGACAGATTCAACCATTTTCTTTTGATTTTTTTATACTGTTGTGTACATTTGCTTGGGAGAGTAGTAATTCTGTTAAAAAGGATAATATAGGGAAAAAAGCCTTTTTCTACAGGTTAACTCTGAGAAATTTTTCATATATATATATATATATATATATATATATATATGGGTCTTTGTTGTTTTCTTCACATTTTCTTTTACATTTCTTTTGGGTGGATTCATTCCAAGTCTGCCATATTTGTTGTGTGGCCACTATTTCACGAGATACATGTGTTCATCTCACAATGCATACAAACCCATGACCCACTACATTAGCATAGAACTTCAGGTTACTTGTAGTCATTTCAAGTTTAAAATAACAAAACCTTGCTGCCAATCTAGTACTGTACTTAAATTCACAAAATCTAGGTACTGTAACAGAAAGTTTATCAAAACACTTACTATGAAACTATTTGTAGAAAAAAGCACAGGGAAACTACATAACAGTGATGGGGAAAAGACTGGAGATGTCATGTCTGGAATAATAACATAGCAGATTCTTCTTTGGCTTTTATCAAGAATATCTAAATTTATAGCAAGAGCACCAGACCAGATATGGCATCAATATTTGAAGCAAGGACAAATGGTAGACTTATAAATATGCAAGATAGGTTCTGGCAAAAAAGATTGTCTAGCACAACATTATATATGCACATACATACACTGGTAGTGTGTGATGGACAGACAGCTTTATTATAAAAGAACAATCAGCTGTTCTTTTATAATAGATTATTTTTAAAGAGACGTGAGCTTTTACTTAAACTGAAGCTGCTGCATTCTTACAGTAAATTATGATGGCAAAGTCATACCCTCCACTGAACTTGTCTATTCCTGTTTTATGGTTCTGCTAAATATTTAATTTGATATAGATGGAACCACTTTACAAAGGTGAAATATGTGTCCAAAAGCCGTCTTTAATCGACAACACACTGATTCCCTTTCCAATTATATTTCAGCAATTTTAGGGAATTTTTAACATACATAATTGTATTTCTTTTTGTAATTCTCCAGACAAACAGACACCATGATAGTCTTTTTTTTCTTTTTTTTTTTCCTCTGGAGAATAATTTGGAAATCTTCTTTTTAGAAGTTAATAAAATGCTCCATACAGCCAAATTTAATAGCTGCTCAGATCAATAAAAAATGAATGCAGCATGTAGGTGGAAGTGTTGCAGAGATAATGAGGATAAGGGTGTCAAAAATATAAATTGGATGCATCATGAAATCAATAAAGTTCTGTTCCCAAGCGAATCACTCTTCAGTATTCAGCATGATGTGTGCTGCCGCAGAATTGGTGAGAAGTAAAAATGTCAGTAAAACAGGAAGTTTGATTGCTGAAAAAAGATTAGAAAAGGTTACCAAAAAAAAATATAGATGGAAATAAATTAACTTAATAAACAGTCAGTCAGTTATGTGCCATGCATGATACACACTTAGACGATCATGTATCTTTCAATACATGACTGAGGCAGACATTTTCCCTCAATAGGTTGCCATTTCTTTCTGCTGTAGACCAGTTGCTATCCAAGGTTACAGAACCTAGTCTGCCTTACTATTTACCAATAGCAAGGGTATTAGGATAACATTTTTTTCATTACATTGCAAATTCATTATCTGTCCATATTTCTGAGATGAGATTCAGTCAGTTATTTGCCATACATGATACATGCTTTGGCAATCATGTATCTGTTGATACATGACTGGCAAGGCAGATTTTTTCCCGTAGTAGGTTGCCATTTCTTTCTGTTGTAGACCAGTTGCCACCCAAGGCTATAGAACCCGGTTTGAGGGGGAGAAGAAGAGGATTCATACCTTTCCCAACGGTATTAGCTCACAAGTGAATGTAATGGATTCGACCGGAATTTGAACTCAGCTCTCTGATTCCTCAGTCCGAGCCACTATCCATTAGTCCACTGTGCCTCCCTAATTAGTAAACAGCTTATATACATTTGCCAGTAACTAAATAATTCTGAATGTATCTGCTGAAAAGTCTTCAGTCTGACTAAGACATTTTTTAACTGAATTTTAAGCAATACAAGGCTCTAGAGCCACTCAAAGGTAGGGGTTTACTGAACAAGATGTGTGATATGAATGTAAGGTGAGGATAAGGAGGATAGATGATTGACCCTTCACTTGAAGAGACAAAAATTGAAATATTCAGGGAAGCATGCATGCAGGAATTTGTTCTTTGAGAAAAATCTGTCTGATGAAAATTCCACCTTTTGGAATTTGGAGATGATTCACCTTCATAGAATTAGCATGTCATATTCAAGTTGTAAAGGTTTGTGATGGCGGAAATAAAGAATGGAGTTCATCTGAACATTTTCTCTGGAAATAGTGATAGTGTATTGAAAAGTTTGTGATATTTTGTTTGTAGGAAAGATGTTGCAGAGTATAGAATGTTATACCTAACAAAACCCTCCAAAGTTAAGTCATTAGTCTATTAAATTTACAGCACTCATTTATATATATATATATATATATATATATATATATATATATATATGGGTGCATGGCTGGTTAGGATGTTTGCTTTCTGATCATGAGACCTGGGTTCGAATCTCACCATGGTCAATTTGTCAGAAAGGAAACTTCCTGATGTTATCAGTCTGAATCGAGGTCGATTCCAGCATGCATCACCATTAGAAAGTGCCTGAAAACCATGCCATGACCCAAGCCTTTTGAGTGAAATTGGGTAGAAAGAACTATTGGAATCCATCAATAGCTGTGCTAGCATGAAGCCACAAGTCATCGTGGCTGAGGGCTTGAGCGTGCTCACCTTGTTCAAATTGGTGATCACACTAGAAACTGTAACTAAGGTCTGCTCAGTATAGTTGCAGTATAAACCACAGGTTGGCTCTGTGGGTGTTGAGCAAACATAAATGTGCCTCAGTGAGCATCTGCAATGGGGATTGGCTACCTGCCCTAGTAGACAGGTATTCTCGAATACGAGAAGCCAGCTATTATATATATATATATATATATATATATATATAATGTGTGTTTTTGCGCATGTACTTTGTTTATATTTCAGGTACAAAAATAAATTTAACAGATCTAGATATCAAACATTCCCAGCAAGAGACATGTGCTTTTCTTAAATTGGGTAATTGAGCTTTGATTTGCTATGATGGCTTCCTGTTGCTTAATGGTAAAACATGTTTAACTTGAAAGTGGTTTCCCAGATTAAAAACATGGAAATACAGGTTTGATTCCTGTCAGGAGATACGTTTTCATTAGTAGGCATAAATTTTACTGTAAAAATGTAAAAGTGGTCATATATAAATATATATATAAATATATATATAAATATATATATAAATATATATAAATATATATATAAATGCATAACAAAGTTTTCCCGTGACATTTTGTTCAATTTATGTTGATTTTTTTTCACTTTATATATGTCTAAAGATATAGATATATAAAGTGTCTTCTCAAAAACATCTATCCACTAAATATTAACATAATATGAAACACTCAAAGACAAATGCATACATATATATATATATATATAAAGAATCAAATCTGACAATTATTTTAATATGTCGTTGTCTCTGAGTGTTTCATATTATTTTAATATTATATTTAATAGCTACATGTTTTTGAGAAGGCATCTTTGTTTTTTAAACAGTATAAATTTACGTCTAACGGTCTGTCATTTTTTAGAACAGCTGCCAGTTCTACTTTGTCAGCTGTGTCCGACTTACTATTAAGACAAGAGTAAATAGTTATGACATCAGCTTAAATACCGAGTTGAGAACTGATGACATTCAGAAAGTCAGATTTGGGGCTCTAGGAGAGGATGCTGAAATTTTAAACTTATATTTTTGTAACAATATGGAATACTTTATAACAAAAGTGATAAAAAAGCACAAGGAATGTTATTGGCTAGATTTACATACCTAAAACCATCTTTAAAAAGAAAATTAAATTTAAAAGTTTTAAATTTCAGCATCCACTTTCATTCTTGTACATATGTAGTTATAATCAACAGAAGCCCCACATTAATTCAATGAAGTTCTAAAGGAGGAAACATGTCATGCACATTGTGTTGACAACAGAATGTAGTACTTTCTCGGTTATCCATACTTTGATCTTCTAGCCTTAGATTATCTGGACTTAATTATACCTGTACATTTGAGAGTCTTAATAATGTAAATGTACTTTCCAGAAGAGTTCAAACCTGCATCTCTCTTATAGGAGAAAACACCATCTGGCCCAGTGTGCTTAACACTACTCAGCCAGCCACAGGGAACTTTCACAGCTGAGCAAGGTTCAATTACTCTTTTTAAGGAATACACATCTCTTGCTTGGATCACTTAAAGCACATATCTGCTTAAGTTATTTTAGTATCTAAAATGTAAACAAAGTAATTTCTAAAGAATGAGTAGGTTTTTTTATAATCCAATATAGAATGTGGATATTCTCTCTAGAATAATAATTGATTGAAAGCACTTAATAAGTGTGCTCATTGCTAGAAAGCAGAGCAGCAATAAAGTTACAAATAAAAAGTAAAAAAGCAAAACACTACTTGTCTGGAAAAGACTCATCAGGTAGGAGAACAAATACCATAGCATATAAAGTACTTCTTTGATTATCCATATCCAAAGTCCTGGGTATGATGATAAACTACATCTGGCAGCAAGGCTTCTGATTGGGAGATTGGAAGTTTTGAGGGGTGTTGAACCACTTCTTAATTTATGTTGTTTCCAGATCCACCCTGACCTGGAGTGGTAGCACCTGTTAGGGTCCCAGCTATGGGTAAATAGTGAATCCCCCCAAATGAAAACAAGATACTATGAACGTATAAAAATACATTTTTATAGTAAAAATACAAACAATACATTTTTATGTAAAAGCAAAAAAAAACAATATATTTTAAAAGCGAAATGACTAGAAATACATTTTGTCTGTAGTTGAAAGCATACAACTGCAGTCGAAATATATTTAGGTGAATCCATAAAATTGTTTTCCAATTTAGATTTCACTATTAAATAACCCATAATGGTTGATATGCTGCTAAACAAAATCAACCAAAATCAATTATCCAAACCTGTTCTATATTTCATCACACACAAGAGTTTTGATAATTTAGAAAATGATAGAAAAGCATACTCAATATTGAAATTAAACAGCCTCAAGGAGCAAGTATTAGGTTGGTGCAAAAATAATGTCGTTTTTTGACATTCAATTTCAAAAGAAAGACATTATTTTTGCACCAACCTAATACTACATTTGACAAATGTTTAAATCAGTTGTAGTTTAAATGAAAAGCCACCCTTAAAAATCCATTTAATACAGCTTTGGGTGTTAGTGGCAGAAAATATGAGGGCAGCTGACAAGAAAAAATTTATGCATTTTTTACAAAAATAAACAAGACTAACCCTTGACCTAAGTGTTTAAAAAATTATTTGATGAAATATATATATAATTTTAATATACGCGGTACTTAGTGGTAAGTGCTCAATATCTGTAATAGATCTAGTTGTCTGGATATTACATTGTAACCTTGGGTTTCAAGCTTTTGCAATCATCAGACACATTGTCTGATCATCGCAAAAGTGTGAAACCTAAGGTTACAAACTAATATCCATAGAACTGAATATATATGTATATGTATGTATGTATATGTATATATATATTGTTTGTATTTAGGCAGCATCTTTTCATTCATACACATTTCATTAAATAATATAGACAAGTGTTGTCTATTTATTTTATGTAAATTTTTTTCGTAACTTCTAATCGGGGGAGAAGTATTATTATTCGTAATAATTCTTCTCCCCCGGTTAGCGATTTGCAAAAAACCAACATAGTTTATAAATTCAAGTGCCCTTTGGGAGATTGTATCTCCAACGAATTAAATAATAATTATGTTGGTCACACCACAAACTCGCTTTCACGACGCTTGACACTACATCTGAATGAAAACTCTAACATTTTTAGGCATTTAAAATAACATGACTGCCCGCATACACAATTCCGTAAAATACTTGTCGAAAACACAATTATACTTCGACATGAAAACAATAGACAAAAACTAAAAATCCTTGAAGCATTATACATCAAACAGTTGAAACCCAACCTAAACAAAATCAATTATGGCATCTCTACAAATATTCTTAAATGTCTTTAATTGTTAACAGAAGCCATTGGTTTATACCAACGGCTTTCAATTCATACTTCTACAATTCACTCTCGTGTGGTCATGTGTGACGTCATGAGATGCGGTGCGATTTTCGCTTCTAGCGTCTTATATGCACGTGTTTATCGTTGCTTAGAAATCTTCTATGTAAACATTGACAGACTATCATCACTGTTGAGTCCGTATATTGTTTAATATGTTGTAATTGACATTTTTGATAATGGTTTAAGTAAGCTGAAAGCTTAGATTGTATTAAAAAATATGGATCACTACTGTGAATTTCTTCCTTCTTTCAACGATAATGTTATTAAACTTATCAGAAGTTACGAAAAAATTTACATAAAATAAATAGACAATACTTGTCTATATTATTTAATGAAACGTGTATGAATATATATATATATATATATATATATATATATATATGTATGTGTGTGTATATATATATATATATATATATATATATATATATATATATATATAATATGTTTCATTAAAGAAGACAAGGTACTACAATTAGGCTTTTTATTTAATTTTTCTTGTCTTCAAACAAGTTTTCTTTTCTGGACTACAGTCTGTGTAGAAACTCTCCAAATGTTCTATAATCCGAAATGCTTTCAGCTGTACTTTTAGACAATATCAAGGATGCTTTTATTTTTTCAATTCAGTTGGGTGTATGTATTGTGTGTATGTTTTTACTGTTAGAGATGTTTCATTTTCCAAACTCAGCAAATTGCGGCTGTGTTCATAGTTAATATTAAGTGTTGGCTTTTTCTTTTTCATTATTAAGGTTTCCATGATTTTTAATCTTTTTTTATATGTGGATTAGGTTATTATGTTTGTATTTTCTACTAGTATATTTCAAATGGAGTCTGGTATGTTTGTGTTTAAATGGATTTTTATAGAGCTGTGGTCAGATAGGTATAACATAAGGCATCTGGATATGCATGTAGTCATGTGAATGATGTAATTATTAATGAATTTGGTTTGATCACGAACACAGTTCCTTAAGGGACACTGGAACTTGTAAATAATGTTTATTCATTGGATTTTGCTGGTGTGTTGTTATTTTTGAGGATAAGGTTAGCTGTTTTAAATTTTTTGTACTGGATAATTAATTTCATTTTTTTGTTAAGGTCAGTTGGGGTAGTGTATTTCTTTATGATATTTCTAAGTGAAGATTCATCTTGCTTGCACATTTGGTTTTTGTAGAAAATATTTGTTATTTTTAACTGAATTATAGAACATTTGGACAGTTTCTAAACATTCTGAGTTCAGAAAAGAAAACACTTGTTTGAACACAAGTAGAATTAAGTAAAAAACTTAATCGTAGTACCTTATCTGAAATCTTAAATGAAACATGTATAAATGAAAGATTGCTGCCTAAATACACAATATCTATCTATGTATACATATATATATATATATATATATATATATATATATATATATACACATATATATATATAATATATATATATATATATATATATATATATATATATATATATATGACTTTTCCATACCTAAAAATACATTGAGCTTGCTTTTGTGAAACAGCTGTAATATTTTAATATTACTAGGATCCACTCAGATTATAACCCGACTGATTTATTTTAACTTTACTATATATATATATATATATATATATATATATATATATATATATATATAATGTGTGTGTGTGTAGAAGGCATGGTGGAGTAGTAGATAGCGGTCCAGATTGAGGAATCAGACAAGTTTGAATTCCAGTCAAATCCATTACATTCACTTACATGCTAATACCCTTGGGAAACGTATTAATCCTCTTCTTTTCTCTCCAGCTATGAGTAAATAGCAGGATAGACTGGGTTCTATAGACTTGGATGGCAACTGATCTAGGAGGATGACAAAATTCAAAACCTGCAGGAGTTTGGGGACATTGTGGCACGTAGCGCACCAGATCATTGTATTCGGCTCTTCAAAAAGTGTGGTTGGTTCTGCACAAAGCCTTCAACACTATAATCAGAATCATATATGCTGGTGTCTGGTTGTCTGTTTAGGAACTGAGCTGCTTGACCCTCATACGAATATGATGGGAGAGTTCACCATAAATATATATATATATGTGTGACTTCTGTTTTCCATACCTCTGTTTAGTCCAACACAAAGAAACAAATACTCCCCACTTACCATAACTTTTTAATAACCCAGATGTCAAGTAGAACTTGTATCTACAATCGATCATTAATGATGTTGGGAAATGGTCAGTTCCTTATACTGTGCTAGGAAGTACCTTACTCCTCCTGCTATCTTCTACATTTACAAGAGCCAAGTCAGGCCCAAAATGGAGTACTTGGGTGGGAGCTGCCTAGTTTTCACTTTCCAGTCTTGTTAGAGTCCAAAAGCTGGACGTCATATGCCTTTTACTGATCTATCACTATTTCCATGGCGAGTGTTCAGATGAACCACACTCCTTAGTTTCACCAGTCCTAACCATCATGGCTAAGAACCACCATGCCACACACATTGTAGCAAACCACCTTCATTCTATTCATCTCTTCCTGGTGAGATGTAAGTTCAACTCAAGCAGCTTTTTTACATGAAATTGACTCCCAAGAGGCTACTTCCCCCAATCACTACAATCTTAATCTGAATTCTAGGGTTAACTGCTGTCTTCTGCAAATATAAGCATAAGCTCTATCTCTTACTCTGTAACCCTCTTCCTCAAGTGGTCCCAGGGTAAACACCACTATATATATATATATATATATATATATATATATATATATATATATATATATAAGCAAATATATGGATATAGATCCGACAGTATGAAGAAAAATATACGGAAAAAACAAACAAAAATCCTTATATGCAATTATGCTGTTTTAATGTTAATATGTCAACGTCGGACGTTTCGGTCTAATAAACCATCTTCAGGACATATTCATAAAATATAATTAACATTATCAATTCAACATGACAAAGACGATGGACATAAGAACAAGACTTATCCAGACAGATAACTGAAAGTTTTATATGATCATACAGTTATCTGTTTGGATAAGTCTTGTTCTTATGTCCATCGTCTTTGTTATGTTGAATTGATAATGTTAATTATATTTTATGAATATGTCCTGAAGATGGTTTATTAGATCGAAACGTCCGACGTTGATATTATATTAACATTAAATCAGCATAATTGCATATAAGGATTTTTGTTTGTTTTTTCCGTATATTTTTCTTCATATATATATATATATATATATATATATATATATGTGACTTCTCTTTCTTTTGTTGAGTCCAACAGTAAGAAGCAAATACTCCCCACTGACCATGACTCTTTAATAGTAGCAGCCAAGTGGTCAGCAAGTACCAGCAAATTACATTTGTCAAATGAGTAATGCTTTTTTTGACTCATGTTTTGGAAAGAGGCCAGATAATAAAGCCTTTGATTCTCGGCAAATCTCAGCTCCTATGTGTTTAGACTGTGGCTGTTCTATTTCTTGAGGATCAATAGCCAGTGTAAATAGGTTATGCTGGGCAAACTGGAGATTGTTCTTTCCATGGTTCTCCTGTGTATTAGGTTGGTGCAAAAATAATGTCGTTTTCTCACATCATAACATATGTGAGAAAACGACATTATTTTTGCACCAACCTAATATTTGATAGAAAACTGTATTTTCTGGGCATTTATCAGAATATCTCTAATTGTTTGAGTTTCTCTCTCTTAATCTATCCTCTTCTCACTTTCCTGCTTGTTCTCTTTTTCTCTCTCTCTCTCATATATATATATATATATATATATATATATATAAACACACACATGCATATTTTCAAAAGTTTGAAGCCACCCGCAGAATTAGCATGGGATGAACTTGACAGAAGAATGAAATTGTCCATCCCAAAAATGAAAAAAAGCTCTTAGTCATTGCAAAAAGAATGGAATCAATTATCAAATTTATACTTTGAGAAACTTTTTCAATGAATGCCAAAACTTTGTACTGCAGCAATCAAGACTAAAGAATGATATTTTGATGAGAGAAAAATTTGATTATGAAATGCTTTTTTTTTCTTTTTGTCATAATAAAATTTCTAATAAAAAATCATGTCACATTTTTTGAAAATTCTCTTCGGATTTTTCTCTCAGAAATCAACAAAATAGTTACATATATATCTAGGAAAAGATTTTATCATACCTCACTACAAATTTCCCTCTTTATGACTCATCCATCTAAGAAGAAAGAAAGAAATCCATGATTCCCTTCCTAATCAAGTACCGTTTTTGTTTTTCTAATTTTTTAAACCAATCTCAGAAAAAAGCCATATAAGTCCAAACTATAATCAGTTTGTGTATTCCTTTCAAATTCATAGAATATTTTGGTGATATGTCATATGCATCTGAGTGTGTAAATATGTGTGTGAGAGTATATATATTTGTATATTGATAGATTTTTTATTACTTCTATTTATGGTATTAATTAAATATATATATATATATATATATATATATATATATATATATATATATATATATATATATAGACATAAAACAAAGTTATCCACCATCAAAGATATTTTGACATAGAAGATTGCTATGCAACATTAATGGTTGTGGAATAACAGATGCAGATCATAAGTTCAAGGTGTGGTTCTTTGCTTCATGTCAGTATAAACACTCTGAAGATGGCTCATGTGAGCTGAAAGCTTAGGACCAACTTAATAAAAAAATATCCAAAATGTTGGACAATTTTTGTCTTTATTTTCACCAGAAATTAAAGCAAACATTTGAACATTAGAATGGCTCATGATCAGACATAATAGACATTCATTGTCTGTTATATTTAATAATATATGCTTAAATAATGATCTGCTGTCCCTATACACTACATATATATATATATATATATACATATATATATATATATATATATATATATATATATATATATATATAAAATCACAAGCTTAATCATAAATTTAACAACTTAGATAGAATTAATATACAACCCCACAAATCAGGCCCTACCCACATTTCTCACCCACACAAGACGGACATGCTTGCAGAGGTGTTGAGGCCTCACTCTTATACATACAACCATACTAATACACACACTTACACAGATCATACTCACTCATTACCTAAGAACTAAACAACACACACATTTAACAGAGACACATCCCCTATCCAGGAACCAATAAAACTGTCAAAATGACCAAGGGAATTAAGAGCAGCATGAATTCATCCAGGATTTGTCTTAAATAACAACTTAAGAGAGACTGTTTGACCAACCCAAGGACTGACAAAAATTTATGAAAAAAAATAAAAAATAAATTAAAACTAGAGATAAAGTTCATTTTCTCCATCAAGACATTCATTTCTGTAGTTCACTGCTACTAACAAGCAGATTTTTTTTCCCTTGATGATGGCCATACTGGCTGAAACTAGTTCAGGAATCTAATTGGAATAATAAAACAAAAAAATATTAATATGTTACCCAGTTTGTCTGAAAATTTTAATTTTTTAATATATTTTTATTGTTCAAAACACACACACACACACACACACACACACACACACACACACACACACACACACACATATATATATATATATATATATATATATATATATATATATATATATATGATGAACATTTTCAGAATTCTTTTTTATTTTGAACTAATACTTTGAATAATGTTAAAAAATATATATCACCCAAAAACCTGTCGAGCCTAGTGAGTACCTAGATGGGTTGCCACTTGGGAATACCTGCTGCTACAAGCTTGGAAGCACAGGTGGTGTAATGGATAACGGATCGAAGTTGGAAAATTGAGTTCCAATTCCTGTTGGTTTTCTTATATTCACTAATGCAACAAATATCCTTGGAAAAGATATGAATCCACTTCTTCTCCCTCTAGCTATGGGTTAATTAGTAATACTTTTTATCAGTAAATAATTATCTCCCCAAATTTCTCATAACTTAATAGAAAAATATTTTCTGGCTTTAACCTGCAAAGGGTTGATAAGCCATAGAAAAAAAATCAATCAAAAACCTGTATTCAGCATAAACATCCTGACAATATTTCATTGGTCTCGGTAGTATATTCGTCAAGCTTCATGCACAATTTGACATATATTTGACTAGCTGGCCACTAGTATTTGAGGATACCTGTCTATTAGGGCAGCTAGCCAATCCCTATTGTAAACGCTCGCTCAGGTACATTTGTGTTTGTTCAACAACCACAGAGCCCACCTGTGGTTTATACTGCAACGATGCTGAGCAGACCGTAGTTACAGAATTTGGGAGAGAGCATGTTGTCTAGCATGATCAACAATCTGAACAAGGCAAGCACACTCAAACCCTCCGTCACGATGACTTGTGACTTTGTGCTAGCACAGCTATCGACGGCCCCCAAGTGTTCCATCTACCCAATTTCACTCAAAAGGCTCGGTTCAACCCCTGGTCTGGTTTTCAGGCACTTTCCAAAGGTGCTAGATTGTGAGATTGCCCCCTCAAGACTGATAACATCAGCAAGTCTCCTTCTTGACAAATCAACTGTGGTAATATTTGAACCCGAGTTTCATGGTCAGAAAGTGCATGTTCTAACCACTCAGCCACATGCCCATAAAAATATTTTCTGGCTTTAACCTGCAAAGGGTTGATAAGCCATAGAAAAGAAATCAATCAAAAACCTGTATTCAACATAAACATCATGGCGGTATTTCATTGGTCTCACTACTATATTCATCAAGCTTCATGCACAATTTGATATATATACTGTCCCACCTATGAACAGTTCAAATCTTCATAGTTGAGGATCTGCCAGCTGGTTAAAGTAATAGACCATTTTTCAGCAGTGTTTGAACTCAGTTAAATAACAAGAATTTCGAATGCTGACTTCACAGGTAAACCATACACTTAGAAAAATTAGGTTCCACAAAATGTTCAGAAACTGCAAGCTACAGGTTGGTTTAATAGTTAATAGTGAATGTTATCAGAGTTCAATCCATGATTGAAACAGTCGCTATGCACTGATTCCCTTAAGAAAAGCATGGATCAACCTCTACCTGTGTATAGATAAATAGTAGAGCAGTTGGAGAACTTTAGCCTTACAAGGCTGTCCATCAGTCAAGTACTCCAGTTCTATAAAATGCAGCAATATCACTTGGTAGTGATGTGGCTTTTTATTCTACAAGTACTTTACAAGAAATAACAAATTTCATAAATCCCAGTGTGACCTTGTACCAGTCTTAGTTAAGCTTAGTAAATATTTACTTATATAGTTTTCTGATTTAATTTTTCAGTACTTCTTTGAGTCTACAATGTTCACATGTATATAAAAATAATTTTTCTTCCCTCCTTTAATAAATTGTATCAAAAAGATATTTTTGGCAAAAGTCTGTTATCTTTCATTTACTGAGTGTTAAAGAATACAAAAAATAATATACTGTTAAGAAGAAAGGATAATAAAAAAATGAGAATTAAGAAGACAGAAGATAACGACTGACACTTCGTTTCAATTTTTGGCAGTTAAAGTTGATTGGGAAACTAGAAGACAGAAGGATATAGTTCCACAAGTGAGAAGTCTTTTTATGCCTCTTGATTCCTTGGGGAAATAGGACCACAACAACAACAACACTCCAATGGATGCGATTCCAGGCGATCCACTTCAGCTCGGCCCATGTTGTGCCGGCTACCTTCACCTCTGCACCAACACTTCTGCACCGTCTGTTTTAGTCTACATACTTTTCGCTTCGTTTGTGCATTCCAGTCGAGGGCCTGCCTGGTGACACTAGAAGCAGGCTTGCTGTGTGTATTGCTCATCCATTCCATTTCATAGACAGTGGCTTGGTAAAGGGAAAGGACCCTAGCCACAGCCGAGAAGGGAACCTCATGGGCAAAAGGTTCTTCTTTCAATCTGGTGGGATCACCAAGGAATAATCCACTTTGAATTCTTACCACCTAATGCAACAATTAATGCTCAAATATACTGTCAGCAATTAGAGCCTTTGAACCAAGCTTTGAGGAAAAAGACCTTCTCTAGTGAATCGAAAAGAGGTGATGTTTCGTCAGGACAATGTGTGACCCCACACAGCAAGAATCACATCACAAAAGATCGAAGAACTTAGTTGGGAGAAAATTCTTCATCCACCTTATTCTGCCGATCTTGTTCCTTCAGACTACCATTTGTTTTGTAGCTCACAGAATCATTTGGAAGAAAAAGTTTTTGTAACACAGGAAGAGGTTAAACTGACATTTGTGAGTTCTTCGAATCAAAGCCAAAATAATTTTACAGTAATGGAATTAGTAAGCTTGTTAATAGATGGCAGGAAGTCATAGATAATCAGGGAAAATACATTGTTGATTGAATTTGTAATTAAATGTAACATTTGGTCGCTTGTTTTCTTTATTCAAAATTCGGACAAAACTTATGGGATGATCTGATAGATGGAAGGAATTCATAGATAATCAGGGAAAATACATTGTTGATTGAATTTGTAATTAAATGTAACATTTGGTCACTTGTTTTCTTTATTCAAAATTCAGACAGAACTTATGGGATGACCTGATATTTCTCTCTTGTCTCTTGATTCCTTGGGGAACATAGTTCCGCAACAACACCTCTCCATGTCGTGCCGGCTGCCTTCATCTCTGCATCAACAATTCTGCACCGTCTGTTTTGGTCAACCCACTTTTTTCTTCCCTTGTGGGTCCCAGTCAAGGGTCTACCTGGTGATAACTAGAAGCAGGGTTGTAAAGTGTTTAGTCGATCCACCTGTGCTATTTTGCTGGTCTCATATAAGGTTCTGATGTTCCAGGCCCCTATCCTGGTTGTTGACTTAATCATCAGAAGATTTCTTGGCACACTGGCTTCCCAAAGGATTTCCACCAGCACGTCATACGCTCCACTTTGGAGGACTCTTCCTCACCCATGTTGTTGTTTGAAGGCATTGTTATGGTTTCTCTAACAAGCCAGTTTTTAAGTGAGTAGGTTATTAGCCTACTGTACAACCCTCAACCTGGAGGACTAGGAGTGTCTTTCATCTGGTTCCTACTCCACAGACCTGTTGAGTTTGGTTAGACCTGCAAGCCATCCTACCATGTCAAGACAACACACCATCAGGACAGACAAGTGAGAAGTACAAAAGAAGAAACTATTTCAGAATGATTAGAAACTTTTATTGATATTTTTTAAATGGAAGATTATACTTTTAAGGAT
The DNA here is from genome assembly GCA_963932145.1 of Acanthosepion lycidas. Classification (NCBI taxonomy): domain Eukaryota; kingdom Metazoa; phylum Mollusca; class Cephalopoda; order Sepiida; family Sepiidae; genus Acanthosepion; species Acanthosepion lycidas. Next base: position 92,010,911 of record OZ010589.1, on the reverse strand, counting down.
AGTTTTTCTGGAAGCAACTCTTGTAATTAAAGAATTTGTGACAGATGAGAGTATAAAGATATTTTTTTTAATTGAAGAACATATTTAGAATCCTCAAAAATAATGGCATAGAACTCTCTTGCTCAACTTGAATTATACTCAACCTGAGAGTTAAAGACACAAGGGGTTACTAAGTGTTAGAGAATATAAGAAAAAAACCATTAAGGAGAGAGAGCAATAAAAGAACAAGAATTAAAATGACAGAAGATAACAACTGACATTGCATTCAAAATTTGAAGATCAAAGTTGTTTTGGAAGCTGGAAGAGAGTTCCACAAGTGAGAAGTGTGATAGATAAAACTGTTAACATAGATCTTATGGTTACAGTTAGCAATTTCAAATATAAAATGATGAGACCTTTCTGCCAATCTAGTACTGAACTTAAATTCATAATGTCTAGGTATTGCAGAGAAAGTTTATCAGAACAACAAATATTTTATTATATTATGTCATAGCAAAAACTGTAAAATGTTAACACTATGCATGCATTTGTGTCTAAATGCTGATATCGGAATGTGCCCTGCAGGTATACTAAAGAATAAAGAATTAATTTCAGAATATTTGTATTTTAGATAATGCACCTGGAGCAAATACTGATTTTTGTCACAAAATCTGAATCAGTAAATGCAGTTTTCTCAGCCAAGCTGAAAAGAACAGCATTTGATTCTTTACTCTAAATTACATTTCACTGCATAAAAGATATTTTCTCGGAAAAAAAATAATTCTGTCACATATAGAGAAAAAAAAAGAGAAACTTTCTTCAAGCTTTTTTTTTTTTTAATAGTCTTTCAGTAATTATTTTTTCAATTTAGCATGAAAAAATCAATCTTTTTTTTTTTTTCACATATTTTTCTTTTATGTGCCTTCAGAACGTTGGTGATAATGGCTCTCCACAATTTTCTGTCCTTTGTAGATCAGTAAATTTCCTCTTTCGCTATCTTTCCTAAAACCTGTTCTGCCATCCATTTGCACAGACTTTTGCTAATTAAGTTATACACTGCTTTCCCCTGTCCCTTTTGTCTACAATCTGTTCTGTGACTATTATTAATTACAAAACTATTATACAAAGATAATACAGGCAAACATGGACCTTTATGTTTGAAAAAAAGACAGAATGTCAAAGGACAGTTCTTCCTATGAAAACTGTCTTTAACAAACTTCACTCTTTGGCAATGTGCGGTACTAAATTGGCAGAAAACTCTCATCATTTTAAATTTGAAATGGCTAAATGTAACCATAAGATCTATGTTAACAGTTTCTTTTCTCACACTTCTCACTTGTGGAACTCTCTTCCAGTTTCTTGCTTACTAATCTACAAAAGCAATGATTAGAATTGGAATAAAAACTAAACATATGATGAAAGCGAATTTATTCAGTTCTTTGTTCTTGGTAATTTACAACAAAAATGGTAAGCATTACTTAGGGAATGCATTGAATTTAGTCAGAATTTGAACTTGGCATTCCACAAGACTCACCAAATGATGTTGACCTCAGTGTTCACTTTTATATTGACATATACTCTATCCCTGATATTAAGCATTGTTACCAATAAATATAGCATACCTTAAAAGTGTATTTTTGTCATATACAGTCTAACTCTTTCTAATGGATGTCAGGACATATTGTGCAATTCTCTTTTATCAAAGATGAGTGGTCCTACCTATGTAGCCAGCTTCACACTGATGTTTAAATTGATATTGATTGACTGATTGGTTATTTTTGGGGGCTTATCAACCTTTTGTGGGTTATTTAACACTAGGATGACCAGCTCTTTTGACATCTTTCTTTACATTATGCCGTGAAGCAGTCATCTCTAATATATTCAACATTCAAGTCAGGAATAACAAGTCTGAAAAGAAATTTACAAATATTAGTATACCTCATACTGAAAGAAAGTGATTATAAATATATATATATATATATATATATATATATATATATATATATATATATAAATTATGTGTGTGTGTATAGATAGATAAATAGATAGATAGGGGACATAAACACAAGTATTATTGCTTGTGAGAAATTTTTCAATGCATTTACCCTATAAATAGCCTAGGTGTCAAAAACAACACCTCGGCCATTCAAGGTAAAACCTCAAATATCAGCTATTCCACTGAATATTTTTTAAAGAATTAAGTCTGTTAAGCATCTTTGCTAAAATTCAATAATTGTCCATAAGCCTCAGCATCGAACCAAAACTAGTTATTCCATAGTAATTTGTTGAAAATCTGAAGGTGTTGAAAACGACACCTCGACCATCCTAGTATTAAAGTGAGATAATATTTTTTAGATTATAAGAATATTTTGGAGATGATTTCCTGATACAAGTCCTACTAATTAATCCACAGCTGGGGGAAAGGTGGATTTGCACCTTTTCCAAAAATATTTGCATGTAAGTGAATATAATGAACCCAACCGAAATTGGAACTCGGCTCTTGGATTCCAAGCCATTATCTATTACACCACCCACACATCCAAGCTTATAGCAGAGGGTATTCTCAAGTGATTGTCCATCTAGGTACTGACCATGTTTGAGATTTCTTAACTTTTGTGATCAGGTGAGAAACGGTGTCTTAGTATGAGTTGATTGTAGGAATCAATAATGGAAAGAGCTACTGAGACTTGGGAAACTTATTTTCCAGAAGATGCAATATGGTCGTAATGAACCCAACTATAAGCCTGTAAATTGATATATTACAGAACATGTTTCAAAGATAGGTAGGATATCTTTTTTTTTAAATTGATCTTAACATAGATCTCTTTTAATTAAGTCCAAGTTTATTGCTTTAATATTTTTATCTCTGATACAATGTTCATATTTTTTTTAATTTTTCTGAAAGAATTTAGGAAATAACAGAAATAATAAAAAAAAAAAAGTTTTAAATTAATTATCCCACAGCTCCATTACAAGTGAAAAATTCCATTTCCAGATAATTATTGATTTGTTTTCTTTCCAAATTGGCCTCATGGTAACAATTATTGGGAAGAGATTCCTGGCTCTACTGACAGACCCAGCAGGTTCATTAATGAAGCCAAAAGAGTTTTAATCATCATAAAATCCCAACAGACTGCACAGAGAATAAAGTTCAATCCAACCAGTACCTTTCACCCTAGAGTGTGCATCTCTCATTGCAGCGTCTCCAATTTCATCACCATCTTGTCTGCATTTCATGCCTTGATAATTTTTATCTGGGATTTTTTTGACCTTTTTATTTTATTTCCACTTGTTTTTCAATTTTTGTTTCTTAAAATCTTTTCATGCACACGTGATCTATTTGCACTCTTTCTCGCCTTTGCAGCAAATATTATGCCCCCTTTTTTTCCACATCTATTGCATCTTTGGCCTCCCACCCTCACTCAGCTCAGGTATTTATTCCTCATTTGTTCTTGCCTTAACTCCCCTTCTTTTTTTCTGCTGGAACTCTTCAATAATTTTTATCTTCCATATTCATCCCTCCATTTTCCTTTTTACACTTCCTCTCTTTTTATTTTCCTATTTCTTTCTTTCGCTCCCTCTCTTTTTATTTTCCTATTTCTTTCTTTCGTTTCCTCTCTTTTTATTTTCCTATTTCTTTCTTTCGCTCCCTCTCTTTTTATTTTCCTATTTCTTTCTTTCGCTTCCTCTCTTTTTATTTTCCTATTTCTTTCTTTCGCTTTCTCTCTTTTTATTTTCCTATTTCTTTCTTTCCCTTCCTCTCTTTTTATTTTCCTATTTCTTTCTTTCCCTTCCTCTCTTTTTATTTTCCTATTTCTTTCTTTCGCTTTCTCTCTTTTTATTTTCCTATTTCTTTCTTTCGCTCACTCTCTTTTTATTTTCCTATTTCTTTCTTTCTCTTTCTCTCTTTTTATTTTCCTATTTCTTTCTTTCCCTTCCTCTCTTTTTATTTTCCTATTTCTTTCTTTCGCTCCCTCTCTTTTTATTTTCCTATTTCTTTCTTTCCCTTCCTCTCTTTTTATTTTCCTATTTCTTTCTTTCCCTTCCTCTCTTTTTATTTTCCTATTTCTTTCTTTCGCTCCCTCTCTTTTTATTTTCCTATTTCTTTCTTTCCCTTCCTCTCTTTTTATTTTCCTATTTCTTTCTTTCCCTTCCTCTCTTTTTATTTTCCTATTTCTTTCTTTCCCTTCCTCTCTTTTTATTTTCCTATTTCTTTCTTTCGCTCCCTCTCTTTTTATTTTCCTATTTCTTTCTTTCGCTTCCTCTCTTTTTATTTTCCTATTTCTTTCTTTCGCTTCCTCTCTTTTTATTTTCCTATTTCTCTCTCTCGCTCCCTCTCTTTTTATTTTCCTATTTCTCTCTCTCACTCCCTCTCTTTTTATTTTCCTATTTCTTTCTTTCCCTTCCTCTCTTTTTATTTTCCTATTTCTTTCTTTCCCTTCCTCTCTTTTTATTTTCCTATTTCTTTCTTTCCCTTCCTCTCTTTTTATTTTCCTATTTCTTTCTTTCGCTCTCTCTCTTTTTATTTTCCTATTTCTTTCTTTCGCTCACTCTCTTTTTATTTTCCTATTTCTTTCTTTCGCTTCCTCTCTTTTTATTTTCCTATTTCTCTCTCTCGCTCCCTCTCTTTTTATTTTCCTATTTCACTCTCTCGCTCCCTCTCTTTTCATTTTCCTATTTCTTTCTTTCGCTTCCTCTCTTTTTATTTTCCTATTTCTTTCTTTCCCTTCCTCTCTTTTTATTTTCCTATTTCTTTCTTTCGCTTTCTCTCTTTTTATTTTCCTATTTCTTTCTTTCGCTTCCTCTCTTTTTATTTTCCTATTTCTTTCTTTCGCTCCCTCTCTTTTTATTTTCCTATTTCTCTCTCTCGCTCCCTCTCTTTTTATTTTCCTATTTCTTTCTTTCCCTTCCTCTCTTTTTATTTTCCAATTTCTTTCTTTCGCTTCCTCTCTTTTTATTTTCCTATTTCTCTCTCTCGCTTCCTCTCTTTTTATTTTCCTATTTCTCTCTCCCGCTCCCTCTCTTTTTATTTTCCTATTTCTCTCTCTCGCTCCCTCTCTTTTTATTTTCCTATTTCTTTCTTTCCCTTCATCTCTTTTTATTTTCCTATTTCTTTCTTTCGCTCACTCTCTTTTTATTTTCCTATTTCTCTCTCTCGCTCCCTCTCTTTTCATTTTCCTATTTCTTTCTTTCGCTTCCTCTCTTTTTATTTTCCTATTTCTCTCTCTCGCTCCTTCTCTTTTTATTTTCCTATTTCTTTCTTTCGCTTCCTCTCTTTTTATTTTCCTATTTCTCTCTCTCGCTCCCTCTCTTTTTATTTTCCTATTTCTTTCTTTCCCTTCCTCTCTTTTTATTTTCCTATTTCTTTCTTTCGCTCACTCTCTTTTTATTTTCCTATTTCTCTCTCTCGCTCCCTCTCTTTTCATTTTCCTATTTCTTTCTTTCGCTTCCTCTCTTTTTATTTTCCTATTTCGCTCTCTCGCTCCTTCTCTTTTTATTTTCCTATTTCTTTCTTTCGCTTCCTCTCTTTTTATTTTCCTATTTCTCTCTCTCGCTCCCTCTCTTTTTATTTTCCTATTTCTTTCTTTCCCTTCCTCTCTTTTTATTTTCCTATTTCTTTCTTTCGCTCACTCTCTTTTTATTTTCCTATTTCTCTCTCTCGCTCCTTCTCTTTTTATTTTCCTATTTCTTTCTTTCGCTTCCTCTATTTTTATTTTCCTATTTCTCTCTCTCGCTCCCTCTCTTTTTATTTTCCTATTTCTTTCTTTCCCTTCCTCTCTTTTTATTTTCCTATTTCTCTCTTTCGCTTCCTCTCTTTTTATTTTCCTATTTCTTTCTTTCACTCCCTCTTTTTATTTTCCTATTTCTTTCTTTCGCTTCCTCTCTTTTTATTTTCCTATTTCTTTCTTTCACTCCCTCTCTTTTCATTTTCCTATTTCTTTCTTTCGCTTCCTCTCTTTTTATTTTCCTATTTCTCTCTCTCGCTCCCTCTCTTTTTATTTTCCTATTTCTCTCTCTCGCTCCCTCTCTTTTTATTTTCCTATTTCTTTCTTTCCCTTCCTCTCTTTTTATTTTCCTATTTCTTTCTTTCCCTTCCTCTCTTTTTATTTTCCTATTTCTTTCTTTCGCTTCCTCTCTTTTTATTTTCCTATTTCTCTCTCTCGCTCCCTCTCTTTTTATTTTCCTATTTCTTTCTTTCGCTTCCTCTCTTTTTATTTTCCTATTTCTCTCTCTCGCTCCCTCTCTTTTCATTTTCCTATTTCTTTCTTTCGCTTCCTCTCTTTTTATTTTCCTATTTCTCTCTCTCGCTCCTTCTCTTTTTATTTTCCTATTTCTTTCTTTCGCTTCCTCTCTTTTTATTTTCCTATTTCTCTCTCTCGCTCCCTCTCTTTTTATTTTCCTATTTCTTTCTTTCGCTTCCTCTCTTTTTATTTTCCTATTTCTCTCTCTCGCTCCCTCTCTTTTTATTTTCCTATTTCTCTCTCTCGCTCCCTCTCTTTTTATTTTCCTATTTCTTTCTTTCCCTTCCTCTCTTTTTATTTTCCTATTTCTTTCTTTCCCTCACTCTCTTTTTATTTTCCTATTTCTTTCTTTCCCTTCCTCTCTTTTTATTTTCCTATTTCTTTCTTTCCCTTCCTCTCTTTTTATTTTCCTATTTCTTTCTTTCGCTTCCTCTCTTTTTATTTTCCTATTTCTTTCTTTCGCTCCCTCTCTTTTTATTTTCCTATTTCTTTCTTTCGCTTTCTCTCTTTTTATTTTCCTACTTCTCTCTCTTGCTCCTTCTCTTTTTATTTTCCTATTTCTTTCTTTCGCTCCCTCTCTTTTTATTTTCCTATTTCTTTCTTTCGCTCCCTCTCTTTTTATTTTCCTATTTCTTTCTTTTGCTCCCTCTCTTTTTATTTTCCTATTTCTTTCTTTCGCTTCCTCTCTTTTTATTATCCTATTTCTCTCTCTCGCTTCCTCTCTTTTTATTTTCCTATTTCTTTCTTTCGCTTTCTCTCTTTTTATTTTCCTACTTCTCTCTCTTGCTCCTTCTCTTTTTATTTTCCTATTTCTTTCTTTCGCTCCTTCTCTTTTTATTTTCCTATTTCTTTCTTTCGCTCCCTCTCTTTTTATTTTCCTATTTCTTTCTTTCGCTCCCTCTCTTTTTATTTTCCTATTTCTTTCTTTCGCTCCCTCTCTTTTTATTTTCCTATTTCTTTCTTTCGCTTCCTCTCTTTTTATTTTCCTATTTCTTTCTTTCGCTCCCTCTCTTTTCATTTTCCTATTTCTTTCTTTCGCTCCCTCTCTTTTTATTTTCCTATTTCTTTCTTTCGCTCCCTCTCTTTTTATTTTCCTATTTCTTTCTTTCGCTTTCTCTCTTTTTATTTTCCTATTTCTTTCTTTCGCTTTCTCTCTTTTTATTTTCCTATTTCTTTCTTTCGCTTTCTCTCTTTTTATTTTCCTACTTCTCTCTCTTGCTCCTTCTCTTTTTATTTTCCTATTTCTTTCTTTCGCTCCCTCTCTTTTTATTTTCCTATTTCTTTCTTTCGCTCCCTCTCTTTTTATTTTCCTATTTCTTTCTTTCGCTCCCTCTCTTTTCATTTTCCTATTTCTTTCTTTCGCTCACTCTCTTTTTATTTTCCTGTTTCTTTCTTTCACTCCCTCTCTTTTTATTTTCCTATTTCTTTCTTTCGCTCCCTCTCTTTTTATTTTCCTATTTCTTTCTTTCCCTTCCTCTCTTTTTATTTTCCTATTTCTTTCTTTCGCTCCCTCTCTTTTCATTTCCTATTTCTTTCTTTCGCTCCCTCTCTTTTTATTTTCCTATTTCTCTCTCTCGCTCCCTCTCTTTTTATTTTCCTATTTCTTTCTTTCGCTCACTCTCTTTTTATTTTCCTATTTCTTTCTTTCGCTCCCTCTCTTTTTATTTTCCTATTTCTCTCTCTCGCTCCCTCTCTTTTTATTTTCCTATTTCTTTCTTTCGCTTTCTCTCTTTTTATTTTCCTATTTCTTTCTTTCGCTCCCTCTCTTTTTATTTTCCTATTTCTTTCTTTCGCTCCCTCTCTTTTCATTTCCTATTTCTTTCTTTCGCTCCCTCTCTTTTTATTTTCCTACTTCTCTCTCTTGCTCCTTCTCTTTTTATTTTCCTATTTCTTTCTTTCGCTCCCTCTCTTTTTATTTTCCTATTTCTTTCTTTCGCTCCCTCTCTTTTTATTTTCCTATTTCTTTCTTTCGCTTCCTCTCTTTTTATTTTCCTATTTCTTTCTTTCGCTCCCTCTCTTTTCATTTTCCTATTTCTTTCTTTCGCTCCCTCTCTTTTTATTTTCCTATTTCTTTCTTTCGCTCCCTCTCTTTTTATTTTCCTATTTCTTTCTTTCGCTTCCTCTCTTTTTATTTTCCTATTTCTTTCTTTCGCTTTCTCTCTTTTTATTTTCCTATTTCTTTCTTTCGCTTTCTCTCTTTTTATTTTCCTACTTCTCTCTCTTGCTCCTTCTCTTTTTATTTTCCTATTTCTTTCTTTCGCTCCCTCTCTTTTTATTTTCCTATTTCTTTCTTTCGCTCCCTCTCTTTTTATTTTCCTATTTCTTTCTTTTGCTCCCTCTCTTTTTATTTTCCTATTTCTTTCTTTCGCTTCCTCTCTTTTTATTTTCCTATTTCTCTCTCTCGCTTCCTCTCTTTTTATTTTCCTATTTCTTTCTTTCGCTTTCTCTCTTTTCATTTTCCTATTTCTTTCTTTCGCTCACTCTCTTTTTATTTTCCTATTTCTTTCTTTCCCTTCCTCTCTTTTTATTTTCCTATTTCTTTCTTTCCCTTCCTCTCTTTTTATTTTCCTATTTCTTTCTTTCGCTTCCTCTCTTTTTATTTTCCTATTTCTCTCTCTCGCTCCCTCTCTTTTTATTTTCCTATTTCTTTCTTTCGCTTCCTCTCTTTTTATTTTCCTATTTCTCTCTCTCGCTCCCTCTCTTTTCATTTTCCTATTTCTTTCTTTCGCTTCCTCTCTTTTTATTTTCCTATTTCTCTCTCTCGCTCCTTCTCTTTTTATTTTCCTATTTCTTTCTTTCGCTTCCTCTCTTTTTATTTTCCTATTTCTCTCTCTCGCTCCCTCTCTTTTTATTTTCCTATTTCTTTCTTTCGCTTCCTCTCTTTTTATTTTCCTATTTCTCTCTCTCGCTCCCTCTCTTTTTATTTTCCTATTTCTCTCTCTCGCTCCCTCTCTTTTTATTTTCCTATTTCTTTCTTTCCCTTCCTCTCTTTTTATTTTCCTATTTCTTTCTTTCCCTCACTCTCTTTTTATTTTCCTATTTCTTTCTTTCCCTTCCTCTCTTTTTATTTTCCTATTTCTTTCTTTCCCTTCCTCTCTTTTTATTTTCCTATTTCTTTCTTTCGCTTCCTCTCTTTTTATTTTCCTATTTCTTTCTTTCGCTCCCTCTCTTTTTATTTTCCTATTTCTTTCTTTCGCTTTCTCTCTTTTTATTTTCCTACTTCTCTCTCTTGCTCCTTCTCTTTTTATTTTCCTATTTCTTTCTTTCGCTCCCTCTCTTTTTATTTTCCTATTTCTTTCTTTCGCTCCCTCTCTTTTTATTTTCCTATTTCTTTCTTTTGCTCCCTCTCTTTTTATTTTCCTATTTCTTTCTTTCGCTTCCTCTCTTTTTATTATCCTATTTCTCTCTCTCGCTTCCTCTCTTTTTATTTTCCTATTTCTTTCTTTCGCTTTCTCTCTTTTTATTTTCCTACTTCTCTCTCTTGCTCCTTCTCTTTTTATTTTCCTATTTCTTTCTTTCGCTCCTTCTCTTTTTATTTTCCTATTTCTTTCTTTCGCTCCCTCTCTTTTTATTTTCCTATTTCTTTCTTTCGCTCCCTCTCTTTTTATTTTCCTATTTCTTTCTTTCGCTCCCTCTCTTTTTATTTTCCTATTTCTTTCTTTCGCTTCCTCTCTTTTTATTTTCCTATTTCTTTCTTTCGCTCCCTCTCTTTTCATTTTCCTATTTCTTTCTTTCGCTCCCTCTCTTTTTATTTTCCTATTTCTTTCTTTCGCTCCCTCTCTTTTTATTTTCCTATTTCTTTCTTTCGCTTTCTCTCTTTTTATTTTCCTATTTCTTTCTTTCGCTTTCTCTCTTTTTATTTTCCTATTTCTTTCTTTCGCTTTCTCTCTTTTTATTTTCCTACTTCTCTCTCTTGCTCCTTCTCTTTTTATTTTCCTATTTCTTTCTTTCGCTCCCTCTCTTTTTATTTTCCTATTTCTTTCTTTCGCTCCCTCTCTTTTTATTTTCCTATTTCTTTCTTTCGCTCCCTCTCTTTTCATTTTCCTATTTCTTTCTTTCGCTCACTCTCTTTTTATTTTCCTGTTTCTTTCTTTCACTCCCTCTCTTTTTATTTTCCTATTTCTTTCTTTCGCTCCCTCTCTTTTTATTTTCCTATTTCTTTCTTTCCCTTCCTCTCTTTTTATTTTCCTATTTCTTTCTTTCGCTCCCTCTCTTTTCATTTCCTATTTCTTTCTTTCGCTCCCTCTCTTTTTATTTTCCTATTTCTCTCTCTCGCTCCCTCTCTTTTTATTTTCCTATTTCTTTCTTTCGCTCACTCTCTTTTTATTTTCCTATTTCTTTCTTTCGCTCCCTCTCTTTTTATTTTCCTATTTCTCTCTCTCGCTCCCTCTCTTTTTATTTTCCTATTTCTTTCTTTCGCTTTCTCTCTTTTTATTTTCCTATTTCTTTCATTTCGCTCCCTCTCTTTTTATTTTCCTATTTCTTTCTTTCGCTCCCTCTCTTTTCATTTCCTATTTCTTTCTTTCGCTCCCTCTCTTTTTATTTTCCTACTTCTCTCTCTTGCTCCTTCTCTTTTTATTTTCCTATTTCTTTCTTTCGCTCCCTCTCTTTTTATTTTCCTATTTCTTTCTTTCGCTCCCTCTCTTTTTATTTTCCTATTTCTTTCTTTCGCTTCCTCTCTTTTTATTTTCCTATTTCTTTCTTTCGCTCCCTCTCTTTTCATTTTCCTATTTCTTTCTTTCGCTCCCTCTCTTTTTATTTTCCTATTTCTTTCTTTCGCTCCCTCTCTTTTTATTTTCCTATTTCTTTCTTTCGCTTCCTCTCTTTTTATTTTCCTATTTCTTTCTTTCGCTTTCTCTCTTTTTATTTTCCTATTTCTTTCTTTCGCTTTCTCTCTTTTTATTTTCCTACTTCTCTCTCTTGCTCCTTCTCTTTTTATTTTCCTATTTCTTTCTTTCGCTCCCTCTCTTTTTATTTTCCTATTTCTTTCTTTCGCTCCCTCTCTTTTTATTTTCCTATTTCTTTCTTTTGCTCCCTCTCTTTTTATTTTCCTATTTCTTTCTTTCGCTTCCTCTCTTTTTATTTTCCTATTTCTCTCTCTCGCTTCCTCTCTTTTTATTTTCCTATTTCTTTCTTTCGCTTTCTCTCTTTTCATTTTCCTATTTCTTTCTTTCGCTCACTCTCTTTTTATTTTCCTATTTCTTTCTTTCGCTCCTTCTCTTTTTATTTTCCTATTTCTTTCTTTCGCTCCCTCTCTTTTTATTTTCCTATTTCTTTCTTTCGCTCCCTCTCTTTTTATTTTCCTATTTCTTTCTTTCGCTCCCTCTCTTTTTATTTTCCTATTTCTTTCTTTCGCTTCCTCTCTTTTTATTTTCCTATTTCTTTCTTTCGCTCCCTCTCTTTTCATTTTCCTATTTCTTTCTTTCGCTCCCTCTCTTTTTATTTTCCTATTTCTTTCTTTCGCTTCCTCTCTTTTTCAACTTATGACCATATCACATTAAAACATTGGTTCTCATGTAATCACTGAAGTTAAGAAACATTGAACATCTAGTCAGTACTTTAATGGATGACTCCTTAACTTGCTGGTGTAAGCTTGGGTATGCAGGCAGTGTAATGAAGAGCTGAGTTTCATTTCCAGTCTTCATCATATTCACTTTCACTCATCTATTCTTGAGAATGGCTGGAATCTAGTTCTTCTTCCCCCAGCTATGGCTTAATAGGATTTGTATCAGTAAATCATTATTATGTCTAAAAAAAATTCTTACAATCTAAAAAATATTTCCTGACTTTAAATAACCTGTAAAAGGTTAATAATCCATAAAAGACTAATCAGTCAATCAATTTAAGCATCAGTGTGAAGCTGGCTATATAGGTAGGACCACTTAATGTCTAAAGAAAATTGCTCAACATTTCCAGGAATCCATTAGAAAGGGTTAGACTAAATAATATTCATAAGTGTGTTGGCACAACTGCGTCTGCAAAGAACATCTTATAAACTTATTCAGTAGGACTTTTATCAGTAAGTCATTATTATTTCAAAAAAGAAATTCTTACAATCTAAAAATATGTTCTGCCTTTAAATAACCTGAAAAGAGTTGATAAGTCATAAAAACAAATCAGTTAATCCTCTGTATTTTTCCTCCTTTTCTTCTGTCTTTTTTTTTCTTCTTTCTCTCTTTCTTCTTTCTCTCTTTGTTCTTTGCCAAAACTTTTCTTCTTTGCTCTTGCTAAATTTCTCTTTGTATACCTCTTTCTTTCTCCCTTTCAGTCTTTTCTTTTTTCTCTCCCATATTCTCTTTATCATTATTTTATTTTCCTTCTTTTTTCTCTCCAGCTTTTTTTATTTTGTTTTAAATTTTTTCCTCTTTCCTGCTTGTTGGAAATCCTCCTTTTCTGTTCCAGCCTTTAAGAAATCAGATGAACCATCTGACCCTTCAGCTGTCAATGTATTAGCCTTCTACCTCTTTTTGGCAAACAACTAAAGGCTCTAATCAACTCTAAATTGATTAAGCATCTCACCTCACAGGGTCTCTGCTTTCAGATAACTGTTCACATATTAACGATTATTGTCAAAAGATTCTGTCAAGCATTACATAAGAATGATGAAGCTCAGGTTGTTGCCTTGGACATCTTGAAAGGCATACGTGTCTTTTTCATAAGTTAAAAGGCTATGGTATTTCCAGACAAATTTTTGAACTGATTCAGTCTTTCTTATAAAATCCTGAAATGAAAGTTATCCTGAACTTATCTAGATCTTTTTGTACTAATGCAGGTGTCCCCACCCAAGGCTGTATCCTTGGACTGACTTTTTTTTCTTAATTATCATCAATGACCTTCCTAATGACATTAGGTTTCAACTTTGTGTCTATGTTGATTTATGTCAGTCTTATTCAATAAGTTCAAATTGGTAACTGATGTCAAGAATGACCTACAGTCTGTTTGTTAGCTGGGGCAAAGAAAGGCTTGCTAATTTTTTACGCCTCCAAAGTGAAACTTCTCTCTATCACTAACCTGAAAGACCCCTTCCTGACTCCCAGCATCATGGCTGATCCATGAGACTGACTTATTGCACTTTCTCAGGCTTACATTCACAGCTAACATGAAATGGAAAGATTATATTGAATCCATTGTTAGGTTTTCTGCTAAGAAAGTTGATTCACTGAGTTGTACTAGACAATTTTTCTCCCCTGAATCTATGTTGGTAAGTTGGGCGTAATGTAAGTTATCTCGTTATTATATGTGTTTGTAGTAGTAGTAGTAGTAATTGATAGAGGAATCCTTTTTATTTTTTTTTTTATACTGAATAGGAAATGATTAAAAACGTACAACGATATAACAACAATAAGACTTGAGACACGTGTTGACATTAATAACAAGAATTTGTATTTTTCTTTTTCCTGATGTGAATTACAGATATTGGGTGTGGTGTGTGTTAAAAATGTTCATGGTGTTACTGTTTCTTTAAAAGTTTGTGACATCCTGGGTAAGACGATAAACTACATCTGACAGCAAGGCCTTTGATCAGGTTTTGAGGAGCGTGGAACCACCTCAGTTGCTGGGGTTCCCAGGTCCACCCTAACCCGGGGTGGTAGCACCTGTCATGGTCCCAGCTATGGGAAAATAGTTAAATTCCACCCCCACCCAAAAAAAAGGTCAAGACACTATGAAAGTATAAAAATGTGTTTTAGTACCAGCAATATGTTTTTGAAAAAAATATTACTAACAATACATTTTTTAAAAAATATTATCAGCATTAAAAGTCTTGTAGGCATTAAATTACCCATTGAGGTTGATATGCCGTAAAACAAACCAAACCTGTAAAATAGGCACCCCCTTTTTATTGCTTTTAATTTATACTCAAAACCTTAATTGCTGTCTAAATTCTATAATCAAATTTCTAATGATGGATGCTGAAATGTCCTCAATCCAATCCACTTCCCAAAATATTAATAAATGACCAACCATTTTGATATCCTTTCTTGATCGGACTGAGCACTCTTACTTAAAACTAATCATATTCTATTCATACGAACCTATCCTAAAAATCTTGTCGGCATTAAATAACCCATTGAGATTGATAAGCCATAAAACAAAACAAAGAAAAGTTTGTGCATACTTGTTTCATTGGTAAGAATAAAGTTTATCAACTTTTGATTTTCTGGTGTGATGGTGATACATATATGTTAAATTCATTTTTTACTACTGTTAATTGCTATTCTAGTCTACTGACCCTACTGTCTTGACTGCCCTCACTTCTGGTGGAAAAAAGGTCATTTTTATAATCAGATTTTAGAATGATGAAATAATGTTCTCATCTTTCATCACTGGTGGCAAAGTTGTTTTTAGGATGATGAAATTTTTTTATATTTATTTCATGAATGAACAATCCTTATTTTCTATCATCATGGATGACAAGGTTATTTTTAGAATGATGAAATATCATCATCATTCTGGATCATAACCCTGTCTTACACATTTTTAAATCTGCTATTCGTCCATGCCTTGAATACTGCTACCACATATCGCCCAGTGCTTCTGCCATATTCTTGATAAAATCTAAAGAAGAATCACTGTCCTGGGTATGATGATAAATTATGTCCGCATCCTGGGTAAGACAGTAAACTGTGTCTAACAGCAAGGCATCTGATCAGGAGGTTTTGAGGAGTGTGAAACCACCTCTTAATTGCTGGCGTTCCCAGGTCTACCTAGCACCTGTTAGGGTTCCAGCTATGGGCAAATAGATGGCACCCAAACTTGTGTAAAAATAGGTTTTAATACCAGAAATACTTTGTAATAAAAAAAGAATATTATCAGCAATACTTTAGAAAAAAAAAGTACTAGCAATATAAACAGCTATACATTCTTTGAAAAAAAATATTACCAGCTATAGATTTCGTCAAGGAAAAATGTTCCCAGAAGTAGATTTTTGAAGAAAAACGTATATAATAGAAATTTTGTCGGCATTAAATAACCCATTGACGTTGATATGCCGCAAACCAAACCAAAGAAGAATCAGCAATACTATTCATCCTGGTCTGGTGTCTCAGCGTCAATCATTTTCCCAATGCTGTAACGTAGCTTCCCTGTGTCTTTTCTATAAATACTTTTGTGGTAATTGTTCTGATGAAGTCTTTACTATGGTACCAAGACTTTATGAATTTAAGCATAGTGCTAGATTAGTTTCAAGGTTTCTTCAGAGAATTGACTCAAGGTAACTGTAATTTCTATGCTAACAGTTTATTAAGCCTTTAGTCATGGTCACTTGTGAGTTCATGCTGGTATGAGCATTGACAGATTCCGAACATTTTTATCTACCTAATTTTGCTCACAAATCTTGGATCCATTCATGGTATCATTTTTGGTCTCTTCTTGACAGTGCTGCAAACTGTGATCATCTCCTTAGACCAGTATTCCCAAGAAGTTACTTCTTTGACAAATAAATCATGACAAGATTCAAACATGTTTCTTAGGGTCAGAACACTAAAGTTCTAAACAAGTGGCAGCACAATCAATGTGTGATTCAATAAAAGGTTGAGGTAAAACTCTTAATCTTAAACAGTTGCTCCCCTTGGACAATCTCCTACTTAGGAAAAAACAGTCTTACCTGGAAGTGTTGTGCAGCCATCTTTCACTAGTAAACCATGTGGAGAACAAAGAAGTTCAAATAAATTATTCTCTCTCCACTATATGTTCAAGTTTCTTAATACTTTTTGATAAAAAAGATGTTGTTTTTATATCATAACATGAACAGATAAAGTAGTTTTAAACATTAAGGCCCAGTTGGTGTAAAATGACCCATCAGGCTTAACACACCGTTAAACAAAATCTAACCAAACGAACATCAAGGCTATCAAAGTGATGAAAAAAAACGAACATTTACAACACTTCATGACAGACACAATAACTCACTACCCACAAGAAATTAAAGATATTGCTACATCAATTCAAGGTCAAACTTGCTCATAAATTCAAGTGTTAATAAAAACTTCATATTTTATGGCCTCTTTTTCGTACATCATTTTTATATATACTTTATTCTCCAATTATAATAAAAAAAATAAGGTTGATTTCCTTTAGTTGCATAAGAAAAAAGTAAAAGAAAAATTTATATCCTAAAAATCATCATCTTTTATAAGATACAAAAACTGTAACCCCAAGGTTACACAAAGGTCAGACAGCACTGATGTTAGACAGTTTAATTAAGTTTACAGAATTTGTTAAACTTTCAAGTGGTTTTACTGAATTAAAGTGACATCTATATCTTCTTCTATTTATTGTGTCTCCACAATTTCCCGCCATTTGTAGGACTTTATAAATTGTCTTATTGTCATCTCTCTTAAACCCTGTTTCGTTATCTATTTACTTAAGCTCACTAAGTAGGTTATGCATCTTTTTCCTCTCTCCTTATTGCCTTCAATCTGTCCTGTGAGTATCAAATTTTCCAAGCCCTCTTTCATCATTATATTCCCTACAAATTTCAACACTCTCTTCCTGATGAAGTATAAGTATCCATTTTGTTTCCATTTTCTCTAAAACTTTGTTGTTGCTCACATGTTCAGTCGATGGTATTCACAGCATCCTTCTGTTGCTTCAAGTCTCTTTTTCATTTGTGAGGAGATTGCTCAGCATTTGCTACTATACAGAAGGACTGATATTACCTAACAGTTCAGTACTGTTTTCTTTGTTTCTAAGGAAATTTGCCTGTTTCTTAATACTTTGCTCAGCTTTTGGAAGCTACTGCATCTTCGAATTTCAGTGTCGCACATTCTGTCCTCTGTTAAAGCACCTCCCAGATATTTAAATTGTCGTACTTATTTGATTTTGGTATCTTCATTTTATAATCTGCATGTTGGGCTGTTCCTTTTGCTAAAAACCGTGCATTCTTTATTCTTTCAATTGATGTTTCGTCTTTTCTACCCAAATTCAAGGGGAGACAATTTCCCTCAAGTGTATGAAGAAATTAACGAGACAAACTAGAATTATTACACACTTACATAATTTTGAACCTGATTTATTCCAATATAAGATAATACAGTACAACACTATGGACTCAGGATGAAATCAATTGCTAATGAGTTAGGCATGTCACTCTTTAACACACAAGAAACGACTTCAGCCAGTATTCCACAATGGATAACAAAGCAACCCAAAGTCATCCTAGAGTTAAATAAACTCCTTAACAAAAGACACACCCAATTTTCAGTACATATTGGAAAGCTACCCTAACTATAGACTAATCAAAACAGACGGGTCAAAATCTGTGGACAAGACAGGATGTGCAGCAATGAGCTAAAATATTACTAAAAAAAACAAAAACGTCTCCCAAAGGAAAGCTCTATTTTTACTGGCGAGGCTTATGCAATAGAGTTTAGCTCTCAACAGCATGAAGCAGAGCAAACAAAAAAAATGTCTTAATATTTTTTTGTAATCTAGAAATGGTTACTGAATGAGGATTAACCAAAACAGATGTTGGAAATGAAATGGTAATCTTTATAACATCAACAAAATACAATACTCGCCAGCGGCATTAAGTAGGTAAACCACTGCTACTGGTGGACTACTTATACAGCATATGACCCCCAACTTACAATAGTGTCCAATGTATATATGAGGATTGGGACAGTGTGTTCACAGGTATGGTATATAACACATACATGAAGCAATATTTATGGTTTTTCATATGGACTTCAAATCTGTTAATTTCTTGAAACTTTGTATGGACACATCAGCTCTCCTTGAATTCAGAACACCACAAATTATTCTAATGTTGGTTTAAAAAGTTGAATGCACATGAAACATGACTGACCAAAGAAAAATAAGGTCCCTTTTAGTTGTCTAAGAAGAAATTAAAAGAAAAATTTATGTCCTAAAAATCATCGTCTTTATAAGATATAAAACTGTGACACCCCCAAGGTTCCATAAAGGTCAAACAGAACTTTAAGTTTACATGAATCAACAAAATTTGTTTATCTTCCAAGTGGGATTATTGAGTAAAAGTGACATCCATATCTTCTTTTATGTGCTTTGTCCCTTCAGGTGATCATGGCTCTCCACATCTTCTTGTTCCTTATAGCTCTTAATAAGGTTCGTCTTTTTGTTATTTCTCCCAAACCCTATTCTACCATCCATTTACTCAAGCCCATCAAGTATGTTACAGACCACTTTCATCTGATCTGTGAGTATCAGATTTGCCAATCCCTCTATCCTCATTATGTTCACCAGAATCCTAACTCTACCTATGTCTAAAATCAGAGATTTTCATAGACAGGCCTTATTCAAGTGATTGGATGTGATAAAAATATAGTTTAACCATCAGTGTTCTTGTGAATGAAGTGATTAAGGCTTTCTTTATGTGCCTTGTTCTTTCAGGGTGTTGGCGATCATAGCTCTCCACAACTTCATCTTCTTTGAAGCTTTTAGAAATGGTAGTTATTTATTATCCTTCTGACTTGCTGTTGTACCATCCATTTACACAAGCTCATTGGGTAGATTAGTTGCTGCTTTTCTCTGTCTTACGTTCAATTTATACTGTGAGTGTCAAATTCTCCAAGCCCTCTTTCCTCATTATGTGACTCAGAAATTTCACCCCTTTCTTTCTGATCCTAGGTACAAGTGTTTTTGTTTTTTTTTTATTTTTCATTCTCATTTTCCTTAAAACTTCCTCATTGCTCACATGTTATATCTGTGATATTCTCAGCATATTTCTGTAAAACCAGATCTGGTTCTTCAAGTTTCCAGTTCAACGAAGAAATTATCCACCATTCCCTGTAGGACTAGTATTACATAACTACATGAAATAATTCATTACTTCTTTCTTTCTTTCCTACAATTTTTTTCTGTTTTTTAATACTTTGCTTAGCTTTTGGAAGGCATCTTTCCCCATTTAAATTTACCTTCAGATTTCAATATCACATTTTCCATCGTCATTTTAAAATACTTCCCAGATATGTAAATTTCTGTATCTACTTGATTTTGGCATTGTTCTTGATTGAGGCAGTGTGTTTAAATAATGACCTACTGTAAGGTGGATGTAGGTCCAAGTCTCATCAAAAGATATTTTTTATGCTATTGTTTACTCAATACAAGGCTGAAGAACAAAGCAAGGTAGAGAAACCACTGAATAGTGTTGTTTTATAGACATAAGAATTGCAGACTATAAGTAGGATAGATAACAGCTGACCTTAGACTTGAAGAGGTCAAGATTGTAGCGATTAGGAAAGTAAACTCTGAAGTCTGACCTTAAAACAGCAGTCCTTGGGAAGAAGCTGTCCAAAGGGAATTTCCTTCTCAACATTAGAATAGGAAAGGAATGCAGATGATTTGCCACTGTGTACGTGGCATGGTAGGTCTTATCTGTGAATGTCTGAAGCTGGCAAACCTAGGGAATGCAGTTCATCTGAATATTTTTTTTTTTTAAAGCGTTTCACCCCAAGTAAGGCAGGAAGCCACTAGGGCGCAAGAGGTTACAGAAGATTTGGAGCAAGAGCAGAGAGGAGTGATAGAGGAAAAAATGAGGAGAAGGATAGTGGATAGATCAAGACAATTGGAGATGTCGACTGACATTGCATTTGAATAGTTGGAGATTATATCTCTCAGGGAAACTGGAATAGGGAAAGGAGTTCCACAGGCGAGAGGTGCGAGATATGAAGCTATTGGAGTAGAAGAGACGGCTACATTTAATAGTTTTGACAGTGAAAGGGTGAGAGCGGGATGCCAGCCTCGTAGGGTGCTTGAATTCATGAAGTCTGGGAACTAGCGAATGCAGCTCCTCGGAGCAATTACCATGAAAGTATTTGTAAAAAAGACAGAGAGAGGCGACGGCGCATCTGTGGGAGAGTGACTGTAGACGAGATGCCAGAACAGGGCCAATTATATTGCATATCCACCTCTGGATTTTATCAAGAACCCCCAGGCAAACAGAAGGGGATCCAGACCATATATGGCAGCAATACTCCATGCAAGGGCAAATTGTTGATTTGTAGATCTGAAGGATCGATTCTGGGGAGAAAAATTTCCTGGCACAGCACAGGGAACCAACTTTCCTTGTGGTGGACAAAGCAATTGATTCAATGTATTTGTTCCATCCCAAGTCAGCAGTCAACATGAGACCGAGCAGCTGCAGAGCGGTGCTCTCAAGAAGTTGAGCGTCAGACATTCTAATGGAGGGCAGGGAAGGATCTCTGTGGTGATTAATAGCAGTGCAGTAGCGATAGGCTTGTGTCTGTGGGAGGAGGGAGTTGTAGGGGGCAAAGTAATTCATCACCTACAAGTTCATGTAAAATGCTTTTGAAAGTCAGTTCACTGTGTCGTGCCAGAAATATTTTTCTTATCAAAATCTTTTACACATTCATAAATCTACCATTTGTCTGTGCATTGAATATTGCTACCGTATTTGGTCTGGTGCCCCTGTGGTATATTTCGGGATTCTTGACAAAATCCAAAGAAGGGTCTGTTGGGTCTGTAAAATGCATCTGCTCAAATATATAGAGATAGGTCACATGATATGAGGTGGTCTCTCATTGCTTAATAAAACCACATGGGTGTTTGGAAACAGCTGACAATGGGCAAAAAAAGAAATGACATGCAAATAATTCTCTTCACTGACAAGGGTACTAGCTACAATTTCTATTTCACTCCATCAGATGGATAAGTTTACCTAGTATATTCTCGATATATAGCAAAGGACATTGTGTTTATATTAATCCTGGTACTTATGTTTTAAATATAAATAAATAACTTTATTAAATACTGATAAAGCTTTCGTTCTTTTTTGTGTTAGCTCCTAAAGTGAAGTGGGACTACCACAATAGTTCTGTAATGTAATTAATCTTGACCTGGCATCTTCACTTCAGTCACTTTCTCTCCAACATGATGTGACTTCCCTCTGTCTTTTCTGTAAACATTTTCCTGGCAAATGTTCTGATGAGCTTTTTTCTTTAGTGCCTTAAGTAGATGAATTTAAGCGTGCTACTAAGTCTAACTGTTTTACTGTTGAACTAGCTAGATGTAACCACCATTTCAATTTTTAGAGTTTCTTTTCTTCAGCGTCTCACCTTTTGGAACTCCCACCTGATTTTTTGCCAACCTGCCACCTACAATCTTCAAAAATTTAAATGTAACATCAATCACCATCTTCTGTCTTCTTGAACCCTGTTTCTTTATTGTCCCTTCCTCACTTCTCCTTGCTAAAGTCTTATTCACTTTCACCCCCTGTAAACCCCTGTATTCTAGTGGCATTATTTCCTTGATTCGGTGTAAAGATTAAAAAAAATCTTATATCAAGGCTGAAGAGAGAGAGAGAGAGAGAGAGATTTGTGCACCTACAGTACAAATATGACAGTAATACTGACCTAACTCTTAATAAGCTATTTCTTCATATCCAATTCTGAGCTCTTTAGGCAGCACTGAAGAGAGAAAAATCTTTGCCCTCAATTTTTAAACTATCTGACATAACCCAGATTTCGTCAAGAAAAAAAAAACAAAAAAAATCAAACGTTCTTAAAGCCATACATATCCTACACAGAACATCCAGGATCTTGAACCAAAGTGTTGTTCACCAACTCTAACCCTCACATCTAAAACCTGCCACACTGCATACACTTCGTTGAACCTCTTTCCTTCTATTTGTATTCCATTAGTGAGAAGGAATTCCACTGAAACAGCTTCTTTCTATAAACTGTGACTTTGAAGAAATGACTCTCAAGATGTTGCTGACAAACATTACAATCTTAATCTGTTCAAATCTTGAATTAACCATTATCTTCTTGACATATCCTCATAAATTATGCTCCTTACTCTTACTTTCCTCAAATATCTAGACATCTTGGGACAAGTTTGACAAAAATTTTTTGGATAATTCAAAATCCCGTATAATTGAATAGCTAAATTGTAAAAAAAGAGAAAAAAGAATTTCAATGAACAAAGTCATTTTTCTGAAAGAAATTTTATTTTTTGCATAAATTTTTGTTTTGTTTGCTATATTCATCTGCCAAAATAGTCTATTCCCCATATGAGTTAAAAATATTTATTTTTATTCTGTAAACAAATCGCATAAATTTTTGTTTTGTCTGCTATATTCATCTGCCAAAATAGTCTATTCCCCATATGAGTTAAAAATATTTATTTTTATTCTGTAAACAAATCGCATAAATTTTTGTTTTGTCTGCTATATTCATCTGCCAAAATAGTCTATTCCCCATATGAGTTAAAAATATTTATTTTTATTCTGTAAACAAATCGCATAAATTTTTGTTTTGTCTGCTATATTCATCTGCCAAAATAGTCTATTCCCCATATGAGTTAAAAATATTTATTTTTATTCTGTAAACAAATCGCATAAATTTTTGTTTTGTCTGCTATATTCATCTGCCAAAATAGTCTATTCCCCATATGAGTTAAAAATATTTATTTTTATTCTGTAAACAAATCGCATAAATTTTTGTTTTGTCTGCTATATTCATCTGCCAAAATAGTCTATTCCCCATATGAGTTAAAAATATTTATTTTTATTCTGTAAACAAATCGCATAAATTTTTGTTTTGTCTGCTATATTCATCTGCCAAAATAGTCTATTCCCCATATGAGGTAAAAATATTTATTTTTATTCTGTAAACAAATCGCATAAATTTTTGTTTTGTCAATTGGTCTGATATTTTCTGGCGCTAAAACCCAAAGCTGTATTAAATGGATTTGTAAGGGTAGCTTCTGTGTCAAAGTGCAACCAACTTCATCATTTGTCAAACACAATAATTGCTTCACTGTTTGAAATTGAGTATTGGGGCTGTTGAACTTTCACATGGACATTATCATCATCGTCCTCCTTGTCAACATTTTCTTTATGTGGTTATAAGTTCAACAATGCACTACTCATTTAGGTGTTCATAAATTTACATAAGATATAATCTCTGCTATGACCAAAAGCAGACAAAGAATGACAAGAAAATTAACAAGAATTAATTGAACTGATTTTATCAGCATCTTTATCAAATGTTGAGTATGTTTTTTTTCTAAATTCTCAGAATGAGACAAAAAGACAATTTTGTGATTAAATGCTAGAATGGGTTTAGTTTGGTTAATTGAAGCCATGAAAAATCAAGGAAGCCTGACGATTGCATCCAGCATGAAACAGCCTGTCGCCTCTGAGTGTTGACTTCAATGTTCACTTTTTTATATTTATATTTGCATATGCTCTATCTCTGATATTGAGCACTTTATCCCATAAATATAGCACAACTTAAAACTATATGACTTTATATTTTAATATATATATATAGGTAGTAATCTGGTGAGACCTATTAACACAACATAGAATTTGAAATATGTTAAAACTGACTCTCAAAAGAGCACTCAATGTTTATTTTCATTAAACAGAGCAAATTTTCTTTACAACTGGAATTAAGATACATTTAGTTAAATCCACTAGTTATCCCATTACAAACTGATATCATGAACAGTTTGAAAAATCCTGTGAATTTTAAAATTAAAATTCATAGGTGAAAATGGTCATCATTAACTAAATGTATCTTAATTCCAATTGTAAAGTGTGTGTATATATATATATATATATATATATATATATATATGGCAATGTGGTAAATGTTTTGTGTAATGTGCTTCATCCTTTAGGACATCATATTATTTTGTTTTTGTTTGAGGATTCACTATTTGCCCATAGCTGGGACCCTA
This sequence comes from Acanthosepion lycidas, assembly GCA_963932145.1. Taxonomy (NCBI): domain Eukaryota; kingdom Metazoa; phylum Mollusca; class Cephalopoda; order Sepiida; family Sepiidae; genus Acanthosepion; species Acanthosepion lycidas. The sequence continues at coordinate 91,987,005 of OZ010589.1, read as the reverse complement.
ACAGGTGCTACCACTCCAGGTCAGGGTGGATCTGGAAACAACATAAATTCAGAAGTGGTTCAACACTCCTCAAAACTTCCAATCTCCCAATCAGAAGCCTTGCTGCCAGATGTAGTTTATCATCATACCCAGGACTTTGGATATGGATAATCAAAGAAGTACTTTATATGCTATGGTATTTGTTCTCCTACCTGATGAGTCTTTTCTAGACAAGTAGTGTTTTGCTTTTTTACTTTTTATTTGTAACTTTATTGCTGCTCTGCTTTCTAGCAATGAGCACACTTATTAACTGCTTTCAATCAATTATTATTCTAGAGAGAATATCCACATTCTATATTGGATTATAAAAAAACCTACTCATTCTTTAGAAATTACTTTGTTTACATTTTATGTACTAAAATAACTTAAGCAGATATGTGCTTTAAGTGATCCAAGCAAGAGATGTGTATTCCTTAAAAAGAGTAATTGAACCTTGCTCGGCTGTGAAAGTTCCCTGTGGCTGAGTAGTGTTAAGCACACTGGGCCAGATGGTGTTTTCTCCTATAAGAGAGATGCAGGTTTGAACTCTTCTGGAAAGTACATTTACATTATTAAGACTCTCAAATGGACAGGTATAATTAAGTCCAGATAATCTAAGGCTAGAAGATCAAAGTATGGATAACCGAGAAAAGTACTACATTCTGTTGTCAACACAATGTGCATGACATGTTTCCTCCTTTAGAACTTCATTGAATTAATGTGGGGCTTCTGTTGATTATAACTACATATGTACAAGAATGAAAGTGGATGCTGAAATTTAAAACTTTTAAATTTAATTTTCTTTTTAAAGATGGTTTTTGGTATGTAAATCTAGCAAATTACATTTCTTATTTTTTTTTTTTATCACTTTTGCTATAAAATATTCCACATTGTTACAAATATATATATATATATATATATATATATATAAGTTTAAAATTCCAGTATCCCCTCCCAGAGCCTTCCAAATGTCATCAGTTCTCATCTCAGTATTTAAGCTGATGTCATTAATATTTACTCCTGCCTTAACAGCAAGACAGACTAACATAGCTGACAAATTAGAACTGGCAGCTTTTCTCGTAAATGACACCCAATGAATTGTTAAATGCTAGACTGAGATGGCTTGTAAATTTTAACACTTCCAAAATGAAACTGCTATCTTTTGATGATCAGAGAGAGCCATTTTTGCCTTTCAACAAGGCTGATGCTAACCTCCGAGAGAGCTACACACTGCGCCATCTCAGTCTAGCATTCTTTCTAATGACATGAAGGAGAGTGATTATATTCAATTGGCTATGTCTGCTGCAAGCAAAGTTTGTTCCCAATGTTGTACCAGGCAATTTTTCATGCCAGAATGCATTTTGTACATTCATAAATATATCATTTAACCATGCATTGACTATTGCTAGCATATCTGGTCTTGAGCTCCTGCAATATATCTAGAGATTCTTGACAAGAGGCTCTGTTATTGATCATGACTTGGCATCTCACCTTCAGTCATTTGTCCCACTGTAGTGTGTGCTCCTTCTGTCTTTTCTATAAATATTTTCATTGTAATTGTTCTAATGAGCTTTCCTCCTTGGTTCATCAACCACATGAATATAAGTGCACAACTAGATTGGCAAGTAGGTCTCATTATTTTACTGTTGAAATAGCTAGGTGTAACTGTGTTTTTTGGCAATTCTTGCCTGTGGAACTCTCTTCCAGTTTTTTGCTTCCTTGCCACCTATGATCTTCAAAAAATTAAATGCAACATTAATCACTATCTTTACTGTCCTTTCTCCCCACTAAAATTTTCTCATTTTTCTCAGTAACCCCTGTCAACTTTGACTTTGTCAACTATCACTTTGCATCAGGTGAAATGATTAAAAGATTCTCTTTCTACTGTTATCTTACAAAATAACACCTGGGGCAAAGAAAGAAGAGGCAAAGAATAAAATGGGCTGACAATGTCACTGAATGGATTGGGAGATTATTAACAGACATTTGCAAACAACCGAGATATATAGAGGCAGCTGATCAGGTGCTTTTAGGTATGAAGCGACCTTATGACCACACCCAGTCATAGGACTGAAGATGATACTTGCTAGGGGAAAAGTTCACTTCAAAAATGTTTCAGAGTATATAATTGCCTAGATGACGGATGTTCTTAGAAACATAAATGTGCTGGAAAGCAATGTAATCTGCTATATGACAAGTGACTGCTGGACAATTTCATCACAAATGAAGAAAAAAAGATGCAGCTCTAATGACAGATCTTTTGAATAACATGGAGTGCATATGCAACAAATATGGAAGTTCTAAGAATACATACAAGTTGCTAATATCCTATTGTTAACAATTAGAAAAATTTAGTTGAAATTTCTGGTACACATAATGAGGAAAGGCCGTTAGGAGAATTTAACACTCACAAGGTGTAGTGAAAAAAAAAAGAAATATGATGGGTTTGAGTAAATGGATACAGAACCAGTATGAGAACGATAAATAGGGATTTTAAAGGAGTAAGTATTCAAAAGAGACATGGTGTGAAGAGAGTGAGATAATTGGCACCTCCTTCTTCCTTCCCCTCCCATTCAAATCATTCCACCTCTTCTTCTCACTCACTCCTTTTGTATCCTTCATTCTTCTCAGTGTCTTAGTCTTTCAGTCTATCTCTCTCCACTTGTTTCAGTTCTCTTCAATGAAACTATAGTTACTGATTTTTTTTATTGACATCATTATTTTCTTTCTTTTTATTACATTTACTTGACGGCCTCTTTCTTCTGCCTTTATCCTACTCTGCCACTTGTCTCACATTCTTCTTCTTCTCCTCCTCTTTCCAATCATTGCCTCTACTTCCTCTTTGTTCTCTCTTTCTAATCCTTTTTTTTTTTTCATTTTTCCTCTTCTCTTCATAAATCTATAACTCTCTCACCCTCGTTTTTTTTCCTCTTTCATCATCATGCTTAATATTTAAGTTTATTTTTTCTTTTACCTCCACTATGGACAGAATCTTCCATTATTTTCTTTTCATTTTCTCTTTCCTGATTACTCATTAATTAAATATTTCATTCATTAAATCATCCACTTTTTCTTTCTTTTCTCTTCCTTAAATCTTTCACTCATATTTTATTTTATTTTTCACTTGCAAAATCATTCACTTTCTTTCTCTTTCCTGTTGCTCTTTGATATTCACTCGCAAAATCATTCACTTTATTTTTCCTTCCTGTTGCTCTTTGACATTCACTGACAAAATCATTCACTTTATTTTTCCTTCCTGTTGCTCATTGATATTCATTCACAAAATCATTCACTTTATTTCTCTTTCTCGTTGCTCTTTGATATTCATTCACAAAATCATTCACTCTATTTCTCTTTCCCGTTGCTCATTGATATTCATTCACAAAATCATTCACTCTATTTCTCTTTCCCGTTGCTCATTGATATTCATTCACAAAATCATTCACTCTATTTCTCTTTCCCGTTGCTCATTGATATTCATTCACAAAATCATTCACTCTATTTCTCTTTCCCGTTGCTCATTGATATTCATTCACAAAATCATTCACTCTATTTCTCTTTCCCGTTGCTCATTGATATTCATTCACAAAATCATTCACTCTATTTCTCTTTCCCGTTGCTCATTGATATTCATTCACAAAATCATTCACTCTATTTCTCTTTCCCGTTGCTCATTGATATTCACTCACAAAATCATTCACTTTATTTTTCCATCCTGTTGCTCTTTGATATTCATTCACAAAATCATTCACTTTATTTTTCCATCCTGTTGCTCTTTGATATTCATTCAAAAAATTATTCACTTTTTTTTATCCATTTTTTCTTTTTCATTATTCTCAAAATCTTTTTTCTTTGCTAATTCTTTCAGTTTCTCCTTTCACTCATCACTCTCCCTCTCCCCCCCCCCCACTGACAAACAATGTATACACCTCTGTCCAGACCCCTGTTACTATTTCTCAGGGGGGCTTTTTGGCCATCTATTCTTACACCTTTCTTTGCCCAATCATTTCACTCAATTAATCTCCCTCCTTGCCCTCCCCAATTTGCTCCTAAAATGTTTTTCATGCCCAGTTCTTATTTGTAATGGATCATTAATTTGGCTTGATCTGAATCAATACCAACTTCCCTTCATTTTTTTTTCCCCAGTCATAAAAAAATTGCCATTTATTTCCTTGTTTTAATTTGTACAGAACTCCACCTCGCACACAGTCGCCCCCCCCCACCATTGTTGTTGCACAACTTGTCTGAGCCTATTCAACTTGGCAGCTGATCATCTAAAACATCTTTTATTTATATATTTATTTCTTTTACATGTATTGGTGATGGTGGCATTGAATCTCATTTTCTTTGCATTACAATAGCTAGCTTCTTTTTTTTATTTTTTTTTTCTTTCTTGGGCCTTGGTGGTAGTATGCTACTACACTTTACTGCAATAATCAAATCAATGTTAACCATGGAAACTAATAATTGGTTGCAGGGCAAAAATTGTCAAGAATAAAAGTATATATAGTGTTGCCATGGCAGCAGGTACTTTACTCAACAAACAACTGAACTCACCAATCATAAAATGAGTAACCCAACACTAAAACCAACCAATCAGATGAAAGATGTATTCCAGGATATGAATTACAAAACATTCAGAATGACCAATCAAAAATAAGAGAAAAGAAAGATGATAAAAAAAGAAAAGAAAATGTAATAATAACAACAACAACAACAACAGCATTATATTTGATCCTCAGAATTTATTTGCTTTAAACAGTGCGGAAAAAAATCTATTTCGTTATGATTTAATTATCCCACGCAGTGAGTCTGCATCGCTGTGATCCTATTTCAAAATTGTTCATTGTTTTTTAATTCTTGAAAGTTCTAACACAGCTCTTTTAAAAATAAACAGAAAGAAATTATACATATTTTAAAGATTATATCAAATGTATATTTATATTGACAAGGAATAGGTAGCTTAAACCATCTCTCTCTCTCTCTCTCTCTCTCTCTCTATATATATATATATATATATATATATATATATATATATAATTAAAATGAAAGATGGTCCACATGTACTTATAATATGTAGATTTAATAGGCAGTTTAATGAAATTTGAGGAATAAAAAGACAACAAAATGTTAATAATATTGGCAATAAGTTTGATGATATTTATATATTAGTGGGCCTTTTGACTAAATTGAAGCACAAAGAGAAAGAAGAAGAAAAAACAAGAAATAAAATCCTTACAATTGGCAGGATAATGTCCATCATAGGATGAGACATGTCGCTAAAGAATAGTTTTACTTTTTGCCTTTATTTTTATATTTATATAATCATAGGTCATTTTAAATCTTCAATTGCTTTTGACTTCTGTCTCGTCTTGTATATGTTCTGTCTTTCTGTTTCCCCCTCTCTACTTGGGTGTTTCTTTTTCTTTTTTTTTATCTCCCTCTTAAATGCCTTTTCCCTTATTTGTTGTTTGTTCCTCTGTTTTCCTCTGCCTTTTTTTCTTCTTTTTTCTATGCTTTTTTTAATTTTAAATTAAAAAAAAAAGTTACAATTCATTTTTTTTATCAAATGCTTTAGCATTGACAAGCTCCAGGGAATTTATCCCATGGAGCAAAATGAATATATAAAATACTGTACTACTAAATTTCATTTTTATGTAATTCATTTCTATGATCTATAATAAATATATTGAGCTCTCTTTTGTGGATTAGTTTTAATATTTTATATTAATAGGATTCACTTGAATTAATTTCCCCCCCCCACACACACAGACACTTAATAGGCCAGTTAATAAAATTTGAGGGATAAAAAGAAAAGAAAATGGTAAAAATATTGTCAATAAGATTGATGATATTAATTATATATTAGTAAGCCTTTTAACTAAGTTGAATCACAAAGAGGAAGACATTAAAGTTGGAATTTTCAGACATGCCTGTGTCCTTTTTCAATAACAAATTAACCAAGTGGGTCTCACTTTTCTGTGGATCTTTTGATTTTTTCTTCATGTGTGGTATTTCTGTAAGAAATTTCATTTTGGTCTAATATCAGGATTAGTACTGTGTAGGGTTGTTAGAGGGCTCCCTAGGGAACATATATATATATATATATATATATATATAAATATAAAAGTGAACATAGAAGTCAACACTTAGAGGCGACAGTCCTTCATGTGACCTGACGATTGCATATAGCATGAAACAGACTGTCGCCTCTAAATGTTGACTTCTATGTTCCCTTTTAGATTTACACACGCTCTATCTCTGATATTGAGCACTTTATTCCATAAATATAGCACACCGTAAGACTATATTTCTTTATATATATATATATATATATATATATATATAGTAAAGGTAATAAATCTGTTGTTATATAACCCAAGTGGATCCTAGTAATATTAGGTTGGTGCAAAAATAATGACGTAATAATGTCGTTTTTTGACGTTAAAAAATACGCCAAAATCGACATTATTACGTCATTATTTTTGCACCAACCTAATATAAAATATTAAAACTGATCCACAAAAAGATCTCAATGTAGTTATTAATACAGAGCAATATTGTTTATTAATTGATATATATATATATATATATATATATATATATATATATATATATATATATATATATAATGTTTATGCTCTACTGAATTGTATTGAGCCCTGTTTTTTAAAATAATTACCGGATTATAAATCTTATCATTCTTTCTCATTATTTGAATATATGTGTGTATAAATATAAACGTGAACAGTGTCAAGTGGTGAATGTCTCTTTTGTCTCTGCTTATTCAACTGTAAGACATGAACTGAAGATTGGATTCAAGCATAAAACAGACTGTCGCAATTCGATGTTGATCTCTATGTCCATTTTTATATTTATACACACTCTATTTCTGATACTGAACACGTTGACTCATAAATAAAGTATACCTTGAAACTATTTTTATCATATATTTCCTACGACTTCAAATGTTATTTTGTGGATAACCATATTTGAATAGACACTTTGTTTTTTATTTTAAAAAAAAAAAAAAAAAAAAACATTGAAGTACATATACCAAGCTTTATATTCATCATACTTAATAAAGAATATGTGGTCTCTCTTGAATGTGCAGACTGGTAGACATAATTCACAATTTTTCAAAAAAACAGGACGTCTAACCAAACATGGGTATCCACAAAATAACATTTGTAGTAATAGGAAATAATTTTGAATAAAAAATCCATTGATTCCCTAGAAAAAAACAAATATATATATATATATATATATATATATATATATATGGTGAACTCTCCCATCATATTTGACGTATGAGGGTCAAGCATCTCAGTTCCTAGGAAGTGACAGCCAGACACCAGCACATATCATTTTATTATAATGGTGAAGGTTTTGTTCAGAACCATCCACACTTTTTGAAGTGCTGAATACAGAAGCCTGGTGCACTACATACCACAAGTCTCCCAAACAACTCTCCGCAGGTTTTGAATTCAGATTTGTCCTTCTCCTAGACCAGTTGCCATCCACAGCTATAGAACCCAGTCTGTCCTGCTATATACCCAAAGCTGGAGGGAGAAGAAGAGGATTAATATCTTTCCCAAGGGTATTGGCACTTAAGTGAATGTAATGGATTTGACTGGAATTTGAACTCGGTTCTCTGATTCCTCAATCCGAGTTGCTATCCACTATTCCACCGAGCTGTATATTGTATATTGTATATTTCGTTAGTAATCATTCTTTTATGCATGTTTCATTAAGTATATTTTGTAAGTTATTTAATTTTTCTTATGTCCTTATAATTTTTCTTTATTTAAGGACTGAGTGTATTGAGAAATTTTCCAAACTGTTGACTTTCCCAAGAACTTCTGCCTAAAAATTTAACCATTTTTAAGGGTATGTAAGAATGCAAGAAAATATAACAAAAAGCTTAATCGCAATGCCTTGTCAGTCATCATCAATGAAACCTATATAAAAGAGGGATTGCTGCCCAAATACACAAATATATATATAGATAGATATAGATATGTATGAAGTTTTGTGTAAGATGCTTTTTTGTTCAATTTTTCTAATCATTCAAATTATTTTTCTGGTTTCTGGGTAGAATTTGAACATTTGAAATTGAATTGTCCAATTCATAAGCCATTTTCAAAGAGTTTTATTTTTTTGCCTTAATAGAGTTGTGTCTATATGTATACATTTGCTTTAGTAGTTTCTGAGTATTGTGTTTTCACTTGTTGGTCGATGTTATATTGATTTCTTTATTCAAGTCTTGCATCTTCATGCATGAGTTACTAGTCATGCCATTTATTCTATAATTATTATTATTATTATTATTATTATTATTATGGAATAATATTGCAGAATATATTTAGGATGTTCAGTCCTAAGTTGATTCAAATTTTATTGGTGCTGGTTTGTTTGTTTTTTATGGTCCTAGTATTTGTCATTTCTTTGGAACAGTTTATGTTGTTTTTTTAGGAAAACCTATTGTGTTGTAGCGTACCTATGGATGATAATGGATATGTCCCCATTCACATAAATACAATAGTAAATGCTGTATGTTGGTCTCTAGTTTGGAGATTCATTGTGGAACTCACTTGACTCACGTCTAGCAGTTGACCACTTCTCTTACGCACTGCTTGCAAATCTTATATGTATTGTTCTTTGTCCTAAGTATTACCATTCATAACCCATCTTTGGAAATTTTGTGTGATGTATTTTTTCCTTTTAAGACTTCACTCGACTAAAGTGATGTTTACATTGATATTACTATACATGTGCATGAATGAGAGGAAATGCTGAAATTTTAAAATTTTTAATTTAATTTAAAAAAAAAAATATGTGTTTGGGATATAATCAAGCTGGTTTCGTTTAGTTTCTTTTTCTTTATAAAACATAAATATCACATTTGGTGATGTGTATGTTGTATGGATAAATATCGGTGTGCTTTCTTGTTTTGTTTTTATATTGGTTGCTGATGCAATTTAATTAAACTCTTATTGAAAAATTGGTTGGTTAACTGGCATGATAATGTAGTGGTTATGTAACCAATGTATGTATTGCTTGAATTGTTATTACTATAGAGAAATTCTCCAAGTGGGCAAATAGATTCTTAGGAAACATTGTTTTGTTGAAATTTTGAATTTTGTTACTTCTTTTTTTATTGATGATGATCAGAAGGTTTATAGATTTTTGTTTCAAGTGATGAGTTCAATTTGTTTTTGTAAATATGCGATAGGTATTCATGTGGTTGATTTCCTACAATTTTTTAATTCAGTTTACGGTTATTAATATCAGTTGTTAAATATATTTATCATGTTTGGTTCTAAATTGAATGGAATTTTATTGATGTAGAATTATTTGTTTCTTTTCTTAACATTTCTCAATAATGTTTCTCAAATTTATAGTTGCTTTAACAGTTTGTGTTGTTAAACATTTTTAAAATTTCTTCTGTTTCATCGATTGAGTGATTGATTTGATTTTTTATAGCTTATCAACCTTTTTGCAGGTTATTTGAAGCCAGAAAATATTTTTAGACTGTAAGAATTTTTTGGAGATAATAATGATTTACTGATATATGTCCTACTATTTAACCCATAGCAGGGAAGAGAAGTGGATTCATATCTTTCCTAATGGCATTTACGTGTAAGTGAATATAATGACCTTGGCCGGAATTGGAACTCTGTTCTCCAATTTACAATTCCAAGCCATTAACCATTGCACCACCTGCACATTCAAGCTTACAGCATCTGGTATTCCCAAGTCATCGCCCACCCATCTAGGTACTGACCAGGCTCAGCATTGCTTAACTTCGGTGAGAACCAGTGTTTCAATATGATACGGCTGTAAGCCTGTCCTAGTATTGGCTGGTGATATATATATATATATATATATATATAGAAAGAGAAAGAGAGAGAGAGATACATGTTTCATTAAAGATGACAGACAAGGTATTGCAATTAAGCTTTTTATTTAATTTTTCTTGCTTTTCTGGACAGAGTGTGTAGAAACTGTCCAAATGTTTTGTAATTACGAGCGCTTTCAGCTATACTTTTAGTTATTAATAAGGATGATTTTATTTTTACTTTTTAACTGGATGTATGACTTGTGTGCATGTTTCTAGAGTTATAGAGGTGTTTTATTTTCCAAACACAGTCAGCATATTGTGGATGTGTTCATAGTTAATATTAATGAGTGTTGGCTTTTTCTTTTTTTATTATTAATGCTTCCATTATTTTTTATTTTTTTTAGCATGTGGATAAGGTTATTATGCTTGTATTTTCTACTAGTATATTTTAGATGGAGTCTGTTAGGTTTGTGTGTTTAAATATATACATAGGCATACCTCAATTAGTGCACATTTGATTGATATATTTTTTATTAGTGTGCTAAAATCTTTATAGTTACTGATGTTCACATTAGCTGCACTAACTGCAGGATTCATATCTATCTCTATATCTATCACTCTATCTGTGTGTGCATGTATGCTTGATTTAAACAATGTTTTTGGGTGTATGAGGGTTAATTAATAAGTACATAAGCTGACACATTTTCATGAGCTTAATTTTAATGTGAATCTTCACATGTATAATATGCAATCTATGTGATTAATAAAAAGTAACGAGCATCCACACACTTCTTCCTGGTGCTGATTTACATAAATTTTCTTATTAGTTACAGTTGCACATAAATTAGGATACACGAGGCTCTGCTCTTTGTTTCCACAATTTCCATCAGACTCAAAATAAGTACGTCTCATCCATTGTACAGTGTAAAAGATCTTTTCATGACACCATTACAGTTCAATACCAAATCTGGTCTTTAGATTCTAACATTAACTACATCCAACATCCTTCTACTAATGTTTTTACTGTAAGCCTGACAGATGTGCCTCCTGGGTGCTATGGCTTACCAAATGACAATCCATGATTAGGTCATTATGATTTTAAATTCAGAGTTGATCTTCCATTAGATTGGTTGCCAACCATTGCTAGTGAGCCCTGTTTTTCTTGCTATTTAACTCATAGAATTAAAAACATTGACAAGAGTGGAAATTAAGTTAAAAAAATAAGTATGCTTTACCTATATATATTTTATTGTCCATCATACTATTTCTCTGCAATTATTTTCATAACTGAGAAGTATGTATAAAATTCTTCATGGATAGAAATATATTTATGTAGGTATAGAAAGATATAATTATGTGTAGAATGGGGTGCTGAAAAGCTGTGATACTTGGGTGAACCTGTGGGTATATTTTTCTGGCACTTTTCAGAGTTTACCACATGCTGGGATCACATCTCTGCCATCAGCATGATAATAGATTAACTATGATGAGTTTTGAACTTGGGCTACACAGTGAGAAAGCAAACATTCTAACTACTCATATGTTATATATATATATATATATATATATATATATATATATATATATATAAGTTGAATGCATATGTATTGGAATCTAAACGGATATATTGTCTAGACAGAATTTCGATTTTACCCTAAAAATCTTTTTTTCATGTAACGAATTATGTCCCCAATCCAGATGTTAAATTAGGTCACCACAAATCTTAATGTCAGTTAATACAACTGAGATGACACACCATTTCCTTCCCCACCTACTTCCTACATGATCATAACTTTCTTTCCCCCACTCTCTCAATATGAAATCACAGTTCTTAATTTTTAAACCTGGAGTGAATTTTTCCATTTACATTTGGTCTATAGGTCTGAAGATTTGAAGCTGTTTTGTATCGACTTCAATGAAATAAATATCACCTGTGGTTTTTTAATTGTTTGTCATTATATAATAATTTTTGCTCTGTCTTTGACATAAAGCACTCAATAGATCTATATCCTCTTGGAAATTCCATACAGATTACTAATAATTTTATTACTAACCTATATTATCTCCTTTGTTGGAATTTTTCAAATGTCTCCCTTCTTAAAGGAAATACTCCTTTCCTAAGCCAACACTTATGAGAACTTAATGATATTTTTACTCCATTTTACTTCTGTTTATAAATATATGTTGCAAAATAAAAACCTTACATTTGCCTTGGTAAAGTCCCTCAGGGAACAAAACACACTGGTAAAGAAAGGTTTTACTTTTGTCTTTATTCATATATATATATATATATATATATATATATATATATATATATATATAAGGTTGGTGGAAAAATAATGACGTAATAATGTCGTTTTTTGATGTTAAAAAATATGTCAAAAAACGACATTATTATGTCATTATTTTTGCACCAACCTAATATATATATATAAATATATATATATATATATATATATAAAACCAAGAAATAATTTATTTTGCCAAAAATTGTGACTGACTGGGGAAATTCAGAAGATAACACATTCAAGGCAAGCAGTTCCCACAAATAGAGAGCTCAGTATCAAGAGACAGAATAATAATTATTATTAAGAAATAAAATAGTTCACTTCTTTGAATCTGTCAATGGCATTTCATGGATTTTTTTACATTCCATCCAGCTTTATTGGTGATGTTTATTTATTCTCTTTTTTTTTCTTTTTTTATAGAGAAAAAAGAAAAATTGATCTATAAATAAATTTAATTCAACAAAAAACTCTATCAAGAATTGGATATTAAAAAACTGATGGAATTATGACCAAAACTAATCATTTTTTTAATTTGTTCTCCATACTAAATACACAAGATCTTGAATATTAAAAAAATAAATTTTTATTAGATTTTCTAAAACTTAATTAAAATGAAAGCTTATGCAAATTCATTGTAAATTGTTCCCCCTGTGGGAACCAAATCAAATATGCTGATACAATGTGATTTACAAATATAAATTTTTGTTTTACAAATTCATAATATGGAGTGTTTAACAGTATGTGTGTGTATATAAAGTGGATACTCACTTAAGCCAACACTGAGAGGTGACAGTCTGTTTCATGCTTGAAAGATTGTACTCAAGCATGAAACAGACTGTCACATCTCAGTGCTGATCTCAGTAAGTGCCCACTTTTGTATTTACATACACTCTATCCTTGATATTGAGCACTTTACTCATAAACATAGCATACCATAATATATATTTTAAATATATATATATATATATATATATATATATATATATAGTCTTCTTAACATCACAAGAGTGTAAAACTTGAGTAACAATTTGGGATGTCCTTTTAGTTTTGACACTGTGGAGCATTTTTTGCTCTGTCTAGATAATCTGGGTGTTGGGCACTTTATTAAGTAGGTATATTTTTGTTTGGTCTTTCTTTTTTCTTTCCTTGTTTGGGACTTTTAATTCTCTAAGCTGTTAGGTCTTCTGGCAAGTTGTCTGTTGGTCACATCAATATAATTGCTTTTTTCTTTAGTTCATATATATATATATATATATATATATATATTGACATCCATAGCCAGATTTTTTTGCTGTATCACAGCTCTTCAGTGTGGCTAGATGTCCAATTGCCTCTAGCTAGGATAGAAACCCAGCTGAATTGGCATTAGCCGGAGATTCTACCACTAAGCCATCAGCACATGGCAGCTACAAAGGTGAATTTTAGCGTATTTATTTTTAGATAAACACACAGTGACTGAGAGGACTTGATTCACTTTAACTGAGAGTCTTGCTATAATAGCTGTAATAGTCACTGTTTACAAACCCACACTTTCTCTCCCAGAGAGCTCAACCGAAATAAATTTTTCAGGAGCCTATATACTGTCATCCACAGACAGACTGTTTCACTGTATCACAGCTCTTCAGTGTGGCTAGATGTACGGTTGCCTCTAGCTAGGATTGAAACCTGGCTGAATTGGCATCAGTCGGAGATTCTACCACTACCGGCAGGTACAAAGGTAAATTTTAGTGTATTTATTTTTAGATAGACACACAGTGACTGAGAAGACTAGATTCGATTTACCAAAGTGTATATATATATATATATATATATAGTGTAAGCATCTGTTCATCTCAGAATATAAAGATCAAAATTCAATCCTTTAATGGTCAGACTGGAATGACCATGACATGAAGGCTATGCACTATCCATACCACATGGCCCTCTTCACTTGACATATCAAGGAAATATAGGACATTACATTTGGGGTCAGATAAGCTTCAGTAGTTACCAAAAGTTTGTCAGTGTTATATATATATATATATATATATATATATATATATATATATATATAAAAGTGAACATAGAAGTCAACACTTAGAGGCGACAGTCTGTTTCATGCTAGATGCAATTGCATCTAGCATGAAACGGACTGTCACCTCTAAGTATTGACTTCTATGTTCACTTTTATATTTACACACACTCTATCTCTGATATTGAGCACTTTATCCCATAAATATAGCACATCTTAAGACAATATTTCTTCATATATATATATATATATATATATATAAAAGATAATCGTAAGGATCCAGGCAAACCTACCTAAGTTTCACCAAAACGGATCATCAGGGTGATGCCGGTTTTGCTCTACTTCATGCATTGAGCACTTCATGTCATTGCCTTTTATTGATTTTGGAGGTTTTTTTCCTTTGGACTTTGAGCTTGAACTATGGATGATTGTTTTCACCTCAGTTTAATGTTCTTGGTTCTTTCTTTGTTTTATTCCTGATTTTCCCTTTGGTACTGATTTGTTCTACTGTTATGTTGAACTATCCAAGGTTTTTCCAAGCGAGTACCACCATCTATATATATATATATATATATATATATATATATATATATGGTTAATGGTCAGATTTGAAACAAACCATGAAACAGTAGTATTAAGAAGTTTTCAATACATGTGTAAAAAAATAAAATAAAAGTAAAAATAACATGTAGAGCTTTTAACTTTAAAAATCAGGAGGTCAGTTGAATCCAGCAGCAGATTCCACTGACTTCCAGATTTTTAAAGTTATATATTCAAACATGTTTCAAACATAATATAAACATATCATGTCTATTTATTTTTATAATAATCCTTTCTAGTTCTCTAGTTAGCTTCTTAATTTTAAGTTGAAATTCATCAAGAAAGGCACCATAGTTTTTGCTAACCCAAGTACTTTCAATGTCGTCTGAGATCATCATCAGGAGTAAATCGCAAAGACAAGCTTATTGTAACTGTAACTGTTGTGATGGTAATTTAAAAAAAAAAGTGCTTTGTTATAATTATTTCAAATTAAACAGTTGCAGCTATGGTGTTTTGTTTTTTTTTTCCCACTCAAGTGTCCCAATATAAGTTGGGTAACCAGAAATGGTAAAAATGCAAAATAGCATGAAATATTTTTCAAATGCATTTCAAACTGTTGTTGCTACACTTGTAATAAGTTTTGTTCACTGTTGATTGGTTGCTTTTGATATGGAGAGCCTTGAGAATTTTATATAATTAGTTTCAATTTTTATTGGGGTCAGTGTAGAATATATCTGGACTTATTTTGTAAAATACATCTATTGGATGCTTTGGTACACATCATCAGTGATATTTCTAGCCAAGGTTTATTAGGGGTTTTTGTGTCTTTCAACATCATACCCCCTCTCTACAGTGACCCAACTGATACTGATCAGGTACTGATTTGTGTACCTTCTGTGAGCTACAATTTTTTTCCATCTTCCAAACTATACACCATGCAACTCTTCTTGGCAGTTTGTTTTCCAATCCTGGATGACTTCAGGTTCTTCCATAAAAAAAGGAAGCAAATGCAGTCACAATTTCTAACTGATCAGGAATATATTTTAGGATTTTTTTACCTTGTTTATAGTTAGCATGTACATATATGTATATATATGTATGTATGTATGTATGTGTGTGTTTGTATATATATATATATATATGAATGTTTCTTTTTCAAGTATTAATATTTTAATCTGAATTTCTCTTTTCTCTCTTTCTAAACTTTTTGTTTCTTTCTCTTTCCATGTTTTTGACATGTCTTGGAACAAATAGTCAAGCAGTACTTGGCTACACTGATGTTCAGTTACTATGACAATGATCTGGACAACTTCCTGGAGGAGGTGGAACTTTGGCGCATTGAACAAAAAGAAAACTTTGAGAAACTCTCAGAGAAATGCACCCTCCTGAACATGATCAATTATGAGGATTCTGGGGATAAGGACGGCAAGATTTCATTCAAGGAATTTGTGTCAGCCTTCAGTAAGTATAAGAAAAATATATTTCCTTCCAGTTCTATATATATATATATAAGATGAATATCATGTTAAATTTTCAAATGATAATCAGTCATCTTCAGGATCTACAAACAATTTTGTTTTTTCATTTTTACTCTGAGAAACTTGTATTTTATTAACAGCATGTTAAAAGAATTTTTTGTTGTTGTTTGAAAAAAATTTTAAAATTCATAATTTGGAGTGCTTAATCGATAATGATTATTTATATATATATATATATATATATATATATACACGAATAACACTTAAAAAATTTTTAATGTATTTTTCTTAGATTTCAAGAAATCATGTCATATAAGTGTATTTGTCTTGGTTTCTGTAGGGGGATCAGAAATTGAGATTTCAAAAGGTATATATACACATAATATATGAAATTAGAGGAAGAAGAACAAGAAAAAAGAAAACATGGTTGCCCATCATAAAGTGATGGATTGAAATGTGTGAAAAATATTTTTACTATTATTTTTTAAATATTTTTATTATATTTTTCGACTAAACACTTACAGTGAGCAATCATTTTCTTTTCTTTGCTATCACCCAACATATTTTAAGATATTAGTAGATACTATGCAAATATATATTATGTGATGACATATTATCCAAATATATATTATGTGAATATATACTTTTAAAATGTCTGTATTTTAAAGCCATAAATAAAATTTGCACACCTTGAGAAATTTTTTTTTCATAGTTACAAGAATTAATCCTGTAAATGTCATTTTGTCTAATTACCATTTATTTTAATTTGTTTTAACATTCCATTGCTCATATGACAGTTTCATTGGAATGAAATCTGTCTCTCTCTCTGTCTCTCTCTCTCTCTCTCTATATATATATATATATATATATATATATATATATATATACATACTAGCAGTAGAGCCCTGGGATGTAACAGTAAGAGATAAATCAAGTATCAACCATCATAAAGACAGAAAAATAAAATTGACAAAGATTATTGTTTAAGGCTGACAGACACACATATCTTAATTAGATTTTTTTTTGTTTTTTTATGAATTGGTCAAACCCAAACTCAAACAAAAACATTGTTTTCAATCGTTATGTGTCTACCGAATGAATAGAATTTTTCAATTTTATTATAAACAATTGTCTTGTAAATGGAATTTTTAAAACATTCTGAATGTAAAAATAAAGAAAAAAGTGTGCAAGACAATAAGAAACACTACCTGCCCCAAAAAATGAAGTTTTGTTGAAATCGGTTGAAAAATGTAGCAAATCCGATCACATATATAAACAAACACACACACACACACACACACACACACACACACACAACCTGGGTTTTATAATAAGTATAACTCGGTATGAGTTGTCCCCCTTTCATTCTCGAAAGAGCGATGCCTCTTAATCGTGTTTTCAAATTGATTTTGTGCAAAAACAATTGTGTTTTTCCAATTTTTGGTGCTGCAAGGTACTTTTACGTAATCCTGTGAAGTTTTGTGGAAATGTAGGAAATCCAATCCAATATATAAACGAACAGACAAACACACACACACAACCTGGGTTTTATAATAAGTATGATATATATAACATTTTTTCTTTTGCTTTCAAGAACATTAATATTTTTTACATTGCAATGATTTTCCCATTCTATGTATTTTTCCTACACCAAAACAAAAACAAACAGCTTTGTTTTTGTGAAGTTCTTCATTCAAGTAGAATACATATTAAAATAAGTTAAATAATTCATTATATTAACATTTTTTTTTTAATTTTATTTCCTAAAAAATGTTCTTAAAAGAATCAGTCACAGGAATATTATGGCATCAATCACAGGAATGTTGTAGAATCAGTCACACAAGAATATTGTGGAATTTGGTCACGGGAATATTGTGGAATCAGTCACAAGAATACGCTATTACTGGGTGATGATATCACATGTCAGGTATATCACCATGTAATGTAGATAAATAATATTACATTATGCCAGGTACACCAGGTAATAGGTGAGCTATTGAAGAAGGGTTTATTTGCTCTTTTGCATTACCCACCCCCATTTTCAGCATTATTATATGAATGATATAGTAACACCGTTATTTAACAAATAGAATAGAATAACTGAAAGAAAAGGAATGACAAATGTGCTTTGTTCTCAGAAAGTGTTTTCTACCACTAAGTCATGCACAAATATATACATATACATCTATCTATCTATCTATCTATCTATCTATCTATATATATATATATATATATATATATATATATATGCCCCATTGAGAGAAAATATAACACATATCTACACAACAAGCAGAGTTAAAAAGGTTGAAAGAAAAAAAAAGTCTTATGTGTAATAATTCCCAACAGGAATTGGGTCTTCTGGAGATTTTTCTATATTTCTAGAGAAGCCATATTTAGGATTCTGGATTCAATCAGGCTGGAGTTATCTGCTATGTCCCTAGAAAGGAAATATTCTGCAAACAGGGAAATTACAAGTCCTGGTTTTTTCCAAAATTGAGAATTGCAAGCCAGAGATATTTGGTGAAGATATATTGCCATAGGAAAATAGTGCCATAGCCTTGTAAACTGTGCCATGTGACTAGGAGAGCAGGGTATGCATGAAGATCAAAATTACTAGATAGCTGGTTAGTATATACGGTTATCTTGTTAACACTTTCATTACTGCATTGTTATAGCATTGGAAAAATATGAAATCACTATTTATTGGAAATATATGCCTATAAAGTTTCATAAAGATTGTATTTCTTGAATAGATATTCAGAGTGTATCAAAAATATTTTTACAAACTTTGGGGGTTAGTCTGCCACACCAAAACAAGGACAAAAGTCCATATAGTTATTTTCTAAGCGTAGCTTAGATGTGGCACAAGGCCGAATGTATGGGGCACCTAGTGAGGATCGAGCTCACTTTTCAGTAGTAACAGATCTAAGCTTGCTAACCATTACACCACGCCAAGGTGCCCCCAAAGTCCATATAAATAGTCCGCAAATCTTTCATTTTTGAGTTATTATGTTTAAATGTACAATTCAAGATACAATCCAAAACTATTTATTATGATAGTTTGTGGTGCCATGAATCCTGTCTCTGCCACACGATGATAAACAGCAGCAAAGGTTGGATGACTCAACTGTCTTTGGTCTGGAAATGCAAACTGATAGAACCGTGCAGCCTCACAGCCATTACCATTCACATGGTTATATGTAACAATCATATCTGCCTGCGAACAATAGGAAAATCATGCCATTGTTAAACAGAACACTTCTCAGTTAACTCACTACTATACATGTTAATCATTGAAAACAAACTAGCCACAAATATATATATATATATATATATATATATATGCACATTTGAACAAGACATGTATGCTCAGTCACAATGACTTGTGACTTCATGTAATCAACATTTAAGTCATACTAACCACAAATGTACACGAATGAGTTAATCTACATTTCAACACAGCGTCATCTACTGTAAATTTATTTTAAACTTAATGACTCAAAAACAAAGAATTTCTGAACTCATCTTTGTTTTGATGTTAGGAACCTGCCTGCAATTTTGAAAATACTTTGACATACTTTGGTTGGTTGGTTGGTTGGGTTTTATGGCATATCAACCACTGTGGGTCATTTAATGCCAAATTAAGGTGTATGTATATATATATATATATATAAATAAATACACACATACATACACATATACCTAGACATATATTAAATATACAGTACTATTAAACATATAGCTGGCAACATTATTTTTTCAAAAAACGTATAGCTGGAAACATTGTTTCAAAAACGTATAGCTGGCAACATTGTTTTTCTGAAAACATTATCTGAAGCCTTGTTGTTGGACGTAGTTTATTATCATACCCAGGACATGGATGTAGTTTATCGTCATACCCAGGACACAAAACGTATAGCTGGCAGCATTATTTTTTCCAAAAAACGTATAGCTGGCAACATTTTTTCAAAAACACATACCTGGCAACATTACTGTTTCAAAAACATAGCTGGCAATAATTATTTTTCCAAAAAAAACGTATAGCTGGCAACATTATTGTTTCAAAAACGTATATCTGGCAACATTATTTTTTCCAAAAAAATGTATAGCTGGCAACATTATTTTTCCGAAAACATTATCAGAGGCCTTGTTGTTGGATGTAGTTTATCGTCATACCCAGGACGCGGATGTAGTTTATCGTCATACCCAGGATGGACATACTTTGGGGACAGGTTCCTCACACCAGAACAAGGAAAGAAATCCTTCATTTTTGTGTTATTAAGTTTAAAGTTTAGGGTAGATGCTGGTAAATGTACAACCAATCTTCATTGCTCCATAATTTGTGTTGTCACGGAATCTGTCTTAGCAACATAAGAATAAATAGCAGCAAAGTTTGGATGACTCGGCTGCCTTCGATCTGGAGACACAATCTAATACGTCCCTGCAGCCTTGTGTCCATTACCATTCTTCATACTCATGACATGAATATCCTGCCATTGTTAAACGGAATACTTCTTAGCTCACAACTACACATGTTAAACATTGAAAACAGACTAATCACAAATGTACATGAATGACTTAATCTACATGTCAACACAGCGTCATCTAGCATAAACTTTCTTTAAACTTAATGACTCAAAAACAAAGAATTTCCGGACTTGTCCTTGTTTTGGTCTGAGAAACCTGCCTGCAATTTTGTAAATACTTTGACAAACTTTGGGGACGGGTTCCTCATACCAGAACAAGGAAAAATGTACATATAAATATATGCCAGCAAATCCTTCATTTTTGTGTTATTAAATTTAAAGTTTACGGTAGACGCTGGTAAATGTACAATCGATCTTCATCGATCCATAATTTGTGGTGCCACAGATTCTGTCTTAGTAACATGAGAATAAATAGCAACAAATTTTGGATGACTCGGCTACCTTCTGACTGGAAATGCAATCTGATATGTCTGTGCAGCCTCACATCATTCTTCATGCTCATGATATGAATATCCTGCCATTGTTAAACGGAATTACTGCTCACTACTACACACATTAAATGTTAAAGACAGACTAACCACAAATGTACAGGAATGACAAATATAACCTAGTCTACATGTCAACACAGCATCATCTACCGCAAACTTTCTTTAAACTTAATGACTCAAAAAGAAAGGATTTGCAGACATTTTTATATGGATTTTTGTCATGGTTTAGTGTGAGTCTGCCCCCAACGATTGTAAAAGTATTTTTGATACACAGACTCTGTGTGTGTGTATATATATATATATATATATATATAGATAGATAGATAGATACACTTAGTGAGCCAGACAAACCTACCTAGGTTTCACCTAAATGGATCATCAGGGAAAGTATGGCCATACTTTCCCTGACGATCCGTTTAGGTGAAACCTAGGTAGGTTTGTCTGGCTCACTAGGTGTATCTAGGTCTGCTCTACGATTGTATTGAGCTCTTTTGTTAGTTAGTTGTCTACTCGTATCGGGGTTTTTTCTTTGGGCTTCAGACCTGCATCTGTACGATTTATTCGACAGTAGTTCATGTTTGTAGCTCTTTCTTTTTTTAAAACCTTTTTTTCCCTCGAGATTGATTTGATTATTTGAAAATCAAAAATTCGAGTGTTTTTCGAAACGAGTCTAATTATCTATATATATATATATATATATATATATATATATAAGTTATAATTAGGCAGCAAGTATTCATCCAAACAAGTTTAATTAAAAAGAACTAACAAGGTCTGTCAGTTTAATATTTTATTGTCTCTTTCCAGTTTTTGAATGAGGTGATTGAAATTGTGGATAAACTGTTGAAAGTTTGTATTGTGTTATTGAACTCTTGAAAAAAAACAATAATACAGCATAAACCTCTGGCAGCTTATTCACAATTCCAATCACAACACCTTATTCAAAATTGTAAACTTAGTATAAAAATAACAAAAATAAGAAAAACAGCAGTCAGTTGCTCCTGAAGAGTGAACTGAACATTTACAGGAACTATGGAATCAAGTTGCTGTATTCAGCATTAACCAACTAAGTGGCAAATTTTATTTGTAGTAGTCAGTATGAGGCAAAAAAAAAAAATGAACTTAATTTTTGTATTTTTACCTAGACAAGTAATAGAATTTGTTTTTTAATACAGGTGTACATATGTACATTATACAAGTCAAAAAATGATTTACTATTTTGTTGAGTAACCTTTTGCTTTAATAAGAGCCTTAATTCTTTGTGGCATGCTATAGACTAAATTCTTTAGTAAGTCAACGTCCTTCACTAGATTTTACCAGCATTTAATTCACAAAAAAAGGTCATCTTCTGTATTAACTTTCCTATTACAGGCACATTTGTCCATTATCACATAAAGGTTTTCATTTGGGCTAAGTTTGGGACTCTGATTAGGCTACTGGAAGAGTAGCAATTTATCATCATCACAGTTCCTCTCTCGATAATGTCTATTCTTTAAGGCAGTATGCTTATGATTATTATCGTGTTGGAATGTGAAGATTTGACTTTGGCAAAAGGTTTTTTTTAGCAGAAAGCCACATTTGATTAACAAGAATGTTGTGGTATTGATGCAGGTCCATGATTCCTTTGATTTTGTAAGAATTACCAATTCCTGCTGCTGAGAATTCACCCTAAACAGTGACTTTTTATTGTGTTTAAGAGTGCCCTTGGTAGTCACTGGTGTATTTGTTTCACCAGGCATACACCAAACACGTATTTGTCTTTCATATCTAAGAGTAAAGAGGCTCTCGTCACTCCACATAACATCTTCCCTATCAAATTTAGTCCACTGTAAATGTGCTTTGCACCAAGTCAACCATGCCGGTAATTTTTTTCTTTTTGCCTTTTGCTTTAAGCCTGCGTCAGACTGTTCTTGAAGAAACTGCCAATCTAGCCAGTTTGGAAACATCTTATGTTGTTGTGAATCAATCTTTTTTGCATTGATGAACCAAGTTTCTATTTTCCCTGTTGGTAGTTTTTAGCAGTCAGCCAAATCCTCTCCGTCTATTATATGTTCCAGTTTGATTTCTCTTTTTGATTAACTTGTGGACACATGACTCAAGTCAATTAAACCTATCAGCTATCATTCTATTCGACAGGCCAAGATCATGAAACATGTCAACTTGGGTTTTCTTGAAGACAGAACAACGCTTAGGCATGTTAATAAATTTAAATACAAATTTAATAAGCTTTATATTTTGTTCATCATTTCTATGGGTGTGTCCATTTTCTTTTGTCTTGTACTATATATATATATATATATATATATACATACTTGTCAGCTGTCAATATACCACTTAACACCCTTGATTGCTTAGCCTTGGAGTGGGTAGAATGGAGATCTACATATTTTAGTGGACTCAGCAGTTTTCAATCTGCTTGTATGAATCATCTTCAAGAAGCAAGAGCAAGATCTAAAAGGTCAGCCAATCTAACAGTGATCTCATCTCACAATCCTCACTCTTGCTCCATATGTGGCCTCCTTTGTATATTACTAGCGGGTCTTAAGTGCCACTTAAGATTATCACATAAAATGTCATAACTGCATCAATTAAGCTGTCAGATCCTCATATGTCGAAACCAACAGGAGAGTCCATTATTATTATATATATAAACAGCAGACACTGTAAGTTTTTGAAAATTTTTATTTGATGCTTTACTTGTTCGATTCCTGGTGCTGACTGGAAGATACTAACCAAACAATGCTTAAGTTTATTGGGTACAAAGCACAACATAATGGTTCCAGAACCACAGCATTGATATTACGACAGAATTAATGCATTCTTCTGACCTCAATCCAATTAAGAATTGTGGGGTGTCCTTATTCATAAAGTGTATAAATGTGGGTATCAAAACCAATCTAACTAAGGATTGAAAAATGCATGGGGTTTAATTTTAATGGACATTAACAGTTCCCAGCTAGGTATTTATGCTGATGACACAACTGTTTACTCTTAATAGTAAATCCATTGGACCCATTAATGTAAAACTGGCAGTTGCTCTTGAAAATGACTTCCAATCAGTTGCTAACTAAAGCAAGGAATGGCTTGTAAATTTTTAATGCCTCCAAAACAAAACTGCTATATTTAAATCACTACAGAGAACCTTTTTTGCCTTCCATCAGCATGACAGATGCTAGCCTCAAGGAGAGCATCTCATTGCACCTTCTTGTTCTCATGTTTCCCACTGAAATGAAGTGGAAAGATTATAATGAATCAATTGCTAGATCTGCTGCTGGGAAAGTTGGTTCACTGTCTCATACCAGACAATTTTTTCTCATTAGAATCCATCTTACACATTTATAAATTTGCCATTTGACTATGCATTGAATATTGCTGTATATATGGTCTGATGTTCCTACTACATATCTTGAGATTCTCAGAAAATCCAAAGAAGGGTCTTCAATTATATTGGTCCTAACCTGGCATCAGGGCTTCAGTCACTTTCCCACTGCAGTAACATGGTTTCCCACTGTCATTTCTATAATTATTTTCATGGCAGTTGTTCTAATGAGCTCTCCTCCTTAGTATCTTGACTGCATGATAATAATAGTATAATACTAGATTGGTCACTGTGGTGAACAATCATGTAGAAGCAAGCGAGTCAGATTGGCTTGCATCTGGTGCAAAGGAAAATAAGTTCCTTAACTCAATACGCGAGACATAGCATCAGCATTTTTTTCCTTGAAAATGCCATTAACCCCCCCCACCATTAACAGTATGTGCTGTAATGGTGGCTTTTGTACAGCTTAACATGGTTCAACCAATAGCAAGTCATGTTCTTATTGGTCGGACTGGAGGAGGCTATTTGAGTGGGTAACTGAGAATAAAAATGAAGAACACTAATTGGTTAGTCAGCATTGGTGTTGGCATAATAAAAGAGGGCTGAAGCAGCAAGAAGGGGGGATTGTTTTTTGCGTTGAAGTGTGTAGAACTCACAAACAGTGGATTGAACACAAGGTATTTTGTATTGTACGAACGATGTCCAAAAAGTAGAGACTCATTTAACTACATTTAACTAAGTTTCATTGTTTTGCTGTTGAATTAGCTACATGTAACTGTAAGTTCTTTTCTAAATTGTTTCTTTTCTTGCCTCTGGAATTATCTTCTGTTTTCTTGCTTCCTTATCCCTTAAAATCTTCAAAAATTGAAATCCAATGTTGTTTGCAACCTTCTGTCTTAGTAAATTGTGTTCTTTTATTGTACTTTTCTTGTCACTATATTCTTCTTACTCACTTTCACTCCCAGTAGCTCCTTGTGTCTTAGTGGCATTATTGCCTTACTTGGAGAGAAATGATTAAAAAAAAAATAAATGATCATTTGTGTAGATTTATAGAAGCATTAGCATAATGCATTTTTCAAGTTGTTTATGATCAGGGAGGTGTTATAAGATCACTTTGGCATTCTGTTACTTGACTTATAATTTCACAACAACTGTTTTGTTTTGGGTTTTGTTTTTTTAAAAAAAAAGAATGTCTAGGATAAAATGGTTGCTTGTAGTAGAAATTTACTCATAGCATATGTATAGAAAGACATATATAATCTGGTGCTAAATCAGGTAAATTCAGGTGCTAGTCTTATCAATATGGGAGGTGATTGCACTCATAGTCAACAAGTCAGTGGGTTTAATAGTGCAGCTAAAGTAAAGAAAAAAGGAATAAATAATAGAGGTAAAATACTGGAAGCTCTAAGTAGATCAATTTTTATGATGCCATTGAAGAAACTAGGGACAAATCAACCTTTACTGAGCAATCTGCTTGATAAGTCACAACCAAATAAAATAATTAGGATTCTAATGAATAGTGCTTGAAGCAGAATCCAACCTGAAATAGGGAAAGAAATTAGGGAACCTACCAGTCTTTGCTGTCCTGGTTAAGACGATAAACTACATCCAGCAGCAAGGCCTCTGATCAGGAGCTTTTGAGGAGCGTAGAAGCACCTCTTAATTGCCGGTGTTCCCAGGTCCACCCTGACCCGGGGTGGTAGCACCTGTTAGGGTCCCAGCTATGGGCAAATAGTTGACCCTGAAACCGGGGTAAAAATGGGTTTAAATACCAGGAATACTTTGTAAAAAAAAAAAAAAAAAATTATTACCAGCAATATATTTAAAAAAAAATATATATCACCAACAATACGTTTTTGAAAAAATTATTACCAAAAATACATTTTTGAAGGAAAAAATTATTACCAGAAACATATTCTTGACAAAACAAAATATTACCAGCAATAAAAAATTGTCAGCATTAAATAGCCCATTGAGGGTGATATGCTGTAAAACACACTAAACCGAACCTACCAGTTTTTGTTATTAATATGTATAAGCTGAACAATATGCATGATGCAGATGACACTTTGTTAATGTCAAATTCTGAAGCAAATCTGAACGATTGATTAGAAGGGAAAGCAAGAATAAAAATAGATTGTTAATTTTAAGTAGATGTAATATAAGGTGGTGATCAAAAGGGGCAGCCTATAATGTGGATTAGACACTCTGGATGTCAAAAGTGTAGAACTTCATTTATCTGGGCGGTGTAGTAACAAATAACAGAAATTTTGTGACAGATATTTGAAAGAATATGGTGCTGCATTCCTTTTTGTCACTGGCTTCGGCCCCTCAGACCCAAACATTGCTTCGTAGACATTATCTATGGTTTATTTATCTTATTTGGTTTATTATTCAAGGGGGACAGTCATGGTAGCATTGGAAGGAAGAACATCAGGGAAACATCTGCCCACTTGTTGACTTAGCATCTCACCACACAAGAAAACATGTTGACACTTCAAAATCCTTGTGGTCCTCTACCAATTTTAAAACATTTTGGTCTTATATCTAAAAACCCAGACAAAGCTAATCCACCACGGTTAGAATATCACACACATGCATAGGAATAACAAAAATTAATTTTCAGAAACTGGGTAATATACTAAGAGATTAAAAACTAACAATAGAAATATAAAAAGAAGTGTGTTGAGCTGTTATATAATGTCTACACTTCTATAATGTAGTGAAAGATGAACAATTTTATTATAAATAACAAAAAGGTATTAGGTAGCTGATATGTAGTTCTTTTGTGTTGAGAATAATTAGAGACAGATAAAATCAGTGGCAGCCAGAAGGAAATGCCCACCCGCTGCATGTTGAACATCAGTGTAACAGAGAATTGAGTCAGCCCAATAAAAGACACTGAGTTGGTTATATGCGGTGCTGTAAGCACCAGGAGTTGTGTCCCCTTCCACAATGGGCTGTTGAGAGAAGACCGTCTACTTAGATTAGGTGGCACTGACTATTTGCATGTGAATGATACTGGGCAGGTATTAGCCAATAGTCAGTGTGGGTCTGGGATTGGGCAAGCTATATAACACCAGTGTTTTCTCAATCAAGGAAAAGGGGCTCTGGACATGCAAAAACTAGATTAGACAAACACAGAAGGTAAACTCTGATTTGCAAGACATAGAGAAAACAACAAGAAACCACCCCACCACCTTTTTCCAAGAAGTCTTGGCAGTTCAAAGAAAATAAATAAAATAGCAATGTACACTTCTGTCCTGAAGGGACAATGCATTTAAAAAGAAATTTGCACTCTATTTCAAGCACCAAGTCACCATCCTTTTAAATGTTTGAATCAGTTTTGGGTTGGATAATTTTTTGCTAGACAGTTTTTCTTGTCAGAATCTATTTGACATATTAATAAGTCTGCCATTCATCATTGAAGTTAAGCAACATTGAGCTTGAGCAGAACTTAGATGGGTGACCACTTGTGAATACCATGTTCTGTAAAGTTGGATGTTCAATTAGTGTAATGGATAATGGCTCGGGATTGTAATTGGTGTACCGAGTTCCAATTCGGTTTATTTATTCACTTACATGAAAATATTCCTTGGGAAAGGTATGAATTAATCTCTTCTCCCCCACCAGGTATGTGTTAATTAATCAGACTTATAATACTAAATCATTATAATCTTCCTCCCACCAAAACAAAAAAATACTTACAAAATAGAAATATTTTCAGGTTTTAAATAACCTTCAAATGGTTGATAGGCCATAGAAAATGATACAATCAATCCTAGGAGAATGTATGAATCTACCTCTTCTCCCTGCCCCTCAGCTATGTGTTAATTAGTAAGATTTTTATCACTAAATCATTATTATCTTCCACCCCACTCCAAAAAATTCTTCCAATCTAAAAATATTTTCTCACTTTAAATAATCTGCAAAGGTTGATAAGCTGTAGAAAATTAATCTATCAGCTTCAGTCTCTGTTTCATTGCTATAACATAGCATTCCCTGTGCTTTGTTGATAAATATTTTCATGGTAATTGTCCTGATGAGACTTCATCTTTGCTACTTCAACTTTACGAATTTATGTCCAGTACTAGATTGGCAGCTAGTTTTCAATCATTTTACAGTTGAAATTACTAGATGCAACTAAGGCTCATGAGCCACTCCTGGTAGAGGGTTAGTGAATATTTTCTGTGATATGAACATAAGAGGATGTAGAAGACAGTGAAGATTATTAGGATAAAGTGGATAGACTGTGATTGACTCTTGACTTGAAGGGGTTAAGATTGTGTAGTGTTCAGGGAAGCATCCATGCAGGAGTTTGTTTCACAAAATAGCAATTCTTGAGGGGAAAAACTGTCTGAATAGAACCTCCTCCTTTAAATAGAATATGTGGAAATGTAGGTGATTCAACATCATTGGCTGACCTTTTAGGAGGCTTTTGTGATACATACACCTTTTCATATCATGTATTTTCCCCCCCTAATAGGGACAAACTTTATATTGTTTGATTCTTTTTCTATGCCTTAATAATCCACTGCAGGTTATTTAACACAAAACAATATTTTTAGATTGTAAGAATTTTTTTTAGATCATAGTGATTTAATGATACAAATCTTACTAATTAACCCATATTTGGGGGGAGAAGAGGTAGATACATCCCTTTCCCAAGGGTATTTGCATATAAATGAATATAACTGACCCAACTGGAATTGGAATTCGGTTCTCTGATTGACAATTCCAAGCAATCATACATTTACAATACTCCCGTAACCAAGCACCTAGTATTCTCAAGCAGTTATCCATCTAGTTACTGACCAGGCTCAATGTTGCTTAACTTCAGTGAATCTATGGAAATCGGTGTTTCAATGTGCTGTGACCATAAGTGCCAGATTGGATTTTATTAAAAAAACATTATATAGTAGACGCATCAGACAAGAAATGACAACAATATTCAATACCTGAAGGAATGGTAAACCTGTGTGTCAAAAAGATTCTTGCAAGAAAAATTGTCTAGCAAAAACTTTAACTAGAGAACTTTCTGAAAGAACACTTGCAAAATTATGAACTGTAATCAAAAGGAGTTGTTATCTAATTGTAAGAGATATAGTTATTCTATACTTTGATAAAAAAAAAAAAAAAGCTGTACTATTAAGTTGGTGCAAAAATAATGTCGTTTTTTGACGTTCAACTTCAAAAGAAAAACGACATTATTTTTGCACCAACCTAATATTTAAAAAAAAAAAAAAAAAAAAAAGGTATGTTCCTTCAGGTGTGAGACAATCATGACTCTCCTTTTCTTTATTATCTGTGAATTGCCAATGCCATGTCCCTTTAGGTGTGAGGTAATCAAGCCTCTCCACAGATTCCTTTTCTTTATTATCTGTGAATTGCAATACTTTCTGGGAAAAGATAGTTTCCTGTTTACCTATGAACCCACAGGGTCCGTTTGCTTGAATGTATTTTTAATCCTTGATCCAAGAAAACGTTTGTTTATAGAGACATAAAAAAAACTAAATAAATAAAACAAATGTAATATGTATGAGATGAGGTGTACATGCTTCTGAGAAGTAAGATTCAACAAATTTTCAAAAGAGAACAGACACCTTTGGAAAGCTGGTTGGAGGGTAAAGTGGCTACATTGCTGGAAATGTGCAAGAACAAAAACAGACAAGCAAATTAGTAAGAACAAACCACATGCAATGAATGCCGTAATGTTCTGGAAATTGGACATAAACGTTTCTGCTTGTTTTCTTTCTCGATTTCAATTTCTCTTTCCTCGAAAGTCACAAAGTGCTTTCTAAGATTCCCAGTTCATTGCCTGAATGCACTTTTCACTCTGAGATAATTACGACAATGATGGAATCTTTTATGCACTTTTTTCTTTCTCCTCTCTCTCTCTGTGATTTTATCTAAAGACTAAAAACTTTATGCAGTTTTTCATCTTAAAAACAAAAAGCAAAGAAAGCTTTTAAATAACAAACTTTTTCTACAGTCTGAAACCTATGGACATTATTAGGTTGCATCAAAAGTATTTTCATTTTTTTTTAAATGAAGTCTTTACTTTTGGAACCATATTTAGCACTCTATATAAAATGACTGTTAGTGATTCTAGCTTTTCTGAAAGGTTTTTGAATGTTGATGGCCAGATACTTATCTAGTAGGTTGGTGCAAAAATAATGTCGTTTTCTCACATATGTTACTATGTGAGAAAACGTTATTATTTTTGCACCAACCTAATAACTAATGTTTTAAAGCATCATCATTGACCACTTTACAATGAAGCGATCCTGTGAGAATAAGAAGTCCTACTAGGATTCATTATATATTGCCATAATCTTAATAACATTAGATATGGAGAAAACAGTGCTGATAGCAGACATAGAAAGGAAACTAGCGGAACTCTTACAAAGGGTAGTAAAGGAAAGCAAGAAGAAAGGACTAAGTACCAGTTGTACTGAAGCTAGAATCTATGGCTGTCAGCAAAAGGAACAACTTAGAATGTGAATTACAAATTGGAGATAAAAATTAAGTAAGCACAGAAATTTGAATACCTAGGGAGTGTGTTAACGGAGGGCCGAAAATGAGAGACCTTAATCAGAATGTGAATTAGGATAGCAAAAGATAAGATAAAAGCTAAGTATTAAGAAACAGGAAAATTGTACTAGAAATGGATCTCCTCACAGATAGAGAAGAGACTTGAGGCAATATAAATTTTATTCTACAGAATGATGCTGAGAATACCATGGACATAACATGTGAGAAACGACAAATTTTTAGAGGAAATGGAAACAAAAAGTGCCCTTATACTTAACATCAGGAAGAGTTGAAATTTTTTAGGCACATAATGGGGGAAGAGACATTAGAAAATTTGACACTGACAAAGGGAACGTAGAAAAGCGGTGTGTAACCTACCTGTTGAGTATGGGTAAATGATGTTAGAACAGGGATTTGGAGAGATAGCAAAAAGAGAAATTTTACTGAGAGCTATAAAGGATAGGAAATTGTGAAGAGCCATGTTTGCTCATGTTCTGAAGGTTCATGACACATAGAAGAAAAACTGACACCTGTAAACATGTAGGTTGCACTGAAAGCAAAATCTGTGAGCCAAGTTCAAATTTCAGCCTAGACTGTTACAATCATTTCACAAAAATTGACTTGAGGAAAGACACAAATCCATATCTTTTCCCCTCCATTTATAGATTAAATGGCCGAGTAGAGTGAGTGCTATAGAGCAGCAACCAGTCTATAAGAAAGTAAACTGAATTCCAATCCATGATTGCCTACGTCCTGAAGAGACACAGCATTGACAATTCACAGATAATAAAGACAAGAAACCTGCGGAGAGCCATGAACACTTATGTTCTGAATGGACAACGCAAAAAAAATAAACTGATGGTCATCAACATTTGTGCTATATTTCAAGAGAGATGTGGCCACTCTTAAAATGGTTTAAACCAGTTTTGAGTAAGAGTATCAAATATCATTTTGTTTCCTTCAAATTCTCAAATTCTGTCAGTAGCATCTCATCTTTGATTGGGTTGGTGTTTTTTTTTTCTTTTTTAGCAATATGTTAACCTTTATGGGTCATTTAATGCTGAAATCTAAATATTTTGCACCCACTTTTTTTTTGACATAACAATCGTTTTAGTGATACAAGTCTTATGTTATGTTCTGTGTCAACTTGGGACCGCCACACTACTCATAAAATTGTATCAATGAAAAGGGTTGTTTATTTTTGGTACTCATTTTATTAAGAGTGGCAGCTTGGACTCTGTGATCCAGTAAGTGGACTGATGTCATACATTGGCTCAGTGTTCTTCTGCAGGTGGTTTTAGCTAGCTGTGGGCGGCACATTGATGCTTCAGAATTATGTGACCCTCTGTTGAATGTGTGCTATTTTTAACTTCTATTTAAAACCCAAAGACAATCTATTACACTCAGAATGCTCTACCCACAAGGCTCTGTAACACGTACTAATTAACCCATAGAAGTGGGCACAGCTTTGAAGTAGAATCTAAAATTGCCATGTATATGAAGTTGGCATCAGAAATATTCTCACCCCCACCCACCATAATTATTAATAAAGATGTAATTTCTTAAATTTTCTTGAATTTAAGAAATTATTCACAAATGATGAAATAAGGGATTTGATAGAATGTACAGTTATGCCCAGAACAAAAATTTTATTTTAAAATTAAACAATAGCACCTAAAAATATTTAACCAATTGTGTAATATTTCTTCTCAATTATTGCCTTTAATCGTTTTTTAATAATTTCTTACAAGATCACTACAGACATTAATAAGCATTTTCCTCCATTTTTCCCTAGCAATAACCTTTAGTTCCTCCAAATTCAGAGGGGCTTACAACCACGATCATCGAAGTTAAACAACATGGAGCCTGGTCAGTGTCTACATGGGTAATTGCTTGGGGATAGCAGGTGCTTCAGACTTAGATATGTAGTTAGTGCAATGGATAATGGCTTGTAATTGTTCAATGGAGAGCCAAGTTCCAATTTCCATTGGGTTCATTATATTCACTTACCTGAAATTACCCTTAGGAAAGGTATGATTATGGATGGATTAATTAGTAAGACTCGTATCACTAAACCATTATTATCTTCAAAAGATTCTTACAATCTAAAAATATTTTCTGGCTTTAAATAACCTGAAAAGAGTTGATGAGCTGTAAAAAAAACAAATCACTCAATCAAATTCAGAGGATTTCTGTTTCTTACTTTTTTTCTTCAAATAGACCTATAAATTTTCAATGGGGTTTAATTCAGGACTTTGTGCGGGATATGCCAATACCTTATTTCATAGCAATTTATGCCATATGTCCAGTGATGACCCAAAGTTAGTTTTTGCGCATTCTATTTTATATTATTTTTAAAAATACCCAAATACTGCTCTTTATCCATGATATCGTTCTGAAAACATTCTAAAAGCATAAGGCTCCTATCATCATGCCGAATTGTAGAGAGGGTATTTTTTGATTTGTGACCTTCATTCAATTTCCTCCATACATACCAGGAGTTCATGTGATTAAATAATTCTAGTTTGGTCCCATTTGACCATAAAATACAGTTTCAGTATTCATTCCTATGTTCTACATGGCTTCTGGCACAAGTTACTCAGCTTTTTAGCTATTTAGCCTTAAGCAAGGGAGTTTTCCTAGGATAGCAAGCTCAAAGTTCTGTTCGATGAAGGCATCTGGTGACTGTCTTTGTTGATATATTCAAGCCTGCTATCTGCATAACATTGACAATTTCTTTTGCCATTAAGGGAGAATTCTTCAAAACATCTAACAATTTTTCTTTCTATTCTCTCAAAAATTAACCATTTTCTGCCAATCCTTAACTTATTCTCTACACAATGAGTCTCATTGTACTTCTTGATAATGCTATGAATTGTCAATCTAGGAATATTAAAATGCTTGGAAAGTGTTGTATATCCATCACCTTGTTTGTAGACATCTACTATATTCATTTGGGGCTTCTTGTCAAGTTCAGCAGTGTTTGCCATGATAGCAGAATAAATGAATTATTGCAGTACATGGCACTCATATATTTTCTTCTTCAGGACTTTCTAATATCTTCTACAATCATGTCAATACAATTTAATTTTCAAAGGCTGTTATTGTTAAATGTCAAATTAAGAATAAAAACAAACATTATTGCAATATTATTTCATAATTTCCATATGGTTGTGATGAATAATTTTGGACTGCACCAAGATCAAAACTTATAAAACATTCACAAATTATTCAAAATATAATCCAGAATAAATTATCTATGACAAATTCATTAGGTACAAGCACATTTTCAAATTTCCTTGTAAAATATACAAATATTCAGAATGTGTGTACATACATATATATATATATATATATATATATATATATATACACACACACACACTCTGAATATATATAGGGAAATTGTATGACAAAGTGGAAAAAGTTTTCTTGTGATGTGTTTTGTTCTTCAGGACTTCATCAAACTAAATTTGTTATGCTAGTGCAGCTACATATGTGCATGAATGACATGTGCTGGGAATTTTAGAATTTTTTTTTTTATATCTAGCCAAATTTATTATTAGTATTTTTCTTTTTCTTTCCATCACTTTTGTAAGTAGGTATTCCACATAGTGATATTAGATGATCTGCCAGGAATGGTGAAATAAAGTAAAAGCTAGTGTGCAAATTTACTGTAGATGACTTTGCTATTAAGGCATTCGCTAGACATTTACATCATAGTGAATTATTTTTTCCTTTGATCAGAGTAGGATTTTTTATGTAAAAATTGTGGTCCGTCTTGTTATGATGGGAAACCAACACATTTGACATATTCTTTTGTAAAATATCCCTTTTTTGCTCATATAATCTTTTTAGATTCCTTAAGGTTTCTCCTATGCATTTTTTGTGACAATTATTACAGGTGATGGAGTAAACTGCTCCTTCAAGTTTTAGCTTATTGTTTTGTTTAGTCTTTTACTGGTTGTAGTAGTAACAAATATTATGTTTAGATGTTTTATAGTTTAAATAGATTTTTTTTTTATTATAGATGTGACAGAGTTATTTGGTAGGATAACATATTTTTTGATTCATTGGGTTTTTTATATATATATATATATATATATATACTTGAACATACATATATCTCTACATATAATAAGTATTTCTACATATATAAGTATTTCTCTCTTTCTCTCATACATATATATATATATATATATATATATATATATATATATATATATACACACACACACACACTTGAACATACATATAGCTCCCCATATAAGTATCTCTCTCTCTCATATATATATACCCAGTACAGGTAAAAAATCCATTGGTATATAATGCAAGTAGATACTCATAATAGAAAATATTAAAACTGATACACAAAAGGGGCTTAATGTATTTATTATAACAGATCATATAAATTACACAACAGAGAAATGCCAAATTACCTCATGGGTATAGTCAATTTCAGCTGATGCCGAGTATGTTAGTTTTATTCAACCCAGCAACCCAGATGGTAGACTGTATTCAGGGTCAGAACTAGATTTAAAATTTAATATTTAACAAAGCAGTTGAAAAATTGATACAGAGCCTACCGATAGGTAGAGTAGTGACAGACTGCCTGAGTAGTGGTAAGGGGAGGGCAGAAGTTATCTGTCATAAAAGGAAAGAAGCTCCACAAATTCAACCCAGATATTAACCTTAAGACCCCAAATTGGGAATATGAGAAAGGTAAGTGAAACTAAAGGAAGGCTTAAAAAAAGGAGTTTTATAAAACAAAACTTTTAATTTTTAATTATAGAAAAAATTTTCCCACAAAAAATTACCAAAATATGCTTACAAATAAGTTATATAACAAGATTAACAATAAATCATATTTAGATAGTTTATATTAAGAAAGAATATATTAAAAAAATTTAATATTATTAATGAATAAAAATAAAAGTAATTTAATGTGTTAATTTGCAGTGTAACACCTGCTCTCAGTTTGCATTAAAAATTTCCAAAATATTTACATTTATGTGTAATCCTACATTCTTCATTCAAATCTGACTTGATAATGTTGATAAAATCTACCATTTTTGAGTTATTGACTGTAAAATTTTGGATTCACTCACATCGTTGGCAACCACCATTACTCGCGTTGTTTGCATACATTTGCTGTGGAAAGCTAAACATGGAAGACTACTGAAAGCTAAGCTCAGAACTGATCTTTCTTGTCTAAATTTGTTGCAATTTCTGCACATGAGAACTATTTACATAGACACGCTCAGTTTGCACAATGATACCTACACTGATAGCTATTCTGCAGCAAATGTATACAAACAATGCTCATAATGGCTGCCCGCAACGTGAATGAATCGAAACTTTCACTGTCAATAACTCAAAAATGATAGATTTTATTAAATTTATCAAGCCAGATTCAAATGGAGCATATACAATTACACATAAATTTAAGTGTTTTGGAAATTTTTAATGCAAACTGAGTCTGGGTGTCATACTGCAAATTAACCATTTAATGATAAATATATTATTATCCATTCATCAGAATGCTCTGGTGTGTCAACACCTATTCTTAGTTTGTGAACTTTTTGCCTTATTACTGTTGCTTTGCCTTATTACTATTGCTTTGCCTTGCATATATTGTTTGATTGCTTTGTATTATTTTTTGCCCTGTTCTTTTCTTGTTATTACTTATTGCAAACTTTTTTGTCTCTGTTGGATAGTTCTGTCATTTATTTTACATTTAACAATGGCCACTCACTCTACACAAAATTTTGGCCTCTAATGTACATCTCAGGAGAATTAGTTACCAAGAATAGCCACTAACATTTACTGAGAACCCACAAGACTTACCTCAACAATTCAACAAAGATTAATGTTTTTACATTTCTCATGAAACAACAGTGAACAACAACAAATTCACACAATTTCTAGACCAACGTTTCCTAAACGGTACTACGGGCCTCATAGGCATGGTTGAAGAGGATAGCAGGGGGAGGCGGAATGATTGAAAGACAAAGATTTAGAAACAGTTTTGAAAAAATTCATGTGCCAAAAATAAATATGATTTCAAAATTTAAAATATTATTATGGATTACTTGTAATTGTATGCATGAATCCCAGTACAAATAGTTATAAATAATTATTGACTGATTTTATCATTGTGATATTTTTGCATTATATCAAGTATTAAGAATATAGTAACTAGAGTTTGCAAATTGGAGGAGAGAGTTATCAATGATAATGTTCTGACTTCAAATCTGTGGTTATCTCCCTTTAACTCTCTCTCTTTTTTAAATGTACTTTTTATCACATAGAATTTGGTGAGGTGTGTCCAAATTTTCAATATGAAAATGCAGCCCAGAGAGTTTGAGAACCAGTGTGCTTGACTGCAAACAGCATATATTACTTATTTTTATATAATGGATTCTTTTTTTTTTTTTTTTTCATTTTTTTCTCCTTTCTCTATACTTTCTTCATTTTGTTTTCTTTTTTTTATGATTTCATTCTTTGGCATTTATTTCAATGCCCTCCTTCATATTTTACTATTTTTTATTCTTTCTTATTTCCCCGCCTCTTTCTCTTTCTACTCCTTATTCACTGTTTTTTCATTCCATTTCTTCACTCTTTATTTTTCATTTTCCTCCTTCTCTCTCTTATTTATCATTTTTCATTTTCCTCCTCCTCCCTCTCTTTTTACGATTTGTTTATTCTTTTTCATTTTCCTCCTCCTCCTGTCTCTCCTTTTGTTCTATTCTCACTCTCTCTTGTTTTATTATGTTTATTCATTTTTATTTTCCTTCTCCTCTTTTTCCTTAGTCTCTTTGTTTCATTCTTTCTCTCCCTCTCTCTATTTCCTTCTCTTTTTCTGTTTCATTCTCTCACTCTCTCTGTTTCATTCTCTCTCTCCTTGCTTCATTCTCTCTCTGTTTCATTCTATTTCATTCCCTCTTTCGCTCTCTCTCTTGTTTTACTATTTATTTACTGTCTATACTCGGGTATAAGCCGACTTTATGCGTAGAGTGAACTCTAAATTTCCTGCATGAATTTTAACCCCCCCCCAGAAAAAATTTACTTGTGTATAGTGCAACCGGTCATCAAAAATGCATGCTTTTTAAGCTCTTCACAAAAATTATCTGCGTATAATGCAACTCCCTATTTTTTGCATAAAAAAAATGATCATGAGAACTCACACTGTACTTGAGTATTACTCTCTCTCTCTTATTAATTTATCAGTTTTCATTTTCCTCCTTCTCCACCCACTCTTTTTGTTCCATTCTCTCTGTCTCCCTTTATTATTTGTTTATCCTTTTTCCTTTTCCCCCTCTTCCTCTCTTTTTGTTCCATTCTCTATGTCTCCCTTTATTATTTGTTTATCCTTTTTACTTTTCCCTCCTCTTCCTCTCTTTTTGTTCCTTTCTCTCCATCTCCCTTTATTATTTGTTTATCCTTTTTCCTTTTCTCCCTCTTCCTTTCTTTTTATCCCATTCTCTCTCTTTATTATTTTATTCTTTTCATTTTCTTCCTAACCACTCTTTGTTCCATTCTCTCTCTCTATCTCTCTAAATAATGAAAAGATAATGAAAAAGAATAAACAAATGCTTATTCTTTTTCATTGTCTTTTCATTATTTTAAAATCCTTTTTCTTATTTTCTTTTCCTCTTCTTATTTCTCATTTCTTTATTTCATTTTTCATTTTCTCACTTTTTACGATTATTTTTCCTTTCCTCTTTCTCTCATTTTCTTATTCCTTATTCCTTTATTTTATTTCTTCTCTCTCTCTCTCTCTACAATTTTTTATTCTTTTCTGTATTTCATTTTCATTTCTCTCAGTTTTAGTATTTTTTGTTTCTCTTCCTGCCTCTCACTTTTTACTGTTTTTTGTTTCTCTTTCCCCTCCCTTTTTATTCCTCTTTTTGTTTTTCCTTAAATAAATTCCCTGATATAGTCAAACTGAAAGTGCTACACTTTTAAATAAAATCACTTTTTTCTTATTTTTCTTTTCCTCTCTCTCCTTTTACTATTCCTTATTTATTTTTTCTCTTTCTCTCTCTCTATAATTTTTTATTCTTTTCCTATATTTCATTTTCATCTCTCTCACATTTTACTTTTTTTTTTCTCTCTTTCCTCTCCCCCTTTCATTTTTCCTTAAACAATGCTCTGATATAGTCAAACTAAAAATGCTACACTTTTTAAAAAAAAAAATCACTAAATCAGAAAGTCAATCATTCTCTTTTATGACATTTGCAACAAATATATATATATTTTTTTGTAAGTTTTCTTTGTTTGTTTTTTGTACTTTTCTTTAATATTTATGAATTACATTGCATATTTCATCACGTAGACTCTGATGCTGAAATCAACCACTTTGAGAGTGTCAGGCCATTAATAGCTGTCTGTGAGAGAGAGATCACGCTTCCTATCTTCTATAAAGCAACTCAAATGGCAAAAATGGCACCGTTCTTTATTGTTCTTCTAACTTTTAACATGTTCTTTCCTTCACTTTTTGACATTTTCTTTCTTTTCCTCAAAAGTTCATGTATGCTTCTTGCTCTTTTCACAGCATTTTAAGCTTCTTTTTGCTTGTTTCCAGCACTTTGCACCACGCTGTGAATCCAAGGAAATTCTTCATTTTTTTCCCTAACTTTTTGGTTAGGTATTCTAACAATAATGGCTTAAAATCTCAAATTTACATTTTAAAAATTCAATTTAGCAAATTTTACAGACTTGTTTGTGAACATAGTGGCATTCTATCTATCTATCAATATATATAATAATAATAATAATAATAATAATAGACTCTCCCGTTGGTTTCGATGTATGTGGATTTGACAGCTTAATTGATTCAGTTATGAAATTTTGTGCGATAATCTTAAGTGGCATTTAAGACCTGCTAGTGATTTACAAAGTAGGTTACATATGGAGCAAGAGTGAGGATTGTGGAATGAGATCACTGTTAGATTGGCTGACCTTTTTAGATATTGCTCTCGCTTCTTGAAGATGATTCAAACAAGCAGATTGAAAACACATTGATCTCCATTCTACCAAGGCTAAGTGCTCAAGGGTGTTATGTGGTATATTGACAGTTGAAAAGTTATATAGGAAGCACGGTCGAGTAGTTGATACCAGCTTGGATTGAGGAATTAGAGAGCCGAGTTCAAATTCCAGTCAAATCCATTACATTTGCTTACATGCTAATACCCTTGAGAAAGGTATTAATCCTCTTTTTCTCCCTGTATCTATGGGTAAATAGCAGAACAGACTGGGTTCTATAGCCTTGGATGGCAACTGCTCTAGGAGAAGGACAACTCTGAATTCAAAACCTGCAGAGGGTCATTTGGTGACCTTGTGGCACATAGTGCACCATTTCTCTTTATTCAGCACTTCAAAAAGTGTGGTTGCTTCTGCACAAAGCCTTCACCACTATAATCAAATCATATGTGCTGATGTCTGGTACTGCATTTAAGGTTTTCATTCAATTTTTCTTGTTTTCGCGTAAATGTTTACTTTTCTGGACATGTAAAAACTGTTAAAGTGTTCTATATATACCAGCACTTTTGGATATTCTATTAGCCTTTATCAAGGATGTTTTTTTTAATTTTTATTTTTAACTGAAGTTTTAGACTTTTATATATATATTCCCAGAGTGATAGAAATGTTTTTATTTTCCAAACACAGGCCGTGTTTATAGTTAATGTTATTGCGTGTTGGCTTTTACTTTTTTATTATTAGTAGTACTTCCATTATTTTTAATCTTTTTCTGTATGTGGATGAGGCTATTATAGTTGTATTTTTATGAGTATGTTGCAGATGGAGTTTGGTAGATTTCCATGCATGTTGAAATGAGTCCTAATTGAGCTATGGTCAGAGAGGTATAATATGAGTCTTCTTGATAGGCATGTAGTAGTATCCCCAATATAATTATTCATAGATTTGGTTTGATGTGAATTCATAAATAATATTGGTTTTTGTCATCATTTATGAATTTGCACATCCTTTAAGGAACTAAAGCACAAGAGGTTACTGGGTCTGAAAAAATTAGAAAACAGAAACATTGTTAAGGAGCAAGAATAATTGAAGAGTAATCAGGAACACAGCAGATAACGATTGACATTGCATTTAAATTTTTGAAGATCGAAATTGGCTGGATAGCATGCAGCAGGAAGAGAGTTCCACAAGCAAGAAGTGCAAGAAAAGAAACTGTTAGCAGAGAACTTGAGGTTATGTCTAGCTAAATCAAATGTCACTTAAATAAACCTTGT
This sequence comes from Acanthosepion lycidas, assembly GCA_963932145.1. Taxonomy (NCBI): domain Eukaryota; kingdom Metazoa; phylum Mollusca; class Cephalopoda; order Sepiida; family Sepiidae; genus Acanthosepion; species Acanthosepion lycidas. The sequence continues at coordinate 91,945,742 of OZ010589.1, read as the reverse complement.
TGCCAAACTAGTGCAGCAAGAAAATAGATCATTGTGTAGTATCTGTTCTTAGCAGTTTAATCTCATTCTTTCTCTCTCTCTCTCTCTCCACCTCTATCTTCCCTTCTCTTTCATTTTCTCACTGAAACCAAGTAGTATCTTTTGCCTTACATTCCACATGATCAAAACAGAGTAGTAAATTGTTTATGCGCTGTTAACAGGTTGTAATGGTTGGACAAACTAACAGAGGGATGGACAAAATGGAATATTTCTTTTCCTCCAATTTTTTTTTTTTTCTTGATTTGGTCAAAGATAACAAAATATCTGTGATGACCCTATGGCAGCAGGCCTCCAAAACTTTTTAGACTGTCAACCCTTTCATGGAATCTTTGAACTTTTCTCAACCCTATGTACAAATTTTATTTAAGATGGCCTTTTCTCTTTATTATTGTTTTGTGATAAGATTCATTTTAGTTTTATGAGTGATTTTTTTTTCTTTTTCTAATTTCTGTCTCTTTATATTATAGAGATGTTTGTTAAAAACAATATAATGTCATAAACTAAACTTCATAAATATTATAAGAAACACACACACACACACATATATATATATATATATATATATATATATATATATATATATATATATCCTAGGGAGGCAAGAACTACCTACCAAGGTTACAAGTAATGGATCTTCAGGGCTAAACTTGCTCTAGTTTAGCCCTGAAGATTCCTTAGGTGAAACGTTGGTGGGAAGTTCCTGTCTGACTAGGATTTTTTAATGCTTTGCTCTACTTTGTGTATTGAGCATTTTTACATTTTTTTTTTATTTTACTATTTTTTTTTTCTTTTGGCTCGGCATTCTGGTGTTGGGTGTTTTTTTTTGTTCTTTTTGGGTTTTTTTTTTACTAAAACAGATGTTTTTAGTCATTTCTTTTTCTGAATTTTTTCCCTGATACCAGTTTGTTTAAATATATTTTTATTTTCAACTTGTACTATCTGGATTTTCTCATACCAATCAAGTATAGGTATTAATATATATATATATATATATATATATATATATATATATATATATATATATATATATATATATATTCTTAATGCCTATTATAAATATAAGGAAGGATTGATTGATTTGCTTTTTATGGCTTATTAAACTTTTGCAGGTTATTTATAGCCAACAAATATTTTTAGATTGTAAGAATTTTTTGAAGTTTATAATAACTTATTGATCTGAGTTCTACTAATTAACCCATAGCTGACCAGAAGTGGGAGATTCATACCTTTCCCAAATAACTGCTTATATCATAGTAGCTTTATTGCCTTGCTTGGGGTTAAATGATTAAAAAAAAAATCAAGTAACTTTCTGGTAGTTGGAAAGTCATTCCTGCAGGAGTTATGGTAATTATGGGAAAATTATATTGTGATGGTTTCAGCTACTGATTCCTTGGCATTGTTGTGGCCATCTTGGGTAAATATAGTGAGAATATTGATAGTAGTTATAGCAATAGCACTGGTGGCATAATGGAATGAGTACTTTGTCAGAAAACCAATCGTGTTGGCAGAAATGTGTACAGACAGCAAAGCCCTTATTAGTTATCTACCAACTCATTTATATCTTGCCCTCATTCTGACTGCAGGGTGGCTATTGCTGCTCCTCCTCGTAGTATCCTGTCTCATTGCATAATATCTGTTTTCTATAGTTTCAGATGAAAAGAAAGGCAAATGTAAGAATAAAATAAAACGAAAGTGAAAGTACTTTCACTTAAAATGTTTTTCGCTTTTTCTCACAATGTACTGATTCTTATACTTGCCAGAATTTAGCAGAAAAAAACCAGATAACAGGAAAGAAGAGGAAAGATGGCAGAGAATAAAAGAAAACAGAAAATATTTGTTTTTTTTTATTTCCACATTTTATTTTAACAATCCTTTTATTTTCCTTTTGTTATATTTTCTCTCCTGTTTTTTGCATTTTGCATTTCTTTTTTTACTTGGGTCTTTCTTAATTCTCTCTTTTGCCTTCCTCCTCCCCCATTTTTTTTTTTTTTTTTTTTGCTTTCTTTATGCTTTTTCACTCATCACTAATTTTTTCTGATTTATTTTTAGCCAATTTTCCTTCCTTCTTCCCTTTTTCTTAATGTGTTTTCCTTCATCCTGTCTTTTTTCCTTTCTTTACGCTTTTTCTTTCCTCCCTCCCTCCCTTTTTCCTTTCTTTGGGCTTTTTCCTCCCTTTTTTCCTTTTTTTGCACTTTTTCCTCCCTCCCTCCCTTTTTTCTTTCTTTACACTTTTCCTCCTTTTTTCTTTTCTTTATCCTCTTTCTCCTTTTTCCTTCCTTTACGCTTTTCCTTCTTTTTCCTTCCTTTATGATTTTCCTCCTTTTTCCTTTCTTTACGCTTTTTCTTCCCTTTTTTCCTTTCTTTACCCTTTTTCCTCCCTTTTTTCTTTTTTTTGCGTTTTTCTTTTCTCCCTCTCTTTTTTCCTTTCTTTACACTTTTTCCTTCCTTTTTTCCTTTTTTTGCACTTTTCCTTTCTCCCTCCCTTTTTTCCTTTCTTTACACTTTTCTTTTCTCCCTTTTTTCTTTTCTTTACACTTTTTCCTCCCTTTTTCCTTTTTTTGTGCTTTTTCCTTTCTCCCTCCCTTTTTTCCTTTCTTTACCCTTTTTCCTCCCTTTTTTCTTTTTTTTGCGTTTTTCTTTTCTCCCTCTCTTTTTTCCTTTCTTTACACTTTTTCCTTCCTCCCTTCTTTATGCTTTTTTCCTCTCTCTCCATTTTCCTTTCTTTATGCTTCCTCTTCCTCCATTCTTCTTCCTTTCTGCTTTTCCTTTCCCCTATTTTTTCTTAATATCTATCACCTTTTGCTTTCTTTCCTTAGCATTACCTCTCATTATCAGTGTTCTGTTTTCTTTCATTCTTTCTTCCCCTTTTTTTATTTGCATTTATATTTATTAGTACTTTTGTACTTTTTCTTCAGTTTTTATTTTTCCTTGTTTTCTTTCATTCCTCTCTTATTCCTTATTGATTTTATTTCATTCATCACTTTTCTTTCTTTCTTTCCCCCTCTCTCATCTGCTTTTTTTTTTTTTTATGTATATCTGCCTGACCACTGAATCCATAAAATCCCTCCTCGTTTCCTCTTCTCTGTCTATCCTGCCTCTTTCCTAAAGTCCATTGAAGTGTTTCACCAAATATCCATTACACTTATCGTGTTATAAACAGTCTAAGAAATGACTCAGCATTATCACATATCATGCAAGTGCTTATACTGTCATTAAATTACCAAGTCAATGTATACTCATTCTGATCATGGCTTTATCATCTGAGGACATAAATTATCTTTTATATTCTGATCAAGTGACTTTGTATGTTTCTAGGAGGCAAATCTATAACCAAGCCTTACTCATCTTTTCAGCTGGTGCAGTATGACTAAGCCCATATGTGAGCCAAATTGATCACTCAATTGATTCAACACACAGCAAAGGCGTCCCGAGTATGATGATAAACTACATCTGACAGCAAGGCCTCTGATCAGGTGGTTTTGAGGAATGTAGAACCACGTCTTAATTGCTAGTCTTCCCAGGTCCACCCTGACCCGGGTAGTAGCACTTGTTAGGGTCCCAATTATGGGCAAATAGTTAAACCCCAAATAATAGTATAAAAGGATAAAATTAAGTTTTTATAGTAAAAATACTAGCAATACATTTTCGAAAAAAAATTATTACCAGCAATACATTAGACTCTTGATAAAAACCCTCTTTACAAAAATTTGTCAATGAAACCTGCTCTACAGACTGATTTATTAGAAAGAATACATATTTATCTTAAAAATAACCCATTGAGATTGATATGCCATAAAACAAAATAAATGAAATCAAACCAATCTAACGTGCATGCAAATGGTAATATATATTTCTGCAGTATTAAAAAAAAATATTTAAAAATTGAAAATTATTAGAAGCTGATGTAATTTTAATGAATTTTTCTAAAATTCACCCAATACAAGGTTTGAGAAACACTCAGAGTAGAGGGCTACTGTTAAAATGGTTAAGATGGATGAGGTGTGTGATATGAATAAAAGAGGTGGCAGGAAGTGAAGATTATGAGGATAAGGAGGATATATAATGATTTACTCTTGATTCTTAAGAGTCCTCAGGCAAGCATCTACACAGGAGTCTTATGAAGAAACAGTTTTTTTTTTGTTTTGTTTTTTTCGGGGAGGGGGTAACTCTAAATGGAACTTTCTTATTGTTTTTTGGTGGATTGGGGGGAGCTGTCTGAGTGGAACTTTATAATTGTTGTTTGGGGATATATGTGTTTATAGTGCACTCTATTCAGTTATTGCATGAGGGTTTGTAACATTATTTTTAGAACGGATCTCTATTTTTAATGATGGCTAAGAAAGTAGAGCAAAATACCTGCTTAGAAAATCTGCTTCAAAGACGCTTTGTCAGCTGTTTGGTATTGAGCACAAGTTTTTGACTGTCAAATGTATACAGTAGTATTCTCTGATTATTGATTAAAAATGGCTTTGAACGAATGAACCGTGTAGGTCTTAATGAGGACTATACTTTTACAAATTTCATGGACTACACAATCTTATAAAGTAAAAAAAAACATAATCAAGTGAGGACTTTGAAAATTAAAGCAACAACTAAAATAGATGTCTCATGATACTTGAAGAAAGAAATAGTATAATTGAATTGGTGGCATTAATACTACTTCATAAGAAAAATTCTTTAAGTTTCATTCGTCAAATGCATCCTAATAAGGAAAGAAATACTATTATCATTACCATTAATAGCTAAGTTTCACATTCCAATTTATTTCATCAGTTTTAGTAATTTTGTCATATATTTGTATATGATACAAATAAGATGTATGCATATATATATTTTCAAATTTATAAGATAAACATGTTATAAGCTCACTACAAAATTTGTAATTTTGTTTCAATGCTGCTGGTGTCACTTGATAAGACACCAGCAGTGTTTAAACAAAATTGCAACTTTTGTATTGATCTTATAACATGTATATCCAATAAATTTGAATAAATATTATTAGCCCTACTTGGTATTGAGCACACCTTTAAGAATAGTGTTTTTGGTTACTGGAATTTTATTTCATGTGTACCAAGACTGTACTTGTGTGTGTGCGCGCGTGTGTATAAATATTAATGTTTTGAAGAATAAAAATATTAAAAAATGAAAATCTTCAGACACACTGGGTTAATATTAATATTCTTTTGTTTTTATTATTTCAGTTAGATTCCTCAACTAGTTTCGGCCAACATGGCCATCGTCAGGAGAAAAAAAATTTCTGCTTGTTAGTAGCATTGAACTAAAGAAATGAATCAAAAACATTTCCCTTTGAGAGAAGCACTCTACATAAAACATCTTGCACCCAGAATTAATCTCACTTTATTTATCAAAGCAAATAATGTGTTAAAGGTTTTTTTTTTCTATTTTTAAATAGAAGGGTGCCAACTCCAGCTACAGCTAGGATAAAAACTATTCAATAGTCATCACACAACTATATCTTAAAAGATAACTGTAAAATTAAGAACAATTAAGAACAAATACCTTTGTAGTGGACTGGTAAATATGATTGTACCTTTTTTGCATATTTTAAGTAGAAGAGAATTAAAGGATAATAGCAAAGAAAGAGACAGGTTTAGGTTAAGATATGTTTCATGAGCAGAAATGATCAATTGAGAAAAATCGTCATAGGTACATGTTTATAAGCAGTAATGTGGACTTTGCTAACCAGACACTTCTCCATGGCTGAATGGTTGACAGCATGCCAGATCAAATGATGGTTCCTATTAGGGTTACAGGTTTGATTCCTGTTGGAGAGCACATATTTTCTACAAAATTTCACAAACATTGAGGCCAGAAAATGTAATTAATACTGTTTAATTAAAGAAAAAGAGCACTTACTTAAATAAATTATATCTATAAAAATATAAAGTATAATTAAAAGTATAAACTGAAAATATATTAAACAATTATCAAATTTAATCCATTTCATTATATATATATATATATATATATATATATATATATATATATATATATATATTACAATGAATCATTCATACAAAAAGTAGATTAATAAAGTTAATGATATAAAATGGTGAAATCCTTTTGCAAACTAAAATTTAAAGTTGTACTACAAATCACTCGATGAATGTTATGATCCTTGTTTTTAATAACTACAAGATGTATAAGGTCTTTTTTTAATTTGCAAGTACTTTCAACTGTACATTCAATCATCCTCAGGTATGGAAATTATTTTGTTTTTAGTAAAATCCAGGTAGCATCCAAGATGAAAAAGTTAAATGTGAATCGAAATATGTTTTTTTTTTTTTAAATGTGTTATTGTTAATGGATACAAACTTCAAATAGTGTACTTCGTAGAATTCTGCTTATATGAATACAAAGCATATGAAGAGGAGTCAGGTAGTTACTAGTGCAGTACAATGAGGTGATCATTTCCCCAGCATCTTTAGGAAATTATTGAAATAAACAAATTCCATTTGAGGTTCGGGTTTAACTTAAGTCTCGGTAGGCCATCAAGAAAAGGAGCTGTAACGGGGGTCAAATGCTGTAGTTGTTAATGTAAGTTTCTCCCATGTGATACGTATTGGTAGTTGATAGAGGATTCCTCTTCTCTTTTTTTATACTGAAAATGAAATGAATAAAGCATACAACAATGAGACCTTGGGACATGTGTTGAAATTAATGACAAAAATGTCTATATTTCTTTTCATGGTGTTATTTACAATAAATGTTCTCAGGGTTATTGTCTCTTTTTGTTTCTTTAAAATTTGGGCTTCAGTCAGTTAATCTGCCCTGCATGATACATGCTTAGGCGATCATGTATCTTTTGATACATGACTGATGAGGCAGATTTTTTTCCCCACAGTAGGTTGTCATTTCTTTCTGTGTTAGACCACTTGCCATCCAAGGCTATAGAACCCGGTCTGTCCTGCTATTTATGCATAGCTGGGAGGAAAAGAGGAAGTTTCATACCTTTCCCAAAGGTATTAGCACATGAGTGAATGTAACGAATTCAAGTGAAATTTGAACTTGGCTCTCCAATTCCTCAATCTGAACCACTATCCATTGCTCCACTGATAGTTGGGTCAATTTGCTTATAATTGTTCCAAGAATTTCATGGTTAAGGTAAGCTTTTGAAATTGTAATCTCTGAATTTTCACAGAGCAAATAGATCTTGTCCATGTTGGTTTTTTTTAATACTGCTAGCCTTGCTTGTAGCGGAAGGGTTGTTTTTTATAATAATGACGTTTTAGATCTTTATTTCTAGAATGATGAAATATGATCATCATGAATCATAACAAAGCCTTCTACAGAGAACACTTTGTTAATTGCAATAGATAAAAATTCAGTCTACACAGTGATGATGGAATGTTACGAGTTTGATTTTTGAATTATTGAAAGTTACGAGCATGTTTTGCTCCATTAGAGCAGAGAAGAGATCAACTGCCAAGCTCTGGTCATCTAGTCTTTTGAAGACACACCCATATACAATTGTATTCACTAAAGATCAGTAAATGTTCTTAGATTGTTAATATAAAGCAGAAAGAAGAGTGAGCCATGAGGGATTAACTGCATTGATTTCATGTGCTTCAGAGGACTGGACATTAACAACTATCTTCATTGACTTATCTGATAAGGACTTGATAATTGACATAGCTAGTGAGTTTGTGTAGCAACCCCCTATGCAACATATTGTCAAAGGCCTATATTATAATGTGTCTGTAATACAGTTTGGCTATCTACCCTTGGTTTGGTCAGAAACAGGTAGTAGTTGGTTATTTAATTTAAATACATACAGGGTCTAGCAAAAATACCTCATACATAATTATAAAACATTAGCAACAGGCTGCAGCAGAAATACCTCCTACACAATAGTAAGAAATTAGTTAGATGAAAACACCATTTAGTCTTTTCTAAGTTCACTAGCACCAGACAGATGAGAGTTTGAAATGTGGGTGGTATTTTTGTCATGCTTTGTATAAGATTACATATATGATACACTCAGAGTTTATATATATATATATATATATATATATATATATATATATATATATATATATATTCCTGATACTTTTTATAAAGGCTACATTTATATTTTAAACTGAAAACCCAATATCTAAATTATTTTTAAAGGGTTGTTAGACTGAGGAATTCTTCATTTTTTTTTTGTTAATTTAAATCCTAGGAAAACGAAATCTAGTTGGAAAGGATGTCAGAACAATCCAAAACTTATACTGGGAGAAAACCTCTGCATATCGATAGAAAATGAATCGAGTAGCTAAACAAAAATAGAAAGGTTTTGTAATACAAGAATGTGTCTTCTCCCCAGATTTATTCAAGGCTATCCTAAGAAAACTGGAAATGCCACCAGAATTTATCAGTAGGCATAATCTTAACAGTATAATATATGCAGATTAAAGAGTGTAGGTGGCTGACATTGAAAGAAATCTACAGGACTTCCTAGACAGTGTAGTAAAAGTAAATGAGAAAATAGCACTAATCATCAACTGCAAGAAGACAGAAAGTATGGTCACCAGCAAGAAAACAAAAACATCATGCAAGCTATGGATTACAGATGTCTGCATCAAGCAAGTTTAAATATCTGGGAAATGTTTTAAGAAAGGCTGGAAAATGTGATGCTGAAATCTGAAGACACATTGAATGAGCAAAAGATGCCTTACAAATACCAAACAAAATGATGAGAATCAAAAAGATTTTGTTAGAAACAAAGAAGAGAGTGCTATGTAATATCCATCTTTATATATGATAGGGAATAACTGCACAATATCCCCATGGTCGAGTAAAAGACTGCAGGTAACAAAATTGTGGTTCTCACGAAGGATGCTGAAAATTTTATGGACAGAGTGAGTATGCAACAAGGAAGCCTAAAAGAAAATGGCAACAGAAAGAATTTATGCTCAGAATCAAAAGGAGATAGCTGCAATTTCATGGACACAAAATGAGGAAGAAAGGCTTGGAAAACTTAACCCTTATAAGAGGCCAAGAGAGAGGAAAGCAGTGAGCCACCTGATGAGCTTGGGAGAATAGATGACAGAAAAGTGGGGCAGGTGGCTTAGTAAAAGGAGAAGTGTGAACCAGTTGTTGGATTATCCGAAAATAATCTTATATATTAATAGCTGATACATAATAGCTAAAAATATAATTAATACCATTGCTGTAAGTTTTTCAGAGGCTGAAAGAGGGTTTTCTATGATAAACATAATTTATTCTGACAAAAAAATCTTCTTGAAGTTAAAAATGTGGCAAATCTAGTTATAAATTTGATAGGCTTTCCATTGGATATTTGGCACTGCAGTAATTTATTTCATATGTGGCTAAGAAACCATAACACAGCTGATGAAACTAGAGTCAAAAAGCATTCTACTTCTAAACAGAAATATGATGAGAACAGAATTTCAATCTGGATATATCTTAATAAATAAATGTTTTCCCATAAATTATCAAAATGGTTTAATTCTTTTCGATATTATAAAGTGAATTGTTTTTCCATTCTCAGATTGAAAAGAAAATAAGCAGAATAGGTTGCTAATGATTACCTGCCTTTATAGAAACAGTTCCTGGAAATTTGAGATGCCATTATTACCACAAAGGATATGAAGTTTTGGAGAGCCTTGATCACCCATGTTCTGATGGCTCATAGAATAAAATGTAGATGTAACTTAAAAGAAACAATGCTTTCTTCTTTATCAGAGATAATAATAGTGTTTTGGTGAAAAGATATGTCAGGCAAAAACTCATTAGAATATGATGATTTGAATTTTTGATACGTTATCTCTCATCTCCAGACATTTTGCACTCTGAATAATTAATAGTTTCTCTTCATTAGAAAATGACAAAATCTAATTGTCCCATAAAATGTCATGACTCATTACCTGGGCCAACATTTGCCTTACTTTCTATGATTATCAGGCATTCTTCATTTGATAAATTACAATATCTAAAGTAATTATTTTTGTCGATTAAATTTCTAAGTGTGAACAGAAAAGTTCTCAACCTAAACAGGAAACTCCTTTCAGAAAGATTCTGTTGTTTGCTCATTAGGTTAGATTTTGAAGCCCAAGAACTTTTCAGCAATCACTTCATGCATCTAGACTTAATTTGACATGAATATATATCTATATATATATATATATATATATATATATATATATAGTTTTAAGGTGTGCTATATTTATTCATATTTAAGTGCTCAGTATCAGGGATAGAGCATATGCAAATACAAAAGTGAACAGTGAAGTCAACTCTCAGAGGCAACAGACTGTTTCATGCTAGACACAATCATCAGGTGGTCTGATGATTGTGCCTACCATGAAACAGTCTGCCGCCTCTGAGTTTTGACTTCAATGTTCACTTTTATATTATAAAACTGTCAAACAGACCAAGGGAATTCAGAGCAGCATGGATCCATCCAGCTCTTATCTCAAATAACAACTTAAAAGAGACTGTTTAACCAACACAAGGCATGTTAAAAAATTCATGTTAAAAAGATAAAAAATAAAAAAACAAATGAAAACTACAGACAAAAGTTCATTTTCTCCATCAAGACATTCATTTCTGTAGTTTACTGCTACCAGTAAGCAGAAATTTTTTTCTCCTGAGGAAGGCCATGTTGGCCGAAACTAGTCGAGGAATCTAAATGAAATAATAATAATAATAAAAACGAAAGAATATTAATCTACAACCCAGTGTGTCTGAAGATTTTAATTTTTCAATATTTTTTATTGTTCAAAATATATATATATAAAATTTTCATTCCAAGCTGCTAACTATTGCACCACCTGCACATCCACTTTTACTTTCAATCTTATATATCTTCAACATTCAGAGCCAAAAGAAAAAAAGGGTAAAGGAAAGAATAGAAGGAGACAATAAAATTATGAAAAGGAGAAAGAAACACAACAATTTGACACACAGACACACACACTAACACCAATAATGAGTAATTGCACTAAATCTAGTATAAAGGCAAATTCCTGAAACCTCCTGAAGAGTGGATTGAACAATTACAAACGGTACATCTATGAAACTTTGGAGTTGAGGTGTTGAATATAATATCAATCAGCTATAAGTGATATATATATATATATATATATATATATATATATATATATGATTATGATCAGGATCATGAGTCCCATAACTCATTAGAGTCATAGGGGAACCACATGTACTGCAGCTACAGAAGAAGTGATGTGTCTTGGCCAAGATAGCCAGACAAAGCCTAGCCATCTACAGGCTGGTTTGAATTCAGAGTTTTTCCTTCTTCTAGACCGGTTGCAACCCAAGGCTATAGAATCCCATCTGTCCTGCTATTTACCCATAGCGGGGGAGGGAGAAGCAATGAACTCATACTTTTCCCAAGGAAAATTAGTACATAAGTGAATGTAATGATTTCATCTCACCGAGATTCCTCAATCCGAGCCACAATCCATTACTCCACCATGCCTCCAAATGATTATATATAATTTATACAAAAATTATAGCATAAACATGTTATAAAATTACTACAAAAGGTTCTACATTCAACACCATCACTTGTCAAGGCACCAGAAGTGTTGAAAGAAAATGGTTATTTTTGTAGTGATTTTATAACATATTTATCTTATAATTTCCAAATAAATTTTATTTGCTCTACTCTCTATTGAGCACTCTTTTAAAAATAGCATTTTTGGTTATTGGAATTTATTCCATATACACCAATCCTATACTTGTGTGTGTGTGTATATATATATATATATATATATATATATCTATATAAAGAAATATAGTTTTAAGGTGTGCTATATTTATGGGATAAAGTGCTCAATATCAGAAATAGAGCATATGTGAATATAAATATAAAAGTGAACATTGAAGTCAACAGAGATGACAGGCTGTTTCATGCTGGATGCAATCATCACCACGATTGCGTCCAGCATGAAACAGCCTGTCGCCTCTGAGTGTTGACTTCAATGTTCACTTTTTATATATATATACATATATATATATATATATATATATATATATATATATATATATATATATATATATGTATATAAATAAATTTTCACTAAGCTTAGTCTGTGAGTATGCCAAATGAGGGGGGACCTGATAAATAGGAAGATTGGGAAGCTGTAGAAAAGACCTGCATTTAAATTTGTCTTTTTTTTTCAAGTATTCAGCACTAACTGTTGTCGGTGGAAAATATCAAACAATGCAGCTTTATACAAAACAATGTGCTATTCAAATGTAAAATGAACTTGATTAGATCCTTTGTGTTTTTTGAAGTTATGTTTAAAGAATAAAATCTGTGGTGAAGGCATTCTTAAGATTTTACAAGTAGAATGTTGTTGCATGTATTAGGTTGGTGCAAAAATAATGTCGTTTTCTCACATAGTAACATATGTGAGAAAACGACATTATTTTTGCACCAACCTAATAGTATTGTACAATTTGAATGATCCACAAAATAGTCATTATCATTTCAAGAGTTCTTTGGAGAATTGTCCTCATTTTCTTGCATCCCTTTCTATCAGTCAATCTGTTCTTTTGGCCTTCATATGCGTATTGCTAATGCTTTTTTTTTTTTTCTTCATCTCTTTAGACGTACCTGGATTATTGCTGGAACAGAAGCTGCGAGTTATCCCCACCTTGGCCACTGTTGATAACGGCTTGGAAATTAAGTGTGGGATTAAAGGCTCTTCAGAGATTATCTGGCGTCGGAACAATGTGGATTTGCATAAAATTCATAACCCAGAAATCACAGTGAGTTTCCTTTTTCAATTTTTCTTACATGAATCATTAAAGATAATGTTTCTGATGGTGATGCAAATATTGATTTATTCTTTATGGATTATCAACCTTTTCCAGGTTATTTAAAGCCAGGAAATATTTTTAGAATGGAAGAAATTTTTGGAGATAATGATTTTCTGATATGAATTTTACTAATTAATCCATAGCTGGAGAGATAAGAGGCAGATTCATAATTTTCCCAACAGTATTTTTGTGTAAGCAATCAAGATTAAAAGGTAGACCAGTAAGAGCCTTCATGATTCATCTCAACAGTGGAATCAGAAAGACCTATGTAGAGCTATGAATGATGAAACCATTGCATTATTTACATTATTTGGACTATTATCCTCATCTTCATTGCCATCTTCACAATGTTTCGGCCATTGTACACTCAGACCTTCTTCAAGTGATTGAATCTCTGGGATGAGGTATTATGGTTACTTACATTATTTACATTATTCAGACTGTTATCCTCATCTTCATTGCCATATTCACAATGTTTCAGCCATTGTACAATCCAGCCATCTGCAGATGATTGAAATTCTGAACCAAACCCTTTATTCCATCCGCAGGAGTAGACTGTTCTAGTTCCATATGCCATGCCTTTTCCAGATGTCTTAGTTATTTCCCTTTAACTCAACTCTCCAAGTTTTTTGGTTCACCACTGGTATTGAACTTTTTGGGTCACTGGATATAACGAACTTCTTTATCCACTCAAGGACACATGGCCTAATGGATAAAGATGTTGGTTATATCCAGTGACTAGACCCAAAGAGTTGTGAGTTCAATACCAGGCCACTGCAGTAGTGACCCAAAACTTGGAATGTCTTGGTTAAAGTGAAATAACTGAGACACCCAAAAGTAAATCTGGAACTGGAACAATCTACCCTGGTGGATGAAATAAAGAGTTTGGTTTGAAATTCCAATCACCTGAAGAAGGCCAGAGTGTACAACAGCTGAAACACTATGAATATGAAGATAACAGTCCAAATAATGCAAGTAATCATAATACCCCATGTCGGAGATATGTAGGCCGAAACATTTAGAATATGGCAATGAAGATGAAGATAATAGTCCAAATAATGTAAATAATGTAATTAATCATAATACCTCATGTCAGAGATATAGACAGATGAAGATGAAAATAGTTGGAAAGAAGTGTTCATTTGGGAACAGTCAAATGAATATCAACTGAATTAACTAAAGTTGAGTCAAGCAAATAAATGTCAGTTAAGCTTTTAGTCAAATTTTTGGTTGTACTGATTGTCCTCATAAAAATTTGTTCAAAGAGCGTGCACATTTCAAAAGTCATAAAATGTTTTAGTTTAAAAAAAAATTCTTTTTGAATTTGCCTAATGCATAGATGCAGCTTGCATGCAAAAATCTTTTGCATTAAACTTGGTAAAACTTTCTCAGAAACACTTGTGATAATGCCAGAAGCCTTTGGCACTGCAGCTGTGCTCAAATTGAACAAACGTTTTAAAGAGGATCGACCGTTCTTTGAAGGTGAAGATAGCACAGTCTGTCCATCGGCTTCAATCTCACCTGAAAATATCACACTTGTGCAAGGAAAGGTCCTTACACAAAAAAACTGAAAAATGATGTATTAGTCAGATAGGATTTTTGTAAGTTTAAGTTTTATGATCTAGAATGAAAAATAAAGCACATTGGTCTCTGTTGCTGATTTTCTGCTTTTATTCAATCACCCGATCAGAGTAGATTTTTGTAATATTAACCAAGATGACCTAAAATTCAAGCTATAATTTCACATATTTTCATCACATCTTATATCAGTAATAACTCAGAGGTTTTCAGATTTTAATGATGTTTCTCTTTTTTATTAGAGAGTTTACTGTTTTCAATTTCTTTTTCCCTCCTTTATTGTCAATTGAGATTTTGTTTCTATAAATAGACCTGTTGTGGCCTTGTCACGTGTCATGCCTTTTCTGGATCTTTCAGTTTCAGTTACGCCCCAGTAACTCAACTCTTCAAGTTTTTGTTCCCTTTTACCATGGCCAGGTATTGAACTCACAACTCTTTGGCTCAAGTCACTGGTTTATTTCAACCAATACTTCTATCCACAATGTATCCATACAATGTAAATAGTGTAAATAGTTACAATACCTCATCTCAGAAATATAGACAGATATCCATAGAATGATCCTGAACAAAAACAAGTATTTTTTATCAGGTGTGCCAAGAAATGGGAATTAGGATAAAAACTATGAGCTGGAATTTGAATGAAAGTAATTATGGTATGTATTTTGAATCTATCATAAAAATTCAGAATGTAGAATTAGTAAATTCTAAACATTTCAAATAACTCAGCCTAAATGTTGTGACCTTTTTAGAGCCATAAATAAAGACACAAAGAGAGGAATTGAGTCAAACAAATTTATTAACAGAAACAGTAATACAAACACATACAGACGAGAGTGTTACAGCAAGAATGCTCGGTCCGACTGCCAGAGCTGACTCCTGGAAATTTCCCACTCCAAAAGGCAGTACCTGCTCCTATTTATAGCTGGGAGAGTCCATGCATGCATAGGTAAATTACCATAACAATACCAAACTATGATGTTTTACTAATTTCTGTTTGAATTTCTGAGGTGAGGAATAATTTACAATATTTACATGGGAACTATTGTCCTCATCTTTGCTGTCATCATCACAATCTGTTGTGCCCTCCACCTATCATCAGATGTATGATAGATTACTATAAAAATACTAATCTATGATGTTTTACTAATTTCTGTTTGAGTTTCTGGAATGAGGAGTTCTCATTATTTACAATATTTACATGGGAACTATTGTCCTCATCTTTGTCGTCATCACAATACTTCATCTGTTGTGCCCTTCAGCTACCATCAGATGTATGTCAATCTTAGTAACATACTGAGAATTTTGGATTGATTCATTTATTTGACCTACAGGGATAGATTGTTCTCATTTCACAGTCCATATATCTCGTCAGATATCTCATTTTTAGTTATTGCTCACCTCATTCCCACTGAGTCCAAATACACACTGCCTGGCTTGAACTAACAATTATAACATCACCAAATTCACAAACCAACATTTCAATCCACTAAGCTACTGTTCTGTGGGTGAATGCTTTATGGAGAATTTGGTGACATAGTAATTGTGAGTTCAATCCCTGGACCAAGCAATATGTACTTGGACTCAGTGAAGATAGGGCAAGCAATAACTGAGCAGTACTAAAAATAAGATCTAGACAAGATATCTCTAGACATAGGCAGTTGAATGAGAACAATCTAGATCCATAGATTGAATAAAGGGTTCAGTTCAAAATTCCCTTGTTTAGATAAATAGAAAAGTAGAGAGCGATTTGGTTTCCACGAAAGACAAAACCGTGAACATAGTTACAGTAAACATTCTTCTTCTATGAACAATGACTCTTCAGGTTATGGGCGATCATCTTCTATGAACAAGATGGAAGATTAATGTGCTCCACAACTTCCTATCCTTTGTAGCTCTTAGTAATATTTGTCTCTTTGCTATATATCCTAATTCTTATTTTGCCATCCATTCGCACAAGCTCATTATGTGCTTTTCGTCTATCCCTCTTGCCTTCAATAGATCCTGTGTCAAATTCTTGAAGGCCTCATTATGAGTCCAAGACATTTCAATTGTCTCTTTTTGATTCTATTATAAGTTTCCTTTTTGTTCCCATTTTCCTTAAAACTTACTCATTGCTCACATGTTCACTACATCTTAATTTCAACCTTATTCTATAGAACCATATTTCCATTGCCTCAAATTCTTCCTATGTTAGGAGACTGTCCAGTATTCACTGCTTTATAAAGTTGAGTACTCTTTTTTTCTTTCCTAATAAAATTTTCCTGTTTCTTGATACTTTGCCTAGCTTTTGGAAGGTATCTTTTATTATGCTTTCAGTGGACACATTTTCTGTCCCCTGTTACAACACTTAGATATTTATCCTTGCTTTATTTTGATGTCTCCACTTCATAATTTGGGTTGTTCCTTTTTGCTGACAACCATCCATTCTGTCTTCTTACAATTGATGCTTAGTCCTTTCTTCTTGCTTTCTTTTACTCCCTCCAAATTGTAGTTTGCATCTTGAGCTGTTCCTTTTTGCTGATAACCATCCATTCTATCTTCTTACAGTTGATGCTTAGTCCTTTCTTCTTGCTTTCCTTTACTACTATTAGTATCTTTTATAAGCCAACCATAATTTGCCAGCTATTTAGTGCTGGAAAGAATTATGCTTTCCTGTACACCAAGTACTAACATTAGCATTAGTCTAGCCATTGATACACTAACATTGAATGCAAATAAGGAAAGACTAGATACATGCCCATAATAAACAAAACATGTAATAAGGCAAATAAAACATATATACTGATATATCCTGGAAAGGGATATATTTGTTCAAAGTAGCAAAGTGGTTTCGGACTACTGTAACTGGGTAGGACAATCTAGCAGGTAACTGTAATGGATTGGTTCTCGTCGTAGTGGTAGACAATGGGCATAGTCCATGTACCTCCACATCAGTCTGTATTTATGGCTGACACCAGCCAATTATATTACTGTGAGGGGGGGACCCAGGTGTATGCATATTCATTACATGAATACACATACACATGTTAAAAAAGGTTTAAATATGTCCCAGAACAAATGATTATCACACAGTTCAAAGGATGAGAATGTTTAACAGAAAAACAAACAAAGAAATAAACATACCAGCCTTTTGACCTTTGGCCATCCGTAGCAAAGTGAATCAATATTACTTTTTTACTCTACGTTAAGCTGTATACATATTGTCCACTTTCCATGTGTGTGGACACCTTGGTGGTTAGGAAGGTATTAACCATTCCCCAAATAGAAGCAAAAAAAGGGGAGAAGAATTCTCCTCTCTAACAGGGCTGAACTCTCATGCGTTCAACCAAAGTGAAAACAGCTATTGTCTCCCAAAACTACCTTCTGTAAGAATTCTTGTAGCTTCTTTTTTATGTTTTGGTAGGTAGTCCTGGGTATAATGATAAAATGCATTTGTGAAAACATACATATTTTTTTTACTTCAAAGCTACCAAGAAAATTTAATTTCAGCATTAAATGACCCATAAGGTGTTGATATGCCGTTAAACAGACAAATCAACCAATCATGAGTCAGTAGATTCCAATTGTCTTTTTAGACTTTTAAAACAATTTATTAACAAAAATGAATTGTTGCTGATTCAGACAATTTTTGCATAGTTATTAAGATATCAACAAAAATCTATTTTTTTTCTTTTTTAGTACAGTAATGATTTTATAAATGTAAAAGACAATAGGAAAACTGTAATAGTTGCCGATGCACTTCATCTAATGTAGACTTTTTCAAGGCAAAAAACAAAATGAATCTATTAAACAAAGTTACTAATAATAACAAAGCAAAACTGATGTAATTTTCAGTTAACAGTATGAAAATAGTGTTCTCTAAATTCTTCCAGTTGCTAAGGACATTTTGTTTTGTTATTATTAGTTACTTTGTTTAATAAATTCATTTCGTTTTTTGCCTTGAAAAAGTGCACATTGGGCAAAACACGTCGGCAACTATTACAATAGTGATTACCAACATATTTATCAGAAATAATTGTTTCTATTTTAAAATTGTCTACTAAACATTTCAAAGTTACTAGTTAAGATGTTAGTATATCTGAGAGATTTTAAAAGTACATAAAATGCACACTTCTTATTCCATCAAGAACTGCAAAGCCTTGCCAATCAATATCTTTTCAAGATCCAATGACTGTGAGATTCTGTGTATCAGTTTGGCTAACTGATATTTATATTTTATTATTTGACTTACCAGCAGGTTTTATTGCTTTTATTAGAATTACATTCTGCTTCTTTGTTCATGAACGAATTTCAGCAATCGGAAACCTTATTCACAACAGATAAGATTTCTTTGAAGAGTTTGAGAATTTGATCTGTGTAAACTGAAAACTATTTAGTGAAGTTTGTTTCTCAATAAATATTTGATAAAATCAACTTAGCATGGCACAAGTTCAAATGGCAGTGTAAAAAGAAACAAAATTAGAATTAAATGTCATGTCAGTCAGGATTTGTAAGCCAGCTTTTGAAATGGCATATAATTTGTTTGAAGCATGACAAGAAATGCACAACTACATCAGGTAACAAACAGGTCCAGTATATATTGTTTGGAATGCTGTTTGAGTTATATGTCTTCTGGTTGCCTGACAACTATAGTAGCATAAAACTTGAATAGCAGTCCCAGCTTTGTCTCTTTCTGAGCATATGTATACACATACACACATATATATAAATAGAAAACAGACAACCTTAAAGATCCATAGGTTATAATTTATTTCCCCAGGTATATGATTTTACCTGGTTCATCAGACTGCAATTCCAAGGGTGAAAAAATGTTTTAAATTTACATATAGTTTTTACACGCTTTTAAGGGTAGATTTAAGTTGATGTAATGTGATATAGAGAGAGAGGACATAGGAGTATGACAGACATGGTTGAAATTAGAGAGAGAAGGGAGAGATAGGAATAATTTTAAATCTATTTTTATTAAGATATTTAAGAATAAGGGAGGGGGGTAAGGACCAGACATTGACTTATTTAATAAGTTATCTCACAGGAAATGAGATAAAGAGAAAAAAGGGAGTAGAGAATAAAGAAGTAGAGGGGGAAGTGGAATTTGAGAAAGAAATGGAAAAGAGAGTTTGTAAAAGATGAAGAAAAGGAAAAAACAAAGGGTAAATTAACATATATGGGCATATTACAGTTATATATATATATAGGGCATGTGGTTGAGTGGCTAGAACATGCATTCTCTGACTATGAGACCAAGGTTTGAGTCTCACTATGATCAATTTGTCAGGATGATGATTTTTTGATGTTATCATTCTGCGGGAAGCAATCCCAGCATGCAGCACCTTTTGGAAAGTGCCTGAAAACCATACCACAGGTTGACTCAAGCCATGTGAGGGAAATTTGGTTAGATGAATCTCTTTGGGAGCTGTTGATGATTGTCCTAGCACAGTCGTCACAAGTCATTGTGACTGAATGTCTAAGCATAATGGCTTTTGGTCATGCAACTAAGGTCTACTCAGTATAGTTGCACTATAAACCACAGATGGGTGATGAAAAAATACAAAATGTGCCTGAGCAGAGGCATTCTCAGATACAAGAGACCAGCTATTATATATATATATGGCAAGGTATTAATAAATGCAAAATCCATTTCTAAAATCTGTCTTTTTTAGGTTAGGATACGAAACTCAACATAGATGTATATTTTGACAGTTGGGAAAGATCCGTGTTCAAAAGAACTATTTGGGCTTTGCTTTACCAGGAGGTTCTTTATGGCCAAAAGGTCAAAACATGGCAGATCTAATGATTATATATATATATATATATGGCAAGATATCATTCAGAAAATTGTTTAAGTGATAAATTAAAATATTTCAGATTAATAAATGCAAAATCCATTCCTAAAAATTGACTTTTTTACATTAGCATATTAAAAATTTAAAATTAAATGCCATATTAGTAAAAAACGCACTCTCTTAAATTTTCAAAAATTCAACCTTAGTGCTTGAAAAGTTTGTATCCATTAACAATAACACAATTAAAAAAAAACATTTAATTTTTTATCTTAGATGCTACTAGATTTTACTACAAACAAAATAATTTCCATGCCTGAGGATGATTGAATGTACAGTTGAAAGTACTTGCATATTAAAAAAAGACCTTATAATTATTAAAAACAAGGATCATAACATTCATTGAGTGAAAGTGTAACTTTAAAATTTTGTTCGCAAAAGGATTTCGACATTTTATATCATTACCTTTAGTAATCTACTTTTTGCATGAATGATTCATTGTAATATATATATATATATATATATATATATATATATATATATATATATATATATATATATATATTCTCTCAGAAAGAGACAGTTTGGGCTGCTGCTCAAGTATCAAGTATTCTGTTTGGATGACAATCATGGTAGTATGAAACTCGAGTCATAGTTAAAACTTTGTCTATTTCTTAATTGTGATGATGGGAAGCATAATTGTTCTATCTTGGTCATTTAAACATAGAGCACTCTTTGTTATTGTTTAAAAAATGTATGTATTTTGGTCTTTTCAGCTTAGTTTATATTTCCTTTTCTATTTTTCTTCAATTGTTTTTTGTGGTTTTGTTTAATTACTTATTTTGGTCACATGACAGGCTTTATGTTGGTTTTACCAATACTTTGGCCTTTTGTGGTGTGTGTGTGTGTATGTGTCTATATATATTACAAAAGTAATTGAACCTTTCATTTAGACTCTGTATATTTGTTTTATATAATTTTTTTTTATAAAATATATAATTTTTTGTGCATGTGTAAAAACAAAATAGCACATGTTCATTTTTTTTTTGGTAAGCTGTGTATACTGCAGTTAGATGATATAACTCAATTTGTATGTGAAAGGGTGTAGTTAGAGACTAAATTTAAACAAAAAATATGACAAGACCAAAAAAACTTCCTGAAGCTTTAAAAAATCATATAGTTGAAGCCTATCATGATGGAGATGGTTACAAAAATCTATCAAAACAATTTCTCCACCCCATGCAACAAATTATTTATAAATGGAATGACTTTAGTACAATCTCATCCTAAGCAAGAAGTGACCATTTGTGGAAAATAACTGCAAATATAAGTAAACAAAAATTTTTCAACCCGAGTATAGATTGAATTCGAACTCAGTCTATACAGGGGTTGAATAAGACTGACAAATTTTTCATTGGTTAAAATAAGCCTATTCCTCATATGAGGTAATTTTGGATTTTATTGTGTATTAATTATTTGCTCTGTAATAATAAATACATTGAGCTCTTTTGGTGGATCAGTTTTAATATTTTATATTACTAGGATCCACCAACAGATTTATTACCTTTATTTTATATATGACTCTCCCATCAAATTTGAGGTATGAGGATCAAGCAAATCAGTTCTTAGGAAACCGACAGCCCAACAACAGCACATGAGATTCGATTATAGTGGTGAAGATTTGGTGCAGGACCATCCACACCTTTTGAAGGGCTGAATACAGAGACCTGGAGTACTATGTACCACAAGGTCCCCAAGTGACCCTCCGCAGGTTTTGAAATCAGAGTTGTCCTTCTCCTCGACAAGAATCCTGTCTGTCCTGCTATTTACCCATAGCTGGAGGGAGAAGAGGAGGATTCACACCTTTCTCAAGGGTATAGTACATAAGTGAATGTAATGGATTTGAGTGGAATTCGAACTCAGCTCTCTGATCCCTCAATCCAAGCCACTACCCATTACTCCACCATGTATATAGTGTGTCTGAAGTTATGCAAATCACAAACATTCATAACTCAAATTCCCTTTGAACAGCCTTTGTTGAAGAGTTAGAAGATTAATTTAAACATTTATCAAAGGTAGTTTCAACGTGTTTTTATTAAAATTTTTGGATATATTATAAAAACTGAAATCTGAAGTTATGCAAAACCAGAAAATCACTTTTTACTTCAATAACAAGGTACTAAAATCATCAACAATTTTTATTCAAACTGATTTTAACCTATACTGAATAATTATGTGAATTGGTTTCATTCTTTTTAGCCAATTGGCAGCTGGGCAATTTATCAATGTTTCTCTGCATGCATGTATGTTTGTATGGAAATAGTAAAATATAGCAATAAAGTTTTTCATTACCTTGTAGTGTATATCACTTTATAAAAAACCCCCAGAAAAGTCCATTAATTATGGGGTATTGGCAAAGCATAATGTACACTGTAACTCACTAAGGAAGAAATAGAATTATAATAAAATACAGATGTAATATATATATTTTTTTTAATCCTTTTTCCCCCTAAATGATAATGCCACTAAGATATATGGGGGACTGCTTGGAGTGAAAGAGAATGAAAAGACTTCAGATGGAAATGAAAACCCATTCTTAAACAGGAAACGAGATAAACCTCTACTCCTGTCCAAAAGATCAGGGAGGAGTGTGAACTGGATGATAGGTGAACCTACCCACTCCTATTGAGGGGAAGAGAAAAAAAAAGGAAACAATTGATAATTAAAATTGTAGAGTTCAGACAGAGATGT
>OZ010589.1:91807223-91912223 GCA_963932145.1 Acanthosepion lycidas | reverse complement strand
TTTTTGTGCATTTGAAAAAATGCTAATTTTTTGGTAAGCTTTGTATACTGCATCAACCAATATAAATTATTGTGTATACAAAAGGGTGCTTTGTTGGGAACTCTAAGGATAAGAGGAGGGCTATAAATCCTATATATATATATATATATACACACACATGTACGCTACTACTAAAGAAAAATATTGGTGTGACCAACCAAATATATGTATATATATGTATATATTCAGCTCAGATGAATACTTGTGTGACCTTTGTTGACACTCCAAGGCTTCCTATCCAATGTTGGAATCAATATGCATATATCTACAGTGCAACAAAATCTGAATGTTGCCAATCTTCATTACCAAAATGCCTAGAAAAAAGACACTAGTTACAAAAAAGGAGAAACAAGCTCAGTTCAACTATTTCAAAGCTTATATTAATAAGCTAGAAAAATTCTGGAAAAAGATTTCATGGTTGGAGAAGACCAAACTAAAACATTTGGGGAGGAACTATAGGTGGCATGTCTGATGAGCACTTAATACAGTTTTTGAAGTGAATATAGTGCCAACAGTTAAACATAGTGGTGGCAGCACATTATGGGTTGCTTTGCTGCAGCTGGAACAGGGAAATAATATGCATTGACGGCACAATGGACTCTGCAAGATATGAAACAATTTTGAACGAAAGTGTCTTGCCCTTGGTTTCAAAGTTGGGCTATGATCAGTGCTGGATCTTCCAACAGGACAATGACCTGAAGCATCAAAAAAATCCACAAAAGAATGGCTTCAAAAAAAGAAATTTCAAGCCTTGGAATGGCCTAGTCAAAGTCCTGATCTGAATCCAATTGAAAATCTGTTGATCAAGTTAAAAGGCTGTAGATGCAAGGAACCAAGGTAATATCGAGCAACTGTGGGAGTCAATTTAAGTTTTGTAAAGACATATATGAATGTTATCAGTGTTTTTATTAGCTTTGAGATGAGTGTGCATCCCTGTGAAGTCTACTGAATTAATTCATTTTGTTGTTACAAGAAAGGTTTGGCTATTTCATTTTACTTTCTTCTTCATCTAAAGAAAAATATATTCTGTTAATTTTAAAAAACATCATTATCATTCTAAGAGTCATTTGGACAATTGAGCTAATACCTACCACACATTAACTTTCACTATATTTTGAATGATTCTGAAAAACAATTTTAGAAGGATTGTGCACCTATCATTGTCATTGTTGGTTTTGTCTCATATCCAAGAATTTAATTGCTTTATTTCTGATCACTTCCTTTATGATGATGGTGTTGATGAATAAATAGACCAATTCTGGCATGGAACGGTCAATGGCATTAATGAGTAAGTAGACCAATTCTGGCATGGATGAGGCAATGATATTGATGAATAAGTAGACCAATTCTGGCATGGAAGAGTCAATGACATTGACTGCAATGTAATGTTGGTGGAGGACGAGGTTGAGATTTTTTCTCTTCATTTGATGCCTTCCATTTCTTTTCTGGTGGCTTCAAAGTTTTTGCTTCCATTAATGGTGGAACATCACCCGTTAGTACAATCTTGTGCATGTTTCAAACAATTTAGTCCAGTGGATTTCAGTATTGTTTTGAGTTGGTCTTTATATTTTCCTTTTCCTTGAACTGAGCTCAATGAATAAAACTTGACAGGGAAATCTTGCTACATGTCCTGACAATTGAAGATGGTGTTTAATGATCAGAAATTGAATGCTTTGACTGTTGGCTCTTTTCAGGATTTTGATGTTGGTCACATAGTAATTACATTTGATGTTCAAGATCAAATGGAACTTTTGCTGGTGAAGTGTTCTAATTTTTGGATATTGCAGTGGTATAGAATCTATGTTTTACAACCACATAGCAAAATTGAAATGACAATGGCATTATAGACCATAATTTTTAATAAGTTCAGACACATCTGATTAGTTTTCATATGCAACTTTAATTACGTGTTCCACATCCTTTTCTGAGCTGCTCTTTATATATATATATATATATATATACACACACACACACACATACATACACAGACACAGACACACACACATATATACACATACACACACAATCTAAATGGAGAGGAATCCTAACCTAATCCCTCAAATCATGGGAGGAGAAGCTGACACAAGTCACCACGGAAAGGTGGGGCCACAGAAAGCAAAGTGACAGCTCCAACAAACCAGAGACAGAACATACATGTGATCCCTGCAACAGTGATTGTCACTCCCACATTGGCTTCTAGTCACAAATATTGATGCTCCAGACAAGCAGGCAACTATGATGCTACCCAAGGTCAACTCTGGCCGACTGAGGCCTATATATATATATATATATATATATATATATATATATTCAGTTGTATGGATATGGTTTGTGACCCTGGGTTTCACACTTTTGCAATCATCAGACAAACTGGTTTATTTTAAATAAATAAACCAGTTTGTCTAATGATCACAAAAGCATGAAACACAGGATACCAAACTCATATCCATACAACTGAATATGTTAGCTCTATCACTGATATTGAGCACTTTCCAATAAGTAGTGCACATATAAAATAATATATATATATATATATATATATTATTATAAAAATGACAGAGTACATTTTTTAAAAGGAACCTTTTTCATCCAACAAAAAAAAAATCATAAATGGTGAAATTAAAAAAAGGCATGGAAGGTAAAAAAAGGAGCAACAAGTAAAATAAACTTATTAATAAAACAATAAACACGTTGCTCTGACTTTGTTCAGGCAGAAGGAGAACTTTCTTCATTCTCCCTGATGAGTACAATACATCAATTTATTGTTTTAGTAATAAATTTATTTTAGTTGTTGCTCCTTATTCAGTTATGGCATTTCTAATTATTTTTTATATATTTGTTTTTTTTTCCAAAGAATCTTTCTGAAGAAGTATTGGATGAAAAATATTCCTTTTAAATAATGTTCTCTGTCATTTTTAAACAATAAGAACAGTAAGATTTATAATCCGATGTTCTTAGCAATTATTTTTATTTAAAACAAAAAGCAGTGCTCGTACCCCTTTTGTTGTTTCCTGGTGCATGCTCCATACACTTCACCAACATCCAGAAAAGGATTTCCATGGATTTTCCATTCTATCACTGCCCACAGAAAATACAAGCTGTTCCACTCACTTAGAGGAGAGCTTATATATCTGACCTTGTTGCTCTCCACCAATTGAGTCAATGATGGAATGTTGTGTGTTGCTAGCTACCTGTTATCCAATGTTGAAAGTCAATACCTCCCTCTTGTTTTTACCACATAAATCAGTTATGACTAAATAGTGAGTTAGACACTCACTTGGTGCCCCATACTTTCGGCCTTGTGAAACATCTAAGCTACGTTTAGAAAATCATTGGGTACTTCAATGTGGTATAATGGTTAGCAAGAATCAGTTATAACTGAATAGTTCAATCCTCATTAAGTACCCCCATATTTTCAGCCTTAAGCCACACCTAAGCTAAGCTTAGAAAATCACCATAATTTCATTTACTTTCTGATTCACCTTCGTAGATTTATTGAAATGTCATAACAAGAAAAGTATGAGTTCAATAGTTTGATTAAATCTTGCAGTGATCAATCTGTCGTTATAAACAGAAAGATTGCCAAACAATGGAATAGTCAAAAACACAAAACAATTCCCAGTGTCAACCACTCACTTTCTCAAAATGAAGTCTCCCACAACATACCTGTCTCTCTCTCTCCTAGATGCCTGCAGAACACAGCTGCACATATACGTGCATGCTGTACTGATTAATTCAGATGCAATATTCAAACAGGTTTTGCTGTTCTTATATTATTTCAAAGTATTGTTCACATCTTGGTTGATGTAGATGTTATTATAGACACAATATTTCAACCAAGTACCCTTTGGTCCTCATCAGGTGGATATAGAAGTTGTTTATACTTGTGTTACTCTCATCTTGTGGTCATAAGCTCAGTCCTTGTTTCTGGTAGCGACACACTGATTCAGCAAGAATGAACAATAACTGATATCACAGGGATAATATCACAATAATCAACAGATGTCATATATCGGTCAGTCAATGGGCACCTGATGATGACCAGAGGGTATGTGATCGAAATGCTGTGTTTGTAATGACATCTATATCTATCAAAATGAGAACAACATTTAGAGATAATATAGGAATAGTGAAAATTACTCCTCTCAGAAATGAAATGCTAAATTAGGTTTTATTGTCAACCAGAATTTTTTTTTTCTTAAATGTTCCTCATTTTCTAATATGGTATTCCAAAATGAAATTCCTGGTTTTATCTTACTCTGTTTAGAAAGTGGTATTGATGAATTGAATTCAAATTCAAGACTATTATGTTCACTTTTGCACAACTGCTCTAGAGAAAAGCATACTTTGCTACCCCTAGCTATTTGTTAAATAGTAGGGTAGATTGAGCTTTGAGTGGCAATCACTTCACTATTTTTCCCAAGAAGGCAAGGACATTTGCAGCTAATAAAGAAAAGGGAACCTGTGGAGAACCATAAACACCTACATTCAGAATGGACATGATATTTATAAAAATGACTTGTTTGACATATACCAAAATTTTCCTGTTTCTTAATATTTTGTTTCTCTTTTGTAATGCATCTCTCAAATGTTATTCCAATATGCCTTCAGGTTTCTGTGCTATATACACACAAGATGCTAGTGGCCTGTTAGGTGACTGTCGATGGCAATGCCAGCAGTCTTCTGGTGTCAGTGGCCCAACAGCAGCAAATGCTAGCAGCATATCCCCCCAGTAGCAGATTGGTGGCTTGCGTATAGTGTAGTTAGCTCTTTGGTAAGGAACTTTTAGAAATGGAGACAAAGAGAAACTTATTTTTGATTGTTGAACTAAACACTAGGCAAACATTTTTTTACAAATGCCATATATCATCAGGATGAAGGTGATCATGACTCTTCCCAGATTCCATTTCTATCTGTGACTTTTGGAAGAAAAATTAGTGAAGGAGTTTCTTTATTGCCTTCTCTGTTGCTTTGTATTCACACTAGTCACTTGTAGAGGGCCGTGTGGGTTTGTGTCTTGCTGAATTAGGGACACATACTGTTTATTTCTGCTTGAAGGTCCAACTACAAGAACGATGCAGACTCAAGTTGAGTCTAACCGAAGATGTAAAGAAAACAAACAAGACCTATATATATATATATATATATATATATATATATATATATGCCAACAAATATATGTATTAAACAACAAATTTACAAGTGACAAAAACATCAACATTTGTGTTTGTGTGTGTGAACATAGAGAGTTTGCATTTTGGTGAATGTTTGTACGTATGTGTATGTATGTTTCATGGTGTTTTCCCACAAGTGTACAAAAACATGGATTTCTGTGAGAGATCACATTTTTAAATGTGACTGCTGAAATGCAAAGCAGAAAAGAGAACGAGAAAAGAAATTGCTCAATATTTATAGTGTAGGGAGAGTGACCCCTATTGAAATATTTGGACAATTAAGGAGGAGTTAACTCTGACACACTCACCTAGATCAGTCACCACCTAAGGCTGGACAATTCAGTCCACCCTACTGGTGGAGATTAGAAAGGACTTGTCAATTTCCCAGGAGGTACTAGTGCAAAAAAATACAGATTGGGATGGAACATGAACCCAGTTTGTTGATTACACTTTCTGTGCTGATAATTTATTACATTACCCACATGTCAAAATGTATTGAAGAAATATATAAATAAACTTGAATTCTCAAAGCATCTGGCAATGTATGGCTGACTTGGTGAATGAGCTAAATGCTTTTCTATAAGTGTTTGCTTCAAGAACAAGACTGTTGATCACAGAGCTTGTCAGACAATTAAATTCTTTTTTTTTTATAGGTTATTTGTTGTTTTAGCAAGGATTCTACAGTTCTACTTTTTTTTCTTGTAGGGAAAAGCATAACATTTCAATCTTAATAGTAATTCTTGCAAAATATGTTATTCTAGTTTCAACATATTTAATATGCTTGTAGATGATCGTGTGTGTATTTAGGTGTTGTTGTATTAGAAACACGTGTAACTCCTGGTAGAATATTAAAAGATCCAACTACAAGAAAATTGGCGGACTTAATTTGTCCAACCGAAGATGAAAGAAGACAAACAAGACAGGTATATATATCAACAAATATGGGCACCTTGAAGTGGTGTAATGGTTAGCAAGCTTGTCTCGCTAGAACCAATTATGACTGAGTAGTGAGTTCAATCCTCACTGGGTGCCCCTTACTTTTGGCCTTGTGCCACATCCAAGCTATGCTTGGAAAATCACTATATATCAGCAAATAAGTATTAAACAAATTACAAGGCACATAAACATAACATGGTGTGTATTCTTTGGTGAATGTTTGTAATGTTCATAGCATTTTCCAGAAATGGTAAATGCTAATCTTCTAAGAGCTTACATCTTGTCACTGAAATGAAGAAGAAAAAGAGATTTACCTCACCTCCACGCGAGGTGGAATACAGCACAAGGCCTGAGCGGGGGAAAAAGAGATCGAGGCAAGAGGTCACCCGGTATTTATAGCATGGGGAGAGAGACCCCTGGTGAAGAACTAAGGACTAACTCCTACATGCTCAATAACAAAATTATAATAGCAATTCTTGTAAAATAAGTTTTTCTGTTTTTACCAATGCATGTAGCACTGCTTATTCCACAATTTTTAACATGAAGATGCCCATAATTCCTTAGTTTGTTATAAAAAAAATTATATCTCCTGCTTAGCAAAAATTGGCAAATCATGTTAGAATCCACATTGGATATTTTTTTTGTTTTTCTTACTCTTCATTGGCATTCTTTATCTCTCTTCAGAACCGTTTTCCACCCTTCATTCTGCAAATACAATATGCAAAATCTCATTTTATGGCATTTCCTTTTCATTGGTGTAGTGAGTCATGTTAAAAACAAATAAATTAGCAAATAATTTGTGCTACACAATCTTAACATTGAACAACTTATTTTACAAGTGCTGCAGTTAAAGTTTAATATTTTAAATTTAACAAAACCATTATTATCTCAAACATTATTTAAAGCTACAATGGATGAGAAGATATGGTGAGCCATGACTGCCCACATCCTGGAGGGACACTGCACATCATGGAAGAAGAAATTTCAATAAACATTTTGCTTGATATCTTGTCATTTATATTACTAAGCAAAATCAGTAAGTTAAATAAAATATCTTTCAGCACAAGATACGATTTTAAAAGGTGTATAAAATCTTTGAAATCTATATAAAATAGTTATAATGTGCATAAGATATTTAACATACTGGTTTCTGGTGTGAAACTGTTCTATACATGATATCAAATTTGAAATCTACCACTCCTAAAAATGCCAGGATAAAGCTAATATATTCTTATGTATGATACCAAAAATATTTAGTTTCTGTTAATGACAGATGGACAAAAATACTTAAATGTTTGCTTCTTTTTTTTTTTTTTTTTTTCATTTGTTTTGTTTTTAAAAGAGACTGTAATTTTTCTTATGGATATTTCATTCCAGTGCCACCCAAAGTGTCTGTTTCACCAACCACCCAGCTGCACAAATCAAACTCTGATGTTATCCTGAAATGCCATGCTGAGGGAATCCCCCGACCAGAACTCAGCTGGGAAGTTAATGAGATGCCTCTACCTAACAACCTCAGACACTACATCAGGCAACGTAAGTAGTTTTATGTTCATCTTAAAGTACGAATATCTAATCACCATCTGTATTTGAGTCATGAACAACTTAGTCTAGTTTACCTGTCATTAAAGATTATCTTTCATCATTGTCATCTTTAAATGTTGGATAACTTGCTTGTCTGTCATATATCATTGATTATTCCCAAGTAATGATTTGGTAGTTATCTACTTCAAATGATTTCTTTATGAGGTGAAAAAAATTATCGTTACTGACCATTGTATCTTCTTGCTTGCTGCCTGCCATTTTTGGCAATGCTTTCAGAATTTAAACTTCCAGAATATATAGACTAGACAAAAAAAAAAAAAATGGCAAACCCTATCATACTTGTTAGAATTTTGATGACCTAGACTTAAGAGTGAGGTTGAACTCCATGGACATTGAATTTTTTCTTCCCAAAAAACATGCAGTCTCAACATTGCAACATTTACAGCATGCATTTCATCTCATTCATCATGTGATAATTGACCACTGATGCTCTGAAAAAATAAAAGTACATTAATTGATTATTACATGTCCTCAAATACTTTATACACACCTTGCGTGTGTTACTGGAACTGAAAGAGCCTGTTGTATCAAGAAGGCTTTTTCGGTAGCCTCTATTTCCAATTTGTCATAGTTAATTGTTCAAATGGCAGGAACACTTTTTAGGGAATTGCTGTATCTCTTTTATGGTTCTCCTCTGTTGTGTTAGCCAAAGGTCTTTGAAAGTTGATGGATTTTTCATCATTGGCAAATGGCCTGCTTAGTGCTGCTGTGTTTTTTTTTTCTTTTTAGGCAGTGATGGAAGAAGTATTCAAAGAAACTTAGTGTCTTCCCTTAAGATTTAATTCATCAAGGCAATGGGCATTTATAGATATAACACATCTCATGGAAGTGAAGTCATGAAATGTGCATATATATATATATATATATATATATTTTGAACAATAAAAAAAATTAAAAAATTAAAATCCTCAGACACACTGGGTTGTAGATTAATATTCTTTCGTTTTTTTTTATTATTATTCCATTTAGATTCCTCGACTAGTTTCGGCCGAAATGGCTATCATCGGGAGGAGAAATATTTCTGCTTGCTGCTAGCACTAAACAACAGAAAATATATATATATATAACCTGAAAAATCAAACAAAAGTGGATAAAAAAGAAAATAATTATAAATTAAAACTTTCATAATATTTCTTTAACACGCAAAGAAGTGTAATGATGCAGCTTAAAACTACTGGATACAATAAACTGTGGAATTTGTACAGATAATTTATGGATATCTTGCGTGTGTGTGTGTATATATATATATATATATATATATATATATATATATATATACACACACTATAGTGAAAAAAGAAAGAACAGTAAGATATATAATCAAGTGTTCTTATTGATATTTTTATTTCTACGAAACAGTGCTCAATGTAAATCTGCAGAGCATAAATATTATAACTGATTTAAAAATATGATTACTTTGCTACACAGGAATTACCATGTTTTAAAAACAAAAACTAACAACTTCAAAATTCAATTGTTTAATTAAATTAAAAGCATTAGTTCTGTTTCATTTTCAAGTGAATTTTGAAATAACCTTTTTTGAAGTTTACTGAGTTTTAAAAGCACATACAATTTGTTTCCAAGGAGACAGAGAAATCCATTCATTTAGACAGGGGCCATATCATATTCATTTTTATTAACAACTATTGTATCAAATTTGAGTTACTTTCGTAAAGAGTTTATCACTAGGTAGGGTAGGAGTGCATTTTATTTTTACTTTTAATTATTAATAGACTATATTTCATTTTAAACCAAATAAATGTAATAGAATTACTTAAATTATTTAAAAATTGTTATTTAATATCAGATGTAAGAATGTATATTACTATTATTATAAAATATCAAATATAAGTTTGTATATTACATCTCCCTTTTTTATTAAATATTATTTAAGGAAAATTTTTGACAATGTTACAGCTGTACTGAAAAATTAGAGAAAATTATTAAGAAACAAAAGGATAAAACTTACTAAAAGCTACAAAGGATAGGAAGTTGTGGAGAGCCATAACCACCCATGTCCTGAAGGTACATGGCACATAGAAGAATAATGAATTCTATTGCACTTATTCACTTGTTTTGTAAAGCAAAATTGACAAAGCAAGAAAATTGGTTTTATCTTACTGCATATAAGTTTGAGAAGGATACTTTATGATTAGTGACCTAAGATTATAATACAAAAAAAATTTCTAGAAATTAAACAAACAAAAAAAAATGAGCTAAACTTGAATCTTGCGACTTAGGAGAAAATTGTTTCATATTGATCCTGGCAACTAATTTTACTTAACTATTGTTGTTAAAAAAATAAATAAATAAATTGAATTTTTTTTGCTGTTTTAATTTATTTCAATAAAAAAAATGAAGGATTTTTTTTTTTTTGTTTTAATTTTTATCTATTTTTCTAACATTTGCTGCTTTTTTTCGTTATCAAAAAATTTGCAATGAAAAAGTATTATTTGAGTGAAGGCAGGGACTACTTTAATTTCTTTCAATCAATTTCTTTCTTTTTCTTTTTAAATGTATACATGAGAAAATCTGCTGCTTTGATTCTGGAAAAATTTTATATATAATATTTTTCCAGAAAGCGTTCAACCAATAAATATTAGCAAAAAAATAATTGTTCCGTATTGATCCCAGCTACTAATTTTATTTAACTATTCTTGTTTAAAAAAAAAAAGTAAGTAAATTGATTTTATTTTCTGTATAAATAAATATCAACAAAAAAATAAAACAGCCCATCTTGAGCAATCATGCCAAATCTTCTTCCAAATACCTCCCCTTAAAGACCTCACATAATTTATCCAATATCTTGTCTACTTTTGGAGCTTATGGTCACCTCATGTTGAAACAATTGTCCTAAGCAATGTCAAACCTGGTTAGTACCTAGATGGGTGACACTTTGGGAATATTAGGTGCTGTAAGCTTGGATGTGCTGGTGGTTTAACGGATAATAGCTTGGAATTGTTAATCAGAGAGCCGAGTTCCAATTCCCATTGGGTCCATTATATTTGCTTATGAGCAAATACTTTTGGGAAAGATATGAATCCACCTCATCTCCCTCCAGATATGGGTTAATTAGTAAAATTTGTATCACTAAACTATTATTATCTGTAGGAAAAAAAAATTCTTACAATCTAAAAAAATTCCAGTTGGGTTTGTTATATTCACTTATGCTGTAATATCTTTGGGAAAGGTATAAATCCACCTCTTCTCACCCCAGCTATAGGTTAATTACTAAATCTTGTATTACTAAATCATTATTATCTCAAAAAAAGAAAAGAAAAACTGATGTAATGGAATAACCAGTCACTACCATGAATGATTACACTATAGGTAGTAAGTACCTATAAAGTCAACCGTCTACAAGAGACTCAGCATATAGAGAAGGACAAGGGCACGTCGGCATGGTCTAATGGTTAGAAAGCTTGTCTTGCTAGCTAGATCAATTATGACTGAGTAGTGAGTTCAATCCTCACTGGGTGCTCCATACTTTCAGCCTTGTGCCACATCTAAGTCGGGCTTAGAAAATCATTATAGAGAAGGACAAGTGATAGAGATGACGCAAGCACGTCTGACCTTCCAATTAGTGGCACTCTCTACTAGATTGACCTGTGTGTATAACTGTACCGTATTTCATATTGTACTGGTTGTGTACAATAAACCTTTCTTCTAGTATCGACCTGGTGTTATATGTTTATTCCCTTAGCACAGAATACAACAAAAACAAAAAAATATATATTGTTACACGCTAAAAATATTTTCTGGCTTTAAATAACTTGCAATGGGTTGATAAACTGTAGGAAACAAATTAATGAAATACCGATTAGTGATGCCAGCATGTCTTTTAGATTTATTTACATTCTCCGGAGTAGATTTGTATAGAAACTACTGTGGCTTCAAAGTAAGGAATTAGTTTATATACAGACTGTAATATGGAATCACTCTTCCACTTTAATTTGTTTCTTTATCAAATTCTGATTAGGCATGAATTCACCTTTTTCCATCCTAATTAACTCACAGCAGGCAGGGAGTAAGACTTGTATCTCTAAATCATTATTATCTAAAAAAAGAAAATCCTTACAATCAAAAAATATTTTCTGACTTTAAATAACTTGCAAAGGGTTGATAAACTGTAGCAAACAAATCAATCAATTATGGACTTTTCTAAACAGTTGTCAGTTCTAAAGAGTACTTTCTAGTCACTAGCCTCATCACATTGTCTTCAATTTCAACCACAGAGAGCAACCAGAATTGTGACTTTTATGCCAACAAATATGGTTATCTATTTTTAGATTTTTTCATTAAGAAGGGGGGCTAATCTTTTGTACTAAGTGCATTAACTATTTGGAATAGTCAACTCATAAAATAAGCATGCCAGTTCCAAGAAACAGGCAACCAGGAATTTTTATATAAGTTTAATAAAATAAACCAAAATAAGTATGCTATACCAAATAAATACCATGAAAATTAAAGGAATTAATTGTGCTGGCCCTTGTATTTGATATGCAAGAGTACCCCAAATGTATATTCTGTTTTTTTCATCAGTTGGTATTAGAAGCCTTCAGTATAAACTTTTGTATTTGATAACATATAAGCACCCCCTCTCTAGTTTCCATATCGCTGAGTTGAACTAAGTATAATTATTGATAAACTACAGAATGTCTGCTTGAATTTCTGGGATGAGGAGTTATCATTGTGTACACTATTTACATTCAAACTATTGTCCTCATCATCATTGTTGTTACACAATGTTTTATCTGTTCTTCCCTCATCACGTGTATATCAATCTATTAGCCTACAGGGAATTCTGAAATTAACCCCTTATTTAATATACAGGCATAGACTGTACTCATTACACTGCCCATGTCTAGGGAGATCTCATCTAATTCTTATTTTTTTTTTTTAGTTATGCTCGGTTATTGCTTGTCCCATTTCTGCTGAGTCCAAGTATACACTGCCCAGACCAGGGATTGAACTTACATTTTCTATGTCACAAAATTCACGAACCAATGCTTCAATCGACATACAAACAAAAAATGATCAGCATCAAGTGTACGCTTCAAAATAACAACTGCTCTGCAAACATTGCATCAGCATGAGTAGGACAATTCTCTGTTGTAAACTTGAAGCCTTAAAAGTAACCTGCCTGTTTAATTGTGCTACTATACATCTTTCTTTCTTTATTAGTGGCTCCCATTTTATTTCTATACTAGGCCTACTAGGAAGATCCTCATAGGCTAGCATATGTGCTGATTCTAAGTGTTCTTCCTTTTCCTGTACCTGATTATCTTTGCCCAATTTCATTGTCTATGTGTTCCCCCATGCTTACTTTGACAGAGCAACTTGTTTCACCTTTATATTCTTTGCCACAACTGCAAAGAATGGTTTTCTGCAGTGTTAGGCTTTACTTGGCAGAGATTTTTCCATAGAGTTGAAGCTGTTTCTGAATATTCTCCTGATGTTTTATGAATTGCAGATCTTTTCTGATAAGCACTTAACATAAGGTAGACAGACTGTGACAATTTTCTGATCCTTCTCCTTGACCCCCTCAATTTCCACCTGCAGATGCTGATGTTATGTTTGCAGGATAATTGTTATTCTAAAGGGTACACTTGATGTTGATCATTTCTCGTTGTGTTTGGGTTGTCACCAATGATTTTTGTCTGGTATTGTCAGCATTGATTGATTCCATTCTTTACACTGTATGGAAGGTGAGAATTGAAGTTGAGGTATTGTCCATGAAAGGTTGGCTTGTGATATTTAGATATTTTGAACCTATTCTCTGTGAAAGTTATTAGTAAATCCAGGAAGTCTAGCTGATTTTTATTGTCTTCTTCCATTGTGAACCAGATCAAAGGTCTTATAGAGTTCACATGACTCGGCAGTATTTGCACAGTTTCCTGGTGTGGCCAGAGTATGAAGGTGTCATCTATGTATCTCTGCTATAACTGTTGGCTTTAGTGGTGCCATTCATGAAGACATTTTCTCAAAGTATTCTATATGTTCACCATAACTGGTAACAATGGTGGCAGCATAGCCAAACCTTCTTCCTGTTGGTATTTGTTAGCCTCTAGTTGGAAGAATATACAGAACATGAACATTTCCATCAGATTATGTATTAGAATGTTAGTACATTCTCTCAGAGATTCCAATTGGTTTCAAACACTTGTCAGGGCTCCATCTATAGGAATTCTGGTGAACAGGTTTACCACATCCAAACTTACCATCTGATTGCTATGGATTGAAGACCCTTGGATAAATTTCACAAACTGTTCTGATTTTCTAACTTAGGATGAGGATTTTCCTGTTAGTGTGTCGAATATCTCCACTAGGAATCTACTCAGTAGGTGACACGCTGAGACCCTGTATTAAAAAAGTAAGAACTATATGAGATATCCATAGATGTGGACAATGGAATAAGAACAGTCTAACCCCATAGATTAAATAAAGGGTTAATTTTGGAATTCCCTGTAGGTTACACAGAATGACATACAATTGATGAAGGCGAGCAAGTGCAATGGCTGAAAGGTTGTGGTAACAAAAACAAAGATAAGGATAAATAAACTACAGTATCCAGATAAATATTCATTTATCAGATACCTCACATCTGCATTTAAAACAGTGGTATTTTTACACCATTTTTTGTGCAGTAAAAATGTGGATCTGATATAAAATCAAATAGGGTAATTATTGTATATACTTACATATTATGTGACTTTTGAAAAATTAACTTTGAAACTAATTTTAAGGGGGTCATATTATACACAAGATATAAAATCAGCTTATGTACTGCTGGCTAAATGGTTGACTAAACTATATAAGCATTTACTGTAGTCAAATTAGCTTCAAAATTAGATCTTCAAAGGTTGCATGATACATGTGTATATATGATATATAAAAAGAAGAGCATCTTTGACTTTATCATCACAGGTTTTGTCATATTTTTACTTATTAATTCCAATATTGAAGGAAAAAATAAAAAAAAAAGAATTTTTTGCATATTATGCTCTTTTTTATTTTAAGAGACTTAAAAATGTAATTAATTCCATGCTAAAATAGATTGAGTGATAAATAATTTGATTTGTTTATCAACTTCATTTGTCAAAGAATAAAGTTCAATTACATTTCATTCTGTTATATATTCGCCATTTTTTGCAAAAAGGCATCCCCCCTTCCCTGCCCCCCATTAGAATGTCTGATAGTCAACTTCTTGAGAGCAACTCTCTGCATCTGCTCGGTCTCACGTTGACTGCTGACCTGAGATGGAACAAATACATTGAGTCGACTGCATCGTCCACCGCGAGGAAAGTTGGCTCTCTGTGCTGCACCAGGAAATTTGTCTCCCCAGAATCGATACTTCAAATATACAAATCAACCATTCGCCCTTGCATGGAGTATTGCTGCCATATATGGTCTGGGGCACCTTCTGTTTAACTCGGAGTTCTTGACAAGATCCAGAGACAGATATGTAATATAATTAGCCCTGATCTGGCATCTCGTCTACAGTCTCTCTCTCATAGATGCGCCGTCGCCTCTCTCTGTCTTTTCTACAAATACTTTCATGGTAATTGCTCTGCTGAGCTGCTTTCTCTGGTTCCCAGACTCAGTGAATTCATGCGCCCTACAAGGCTGGTATCCCTTACACTGTAGAAACTTTTAAATGTTTTAAATGTCTCTTCTACTCCAATAGCTTCATACCTCACATCTCTCACCTGTGGAACACCCTTCCCAATTACTATTTCCCTGAGGGCTATAATCTCCAACTATTCAAATGTAATGTCAATCGACATCTCCAGTTACTTTGATCTATCCACTATCCTTCTCCTCATCCTTTCTTATCTGCTCTTGCTCCAAATCTTCTGCAACCCCCTGCATCCTAGTGGCTTCATGCCTTGCTCAGGGCGTAATGCTTAAAAAAAAAAAAAAAAAATGAGAGAAACTTTAACAAGACTCAAAAAAGACAATTAGAAGATCAAAAGTAATGAACAAAAAAATGGAGAAATGCTTTCATGGAAAACTTGAAGAAACTTAAGTCAAGGACACTTAAAAATGGAATTTCTTGTCATCATAATTCAAGGGCAAGTGAACTGGAACAGAATATGAGATTGACTTATAAATAATTTACATTTTTTTAAGCTACGTTATTCTTCAAAAAACAAAGTTCAATTACATTTTATTCTATTATATACCACATATACTCATGTATCATGCAACCTTTCAAGACCTAATTTTGAAACTAATCTGACTACAGTAAATGGATATATAGTTTGGTCAAAAGCATAGCCAGAGCCAGCAGTACATATACTAATTTTATATCTCATGTACGATGTGACCCCCTTAAAATTAGCTTCAAAATTAGGTCTTCAAAGGTTGCATGATACACAAGTATATATGGTATTCACCATTCTATGTGTAAAAGTTTTAAATGATGACTGAAATCAAGATTTCGTTAGAAAAAGATTACTCTTCCAAAGCATCTTGCAATGATTGAAAAAGGTAATAATCAGTTGCTGCAAGGTCAGGTTAATATATGGAGTGAGGTAGAATTTTTTCTTGTATTATTCTTGCTATATGTCACTTTAGGTTGTCATGAAAGCAAACAACATTTTTCCTTTTGATCTAACTTTTATGGACACGTTATAGCTGCTGGATGTATAAATGTGCATTTAATATTCCATCATTTTAAGAACTCTAAATAAATAAACCCTCAGTGATACCACCAAACACACAATATTTGTCAATTCCTTGCTTTTTGTTTTGAACCTTATCATATTAGATGCTTAAAGATGTTATGATCTGTTGAATGAACAGTTAGAATGATTACAATTGGTTTCCGATAAATGAAAATTATTTATTACTCAACAGATTTGTGTAATTTATGGTGAAGGTGTACTGTAGTTTCATTCTATGTTATTTTGTTTACCATATTTATTCCAGATGAAAATGGTACCCTTGTCATCCACAATGCAAATTATCTGACTGACACCGGAGCCTATAAATGTATGGCCCAGAACCAAGCAGGGAAAGCTCAGGACGTATCTACAGTTTTTATCCAGAATCCAAACACTTCTCAGTCTATGGGTAAGTCTGAAATTCATTCTATCAATGATTACTTATTTGCTCTGTGCATATACGAGCACAGATGTGAAGGGATAGGCAACAATCATTTAAGCATTCCATACAATGCTCCAAATAAATCTGCTAACAGAACATAGCATTCTTGCTTTCCCTCATGAGACCAGTGTACTTGATCATGAGGGGGGGGGAGCGAATTTTGGTAACATCAGTAATCATATGAGGATCAGCAGGTTTGGTTTGGTATGTTTTCTTTTGTTTTATGACATGTCAGCTTTAATACCGACAAGATTTTTATTGCTGGTAACATTTTTTTCCAAAGAAAGTACTGCTGGTAATTATGTATTGATGGTAATAATTTTTTCCAAAAATTATTGTTGGCATTAAAACCTATTTTTATACTTTCATAATGTTTTGACCCCTTTTGGTGGGGTTAACTATTTGCCCATAACTGGGACCCTGAGAGGTGCTACCACCCTGGGTCAGAGTGGACCTGGAAACACCAGCAATTTATAGGTGGTTCCACACTCCTGTATAGCTTCTGATCAAAGGCTTTGCTTTCGGATGTAGTTTATCCTCATACCAAGGATGTGGATTAGCAGGTGAAACCATTGTAGAGGAAATGGCTGGATTCTTTATTTACTAGATTTTAGAAAAAGGTTTAAATTCTTCTGAATTTTCTATCTTTCTTTAAGTATATTGAACACTTATTTGTATAACTGTTTCACTCAAGAACTTGAAAACAATTTAAAAATCTATTATAACAATGTCAAGTAACGTCATCAGAAAAAAAAAAATCTCTACAAAAAATTTGCTAGCAAGACGAAACATGATTCACATTAAGCATATGAACACTAGATTTTTATCTGCCTATGTTTCTGAGATGAAGTATTATGTACACTATTTACATTATTTGGGCTATTGTCCTCATCTTTGTCACCATATTTATTACAACGTTTCGACCGTTGTACACTGTGGCT
The DNA here is from genome assembly GCA_963932145.1 of Acanthosepion lycidas. NCBI lineage: Eukaryota > Metazoa > Mollusca > Cephalopoda > Sepiida > Sepiidae > Acanthosepion > Acanthosepion lycidas. Next base: position 91,894,417 of record OZ010589.1, on the reverse strand, counting down.
TTCTTCAGGTGGTTGGAATGTTGAACTGAACTCTATTTCGCTCACTGGGGTAGACTGTTCTAGTTCCACGTGCTATGTTTTAACCAGGTATTGAACTCACACTCTCACAGTGGATAAAGTCATTAGTTAGATCCAGTGACAGGACCCAAAGAGTGTGAGTTCAATACCCAGTTAAGGCAGTGGAGAGCTTTCAGAGGGGAATTAACAGGAGATAACTGATAACTGACATCCATTAGACATGACATGTGGAACTAGAACAGTCTACCCCAGTGAGCGAAATAAAGGGTTCAGTTCGACATTCCAAACACCTGAAGAAGGCTGGAGTGTACAACGTCCGAAACATAATAAATATCGTGACAATAGTCCAAATAATGTAAATAGTGTACTGGATTTTTACTTCAATTCTTTGTTATTTATATAATTTATTTTAAGGTTTTTATATCACACATTTTTTAGCACTAATTGAGTAAAAACTGAAATAACCCATCAGTGTACTCGTTGAACATGGCACTGTCATTTTTATTAAAATGGCATTTTGCTGGTTAAAATTCTGATCACGATGGTTCTGGTGACATACAAGGGCACTGAGTGTGTTGCTAATCTTTAATTTGCCTAATCTAATTTCTATGACAATACAGTTAAAGTAAAAATCAAGCATTTATACAATTAAATTTAATCACATTGTCTCACTAATGCAGATTTTATTGAATTAAAATTATTCTTTTTGTATGATTCAATTTATCAGGTAAAAGTGTGGGTGGTGTAATGGATAATGACACAGATTGAGGAATCAGTGCTGGGTTCAAATTCCAGTCAATTTGTTAAATTCACTTACATACAAACACCCTTGGAGACATGACACAGTGGTTAAAGGTTAGATCCAGTGACAGGACCCAAAGAGTGTGAGTTCAATACGCGGTTAAGGCAGTGGAGGATTTTAAGAGGGGAATTAACAGGAGACAACTGATAACTGACATCCATTAAACATGGCATGTGGAACTAAAACTAGTCAGTGAGTGAAATAAGGGGTTCAGTTCAACATTCCAACCACCTGAAGAAGGCCAGAGTGTACAATGGCCGAAATGTTGTTATAAATATGACTAGAAAGATGAGGACAATATTCCGAATAATGTAAATAGTGTGCCCTTGGAAAAGTTATGAATCCACCCTGCCCCCTCGGATATGGGTTAAATAGTAGGAAAAATCATTGTTATTCTCAAAGATTTTTAATGCAATATTCACTCAGAAATAAAAAGAATTATTCTTACAATTCAAAATATGTTTTACAATTAAATAATCCACAAAAGGTTGATAAACTGTAAAAAAAAATCAATCAATTTAATATTCTTAAATTTTTATGCGGAGGTATAGTGTAGTAATTGATAGTGGCTTGGATTGAGGAGCCAAGTTTGAATTCCATTGAATCCATAATATTCACTTACATGCTAATACCCTTGTGGAAGGCATGAATCCTCTTCTTCTCCCCTCAGCTATGGGTAAATAGCAGGACAGACCAGGTTCTATAGCCTTGGTTAGCAACCAGTTTAGGAGAAGGAGAACTCTGAATTCAAAACCTGATCCTCCTGGTTGGGGGTTGTGCAGTAGGCTAACAACCTACTCACTAAAAAAGCTGGCTTGTTATAGAAACTGTAATATCTTGTGGCCTTATGCTTCTCAAGAAATTTAAAGGCATATATATATATATATATATATATATATATATATATATATATATATATATGCCTTTAAATTTCTAAAAATTGTCATGTATATTTTTTTTATCAATTCACGCCAAGTAAGATGATAATGCTACTAAGACACAAGGAGCTGCTAGGATTAAAAAAGAATGAAATGACTTTAGAAAGTACTGAAAATGAGGAATAAACCTTTACTCCTGTTCAAAAAACAGGGGAGGAGTGTGAATCGGACACTAGGCAAACCCATCTACTATTATTTTGTTTTGGAATCTAATCCTAACTTTACTCTTATATGACTTAGTAGCCTGTTGAGATAAAATGTTCTTCAGAGTATATTTCCAGGCAATGGAAGTTACTTACTAATGTCCGTCTTTTATCTCTAATAAAATATGGTAGGTTGAACTGGGTTACATGGTATCAACAACTGGGATTCATTCTAACTGATCAGTTGTGATTACTATTATCAGTAACAGATTTCTGCTTTGGGGTTCTCATAAGTACAAAATGAAAAACCAACCAGAATTTGAACCTTGTTCACTGATTCCATTTTCTGTGAGGTTAACTCTAAAGCCAATTCTGCATATGTGTGGGTCTGTGTGTTAAGTCTGATCGTGGGTGGGGCATAAACTGTTTTGTTGCTACCAATTCAATATGTCAGACTCGTTATCTTACAGTGGTTTGTTTAAGTGTTCACAATCTCACTGCATAGCCTAGAATACATTGACTGCCTCCCCAGAAGAAGTGTAAGACACCAACTATAAAAGGGCCATCTTCTGAGTGGATACTTGCAGATTCAAGTATGAACTTGAACAATGTTTAGCTATGGACTCAAGTGAAAACCCAACCAGCAGTTACCTATAGAATCAAAAGAAAATCTGATCAATGTTTATATCTAGAAACTATCTTTGGAATCAAGAGTAAATGTGAGTGTTTCATACAGAATCTAGAGTAAACCCAACTAATGTTTTCTATAGACATCTATAGTATAAACATGATCAGTCTTTCCCTCACATATAACAAAAAACAGATTCCAACACTAATTAACCCAACAATGGTTGATATATTGCAAAATCAACCAACCCATCTCTTCTCGGTCAAGCATCATGGTAGAAAAGCATTGAGAAATAATATAAGGAGAAATGAATTCATGCCTTTCCAAAGGGCATTTGAAATAAACAAAAATATTTTAAGCTAATATTCAAACACATTTTGCTGATTTACATATAAAGGATAAGGACAGAAATGTACAAGTTGCTTCATAGCACAGGGCAAATATATATAATTCAATATATTATTGGTGGAATTGTATATATATATATATATATATATGTAAGGAGGCATGATAGCAGTTTGGATTGAGGAATTGGAGAGCCGGGTTCGAATTCCAGTCGAATCCATTACATTCCCTTATGTGCTAATACCCTTGGGAAAGGGTGTGAATCCTCCTCTTCTCCCTCCAGCTATGGGTAAATACCAGGACAGACTGGGTTCTATAGCCTTGGATGGCAACTGGTCTAAGAGAAGGTCAACTCTGAATTCAAAACCTGCAGATGGTCATTTGGGGACCCTGTGGCACGTAGTGCACCAGGGCTCTTTATTCGGCCCTTCAAAAAGTGTGGATGGTCCTGCACGAAACCTTCACCACTATAATCAAATCTCATGTGCTGTTGTCGGGCTGTCGGTTTCCTAGGAACTGATCTGCTTGACCCTGATATGTTGTATTTGACGAGAGAGTCAAGTGTGTGTGTGTGTGTATATATATATATATATATATATATATATATATATATATATATATACACACACACACATACTCACAGTGGTAGAAATAATCATAAGACACCCCATGAAATTGTTAATAATTTTCTTATTACTGCACAAATTCCTCTGAAAATTTGTGTGTGGTACCTACATCTGATGGGTATTAGTTTACTTATTCAATTTTATAACAACTTTCCATCAAAAAAAGTTATTAAAAAAAACTTTGTTTTCGAGAGTGGAAATATTTATAAGACAGTTTTAAAAATTTGCATATCTGGTTTACTTCAGAATGCCAAAGGAAGAATAAGTGCATGCACAGATTATAAAAAGACTCTTATCATGATTTTAAGCCACGTGAGTCCTATTTAAACATTTTGTAATTGAATACAGTTACTGCAAAATGCCTAAGTACACCCCACTTAATGAAAATGAAAAAGGAAAAATTTCTGCCTATAAACTGGAAGGAAAATCTATAAGTTTCATTGAAAGAGAATTATCAAGGTTCTGAAGAGTTGTGAGAAATTATCTAAAGGACTCTGAATCGTATGGCACCAGAAAATGTCCAGGTTGTAAACCTAAAATTACAAATGCAGCCAAACGTTGACTTTTTCAAAAAGCTTCTAAGGAATTTACTCATCACTCCAAGAAGAGTTTGTCAACTTTTCCATGAATCGCCAAAACTCGTGTATTGAAACAGGAAGACAGCCTCTGCTTTAACTGCTAAACACAAGAAGATGCGTGTAGACTGGGTAAATAAAAAAGTAACATGGACAAATGAGAAATGAGAAACTGTGGTGATTTCTGATGAGGAAAATTTAATTTAGATGGACCCAATGGCTACCAATGTTATTGGCATGATTTAAGAAAGGAAAAGCAGCTGTTTTCAAAAAGACCATTTGGAGGAGGATCTGTTATGGTTTGGGGAGCTTTTTCTGCATCTGGAAAGGCAGATTTAATAGTGATGGAAGGGAAATGAGACTCTGCTCGATATATCAATGTGTTGGAAAAACGTCTTGTTCCATTTATGAATCATCGAAACTGTCTTATAATTATTTCCACTCTCAAAAACGTAACTTTCTTAATAACTTTTTTTTCGTGCAAAATCGAATATGTATACTAATACTATTGGATCTAGTTACCACACACAAATTTGCAGAGTAATTTGAGCAGTAATAAGAAAATTATTAACAATTTCATGGGGTGTCTTATACTTATTTCCACCACTGTGTGTGTGTATGTGTATATATATATATATATATATATATATATATATACACACACTCAGGGTGTCCATAAAGTTCGTGTGCACTTACAAATTTATAACTTTATGTGATAGAAATAATTTTGTAAAAAGGATTAGAAAGACATAAATCTTTAAGGTTGTATTGATATTTTATTTAAGTTTCCACATGTCCTCCATCATTAGCAATACAAAGGGTAATACAATTTTGTAGTTCACGGAAAACATTTGCCAACTTATTTACAGTAATGCCTGAAATCACATTAGTTATTTTAGCTATACTTAAAACTAGGTACATTAAACTTTATAACATTTTTTACAGATTATTTCTATCACAAATACAAATAAAATTATAAATTTTTTAAAGTGCACATGAACTTTATTGACACCCTCTGTGTGTGTATGTATATATATATATATATATATATATATATATATATATATATATATTATAATAATATTTTTTGTTTAAAAATATGATTCCTTCGCTACATAAGAGTTCTCATGTTTCAAAAACGAGAGCCGAAATCATCCAAATAATTAATAAAATTAAGTTGGATTGAGGTGTTTAGTCCCGTTTCATCTTCAAGCGAAATTTTAGGAATAAGCTATCTCTCGGTTTACGTGTATTTTTACAGAATTTGTTATTGTGGGAGTGGCTAGACTATTTTCCTTCTTTGAGTGGTCAGGGAGTTAATTCTTATCAGTAGATTCATCATCCTCTGAGAGGTTTTGCTAAGGTTGGGTAGGGTATCTATTTCAAGGCTAATGTTTACGGTCATCCTTTAGTTGGTTCCCAGTGAAGGATATTTTTATGGCACGCCTACAGTCATTATGTGTCTGGAGAATTGTCTTTTATTATTGTCTATCTGATTATCTATTTATTTATTTGTTTATTTAAGTGGGTGTTTAATATACAGATCGCTTTGCGTTGAATTTCAGTTTGTTTTTTTAGTTTTTGACGACGGCAAAAAGGGTTTTTCTTATTTAAGGGTTTGGCTGAGCTTTTTAGAATTTTACTTAGCTATGTTTTTTTTGTTTTTTTACAAAATGGAAAATAGTAAATAGAACAAGAACCTGTAGAACCTGGGATGACCCATGCCTCTTATGCTTACAGGAAAAACTACACATCATTAAATTCTTAAATAATGAAAAATTATTAAACCATAGGCAGGAGTTAACGGTTTTTTGCCGACATCAACAGACTTTCGCATTAGATAATTAGCATAAAAAAATAAAAAAAAAAAAAACACTGTCTTCTTAAAAATAAAAACAAAAATACTAAGGAACCCCGGATTATGCACCCAACGTGTTCTTTTCTATTTTCTGCATACCTGCACAAGGATACATATATATATATATATATATATATATATAATTCCATGAATAAGAACATTATATTAAGTCCCTTTTGAGGATGAAATGTGTTACATAGAGTTTTTCCATTTCATCATTCCAACATGATATATAGAAATTTATATATTCTCTTTCTCCAACTGAACTTTGTGGTCTGGCACCACAGAATCACAAATTAGTGTACCAAATAATAAAATCTACATTCCTTGCAGTCATGCCACAGCTAAAACGGATATAATATTTAACTCTTAAAGAGAAAATAATGATGTAATCGAGATGCTGACATTCCACACTACTTCAAATAAAAGGTTAGGAAGGAAACTCCCATCAATATTGGATAAGAGATTTGTGAAAAGTTATTTTCATGAAATATTGTTTTATGTGTTGTTAACTGGGGCAGAAGATGGCTTCTTGATTTTAACACCTCCAAAACTAAACTTCTCTACATTAATTCTCTGACAGACCCCTCCTTTACTTCCATCAGCATGGCTGATGCTAAACTCCAGGAAATTGGCTCGTTGCAACTTCTCTGGCTAATGTGCTAAGTGGAAAGACTATACTAATCCAATGCTAGCTCAGTTCCTAAGAAAGTTGGTTCACTGTTTTGTGCTAGACAATTTTTTCTCTTCAGAATCTATCATACATTCTAAGTCTACCATTTGTTTATGCTGAGAATATATTGCTGCCACATATGGCCCAGTGCCCCTGCTATTTACCTTGAGCTCCTTCATAAGAATTAGCAATATTAACAGTCCTGATCTGGCAGTTCAGCTTCTATTACTTTCCCACCACAGTAAGTTTGCCTCCATGTGACTTTCTATAAATACTTTCATGGTAATTGTTCAGATATGCTCTCTACTATGGTACCTAGACTTTTTGAATTTCAGTGCAGTACTAGACTGGAGTCAAGATCTCAATTTACAGTTGAGCTGGTTCGATGTAGCCATAAATTCTATGCTAACAATTTTTTTTTCTTGCATTTCTCACTTGTGGAACTCCCTTCTCACTCGAGACTTTTCAGCCAACTTTAAATTTAAATGCTATGTCAATCGCTTTCTACTGTCCTCCTGATTTCCCTTTCCTCTTCCCGCTCATTATTAATGTTTCTGTTCCTAATTCTTCCATATCCAGTAACTCCTTGTGTCTTAGTGACTTTATTGCCTTGCTTGGGATGAAATTGATTAAGAAAAAAAAAACAAATCTCAACCGAAAGTAGTACTGGTGGCTTGGTCAATGCATGCATAATGTTTCCTTATAAGGAAAGAGCTAATATTACCATTACCATAGAATCTCTTCCTAAACCATTGTTCACAAAGCCAAATTATTCATCAGAATACATTCATGTGTGCACGCAAAGACACGCACACAATTACCATCCATTGAAGATAAATTCCTTTGATGCAAGAATATGAAACAAAAATAAGGCCTTATTGATTTTACTGAATCAATTAAGGCTTCAACAAATGAATCTCAGAACATTCCATTGAAACACATGCAAACAGTCTGACAATTTTCAGTTGCACATTTGAGAGCCCTTCTGATTTGAAACAGTCATACAATTTCTTTTATATTAACAAACAATTTATCAAAAGAATAATAAGTGACTATAGTCTATATTTACATGTCTGGATAGTGTCATTTACATGCAAATGATTAGTTTCTTTGTACCCTAGACTTATGGCTATATCACATTGAAACACCAATTCCTATACAATCACCAAAGTTAAGCAATGTTGAGCCTGGTTAGTACCTAGATGGGCAACTGCTTGGGAATACCAGTTGTTGTAAGCTAGGATGTGCAGATGGTGAAGTTCCAATTCCATTTGGATTTGTTAAATTCACTTTCATGCAAATATTTTTGATAAAGGTTTAAATCCACCTCTTCTCACCCCAGCTATAGGTTAATTACTAAATCTTGTATCACTAAATCATTATTATCTCAAAAAAAAAGAAAAAAAAGTGTGTGTGTATATATATATATATATATATATATATATATATATATATTTATGAATTTAAATGCCCATTAAGGAATTTTATTCCTGATCAATCAAAATTAGTAAATAATTATAAAGGCCATACTACAAGATATTTAACAAAAAAACTCACTCTACACCTTTCTGACTATAGCTCAATTAGATCTCATTTAAATATTGATGGAGACCTACCAGATACTATTTATAACATACTTGTTGACAACACAAATATAATAGCATCATCTACATGCAAAAAAAGGCTAAGAATAGTGGAAGCCATATTAATAAAAGCAAAAAAACAAAACTTAATAATATCAACTATGAACAGGGACACAATATCTTGACCATGTTTTGAAAAGTGAAAATATTATATAAATACATACATGCAACAAACTATTTCTTATTTAACAGTTAAAATATTTCATCCTTGAAAATGGCTAAAGGTATAGCCAGAAGCGCTCAGAATAAAAGAACATTCGGACAGTTTTTATATACTTTATCATCTGAAAAGAAAAAAAATATTAGATCACATTAGAAATTGTATAAAAAACTAAATCATAGCACCTTGTCTGTCGTATTCATTGAAATGTGCACAAAAGGATTGCTGCCTAAATACACAAATATATGTATATTTCTTAGAATCTAAAAATATTTTCTAGCTTTAAATAACCTGCAAAGTACGATAAGCCATAAAAAAAATGAATGAAACAAACAATTTGTACCCCTACTCATACTGTCAAATGGCTGCATGGCTGAGTGCTCAGAATATTAGCATTCTGATTGACAAATCAACTATATTGATATTCGAAACCCATGTTTTGCAAAGAGATGACTTTGTGATAAAATCAGTCTTTGGGAATGATTCCATTATTTTGGACTGTTGTGAAGTACCTGACAAATATACTACAAGTGTTGTGTGTGAAATTGGATAGATGAAACTTTTCATCATGACAAAAATTCTGAGCATGCCAGATTATGCACAGTCTCACAGACTTTAATTAAGGTTCACTCTGCATAATTGCAGTATAAACCAAAGGTTGACACTGCAGCAATATTATTGGTCCTGACCTGGCATCTCAGCTTCAGTTACTTTCCCACTACCATAAAGTTGCCTCTCTGTGCCTTTTCTATAAATATTTCATTGTAATTGTTTGGATGAGATCCTCACTATAGTACCTAGACTTTATGAATTTAAGTGCAGTACTAGACTGGCAATGAGGTCTCATTGATATACAACTGAGTTGGTTAGATATAACCATAAGTTCTATGCTAACAGTTTCCTTCTGTCCTGGGTATGACAATAAACTACATCTGCACCCTGGGTAAGATGATAAACTACATCCAACAGCAAATCCTCTGATCAGGAGGTTTTGAGAAGGAAGTGTGGAACCACCTCTTAATACCTGGTATTCCCAGGTCCACCCTGACCTGGGGTGGTAGCACCTGTTAGGGTCTCAGCTATAGGCAAATAGTTAACTATTACCAGAAATATATTTTTGAAAAAAAATACTACCAGCAATATTTTTTTGAAAAAATTATTACCAGAAATACATTTTTGAAGGAAAAATATTACCAGAAAAGAGATTTTTTGACAAAAAAAAATATTGTCAGCATTGAGGTTGATATGCCATAAAACAAAACAAACCAGTTTCCTTTCCCACACTTCTCACTTTCTGTTAATATTTAAATGCAATGTCAATCACTATCTACTGTCCTCCTGATTGCTCTTCTTCTGTATTTGCTCCTTAGTGCTGTTTCTGATTTTTAATTCTTTCACACCCAGTAACCCCTTGTGTCTTATTGGTTTTCTTGCCTTGCATAAAGTGAACTTGAATTTCAATGAAGTGTTCTGAGATGCATTATTTCTACTCAACTGATACTGCCAAATTTTGTGTGTCAAACTTTTCAACACTCATGAGTCATCTTCAGTGGTTGTGTAATTAATGCATTATATGAAAAATGGTAATAGTTGAAAGACTGGACTTAGCCATTATAAAAGTTTTGTAAATTTTTGTACTTCAACAATTACCTTTTGCTTTTTTTTGTGAAAAATAATTCACAATTTGGTGAGGATATTATAGATGTTATTTTGTGCATACCCATGTTCAAGTAGATGCCCTGTTTTTTCAAATGGTGTAAATTATGTCTACCAGCTTGCACATTCAACTTAAAGAAAATCTACTTTCTGGTAGGGTTTGAACCTGCTACCCACTATTAAAGAGAAATCACTGTGTAATCTGGTGTGCTTTAGACCATTTGGTCACAGAGAGCATCACCGCCTAACAAGGTGTAATTATCCTTTAGAAGAATCTAAGTCGTCTTGTTCTAATCTTCTCAAAAGTCATTATCTGATCATTTATTTTCCTGTTTCTGAAACAGAGTCAAAGGAATTTTGAAGGAATCAAAGCATTCACTTTCCAACTAATACTCCAAACTTGTGGATACCCATTGTTTGAGTAGACATCCAGTTTTTTTATTTATTATTTTTTTATGTGCTTGCATAAAAAAAGAAAGAATAATTCCTGGGAAAGATATCTATATCTAAAACAGAATCAAAGCAATTTTGAAGGAATCACTAGATTCACTTTCCAACTAATACTAATACTCCAAACTTGTTTGAGTAGACTTAGTAACTTGTGGATACCTATTGTTTGAGTAGACATTCAGCTTTTGTTTTTTGAACTATATGAATTATTATTTTTTATGTGAGTGCATAAAAAAAAGAAAGAATTATTCTTAGGAAAGATATCAACCCATCTCCTCCCCTTACAGGCATCTGTTAAGTAGTAAGACATATCTGTAAAAATTCTTTTTATTCTAAAAACAACTGTTAATATAATATTTAGCTAGTGGGCAAGTTACATGTAAAAAAAAAAAAAAATGTAAAGAAGCCAACTGGAATTTGAACTCGGCTCTCTGATTTCTCTGTATATGCTCATAAATATCTGAAACAGAATCAAAACAATTTTGAAGGAATCACTGGATTCACTTTGAAATGTTATTTTCTATTCCCAAACAAAGGCAGTGAAGGATGCTCGGAAACAAATGGTCAGCCATTATCAATCTAGAATAATATGTTAGAATGCAATAAATTGGTACAAAGCATATAATAAAAAAAAAAAGAGTAAAAGGGTATAATTTTTGTTTCTGTATCTAAAACAGAATCAAAGCAATTTTGAAGGAATCAATAGATTCACTTTCCAACATTATTTCCTAATACTCCAAACTTATATTTTGTAGATATCCATTGTTTGAATAGACATCCAGTTTTTTTTGGGGTTTTTTTTTTTTGTTAAACAGTGTGAATTATTTCTACTGGTCTTCACATATGAGAAACATAATAAAATAAATATATGTCCACCATATTACATTGTGCTTTTCTCAAGCAAAGAGGAAAACAGGTTTGATTTGGGACAAACTCAATTGATTATTAAAAGCAGAAACATACAGAGTGCGATGGGTAAATTGTCGCCACTTTATATTTTTAATTTTGCACGTACATATTGTGAGTTTTTGATTCCGTCAACTGCACATTATAGTAGGTTCAATGGGGGCACTATGAGAAAAAGAGCACCATGATGCAATCCACTCAGCCAGAAATTTGGAAATAGCATACTGTGCGACTTGGCATTCACACCAGAAATGCCAATACAAACATTTAAGAGTGTTTGTGTGTCAATCTGAGGACAGTGCAAATCATTCGGAAAGAGTTGATGATATATCCAGTCAACAGCATGGTGTTTGGAGTGATCACTAGTGATGGCGATGTTATGCCTCCATTCATCTTATTGGGCCTCAAACTCGACACAGAGGTGTACATCAAGTATTTTGTGGTGTTAATGCTGCCCTGGATCAAGAGGGTGTCTGCTGGAAGACTATATCTTGCAACAGGACTCTGCACCATGTTACACAAGCAGAAGACACCAATGATGGTTGTTAGACGATTTCTGCAACCACATCACCCCTTATATCTGGCCACCTAACTCCCCAGACTACAACCCCTTGATTATTATGTGTGGTGTGCAGTTGAGCAAGAGACCAACAAAATTCCTTGTAATATCAAAGATGAACTGAAGGTAAGGATTGTGGGAACATTCACCAACTTAAACAAGGAGACTGTCCAGAAGAGTTGCAGGAGATTCTGAAGTCGGCTGGAAGCTGTGGCTGAAGTCAATGTCGATTTTATTGAATAAATTTTTCTCTTTTGTATTTCAATATATTTTTGTATAATTTTGGTACATATATCTGTTAAGATGAGATGTCAAAGTCCTTTTCATTGAGGAAAGGTTAAAAGATGAATGGGATTCAAGAAGACAGAAGATAGAAACTGATGTTGCATTTAAATTTTTGAAGACTTTAGTTTTCAGGAAAGCAAGTAAGCAGAAAGGAGTTTCACAGACAGGAAGTGCACGAGTAGAAATGGTGGTTAAATTTAACTATTTTGACCATAAAAGGGTGGGGACCTAGATGCCAATCTAATAACACGCTCAAATTCATGTAGTCGGGGCACCAAGGAAAAAAGTTTGTCAGAGCAGTTGCCATGACTATATTTGTAGAAAAGACAGAGGGAAGCCACATCATGTCTGTGAGAAAGTGACTGAAGTCAGATGCCAAGTCAGGATAGATACATTGCAGATCCTTCATTGAATTTTGACAAGAACCTCGAGCTGAATAGCAGGAGCACTAGATCAGATATGACAACAATATTCAATACTTGAATTGTTGAAGTACAAGGTAATTGTTGAAGTACAAAATTTATAAAACTTTTATAATGTCTAAGTCCAGTCTTTCAACTATTACCATTTTTCATATAATGCATTAATTACACACCCACTGAAGATGACTCCTGAGTATTGAAAAGTTTGACACACAAGATTTGGCAGTATCAGTTGAGTAGAAATAATGGATCTCAGAACACTTCATTGTTCACGTTATGCAAGGCAGGAAAACCACTAAGACACAAGGGGTTACTGGGTGTGAAAGAATTAAAAAACAAATGTGCAAGACAGACTCTGACAAGAAAAACCAACACAGTGACCTAAATTTCCTTGCAGTAGATGCAGCTATTGATTCAATGTAGCCATTCCACATCAAGTCAGTTGAAAACATGAAGCCAAAAAGGCACAGTGTGTCAGTCTCCAGGAGTCTAGCATCAGCCATGCTGATGGCAGGCAGGAAAGTTTCTCTATGGTGGTTAAAAGAAAGCAGTTTCATTTTGGAGGCATTAAAATTTACAAGCCATTCATTGCCCCAGTAAACCACTGATTGGAGGTTCTTTTCAATAGTTAATTCTATTCTTCTCATGAAAATCATTGAAGACTAAGACAAAGATGCATTTTGTATGCGAGGAACTTCAATTTATTCCCAGAAAATCTAAGAAAGAATAATGTGGGTCATTGTTGGTTGTTTGATTGTTTTGTTTTATGGCATATCAACCTCAGTGGGTCTTTTAATGCCAACAAAATTTTTGAAATAGATTCATAGTGATAGTTTGGTAAAAAAAAAAAAAGGTGTGTATGTATACATATATATTTCAACCATTTTTCAATTACTCATATTTTTGAATACAATCTAACTTTTAGGAAATTTACAATCTTAGATGGTTTTATTATTATAAAAATTTTTTTTTTTAAAATTACTCACTTGCTAATATTTTGTTCGCACTAGATCAAAATCTGCACACTCTAACAGTATATGTTTCACTGTAAATTTTAATTATAGCTGATAATAATTTTTCCTTCAAAAATTAGTGGTAGAAATAATTTTTTTTTATTACGAAGTATTTCTGGTATTGAAACCTATTTTTAGACAAGTTTGGGTGTTTGCTATTTGCCCATAGCTGGACCCTAACAGGTGCTACCACATCGGGTCAGGGTGAACCTGGGAACACCAGCAATTAAGAGGTGGTTCCACGCTCCTCAAAACCTCCTGCCTTGCTGTTGAATGTAGTTTAACGTCATACCCAGGACACGGATGTAGTTTATCGTCATACCCAGTATGGAATAACATGGGTCAAAAGTCAAACACCTTTGTGAACTCTCAAACCTGGATAAATATTTTTTTTTAAATTATTTCTTTCATCATTTAATTAATCATTCAACTTTAATTATAGATATTTTTTTTTTGCTGTATTTTCTTTGCAGAATGATTGATTTTCTTTTGCTATGATCATTAAAGAATTTCATTAATATTATTTAGACAAAAGCACTTGAAAAGATATCTGTAGACAAATGATTTTTCATTGATTTACTGGTTCTTTGAAGCCATACAAATGCTAGTGATATTTAATTAAAATATGCAATATCTGACAATGCCCCACTTGTAGAAAACAGAAAGTTTATTTATACGTGTATAAAAACTGAAAACCATTTGTTCTGCATGTACATTACTGTAAACATTGAAGACAATGTATGAATAATGAAAAACAAAATTCAAATTATTTGTATATCCAAAAAAAGAAAATGAATGCAGTAGACTACATTGGAAGCAGAAGATAAACTTTAATCTCATTTTGACCATGGAGGCCATTTTGATTAAACAAAACACAGACTGATAGTCATTGTATTTTTTCTCTCAATTTGTTTTTATTTTTGAAAATTTTGTTTTGTTACAAAGTAATAGTTGCTTTTTTAAATTTTCTGCATGGAACAGTTTTATCATTTTTTGATTTTTACAGTGGAGTGTTGCAATAAATAGCAGCAGTAGGAAGATGGAATGAAACTTGTAATTAATAATTATAATGTGAAATATATAGACTCAACAAGTTAGGATAAAAAGCAACAATAATGAGTAGTAAAATAACAGTAATAACAAAAATTTTATAATTCTTATTATTTTATTGTGATAAAAAAAAGTCACAAGATGGAGTACAACTAGTAATAAATAACAACAATAATGAAAAGTGTATCAATCCAGGTGGAATTCTTTGCAAATGGTTGTGCAAGCACAAAGTCACAAGTCATTGTGACTGAGGGTTTGACGTCCTGGGTATGACGGTAAAC
Organism: Acanthosepion lycidas; assembly: GCA_963932145.1. NCBI lineage: Eukaryota > Metazoa > Mollusca > Cephalopoda > Sepiida > Sepiidae > Acanthosepion > Acanthosepion lycidas. The sequence continues at coordinate 91,879,386 of OZ010589.1, read as the reverse complement.
TACATCCGCATCCTGGGTATGGCGATAAACTGCATCCAACAGCAAGGTCTCAGATAATGTTTTCAGAAAAATAATGTTGCCAGCTCTAAGTTTTTGAAACAATAATTTGCCAGCTCTAAGTTTTTTTTTTGTAGAAAAGGAATAATGTTGCCAGCTATACGTTTTTTTTTTAAACAATAATGTTGCCAGCTATACGTTTTTTTTTAAACAATAATGTTGCCAGCTATACGTTTTTTTTTTTAAACAATAATGTTGCCAGCTATACGTTTTTTATTCTATACAAAATAGGCATTTAAAATTCATATAAACTGGATTTGGCATTAAATAACCCACAGTGGTTGATATGCCATAAAACCCAAACAAACAAACAAACAAACTGAGGGTTTGAGCATTCTGGGTTTTTTTCAAATAAGTTATCAGACTAGATGCACTCTCTCTCAGAAACATTAACTAAGGTTTGTTTGTTTTTTGGGTTTTTATTTTGTTTTCTTGAGCAGCATATCAATGTCTATGGTTCATTTAATATCGAAATCTAAATATTTTGTACACAATTTTATGGACTATTTATCAGAATGTTTCAGCCATTGTATGCTCTATGTATAATATCTGACAATTTCTCAAAGAAATAAAGCTGCATTCCAAAATATAACTTCAAAACCACATAATTACTAGAGATGGAGATATATATTTTATGTTCACACACATGTATATGTGCAAAAGCTGAGTATCATCTACCATGTATTCAATTGTGAAAGTAGAATAAATATATCCTACATTATTTACATTATTCGGACTATTGTCCTCATCTTTGTCGCCATATTTATTACAACGTTTCGGCCTTCTTCAGGTGAATTGAATGTCGAACTGAACTCTTTATTTCTCTCGCTGAGGTAAACTGTTCTAGTTCCACGTGCCATGTCTAATGGATGTCGGTTATCTCCTGTTAAAGGTGTAGGTTAGATCCAGTGACAGGACCCAAAGAGTTGTGATTTCACTACCCGGTGAAGGCAGTGGAAAACTTGGATAGGTGAATTAATCAGTTCAGGGTGGACCTGGGCACAACAGCAATTAATAGGTGGATCCACGCTTCTTGCTGCTGGATGTAGTTTATCATCATACACAGGACTATTAACTAAAGTCCACACAGCATGTATAAACAACAAGATATGAGTGTTGAACTTCTTCAAGAGACTAGTCACTATTTAAGAGAAATCATGGTCTCATCTAGTGTAGTGTGCTTAGACAATTTTAGCCACTGAGAGCATCACAGTGTCACAAGGTTTAATTTACCCTTTTGAAGAATGTATCTGCTGGTCAGCTCTTCTCAAAAGTCCATATCCAATTATTTATTTTTTGGTATCTGAAACAGAATCAAAGCACTATTTACATTATTCAGACAATTGTCCTCATCTTTGTCGGCATATTTATCACAATGTTTCAGCCGTTGTACGCTCCAGCCTTTTTCAGGTTGGAATGTCAAACTAACCCTTTATTTCGCTCACTGGGGTAGACTGTTCTCGTTTCACGTGCCATGTTTAATGGATGTCAGTTATCAGTTATCTCCTGTTAATTCCCCTCTCCAAGTTCTCCATTACCTTAACTGGGTATTGAACTCACACTCTTTGGGTTATGTCACTGGATCTAACCAACGCCTTTATCCACTATGGCATGTGTCCTTGTGGACATATGTGTATGAATTTCTGGGTATTATAAACCTAATCTCTTCTCTTTTTTTTACCAGTGCTCATGTTACAATTTATGCAATTATCATTTCATGTTTTTACCAGAGCTCATATTGTAATTTTTGTTGTTGTTATCGCTTTTCTCTGGTACTCCTTATTAGTGGTTCCCATATTGTATTCATTTCTATGCTTGGTTGGCTCAGGAGATTTTTGTGGCCTAGCATATGTGCTGATCCTTAAGTTTACAAATTTTCCAATGGTGTTCTTTGTCTATGATCTCAACCTGATCCCACAGAGGGTGGTGATCTCTCTTTTTTCTCCATATGTGGTCAGCCACACCTGATTTTTCCACTTCCCCTCATGTTACAGCTTTCTGGTGTTCTTGAAGCCTAACCTGAAGGGGGCGGCCTGTCTCCCCTTTAAATTTTTTTCTACAGATGCACGGATGGCGTACACACAGTCTTTAGTCATGTTCTCCTTTAGGCGGGTGTCTTACTTGGGAGAGATATCTGCGAAGTGTTGTGCAGCTTTTGAAGGTTGCCCTGATGTTATATGGACTGCAGATCCTTTCTATTTTCTCTGATAACCCCTTCACATAAGACAGTCAAAGAATCAAAGCAATTTTGAAGGAATCGATTCATTTTTCAACATTATTTCCTAATATTTCAAACTTTATTTTATGGATACCCATTGTTTGAGTAGACGTCCAGTTTTATTTATTATTTTTTATGTGCTTGCATAAAAAAAGAAAGAATAATTCCTGGGAAAGATATCTATATCTAAAACAGAATCAAAGCAATTTTGAAGGAATCACTAGATTCACTTTCCAACTAATACTAATACTCCAAACTTGTTTGAGTAGACTTAGTAACTTGTGGATACCTATTGTTTGAGTAGACATTCAGCTTTTGTTTTTTGAACCATATGAATTATTATTTTTTATGTGAGTGCATAAAAAAAAGAAAGAATTATTCTTAGGAAAGATATCAACCCATCTCCTCCCCCTACAGGCATCTGTTAAGTAGTAAGACATATCTGTAAAAATTCTTTTTATTCTAAAAACAACTGTTAATATAGTATTTAGCTAGTGGGCAAGTTACATGTAAAAAAAAAAAAAAAAAAAAATGTAAAGAAGCCAACTGGAATTTGAACTCGGCTCTCTGATTTCTATGTATATGCTCATATTTATTTCCATATCTGAAACAGAATCAAAACAATTTTGAAGGAATCACTGGATTCACTTTGAAATGTTATTTTCTATTCTCAAACAAAGGCAGTGAAGGATGCTCGGAAACAAATGGTCAGCCATTATCAATCTAGAATAATATGTTAGAATGCAATAAATTGGTACGAAATATCTCGTGAAAAAAAAGAGTAAAAGGGCCTCATCTAAAAACTTTGAAAATCTCAATTACATATAATTGTATTGCAATCTTAAATTACAATTATCATATGCCCATCTCTTGCTGTAGCCTTTCAAAGTCTATAACTGTTAACTTTATTTTTATACCTGAATCCATTTTTAGGAACTCTATTTACAAAATAAAATAGGGTAATTGAATCTGCATTTGCTGCAAGGGTTTCTCAACTGCTGTAATTCCCCATGTATGATATGCATTTTTTTTCTAAAAAATAATAAGCAAAATTAGGGTTGTGTATTATGCACAGCTACATAAAAAATCTTTAAAAAAATGCCATTTCATAGTTTGATTTCAGCTGCAAAATGACTACCCACCCCAAATATATAACAATTTGGCACTAACATTTGGTGATTGTGATGTCAAATACAATCATATATACCTAACAATACTTACAAATGTAAAATAAAGTAAGACTTATCATAAAACCGAATTAAAATAATATTATTCTAAGCTTAAACTATTTTTTTTTAATAAGAGTAGGAAACGCTGGCCATAATACAGTTGGAGAAGTACAATTTATAGGGTTTGATTACCAAACAAGGGGTGCGTATTATACATGAGTAGAAACATTTTCCCCACACTTTCAGTACAATTTTAGGGCTGCGTATTATGGATGAGGGCATATTATACATGGGAATTATGGTGCTTTTTGCATATGTTGTGTCCTATCAGGACATGAGCAATCATAGCTCTCCACAATTTCCTGTTTTGTAGCTATTAATAAATTTTGTCTTTTTGTTTTCTCTGCTAAACTCTTGTCCCACCATATGTTGCATATGTTGTGTCCTATCAGGACATGAGCAATCATAGCTCTCCACAATTTCCTGTTTTGTAGCTATTAATAAATTTTGTCTTTTTGTTTTCTCTGCTAAACTCTTGTCCCACCATCCGCTTACACAAGCTTGCTAGAAGGTTTATGCATTGCTTCCCTCTGTCCCTCAATATCTTGTGAGTATCAAAGTTTCCAAGCCGTCTTTCCTCATTATGTGCCCCAGAAATTTCAATTATCGCTTTCTGATGCTAAATATAAATGTCTTTTTGTTTCTATTTCTCTAAAACTTTGTCATTGCCCACATGTTTGGTTCACAGTATTCTCAGCATACCTCTGTATAACCAAATTTATTGCTTCAAATATCATCTATCTGAGAATACCAGGTGCTGTAATCTTGGATGTGTCGGTGGTGTAATGGATAATGTCTTGGAATTGTTAATTGGAGAAATGAGTTCCAATTCCAGTATATTCACAAATACCGTTAGGAAAGGTACAACTCCATTTATTCTCCCCCCATTCAGGCTATGATTTAATAGTCAGACCTATCATAAAATCATTATTATCTAAGAAAAATTATTATTTTAAAAAAAAATTATTAAAATCTAAAAATATTTCCGGCTGTAAATAGCCTGCAAAGGGTTGATAAGCTGTAAAAAAAAAAAAAAAAAAAAAAATCTAATCAAACAATCTTCATCTTCAAGGTTTTTCAGCATTCACAGCCATATAGGAGAACTCATATTATGTCACAGTTTAGTACTCTTTTCTTTCTTTTCAACTAAATTTTCCTGTTTCTTAATACTTTTCTTAGCTTTTGAAAGGCATATTTTGATTTCCCAATGCATGTTCAGGTTTCAGTGTCACATTTTCTGTCCTCTGTTAAAACACTTCCCAGATATTTAAATTGTTGTACTTGTTTGATTTTGGTATCTCTATTTTGGAATTTTGCTGACAACCATACATTCTATCTTAAACTAGATCCGTGTTCTGGGTAAGACAATAAACTACATCCAACAGCAGCAAGGCCTCTGATCAGGAGGTTTTGAGGAGCATGGAACCACCTCTTAATTGCTGGTGTTCTGAGGTCCACTCTGACCTGGGGTGGTAGTACCTGTTAGGGTCCCAACTGTGAGCAAATAGTTGATCCCTAAACTGGTGTAAAAGACACTATGAAAGTGTAAAAATATGTTTTAATACCAGAAATACTTTTTTGTAAAAAATTATTACCAGAAATACATTATTACTAGCAATACATTTTTGAAAAAAACAAATTTTAAAAATTATTAGCAATTATTTGAAAAAAAAAAATATTACCATCAATAGATTTTTGAAGGAAAAAAAATATTGCCATCAATATTTTGAAGAAAAAAAATATTGCCATCAATATTTTGAAGAAAAAAAAAATATTACCATCAATAGATTTTTGAAGGAAAAAAAATATTGCCATCAATATTTTGAAGAAAAAAAATATTGCCATCAATATTTTGAAGAAAAAAAAAATATTACCATCAATAGATTTTTGAAGGAAAAAAAATATTGCCATCAATATTTTGAAGAAAAAAATATTGCCATCAATATTTTGAAGAAAAAAAAAATATTACCATCAATAGATTTTTGAAGGAAAAAAAATATTGCCATCAATATTTTGAAGAAAAAAATATTGCCATCAATATTTTGAAGAAAAAAAAAATATTACCATCAATAGATTTTTGAAAAAAAAATATATTACCAGCAATAAAAAATTTTATCAGCATTAAATAATCCATTGAAGTTGATATGCCGTAAAATAAAACAAACGAAACCTCACTTTCCTTTCGTACCTTCTATAGGAGTTCTTGTAGTTTTCTTTCCATGTCTTCTATCAACACTGTGACATCTGCATATCTTATGATGTTAAGATTTTGTCTATGATTAATAAATACAGGAAGATCTTCTAATTCTCTCAGAATCACCTCACTGTATAAGTTGAAGAAGTCTGGTAAGAAGACAAATCCTTGTCTTACATCCGTTTCTATTTTTGTATATTTACTGAATTCATTTTCTATCTGTATACAGGCAGTTTACTGCCAGTATAGGTTCTGGGTTATTCATATCTCCTTCCCAAATATAACCAAGCAGTTCTAATAATGACATACTTTGTAAGTGTTAAAGCATGTTTCGCTTGAATGTGATTACTTATACTGATGAGAAGCACATTCTCTTTTATTAGACTTTCATCTCTGTGCCAGTAGGTATTAAATTTCACCATTTAAAAAATAGATGTTTATTTGAATATAGTAAATATAACATTTATATTAATAAGAATAATGTTGGAATAAAAAATCCATTGATTTCTTAAAAAGAAAAATAATATATTCGTAGTGCCCTTACAGATTTTTTTTAATGGAGGCTAAGAGTGTAGAAACTGTCCCTAGTAATCATTAAAAACAGTTTCTATATCTTCTTTGCTAGATAAACAGCCTACTATTTAACTTGTAACTGGGGGAAGATATCAATTCCCAAGGGTATTTTTTTTGCATAAGTGAATGTAACAAACTGGACTGAAATTCAAATACAGCTCTCCAATTTCTTACTCCTTTACACGACTCACACCATCCTGAAGCTGTCTAACATGATCTCGTATGTAAACAGTTAAAGAGAGCAAGACAGCACCAAAGAGAATGCATTGAATATTATGGTTTGTTTTGTTTTTTTGGGGTTTTTTTTTTGGTGGGAGGGGGGTTCTCATATCAAATATCAGTTTCTTGAAAATTGGAAAAATACAATAAGAATTAAACAGACATACATTGTTGGATGAAATGTTATATGTGTGTGTGTATGTATGTATATATATGTGTGTTTTTATATATATAGAGAGAAAGAGAGAGAGAGTGAGCTATATTTATAGGACAAGAATTTATATAAACAATTTGGACATAGCTATCAAGTTTGATTATCCCATGAAATCGATACTCACCATGTAATATTAATTCCTATGTTCACACTTTCTCTCTAAGTGTATATATATATATATATATATATATATATATATATATATATATATATATACATACATACTTCTACTCCAACAGTTTCTTTTCTCATATGTCCCACCTGTGGAACTCTTCCATTTACTTGCTTACCTGAATTTTTAATTTTCAAAAGTTCAAATACAACATCAATTGTGATCCTCTATCTTCTTGAATCCCATTAATCTTTTGTCCTTTCCTTAATCTTCTCTATACTCAATGTTTTTTTTCTCACTTTCACTCCCTGTAGCCCCCTGCATACTAGTAGCATTTCTACCTTGCTTGGCAGGGAATTGATTTAAAAAAGAATGAAAGAGATAGAGTAGCTTGTTTGACTTTAATAATAATGCAACCATTTCTGTGAGAAAAATAGATGGACCATTCTCTCATTTCGACTGATAAAAGGACAAATATTTTTCTGGCAGCAGCAAGCAAAAGCTAACTCCCCCCCCAGAATTTGTTATTGGTAATATTTTTAGAAGTGTGCCACCACAAATTGTTTACTGCAAAATGGCATTTGCCAGTTATTTACAGCAATAAAAATGAAAAACAAAACAAACCCCATTCTCAGGAAAATCCAATGTGATCCAAGAAATGCAACAACACTCCACCAATTCTCCAACCCAACTCAAATCTGTTCACAATTCAATAACACAATCTTCGAACCTCATCAATAATGCTGTGCATTATTCTCCAGAGAGTTTACCCAAGGCATTGCTAACTTAATCGTACAATGGCTCAACCTGCTAGCAGATTGAGGTTACCAAAAGCCTGACATACCAAATTGTCTTAGATTCTGGCTTTTCTCTCTCTTACCTAAACAGTAATGTGCAGACAGAGGACACTTACTTGAAAAATATGTCATCCAAATTTCTTAGAGAATTCAAATGATTTATGTTAGTCTCTCTATAAAAGTAGGTGGAGTCAATAATTCACAAATTTTGACAGGACATTTGAGTAAATCATATAATTGTGAATACAAAGCTGAGAAAATTCAATTGAAAAATTTTCTACACTGACTTCAAAAAAAAAAAAAAAAAAAAAAAAAAATTGCTCTAGTATTTTATGATATTCAGAAGATTTCTCTAAAAACAAAAAATAAAATAAAATAATAATTATATATATATATAAAACAAACCAGCTATGTTGGCAGAACCAACAGACAATTTGCTAGTATACATATATATAAAAGGTTAATGGTCAAAGTTCAGTTAGACCAGGAAACAGTAGTATTAAAAAGTTACCAATACACATGTGAAAAAATAAAAAATAAGATGTAGAGCTTTGAACATTAAAAATTAGAAGATAATTTCCTAATTTTTAAAGTATATATACAGTGTAACCCGGATATAAGAGAGTTGTCGGGACCGGATAAGAAGTCTCTTATATACGGGTTTCTCTTATATCCGGATTAGGTCTATTTTGTTTAGGTAAGTATGGCTCTAATTTGTAAAAGCTTATTGAGTGTTAGTGAATATAAGAAAAACTACTATTCAGGAGAGAGGACAATAAAAGAATAAGAATTAAGTAGATAAAAGATAACGATTGACTTTGCATTTAAATTTTTGAAGATCAAAATGGACTGGGAAGCAATAAACTAGAAAAGACTTCCACAAGTAAGAAGTGCAACAAAAGAAACTGTTAGCATTTAAAGTTAGAACTTTACATCTTGTCAATTCAGCTGTAAAGTAATGAGACCTTGTTGCCAACAAAAGAGTCACAGCAGGTTATAGCGCGACATGCTCACCCATCTCCTGAAAGGACTTGGCACTTGAAAGACGAAGATTGCATTACCCCTAATTTTAAAACCAAAATAGATATAAGTTCTCGAGTGTTTCAATTTTCAGTTGACAATATTGTATTTTTATGAATTAGAATTTCAATCATCTATTTACTTTTCTTTTTTCCATTTTGTTTTTCAGTAACCACAAACCGGTTCCATGAGTCATTTATGGTATTCCATGAAGACGGTTATATTGTGTATGAACCAACTGAATGTGCTATTCGACGTGAAGTAAAAAAAGACTATGGAAACTTCAAATACATTCCTGAGGCCCTTGACGGACCCCTATCACTGTGTGAGCCAACCCACCCTTGTAGTTGGGGATCAACAGTTAATGTGAAGAATAAATTCATCTATATTAGCCAGCCCAGAGAAAACCGAGTGGTTGTTGTGGAAATAACTCGCAGATGGAATCCAGTTCAGGTTTGTAACCAGTTGAAGATCATCACTTAAGGTCAACTGGGTGCAGTGGGGAGGGGCCGGGATTTTTCCTTAGAAATGCAAACAGAATAATGTTTATGTAAGTAATAATAAGCCTATTTCCCAATAAGACATAGAACAGAGTCATTTTATAAAGTGGTACCAAAAATATTTCAAATTGCTTGAATATCATGAATTTGAGTTACTCCACACACACACACACACACATATATATATATATATATATATATATATATATATATATATATAAGATGTGCTATAGTACTTTTGATACACCCTGTGTGTGCATATATATATATATATATATATATAATAATGGCATCCCAAATTTCCAGGATCCAGTTCTATAAAAGCAGGTAATCTTTACGAACACATTCTTAGTTTGTCTTCTAAGGTCACATGATACATAAGTATTCACAGTACTTGTTTTATTAATCTGATACTAAATAAAGTTAAAAGAAATCGCTATCTGTCTATATTTCTGAGATGAGGTATTATGTACCCTATTCGGACTATTGTCCTCATCTTTGTCGCCATATTTATTACAATGTTTTGGCCATTGTGCACTTCGGCCTTCTTCAGGTGTTTGGAAGCGTGAGTTCAATACCTGGTTAAGGCAATGGAGAACTTGGAGAGGGGAATTAACAGGAGATAACTGGTAACTAACATCCATTAAACATGGAACTAGAACAGTCTACCTCAGCGAAATAAAGGGTTCAGTTCAAAGTTTTCAAACACCTGAAGAAGGCTGGAGAGTACAATGGCCAAAACATTGTGATAAATATGGCAACAAAGATGAGGACAATAGTCCGAAAAATGTAAATAGTGTGAAAGAAATCGATATTCAATTTGAATGTCTGTTGGGACTTAAGCTCAATCCAGACCTCAAGTGAAACTCATACATACAATCCATTACTAAAGTTACTGGAAGAATGTTTGGTTCCCTGTACTGCTCCAGGAAATAGCTGATACCTCTTGTTATTGTCTAACTTTACAAGAGCCAGATCAGACTAAAGATGGACTACTGCAACCACATAAGGCCAGGAGCTGCAAACCCTTCAATTTCCAGTCTCAGTAGACTTCAAAAGCGTCTCTACATCCTTGTGGATGATGAAATATTTTTCCAAGCAACAACCTCTTTACCAAAAATGAAACATCACAAGCATTTTAATGCCCTATTGATATTTCCATGGAAAGTCTTCAGACAAACTATATTCCTGAGTTTCAAAAGTTCTTACCTTCACTAGTAAAATCTGCCATGCCACACACATTGTGGCAAACCACCCTCATTCTCTTTATATTCCATTAGTTAGATAAGTTCCTCTTGAGCAGCTTCTCATAAACCACTTGTTTGTAGAAGTTGACTCCTAAGAGGATGCTTTATTGATCGCTACAATCTTACACTGTCCAAGTCTAAAGTTAACTGTTATCTTTCTTATTTATCCACATAAGTTTTGCTTTTTAATCTGTAATCCTCTACCATGAATGGCTCTTGGACCTTGTACAGAAGTGAACATCATTGTAAAGAAAAAGAGAAATCAATATTCAATAGTATTGAATCAGATTCTATTTTAAAGAAATCAATATTCAATAGTTTTATATCATGTACTATCTTACAGTAGGATGAATTCAAATAATAAAAAAATTGGAATGTAAAAAGCACATCATTTAAACAAAGTATTTATTTATACAAGAAAATCAACATAATATGTACTTATCTTTCAAATTATATGTAACGTCTCTTAGGTTGCCTTAAAAAGTCAAATTGCTAGAAAATAAAAAGACAATTTGTTTTGATTTGCTTTCATTGCTTAAAATGTTATTGTTTTTTTTTGTGTGTTTCCAGGTGATCAACACTGACAAAGACCCAGTTTCATTGCATTACATTGAAAACTTGGACCAAGTTTGGGTGCTTTGCTGGAATTCAGAAGAGGACACAGGCTCAAAGACAATTGTTGTCATCAGAGATGCTTCCAAAGACCAACAGCATCATGCCGTCCACACACAGCCCATTGGAAACAGATTTGACTTGGTAAGCAAGATTCGTTTTTAAAATGTATGTTTTTTTTTAAAAATGTCGACTTTTCACAATAGGCCAAATTCTGAGAAACTACTTAGAGACTCGGTTTTTGCATTCCATCAGAATGGCTGATGCTAGCCTCCAGAAGAGCAACATGTTACACCTTCTTTGTCTCACATGAAGTGGTGGGATTATATTGAATCAATTACTAGATCTGCTTCTAGGAAAGTTGGTTTACTGTCGTGCAAGAATTTTTTTTTTTTTTCTCATCAGAATCCATCTTGCACATTTATAAATCTACCATTCACTCATACATTGAATATTGCTGCCATATCTGGTCTGGTGCCCTTGAGAATTTTGAAGTTCTCAACAAAATCCAAAGGGTCTGATGTTATTGGTCCTAACCTTGAATCTTGATTTCAGGCAGTGATGTAGATTCTCTCTTGTTTTTCTATAGAAAAAGATTTTTAAGAAAAAGATTTCAAAAATTTAAAACTAAAATAGTCCTGGTTTTTCAGTCATTGAATGCTGAATGTTTCCTTTTAAGGAACCAGCTAATATTTAGCCAGTTATGCACCATGCATGATACATGCTTAGGTGATCAGGTATCTTTCAATACATGACTGATGAGGCAGAATTTTTCCCCCACAGTAGGTTGCCATTTATTTCTACAGTAGACCAGTTGCCATCCAAGACTATAGAACATCTGTCTATATCTCTGAGATGAAGTATTATGATTACTTGTATTATTTACATTATTCGGACTGTTATCCTCATCTTCATTGTCATATTCACAACAGTTGTATGCTTTGGCCTTCAGGTGATTGGAATTTTGAACCAAACCCTTTATTTCATCCACTGGGGTAGATTGTTCTAGTTCCACATGCCATGCCTCTGGATGCCCCGGTTATTTCCCTTTAACTCAACTCTCCAAGTTTTGGTTCACCACTGCTGTGGTCTGGTATTGAACTCTCAACTCTTTGGGTCTAGTCAGTGGACAAAGACATTGGTTAAATCAGAAAGGTTGTGAATATGGCAATGAAGATGATGATAACAGTCCAAATAATGTAAATAATACAAGTAACAAAAACCATATGACTTGAAGACTTTCAACAAGGGCAACAACTCAAATGAATAGCACATGTAACACAAAAAGAAAAGGACACAATCAAGATGTTTCACATGAAGAAAAGGTTAGGAAGAAAGCACCAATAAATAATGGAGAGAGAAATCTATTTTTCTGAAAAATTGTTTTAATAGAAAGATTTTGTAAATTTCAATTCAAAATTGGAAATTGCTGTTTAGTAAATTAATGCCAAATGTTTCTTTACAAGGAAACTGCTAATATTACTACTATCGCCCCAAAGATCCTGTTTTTTTCTGATTGGATGATACAGTGTCACTATGACCAATCAAAATGTAGCAAACACCTCTCTGCTATATTGTGCTACCAATACTTTTGCAATTCATTGATTTGTTTTTTTTATGGCTAATCATGGATTTGTGGGATATTCAAGACAAATATATTTTAAGTATAATCGTTTTTTATAAGTTAATATTGCATTATCAATTTTTTAAGAAATAACAATGATTTTTCCAAACAAAATTCTACTATTTAACCCAAAGCTTGAGGAAAAGAGATGGATTCTTACCTTTTTCATGCCCATCACTGGACATACACCCATATAATAATATCATATATAAATATAATATGCTATTTTTTCTTTATGCCTTGTTTATTCAGAATGTATGATATCATTTCTTCTCATTTGGAAATTAACATGATTTCCTGGAAAAGATTGCTTTCTCTACAATTAAGAACAGTCCACCTCCAAGACTGACTACCATCAAAGGCTAGAGAGTCCAGTCTACTCTAGTGTTTAACCCATAGCTGGGAGAAGAAAAGGATTCATTCCTTCCTCAAGGGCATTTGCGCAAAAGTGAACACAACAGACTATGGTGGGATTTGATCTCAGCTTGATTAGTTCACTTCTAGTCAAGTAGGGCATTATTATGGTGTACAGAGTTTGATCCTCCCTGGATGCCCTGTCACTATGGCCTTAAACCAGACCAGTTAATAAATACACTATTTTGCATCAGTAAAGACACAAACTGAATATAGCAAGAAAACTGACATTGAAAAAAATAAAACTGAGGTAAATTTCCTATTGTTTTGCCAGACTCCATTGGGAGAGATTTGTAAATTCAAACTGTAAGCCTAAACTTGAACATCGTTCTCTGTATGATGGAGGATAATTCTGAGAGTCAGCTTTTTGGAGAAAAAAAAAAATTATTTTGCCACAAGACATGATGTGGGTTTATATAAGTTTTTTGTCAAGTGATAAAATCAAAACATATTGAGGCAAAGAAATGTGAGGTTATATATAAAACTATTATTTAAGGTAGATATATCTCAAATAATAATAATTATATATATATTATACACATATATCAAAAAGTAATTATATATATATATATATTATAGTTATAATTATATGTGTGTATATATATATATATATAATAATAATTATAATTATATATTATAACTATATATATATATATATATATATATATATATATATATAATAATAATAATTGTATATTATAACTATATATATATATATATATATAATAATTATATATTATAACTATATATATATATATATATATATATTATAACTATATATATATATATATATATTATAACTATATATATATATATATATATATAATAATTATATATTATAACTATATATATATATATATATATAATAATTATATATTATAACTATATATATATATATATATATAATAATTATATATTATAACTATATATATATATATATATATATATAATTATATATTATAACTATATATATATATATATATATATATAATAATTATATATTATAACTATATATATATATATATATATATATAATAATTATATATTATAACTATATATATATATATATATATATATATAATAATTATATATTATAACTATATATATATATATATATATATAATAATTATATATTATAACTATATATATATATATATATAATAATTATATATTATAACTATATATATATATATATATATAATAATTATATATTATAACTATATATATATATATATATATAATAATTATATATTATAACTATATATATATATATATATATATATCAAATAATAATTATAATTATATATTATATATATATATATATTAAAGATATTTTTATGTTTAACGTTCTTTTTATAGATACAAGTATTTAAGTAAATGCTCTGTTTATAATAAACAGTATTAAATAACATTTACCGGCCTGAATGTCCGAGAAATTTTCATAGTAAAATTCGTCCTTTGACAGGATTCGAACCTGCATCCTATACGGAACCGTCATTTAGCTTGACGTGCCTAACCGTTCGGCCACAAAGGATCGTTCGGTTGGCAAGGTCGAATTTACTGCTTATAAACTTCAATCTTCCATGAATCTCGTACATTCATAACTGCTCATGGCGTATCAAATGTAAACAAATGACGTCATACATTAAGAAATGGACAAAGTCCGACAATTTGTGGCCGAACAGTTATCTCCTGTTAATTCCCCTCTCAAATTTCTCCACCACCTTAACCAGGTATTGAACTCACCTCTCTTTGGGTCTTGTCACTGAATCTAACTAACGCCTTTATCCACTGTGCCATGTGTCCTTGAGGACATCTGTTTATGAATTTCTGGGTATTATAAACAGCATTGATGAAAGAAGAAACCTCTGTGACACCATTCTCAATAGGAAGGTTAAGAATCTCAAACCAAGGGGTATCTTGAGGAAAGTCACAAAAGGAATCCCAATTGGTACAGTGGGAAAGTCTTGTGAATAGGAGATTCCTTTCTTATAGATTATGCCTAAGAAATATTAACAGAAACTACTGCATGATCTCAATAGCCAATAGAACAGAGTTGTTATGCCTTACAAAAGCGAGGTAAGGAATAACTTTAGTAATGAAGCATATTGGTCAAATTTATTCAGAAAATGTGTAGGGAAATCTACTATAAACATAATAATTTTGTGGGTACAAGTATTTGTTTAAAGACCAGATATATATGTTCAGTGAAATTAATGTCTACTGGCCTTGAGATCAACAGTAGTAATAGGGGATGCACATTTCATTTATTAAGACTTTTAATCTCTAGACCAGTAGACATTAATTTCATAGTTTAAAAAAGAGGTCTGGCTATATTTCTGAGATGAGGTATTGTAATTATTTACACTATTTACATTGTTTGGACTGTTGTCCTATTTGTTGTCATGGCAACAAAGATGAGGGAAACAGTCCAAACAATCGAAATAGAAATATAAACAAATAAAGAAAAAAAGTCCAGGAAAGGAAAAAAAAAAAGAAAGTTATTTACATTGTTTGCCTTGTTATCCTCATCTTTGTTGCCATATTCACGTTTCAGCCATTTTATACGCCAGCTTTCTTCAGGATCTGTCTATATTGTTGAGATGTGTTATTGTAATTATTTACACTATTTACATTGTTGCCATATTCACAATGTGACAACAAAGATGAGGACAACTGTCCAAACAATGTAAATAGTGTAAATAGAAAAGGAAGTCTATTGAAACACATTAAATATAAGGTTTCAAATAATAAGAAATACAAATACGTGTGTGTTTAAAGATATTAATTCATTTCTAACCAAGACTTCTTCCCAAAAGAATGAAAAAAAAAAATTAGTGACACAAACAACCATAAAGAAAGAAAATATTTCTGAAAGAAAAAAAAAAGGATTAATTTTATTTTAAAATAAAATATTTCCTTCTTCAAGATGAGTTTGTATTAAAGCATCTTTCCTGAAGCAAAATATACTTCCACCCATAGCTCAGTTTTTTTTTAATCATTTCACCAGAGCAAGTCATTAAAGCCAGTAAGACACAAGGGGTTGCTGAGCATTGTGTAATTATCAAAGGGGTGGGGCACAGACCGGTGCCAGTACGTGAACTATCGGCTACCAGTCTGCGGCGAGTGTTCAGACTATGCTGAGGAATTATTTGTAAATATTAAGGTTATATAATTTTTGTTTTTGTGTTAATAAAAAGCTTATTTTTTTATTACTTTTTATATGATTTTTTTTATTGAATTATTTTTTTTGCAAAATAAATAGAAAATAAAAAATAGTCAACTTTTATTCATTATATATATCATTTCTGGTGCAAATTAATATTGCCATGAAACATTAAAGGTACGGGACACATTGAGAAAAAAAAAATGCCGGTCAGCCATATCAGATAGTTTGAGAAGCACTGCATTAGAGAATACGAAAAAAATATACTATTAAGGAAAGAAGATGATAAAAGAATTAAGACGATATAAGATAGCAATTGGTATTGTATTTAAATTTTTGAAAATCAAAGTTGTCAGGGATGCAACAAGCCGGAGAGTTCCACAAGGGAGAAGTGTGATAGAAGAAACTGTTAGCATAATTATATTATCATAGTAACAGGACTGAATATCTAATGACTAAAATATCATTGAAAAAGTTTGGTTATACATACAGGTACCGTAGTGTCACAATTTGGTACATTCTTCAGTTCTGTTCGCTATATTTATCTTCATTATCTTTTATTTTTAGGTGAAAAAGATGTTTCTACCTCCAACCAACACTTTGCATCCAACCTTCCGTTTTGGCTATGTTATGCACAGTGGTCAGCGTGGCCTCTTTAAACTGGACATTGAGGGAATGAAATATATGAAGAACATTGACCTTAACCAATACAAGTGCGAACCCGAAAACCTTGCCTTTATCCCACTTGGTAAGTTCACAATGAATTCTTTTTCCCTTTAATGGTGAACATTAATTCATTATTATGAAATGTAGAAAGGGTCCAGTAAAATCAAAAAACAAACTCATCAAAGGAAAATTCCTTTTCTATCACAACAGTTTCTCTATTCATTCAACTCATCAAAAATTCCAGTGGGGAAAATATTGGACATCCACATTGTGCTTGATTTAGCAATATTGTTATTTCCAAATCATAAAACATTTTTCAAATGTACCCATTTTGAGATCATTAATGATGTAAAAAAATAGTTAATTTATACAAGTACAAAAATTTAAATAACGAAGAAGTGTTTTAACAGAAAGTGTGACAGTGAAATGCAAAGTCACATCGGGATGGCAAAAAGTATCTTCCAAAAGCTAAACCAATTATTAAGCCACAGGAAAATCTCATCAGGAACAAAGATTACTGAACTGTTACATGATATCAGTCTTCCTAGAAGGCAGTGATGAAGAAGAGACTTGAGACAACAGAGATGTGGTTCCATAGAAGGATGCTGAGAATGCCATGGACTGAACATATGAGCAATGATATAGGTTTAGAGAAAATGAAAAAAAAAAGACTTATACTTAGCAACAGAAAGAGAAAGCTAAAATTTCATTGGCACATAATAAGGAAAGAGGGCTTAGTAAATTTGACACTCACAGGATATTTTGAAAGCAAGAGGGGCAGAGGAAAGTAGTGTAGTAATTGTAAGAGTAAACAGAGCTTAAGACAACAGTAAGAGTGCTATGCTTTATTCAACTAAATGAAACTCAGCTAAAAAAGAAAAATAGGAGTTAAATAGACAACTGGGGCAAGGCCATTGCTTGTACATGGTGAACATAGGATACTACTACAACTACTGCTACCACAAGCACATAACCTAGCTAACAACTTTGTGTAAGTAGGTTGTATAACAAGGATTAGGGGAGATACCAAAAAAGACAAAATTCAGTAATAGCTACAAAGGACAAGCAATTGTGGAGAGCCATGATCACTCATGTCCTGAAGTGACACAACACAGAAAAAGAAATTTCCAGAACCTTCAGTTCTTCCAAGATGGTATAAATGACTGGTATTATTGCTTATGGAAGGGACTTGATATTGATGGAGTTTATCTGTTAATTAATGAGTATACTTAAAAATGTTTACTTTTAATTCTATTTTTCCACAAAATGACTCCCCCGAATTCCATATTTGTACTTTCTTTCTCATCAAATCTATAAGGTTGATATGAAGACAATTATTGTTCTATTTGGTTTAAAGACACTGATGGCAATTTCTCATAGACACTGCCATTTGGGTTCTGATGAGATTTCGTCTGCAGTGCAGTCTAAGATGAATGTCAACATGAAACACGTAATTCAAAGAAAACAGATCACAAAATAGGCTGTACTGGTGCTACACAATCACAAAGAACTGTATGAAGTAACAGAAACTATATCTCTCAATGACTTGCAACAGCTAAAATGGATATCACCTTTAAGTCAAAGTAAAAATAATGACATAATCAAGAGGCTGACATTCCACATGACTTCAAATAAAAGGTTAGAAAGGAAATCCCCCATCAATACTGGCACACTTGAGAAAGCTATTTTCCTGAAGAGATTGTTTTAAGAGAAAGATTTTAAAAATCTCAACTGACAGCAGTACTGGCTGCTTGGTCAATGAATGTGTAAGGTTTCCTTATAAAGAAACAGCAATTATTACCATTATCATAAAATCCCCTCCTAAATCATTGTTCACAAAGCCAAGTTATTCTTCTGAATATATTCATGTGTGTTTACACACACAGAATTATTAAAAATAGTACAAGCTCCTTGGTTAATGAATGCTGAATATTTCCTTATAAGGAAATGGCTAATATTACCATTTCCACTGTATGCTGTTGTTTTGTATGTCTACATTTGTTTGAAAATAACACTAAGCACCAGGCACTGATATTTCATTGTCTTAAATAATATATATATATATATATATATATATATATATATATATGGTGCGATGGATAAATTGTCATCTAAATTAAGCATTAATGAAAATGACACTGATATTTAATTTTAACAGATATATTTACCAAAATTACACAAAAATATCTTAAAATATGAAAGAAAAATTTATTCAATAAAACTGCCATTGGCTTCAACCATGGCCTCCAACTAGAAGCAAGTGACAGAAAAAAGTCGACACAGCTGCATCAATACAGCCAGCCTCATGTTTGCATTTGTCAGACAAACAGCTGCCGAGGATAAAGACTGAAAAATCAGACTGACCAGCTGAAGTTTTCCATTCTCCTAAGTGCAGAAAGATCTGTACCAGAGATGTATGCCCACTTTCAAGCCTGAAGTTGACTGACAGACAATTCTTCCTTGATCCAAACAAACAAGGAACAAGCCATGAACAATTCAGGGTTGCTAAAAATATGTGAAAATTTGGACAGCACATTCAAACTGAATGTAGAAAAAACTTTTGTATGGAAGCTTAAAAGGAAAAAAACAGACTTAGTATTGCTCTGATGCAGATGATAGAAACTAGGTATAGTTTTGTAAATTTTCTTTTTTTAATCCTGGTCAAAGTTTTAAAACTATTGAATAACATCTCATTGATAAGGAATCTCAGTAATTGTTGAAGCTCTTTACTGTGTTGAAAGATTAATCCGCAATCAGTCAATTCACGATTGTTAAGTGGCAGAACTTTTGATACACTACCCAAAATGAATGTGATGACTTGTACGGTCCAACGTCTTTAATCTGGCATCGTTGGAACCACAGAAAATGTTGGATAACAGAAATCACCACTAAAGGAAACCTTATGTAAATATAATCTTGCCAGCTCATTCCACATATATACATTACTGTGTTATCAAAGGTAGAAGAAGCTTAAAAGAGGAAATAAAACAAACACTAATGCTTCCAAACAAGGTTTTTTTTATTGTTTCGGGTAATACAAAGACTAAAAACAAAATATTTTCTATACTATATACCAGTTAAATAAAAGAAATGAGCATGACCATGCCCTCTTTGCTGTTGCAGAAAATTCTAAAAAATGTGTCTTACTACTCTCATCCTCACTCAACAAACTAATGGTGGCCAATTAAAAAAAAAAAGATTAAATAAAAGAATGAACCAAGGGAATTGCTGAACCAACAGTTACTGGATTAAAGAGGTCAGAGTGTAAAAGTTATTCTTTTCAAAATTTGAAAAGCCTAGGGCAAGTATTAATTTAAACTGACATTAAAAGTTCTGTTGGAAGGTTTTTCACTTTCTTGGGTGATCTAATAATAATAATTTGTCTTTTTCCTTCTCTCCCACTCTCCTTTTCTTCTGTATCCTTGTCTTTTTCCTTCTCTCCCAGTCTCCTTTTTCTACGTATCCTTGTCTTTTTTCTTCACTCCCACTCTCCTTTTCCTCCGTATCCTTGTCTTTTTCCTTCACTCCCACTCTCCTTTTCCTCCGTATCCTTGTCTTTTTCCTTCTCTCCTACTCTCCTTTTCCTCCATATCCTTGTATTTTTCCTTCTCTCCTACTCTCCTTTTCCTCCATATCCTTGTATTTTTCCTTCTCTCCCACTCTCCTTTTCCTTTGTATCCTTGTCTTTTTCCTTCTCTCCCATTCTCCTTTTCTTCCATATTCTGGTTTTTATTCACAGCCTTCCCATTTCTAATCTCATTTCCTCCCTGTCTTTTTCTATTCCGTCTACTAAACTTTTTTGACAAATCTGTACAGGAATGTTTTTATGTTGCAGTGGTTTTAATTGATTTAATTTAGGTTCATTTTATTTGAAATTATTGTGTGAAATATGTACAGGACCAACATTCCAAAATACAGTAAACCTTTGAAAAATTAAGAAATGCCTTTGTTCTTTGCTTTTGTCAGTAACAAAATACAATAGGAAGTTCAGAGTTGAGAGATTAGGCATTGCTTGGTCCATCAATATAACTACTAACCAATCAGAAGACAGGAGGAGACAGCTTTTCTCATGGGAAATAATTATGGACTGTTCAATTTATTTTTGAACTGTTCAGATCTTAAATAATTTCCTCTTCTGCCACTGACTATAGATCGGTGTTCTTTTGGTATTATGGTTTTTCAGGATATTTTTTTAAATTATTTAACTCCAGGCAAGGCAATAAAGCCACTAGGATGAAAGAGGTGTTAAAGAATATAAAAAAAAAATACTATTAAGGAGAGAGGAATAAAAGAATAATAATTTATTAGGTTGGTGCAAAAATAATGACGTAATCATGTCGTTTTTTGACGTATTTTTTAACGTCAAAAAACGACATTATTATGTCATTATTTTTGCACCAACCTAATACAAGATATAAGATAACGATTGACATTGCATTTAAATTTTTGAAGATCAAATTTAGAATCTTTGTTGGAACTTTTGAGCTGATCAATATGTCTTGCCCAAGCAATGATTGATTGATTTGTTTGTTTGTTTATCTGCAGATCAACTCGTTATGTGTCATTTAATGGCAAACTTATTTTCCTTGGGAGCTTTGAAATAATAAAAATAGGATATATTTATTCTGTTTTCACAGTTGAATACATGGTAGATGATGCTCAGCTTTTGTGCATATACATGTGTGTTGACATAAAACATATCACCATCTCTAGTAATTATGTGGTTTTGAAGTTATATTTTGGAATACAGTTTGATTTCTTTAAGAAATTGACGAAAGCATCCTTTCATATTGGTCGTTTGATTGGCTGAATTTGTTTAGCAGCATATCAACCTCGATGGGTTATTTAATGCTGAAATCAGTGTAATAGGGAGGCAATTGTGAGCCTTCAACCACAGATAAAATTGTATTGTTTGTAATTCTACTATAAATAGGTATTGCTGGCCCTTTTTATATAAAAATGTATTGCTGATTTTAATATAAAAATGTATACTTTTTTATTGTTTGGGGTTCACTATTTATCGATAGCTGGGACATTAATAGGTGCTACCACCCTGGGTCAAGGTGAACTTGGGAAAAACAGCAATTAAGAGATTTCCATGCTCCACAAAACCTTGTTGCAAGACAGTTATGCATTTTCCAATTTGTCGCGGGTGTTACTAACGTCAGTATTTGAAATTGGGAATAACACGCTGTCTTCTGAAAATCCCACAACAAAGATGGCGGACTTGGTATGTGAGTCCATGTAAGGAAATGGAAAGAAACAAGAACCAATATATATGTACAAACAAATGATAATGTATGAACAAGAAAGATATACAAGTGACAATGACCTGTGTAACAAAAGAATCTGAAAACCGTTTAAGTTCAAATATGTAACGTGGTAAATGTGTGTGCATACACGTGTTGTCTATATGTGGTTTGTTCATGTGTTTTCCAAAGGGAACACATTCTCTGCAAGAGATTTACATGTTGACTTGTAAGTAGAAAATTTAAGAAGAAAGTGAGAAAAAATATTACTGGTATTTATAGCCTAGAGAGCATCCTCTAGTAGTGGTTTCAAAACATTAGGAGGTGGTAACCCATCGACCTCGAATCTCCTGATCAGAGGCCATGTTGCTGGATGTAGTTTATCGTCATACCCAGGACTCCCCAAGCAACAAAGGAAAAGGATGGTACCAAGTGTTATTTTAATTTACTCCATGATAATCTCCAGCTATTTGCCATCTCATTTATAGAGGTTGTGTGAAACATATCTACAAAGGGACACATAGTATCTTGAAGGTTTTCTTCTGAATTAGTAATTGTATGTGTACAAATATTTTATTTTTATATATATATATATATATATATATATATATATATATATATATATATATATATATATATATATATATATATGGCATGGTGGAGTAATGGATAACGCCTTGGATTGAGGAAATGGAGAGCCGTGTTCGAATTCCAGTCAAATCCATTACATTCACTTACGTGCTAATACCCTTGGAAAGGGTGTGAATCCTCTTCTTCTCCCTCCAGCTATGGGTAAATAACAGGATAGACTGGGTTCTATAGCCTTGGATGGTAACTTGTCTAAGAGAAGGACAACTCTGAATTCAAAACCTGCGGAGTGTCGTTTGGGGATCTTGTGGCACGTAGTGCACCAGGTCTCTGTATTCAGCACTTCAAAAAGTGTGGATGGTCCTGCACGAAACCTTCACCACTATAATCCAATCTCATGTGCTGTTGTTGGACTCTCAGTTTCCTAGGAACTGATCTGCTTGACCCTCATATGTTGAATTCAACGGGAGAGTTGAGTGTGTATATATATATATATATATATATATATATATATATATATCTATATAGGGGAAATGTATGGTGGAAAAATTTTCTTGTGACACATTTTGTTCTTTAGGACTTTATCAGACTAAATTTGTTATACTGGTGCGACTACAGATGTGCATGAAGGAGGGATGCTGGGAATTTTAATCTTTTTTTTTAAATCTAGGTGATTTTATTTAGATCCTTTTTTTTTGTGTTTCTCAAATGAAATCAAAAACATGTCACAAGAAAACTTTTTCCACTGTGTCATACATTTTCCCCAAATATTGATCTTGTGTATATATATATATATATATATATATATATATATATAGAGAGAGAGAGAGAAATTTTCTTACATATCCCTTTATTATCTCTACTGAATGACTAGGTGACATTTTTTTTTCTTTTTCTCTCTTTGTACAGGTGGCCACATTGTGATTCAGTGCCTTGCCAATGAAGAAAATGGAATGCAGTCCCTACAGCTGATCTTAGACTACATTACTGATAAGGTTATTGCCAATTCCACAACTGCTGGAATTCCCTATGTGTCACCTGATTCACAACACATGGTCAATGTGAATAAACATGATGGACTGCTCACCGTGACTAAAATCACAGAAGATGGTAAGTCTGTTTTTTGCTGATTCATGTGGAGCAGAAGCATTTGTGTACATCTTTGTTTTTATTTTTATTATTAGTATTTTAGTTTTGTTTGGACTTCCCCAGCCAAATTATCATTGTCAAAAACCCAATAAATTTCTTTATTCTAAGTCATTTTTTTCTATATAAATAGGTTAGTGGCATACTAGGGAAAGTAATGATTATCCTGGAAAGGGCTAAGATTTGTTTTTTTTATTAATATTATGTTACGTGTTGACATTGATAGAATATAAAGAGGTTAATTAGTAAGTGTTACCTGATGGAGTTATAAGTTGAATTTTGGGCCAAAATTTTTACTGTATAATGTTTGATCTATGGCATTCATTGAGCTGACAGTTATAAGTCGGATGATCTAATGGATTCACTGAGAAGTGTTTGTGTAAATACATGTATCAAAATTGAAGAACCAAAGTGATATTTTCACCTAAAAATTAAAAATATAAATAAAACCCAGCAAGAAAAAAAAAGCAAAAATTATTTCTCATCTTCTAACAATAAATGAGTAGGTCTAAGAAAGAACAAGATATCCTTAGATGTAGACAGCAGAATGAGAAAAATATACCCGCACTAGATTGAATAAAGGGTTCAGATAAAAATTACCCGAAGCCTACCCAGATTGACAGACACCTGATGAAGGCCAGTGGAAACAACAGCTGAAACATTGTGATATTAACAACAAAGATGACAAAGTTAGTCTGACTGTAAATAATAACTCCTCCTCCCAGAAATTACATTTAAATGTAGCTTTATATGTACATATACTAATCCATCCTTCTCAGGAATCTCATTAAATGATTTTTGAACATAGATTTACAGGAAGAAGAAAAGAAAAAGATTAATTTATTGATTTCCTCTTTGAATGCAATATCCCATACGTGTGTATATGATCATGGCTCTCTATAGAGTTTTTTTTTTTTTTTTTTTTTTTTAATTTAATTGTGAGTTGTCATACTTCTGGAGAAATGTATTAGAGCGGTTTCTCACCATTTTCTCCAGAGTTTTGAATTCAGAATTGTACTTCTAGACTGATTGCCATACCATACCAGGAAATAGCTTTAGAGGAGGATGAGGAGAGAGGGAAGAATATGCTTTCTTAAGTGATTAAGAACATATGTTTAAAATTGAGCGAGGTGCAAAGTTTTGTTAAAAAATAACACCCTAACAAAGCTGTTGCAAGCCGTGTATTGTTAACATGTTCAATGACAATGCCTTGTCACATTTCAAGCAAATTTTAAAAGCAGAGGCAAAAAACAACCTTCTCTGAACAGGATCATTATTATCAGGTTGAATTTAAATATAGACCCCATGTTATTAAAAATTGGATCATTATTATCTGGTTGAATGCAAATACAGACCCCATGCTATTATTAACTTTCAAACATCTTTATTGATTTAAACCCAACAGCTCTCCTTATATACAGCCTCTATCCAGTTGGATAGATTTTTTTTTCTACCTATTTGCTATCCCTCGATACATTTGACATCTTTGCCTTTAAGAATCCTTCATCTGAATCTGCACTAAGTTTTCCAAGTTTTAATCAGTTCCTTTAATGTCCTTTCAGACTGATAAGTTTTTAATTAATGCCTAATCTACAGATTGAACTTTGAACTCTAAGAATTGGCATCAATGTTACCATATTTTAGTCCACTAGTTCCATAGGATTCTGGTCTAAATTGTGCATGAAATAATAACACTTCATCTTAGAATTTCAGACGGTATTTCTCTCAAACTGCCATTCTTTCTTTGAGGAGTGCTGGTCATTTTGCTGTCTTTGTAGTAATTCTTTTTTTCTTTTCTTTTAGGAAAATTTGGCTACAGCTTCACTCTGACAACTAACGGTCCGATTGATGATATTAGCTTCTTCCATTCTTCAAGGAAAAGTGGATATGACTTGTACTTGACGTCTGCCAAACGCAATGATGTCATCTATGTCAATCTGGAGACGGGCAAAATGGAAATCATTGAAAGTAAGCCTTCACAATATGAATTATTTTAACTACCATTTGTTTATGGGCTTTTTTTGTTTTTTGTTTAGCCACATATCAACCTCAATGAGGTATTTAATGCCAAAATCTAAATATTTTGTTTGTCATTTTTTTGTTTGGTGGTGGGGGGGATAATGTTTTGTTTTTTTTAGTGTTACAAGTCTTACCTAGCTGGGAGGAGAACAAGTGAATTCATACCTCTTCCAAGGGTATCTGCATGTAAGAGAATATAACAAACCTAACTGGAATTAGAACTCTGCTCTCTGATTAAAAATTCTGAGCCATTATCTATTATACCAACTGCTCATCCAAGTTTACAGAACCTGATGGCATTTGTTTAGATTAAAATTTGAAAATCATTCAATGCAAGCTGAATTCATTTTTTCTTTTACTATTGTTGACCCAATACAAGGCCTTTGTGCCACTCAAAGTAGAGTTTTACTGAATGGTGATAGGATGTTGAAAGTGTGTACAAAGAGGGAGCAGGGGTTGCATTCAGGACTGGATTATGATCTGTTGGGGCCTCTAAGTTCATGAAATTATGGGACCTTCTCAGATGGAGCCACTCACAAACCTGCCTGAATCAGTCTTTAACAACACTTACAGAGCTTGAAGTAAACTTATTGCAAATTCTTTAAATAAACTGGAATGGCTATCTTTTGTTTGTCAATAAAAAGATTCTTTATGAAATACCACTATTTTATTATTTATCGCAAAACAAATTAGCACAATACAACCGAAGTAAAAAAAAAAAAAATTTTATAGCCAACATTATAACCAAATCTTATGTTGCAGCCTATACTAGGCCTACAGGATAATCCTGACCTGGTTGTGTATCATAAGCATAAGTAGGATAGATAATCTTTGAACTTTGACTTGAAAACTTTAAGACTATAGGAATCAGAAAAGGATCTACAAGGTGGTCCAAATATAATTTTCTACTTCAATGCTCTGTCAGGTATTATCAAGGAGAGAGTTTCACATGAACAATACCAGAATACCTATCAGTTGAAGGATGCTGTTTGGAGAGCCTTTACAACAATCAACAATGCACAGTTTCATAAAATATCACACAGGACATGGTGCCACATCATTTTGTGCCGCAAAAATGGTGGTGTCCATACAGACCTTCTCAATGTGTGACAGCATCAATGATAATGAATAAACTAAATCCAGTACATGTGCTTTGTATTACTTGTTCTATTGCTCTCATTACCTTTTTGGTAAGAGGGTGACAAGACTTTCGGACCACAAACTTAATCCTTACCATTACAATATGAAGAGAAGGAGTTTTAGTAGGCCCAGTGAACACAGCATGGAGGGTATTGAGCTGTGTTGGGTCAGGACAGAATTGGTAGAATCAAGAAATGTAATTTGCCCAAATATTTTCCTTTTTTTATCATTTCACTCCTAGCAAGGCGATAATGTCACTAAGTCACAAGGGAGTTACCTTCTGCCATTAAAAAAAAGAGGTAGAACAGTGAGAGGCTAGCAAAATGTTATCTATAAGGAAGGGTTTGAAGGGTAAAAAAAAAATAAGTCACCTATGCAAATGACTTTGAACTCTGTCAAGAATGGAAATTGACTATTGGATAACTGCAGCCCAGATGCAACAGCAATACTCCATTTATAGTCTGATCTGGCTCTTGTAGATATAGAGCATGTCAGAAGCATTCAGATACTTTCTGGAAAAATACAAGGAACCGACCATTTTTTTTCAGCAATGAACTGTGTATATAAGTTCCACTATGAACTTGAGCTCCAACAGACTCCATGGAAGTAGTAAGACATGTCCTAGCTGTAAAGGTTTGAACTGGTGTGCCTGAAGGATAGGGCTTATCTTAGCAGTTACTATGTAAATAGCAATAGAGTAGTAATAGGCTTACAATGTTGCATCTGTGGTAAACAGATTGCAGAATGGAAAGCCTTCCCTCCACAAGATTGATTTTCTGGTTGCTTTTTAGAAAGATTAACAATTATTATTTGGTTTTCTTGCATCGTTCTTTGATGCTTGTTATTAAATCTTGTATTGTTTATTCTACTGTCAGAAACTGGAAAAGCTACCTTAGCATTGTGGCAAAAGAAAAAAAGGGATGAAAAATGAATAAAGATTTAATAATCACAATTTACGGATTTATGGGTGTTGACAACTGGTGTTTATTCCTTATCTCATGCCTATCCCTGTTTTGTTGGATGTCCCTTGAGCATTTCTTATCCGCCCTAACCCAATCATGTTTTCTTGCATCCCCACCTTCCAACCTGCCTTACCCAAATCTCAGAGAATAGAGAGAGAGAGAGAGAGAAAAAAGAAAATAAAAATGAGAAAGAAAGAAGTTGGTGAAAAGGGGGATGGAAAGAAAGAAGAAATGGAAAGAATGAAAAGGAATGAAAGAAAAAATGGAAAGAATGAAAGAAAAAAATGGAAAGAATGAAAGAAAAAATGTAAACAATGAAAAGGAATAAAAAATGAAAAGAAATGAAAAATGAAAAGGAATGAAAGAAAAATGGAAAGAATGAAAAGAAATGAAAAAATGAAAAGAAAGAAAAAATGAAAAGGAATGAAAGAAAAAATGAAAAGGAATGAAAGAAAAAAGGGAGAGAATGAAAAGGAATGAAAGAAAAAATGGAAAGTGAAAAGAAAAGAATAAAAAATGAAAAGGAATGAAAGAAAGAATGAAAAGGAATGGAAAGAAAAGAATAAAAATGGAAGAAAAAATGGAGAGAATGAAAAGGAATGAAAGAAAAAATGGAAATAATGAAAAGGAATGAAAGAAAAAATGGAAAGAATGAAAGAAAAAAAAAGGAATGAAAGAAAAAATGGAAAGAATGAAAAGGAATGAAAGAAAAAATGGAATGAAGGAAAGAATGAAAAGGAATGAAAGAAAAAATGGAAAGAATAAAAAGGAATGAAAGAAAAAATGGAAAGAATGAAAAGGAATGAAAGAAAAAAATGGAATGAAGGAAAGAATGAAAAGGAATGAAAGAAAAAATGGAAAGAATGAAAACGAATGAAAGAAAAAATGGAATGAAGGAAAGAATGAAAAGGAATGAAAGAAAAAATGGAAAGAATGAAAAGGAATGAAAGAAAAAATGGAATGAAGGAAAGAATGAAAAGGAATGAAAGAAAAAATGGAAAGAATGAAAAGGAA
Source organism: Acanthosepion lycidas (assembly GCA_963932145.1). Lineage (NCBI taxonomy): Eukaryota > Metazoa > Mollusca > Cephalopoda > Sepiida > Sepiidae > Acanthosepion > Acanthosepion lycidas. The sequence goes on along the minus strand of OZ010589.1, from coordinate 91,850,406 downwards.
TGAAAGAAAAAATGGAAAGAATGAAAACGAATGAAAGAAAAAAATGGAAAGAATGAAAAGGAATGAAAGAAAAAATGGAAAGAATGAAAAAATGGAAAGAATGAAAAGGAATAAAAGGAATGAAAGAAAAAATGGAAAGAAAGAAAAGAATGATGAAAATGAGATGGAAGGGAAGAATTATTTCAATGTAAAAGCTTCCTTTTTGTCTCCCTTTTCTTTAAAACTTCCTCATTGCTCACATGTTCAGTCCACTGTATTCACAAATCTCCTCTTCATCTGTGAAGGGATTGCATTAACCACCATGTTGATTTTTCTTTGACATTTTTTTTTTTTTTTTTCAGGATCTCATATATTTATGCATAAAATTTGATCAATTTGTCAGTAGTTCTTTGCCACTTAACACCCAAACTTTATTGATTTTAATATTTCTCTATAGTTTCCTGTCAATTTTAATATTTCTTTATTTTTCTTTCTTTCTTTCCATTCAACCAGATGTGGGTCACAACAGTGAAGAGAAATCATGGCCATGGCTGGAATCGCAATGGCCAATCATCAGTGGAAATGTATTTAGCGAGTATTTGCTGACCTCAACCAAGTCGTCCGTTGTCATAATCAATGGCCACATGCGTGATGTGCAGTGTGAGTTTAAGGATCTAAAGAAGAGTGATGTGGCTGTCTTTGCAGAACCTTACAAAGCCTGAGAAAGAAATATAACCGCTGGTCAAAAATACTTTCTCTCTTCCTTCCTTACCCTGTCATGAGCACAACCTACCCCACTACTTTCTACTCCACACCAATTTTCCCTGACCACCACAATCTTAACAAGCTGACACAATAGAGGTCAGTGCATTGAATTTTTGACCAACCAACTAACCCTTAACTTGGGTCAGATATTATTTGCCCCCTACCCCCCCCATATCAGTCTATTAGGTTGGTGCAAAAATAATGTTGTTTTCTCACATAGTAACTTATGTGAGAAAACGACATTATTTTTGCACCAACTTAATATTTATGCTTTTTATGACCAAGAGTCCCTTTTCCATTCCCAAAATTTCTGGTTAAACTTTTGCACTGGCAGGAATAATGACTTTGGCCAGTGATGGTCAGTTGCCTAGTGCCAGAACTAAAGTATTTCTTTCCTCATCCTGCGGTCCTTTACCCACGTTCTTCATGCTATGGCTGCTGTGTTAAAAAGATACGGAACTGTCACAAACTATGAAGGAAAAAAAAAAGATATATAGAGAATCAAAGAAAAATGAAAAGAAAAGCAAAACAATGCTGCTTGAGTGGCATGTGTGTGTGTGTGAGCCTGTTGTGTGTATGTATGTATGTGTCTGTTGTCATTGTTTTTTTGTTGTTGGTGTTGTTCTGCAGTATAGGTGCATTGCAGAGAAATGCTTTGTCTACAGGTGCATTGCAGAGAGAACTGCAAAAGAAAAAAAACAAAAAAAAAACAATGTTGGTTTTTCTTAAAGTTTTTAACAGGTTGTTGCATGCTGCTGCTGCCGTTTCTTCAAGGAAAACAAAACCCTTAAATAATGAAACTGTCTTTGCAAAAAAGAAAAAGTACTTAGAAATATATATAAAAAGAACTTATATATATATCACATGCACACACACTGATAAAAATATAGTTTTAAGGTTTGCTGTATTTATGGGTTAAAAGTGCTCAGTATCAGGGATAGAATGTATGTAAATATAAAAATGGATACTGAGGTCAACACAGTGGTGACAGTTCGTTTCATGCTTGAACACAATCTTAAGGACAACGGCCTTAAGATTACATGCAACAGACTGTCGGCACTGACCTCAGAGTCCACAATAAATTTTAATTAAAGACAACATAAGAATATTTATTTTTGGTTCATTCAGGTTGTTCATCAAAGATTACAAAACTTTTTAAAATGGTGGCTTTTCTTAATAAATCTCTATACTTTGCCTTTAATGAAGTTCCTGAAGGAAGAAAGGACATTGCAAAATTTTGTCATTTCAAAATTGGGAGGTACATTTTTCTTTAATAGGACTTTTTGGTCTGAGCGAGCTGATATTATTTTCGCTGTACAAGAAATTAAATAAAAACAAGAATGTCAACTCTAACATAATTTTTAGTGGGTACCTATATTTCAGTAGATGCTCTGTTTATTTTTTAACCAATATTTTCTCTACTGGCCTGAACATAAGATTTACTGATTTTCAGGCCAGTAGATGAAATAAAATACTATTTAATAAATAAACAGAACCTATACTCAACTATGGATATCCACTAAAAATAATGTTTAAAGTAATAAAAATATGTTGGATTAATAAATAAAAATCTGTTATATATATATATATATATATATATATAAATCCATATATGTTTAATGGTCAGAGTTGAATCACACCAGGAAACATTCGTATTAAAAATCGCTCAATACATGTATGAAAAAAACAAAATAAAAGTAAAAATAGTATTAGTTTGGTGCAAAAATAATGTCGTTTTTTCATATCTGAGAAAACGACATTATTTTTGCACCAACCTAATAGGGCTTTTAACTTTAACCAACCTAATAGTTAGGGCTTTTAACTTTAAAAATCAAAACCAGGTGTTCAGTTGAATCTGCTATCTTGGTCTCAACCTTACAGTAGCCTCAGGTGATTTTTATAAAAAAATTACCTGAGGATAACATAAGGTTGAAACCAAGTTAGTGGATTCAACTCATCTTCTGATTTTTAAAGTGTGTGTGTGTATGTATATATATATATATATATACATACATACATACATACATACACACCAATTTTCTTTCATCACTCGTAGGCACAAACTTCTTTTTTCTATGTTTTACCTGGCAGCAATATAGCATGGTTAGTCTTATCAACTTCAGTTTTAGCATGAGACAGAATTATAGATATTGATATAGATGTTGTTTTCATAATATAGTATGTTAAAACAACAGACTTTCATTATTTTTCTCTCCTCAGGCGAAAATTCTTAAGTTTAGGAAAGGATTTAGACAGATTTGATGCCAGTACAACAAAGTGAAATGAGAACAAACGATTCTTATAATATAATACTTTTTTTTTTTTTTTTTTTGCATGTCAATTTGTTTAAATCAAAATCATTACAGAATTGTTAAATCTCATTTCTGTAACAAATAACATGCCTCCCCTATGTCTAAGATATACAATCCTACATTTTCAAGGCAAGCAGATACATCCTCCTTACTTCGATCCTAAAGTCCCTGTGCTATGCAAATTGTTATCAATATAATTAAAAATCATAAGCAAGAACTGATGACAGTTGCAATAAAAAAATTCTTTGGAAACCAAGATTATTTATATTATCTAGAATAGCAATAAAAATAATTTTTAATTTATTAAACTTCTTTTCCTACTTGATATATCACAGCAACATATATATTAGCCTAATTAACAGAACTACGTATTGAATTAATTAACAGGTGTCACTTTTATCTATTAGTCATATTAAATACATTACCTTAAATTTGTTCTATACTAAAAAATTAAAATATGTAATCTGAAATTGTTTAGAGACATTTGTATTCTTTCTATGTGTTGTATCATTTCAGGTTATAATCAATCATGGCTCTCCCCCTCCCTCTATCCCTTGCAGCTTACAACAAGTTCCTTCCCTCTGCCACCTCCCTAAGACCACATTCTGTCAGGGGAAGGTGACATTTGTATAAAAATCTTAAAATGAACTTTGTTTGCAACAGTCATATATAAGAAAATATATTCTTAAATAGCATAAACTTTGTAGAAACAGCAGCAGAAACAGAGTTAGGTTCTATATTGACAGCAACTCGGTAAAAAAATAATAAATTAAAACCAAAATAAACAAGTGTGTATATTAAATATGAAAGTAACCTAAAACTGACTCTTGTCAAAATTTCTGATGCGTTCACTGGCTGTGTTGCTTCTACATACATGTAATTTTTTTTTTGTCTTGATGTAAATTTTAAGCATTTGTTTATTGCATAGCAGAAAGATACCTGTGAGATGAACAGATAAGAAAAACAAACATTATCTATGTTTATCTCTAAACTCATACAAGGAGGTACTGAAAGATCCTTGGTTCAGCCCACTTTCCAAGTTTGTTCATTGAGAGACAGATTATGTGAAGTATGATGGGTTGACAAGGTTTCAGTACCCACTTCTATATATATATATATATATATATATATATAATAAAAAGGTTGCTCCTCCTTACAACAAGAAAAATAAACATTTAAAAATGAGCTGTTCTGTTTAACTTTTCTTTTTTTTTTTTGAGAGAAAGGAAAAATTCATCAATAAATTTTGAAAAATTAAAAAAAAAAATAATGAAACACCATTACAAAACCCCTGATTTTTTTTTTTAACCAATTTTTTGGCTGCTATTATATATCATTTTTCTCAGTGATGGCCTAAAAATGTGCTTGAAATTTTTTAAAAATTAAAAAAATAAAAATATTAAAAAGCAAAATATTTAAGAAAACTGACAAAAAATATTTCTGGATATTTAAAATTTGGATTGAGGAAAAAAAAATAATGACGAAGGTGACAGCTTTTTTTTTTTTTTTTTTTTCCAGGGGAAATTTTGGATGTTTGTTTTGAAAGAAAAAAAAAAAAAAATTGAGAATGTCTCTTAACAACCAATACTAAATGAACGCGAAGTAATTGTTTTTGAGTGGAAAAAGAACAATTCAATTTGTCACATTCTATCATCTTTCTACCTATCCACTACTTGCTATTGATCTATTTTAATTTTTTTTTTTTATCTCTCTTCTTCATATTGATCTACTTGTCTCTTCATAACCATCTATCACTCATACTAAATACCCCTCTGGTATTGTTTTCTTCTCCCCACCCCATTTTTTTTTTTTATTACTTCCTGCTTGGTGGCTGAGGCTGTTGCTATTTTGTTTCCAGTACCCCAATAAAACTGAGAACAAACTTGGATTTCAGGTACTGTTTTTCAAACAGGATAGATTTACCCAAATCTGGTGGTACAGTGTTACAATTTGTGCATTTGTATACTTGTAAAATCTGCTATATGTTTGTTGTACAAATATTTATCTATATTGCTTTCCACTACATTTTTTTTTTTTTTTGCATCACTTCCTCCCCCACTTTTCTTTCTCTCTCATATTGTCTGTTTATCTTCATCCTTTCTCTCTCTGATAATTTCTTCATCTCTCTTTTTCACCCTTACCTTTCTCCTTCAGCCTTTTTTCATTAACAGCATTGCTGTAAAAAAAAAAAAAAAACTCTCAAAGCCTTCTGAATTTCAAGAAGGGAGATAATATTTTTTTGGGCCATTTTTTTTTTTTTTTTTTGTTTTCAATCTTTTTATTATAATTAATAACATTATTAAAAAAAAAAGAGAGGAAAAAAAAAAAAAGAATGAAAGACACACAAAATTTAATTAAAAAATTATCATTGTTTCTTTTAAGTTAGTTATTATCTACAAATTCTACCCTTTCTTCACTGTGACCCACTCTGTAAGATTACTTCAAAGATTCTTTACAGCAAAATCGCAATACACTTGTGTACAACCATACCTGCATTACTATTTTTTTTTTTCATTACTCACTTTCACCTAAGGACATCTTATAATGCAAACAGTGGCTTAAATATATTGAAAAACAATACAGAAAACTAAACATTTAAATATAAACTCTAAACATTTAAAAAAAAAAAAAAAATTTGGTGTCTTCAACAAATAAATATTTACAAAACCTGGATTGTAACAATCAGCTTTTTACTTTTATTGAACAATATTTCTCTGAAAATAAAATATGCCCTCTTTTTTTTTCTTTTTCTTTACAATATAGCAACTGCATTTCTTCTAAAAATGTTTTATAATTATTGTAATAATAATAATAATTATAATAATAACACGGACACTATTTGTAAGTTTTACTGTTTATAACAATATTGTGGCTATATTTGTGGTTATATTCAACATGAATGACGAAGTAAACTGAAGGAAAAAAAAAGGTGTTTTATGAATTTTAAACATTGGTTTTTGTTGCTTTTTATATACAAAAATATGAGCTTTCTTCATTAAAACTTTTGCAATTTTTGTTCTTTTTATTTCATCTATCTTGACATTCAATTCCTACTTTTTGGGGTTTAGCTTGCTGTATATATATATACAAAAAAAACTTGTATACATATCTGCAAAGATGTGTGCATATATATATATATATATATTTTTTTTTTAATCTAGCTGATTTCATTTAGTTTTTTTTTTTTTTTTTTTCCCCCATCATTTTTGTTAGTAGATATCCTACACTGTGATAATAGAAGTTCTGCCAGGAATGGTGAAATGTAAGAGCCAGGGTGCAAATTTACTTGTGATTAAGGCACTGTCTAGATATTTTCGTTATAGTGAATTGTTTCTCCTTTGATCAGAGTAGCATCTTTTACATCGAAAATCAAAATTGTGGTCAGTCTTATTATAGTGAGCAACCAATGCATTCAATGTATTGTTTTGTAAAATGTCTCGATTACATTACGAGAGTGACATAGTTTAAATAGTGCCTTAATCACAAGGTCATCTACAGTCCAGGCTTCAATAACATTTCACCATTCCTGGCAGGTCTTCTGTTATCACAGTGTGCGATATCTACTGACAAGATTGATGAAAAAGAATCAAAATGAAATCAGCTAGATAAAAAAAATCCTTTTAAAATTCCCAGTTATATATATATATATACACACACACACACACATATATAAAAGCTTTGTGCAGTTTATGTAACATATATATATATCTATAGATTAATGTAATATATATGTATGTTTCTGCCTATCCCCATTTTTTTATCTGATTTTTTTCATTTGTTTCTTTTATTTATTTTTTTTTATAAAATAAAATTTTATGTGTCATAAATAAATATGAATGATTTCATATGTCAACAATATGCAAGCTTGTTGTTTTTATTTATTTTGTAACCAAAGGAACAATATCTGTTTGAATTTCTGGGAAAAGAACTTACTACTTACAGTCAGACTAATGTCCTCATTTTTGTTACAATCCAATTTCACCTGCTGTGCTCCACCAACCTTTTTCAGAAATTTGTTGATACAGAACATTTTGAACTGAAGCCTTTGTTCTGTCTTCCATGTCTAGGGATATGTTTATCCTGATTAATGATTGACTGGACAGTTCATTTTGGTATTCCTGGAAGATAGTCGGCAGGCACAATGACCAAAACATTATGGCTATAACATAGATAATATTAACCAGACTGTAAATAAGAACTGAGAGGTTCTCTATTTTTCATTGTACTTTAAAGGTACCTAACTGAAAAGGGTCTTAATAATGGGGAAGAGGCTCGAGAAAACAGGGAGTGGTCTTAATGAAATTGGAGACCAGAAAATCATTTAAAGTGTCAAACAATGCAAAATTAATAACAGGGGTGGTTTTAATAAGTTCAATGGGGAGGTCAGAAAGATTTCTATAAAAATTAAAAAAACTAGTAAACATCTGCAGCACCTGAGAGTAGTATCTCTTATGAAATGTCAGATATCTGTCTATATCTCTGAGATGAGGTATTACGATTATTTACATTAATCCTCATCTTCGTTGCCATATGCACAACATTTCAGCAGTTTTACATTCCAGCCTTCTTCAGGTGATTGGAATTTTGAACTGAACTCTATTTCATCCATTAGAGTAGATCGTTCTAGTTCCACGTGTCATGCCTCTCCTGAATGTCTCAGTTATTTCCCTTTAACTCAACTTTCCAACTTTGGTTCACCACTGCTGTGGCCTGATATTGAACTCATAACTCTTTGGGTCTAGTCACTGGATCTAACCAATGTCTTTACCCATTGGTGGATGAAATAAAGGGTTCGGTTCAAAATTCCAATCACCTGAAGAAGTCCAGAGTGTAAAATGGCCGAAATGTTGTAAATATGGCAATGAGGATAACAATCTGAATACTGGAAGAAATGTCAGATGTTTAAAAATCCCAGTAAACCTTATTTGTATCATAAAAGGTGACAGTAGAGTCCTAGTGGTTAATACACATGCAAGCAAATTGGCTTAAAGCTTCAACTTTCATTAAGGTGTTTTTATTACTCGTATGTAATTTCCTTCCATATAATTTGCATGTTTTGTAAAAAGAAAAGCCAAGAAACAACAAAAAAGATGTTTTCCATAATGCTGCCAAACCTATTTTTGTAACACAGCAGACACATGATAAAGGCCAAAAAGTATACAGATAAATGATAAAAAAAAGACTGTGATTAATGTTTTTAATGATTAAAACAGCCCATCTGTTTTCCAGACAGAGAAATGATGATGATGAGGGCAACTATGTTGATGGCACAGGTATTCATAGTCAGTTTAATGATGACCTTGAACAAGAAAAATCAACATCCTCTCTAACAAGCGTTCCATGAAGTAGGACTCAGGATAAACATTTCCAAAACAGAAACTATGATCTGGACATTGGAATAAAGACAGTGTCGACACCTACACTAAATCTATCATCAACAATCTATTAAATCTTTTTCTAGACCATGAATTTCATATATACAAGCACAGTTATGAAGAGATGGACACTGATCATTTAAACATACTATACTCCAGTTGATTCTACTAACAGAAAACAGCATTGGTGCTTCCTATCCCCAGGCCAATGTACAGAGGATGTGGGTGGGGGTATGCCGATATATAATCAGCATACCCACATCCACATAGTCAGAGTTGGGACAAGAATGATCGTAAACAAAAAAAAAAAAAAAATAAATCAACATCCTCTAACAAGGGTTCAAAAAAGTAGGACTCAAAAGGTTTCCAGTACAGAAACTATGATCTAGAATGAAAATAAAAGCAATGATGACCCCAATTCTGAATCCATAAAAAAAAATTCAGGATGTGGAATGAATAAATACTAAATACTTCAAATACCTCAACACATAAATCAGTTTTTTATTTTTTTAGTCATTTCACCCCCAAGCAAGGTAGGAGTGCCACTAGTATGCAGGGGTTTACAGAGAGTAAAAGTGGGAGAAAAGACTGGGTATATGGAGGATTGAAGAAAGAATAAAAGACAAAAGGGGTTTCAAGTCAACAGAAGATGACAGTTGACATCACATTTAAATTTTTCAAGATTATAGTTAGCAAGAAAGTGTAAGGGAGTTCCACTGCCAGTAAGTGTGAGAAAAGAAACTGTTGGGGTAGAAGTGGCCATTACATTTAACTATTTCAATAGTAAAAGGGTGGGATCTAGATGCCAATCTAGTAGCATGCACAGATTCATGTTGATGGAACATTAGTGCAAAAAGCTCATTAGAGCAGTCGCCATGAAAATATTTGTAGAAAAGAAAGAGGGAATCTACATCATGTCTGTAAGAAAGTGACTGAGGTCAGGATCGGTTATAATGCAGATCCTTCTTTGGATTTTGTCAAGAACCTCAATATGAACAGCAAGGCAACCAGACCAGATATGGAACAGTATTCAATGCACGGATGAATGATAGATTAGAATAGATTTAGTATAGGTGATAAAGAAATTGAATATAGGACAGGCTGCACTGTAGACAGTTTTGTCAAACATCACAAGATGCTACAAAGCAAAACATTAACCTAAGAACTCAAGTCATGTTCTTAAATAGCTTTGTTCGATCAAGACTTTCAGATGGATGTCAGAAATGTCTAAACTCTATAAACAGCTTTCTCAAATCAATGATTAAAAATCACTTTGAGCAAATGAATCCTGTTGGTCTTCAAAAGAACCATCTCTCCTCAAAACTCATGGATTGGTACTACAAAATCACAAAGAACTGTACCAAATAACAAAAACAACATTTCTTGATGAACTTCATGTAACTCAAAGAAAAAATAATGACATAATAAAGGTGTTGACTGATTCAAAAAAAAGGTTAGGAAGGAAGCCCCCCCGACCCATATTACCATTTGGGAAGATGAGAACAGATACTACACTTAGTATTTACTAGTCCTGCGATGTGACAGGATACATATACACTGTACAAATTAATTGAAACAAAATGAATAATTACATTATTATTTACTTTTTTTCATATTTTTACAATGAAACATGACCCAATGCACATGTTAATACTTCGTATGTCCATTCCACAAAGTCATTCTTTGCAGATTGACCACAGATTCTTAAATGCATTTAAATCAGAAGAGTTTCTGGGACAGTCTATAGTACTTTGATTTGCACACTGGTAAGATTTGCCAGTGTGTGTGTGCATAGTTACAATTTTTATATACTTCCTTGGAGTAATGTCCATTGCAGACAATGACTGTATGACAACTAATCAACAGTCAAGACAATAGTGTCTGGGCATGATAAAAATCTGATGGAATCATGGTTGACACAATATTTTCAAGACCAAACAAATTTCATTATACATCCTGAAAATATATCTATTACTGCACACCACTGCAAATGACCTAATCTGAGGAAAAAATAAAATTGATTAGATCCTGTGACTTCAGTGGGTCTAAAGCTGACTGTATTGTGAAAAAAGGAAACTAAAGTTGTTGTTTTAATTAATTAGCATAAGGATGTATATAATTGGGATCCAAACAGATGTTACTACCCCCCGGGTCAGGAAAGACCTGGAAACAACAGCAATTAAAAAGTGGTTCCATGCTCCAATTCAAAACTTCCAGTCTCCTGATTAGAGGCCTTGCCAATATCTTTGAGAACGTAATTAATGTAACAAAGTTAAAACATCACATGAAAAACTAAAAGAACAAAAAATAAATGTCGAAAAAAAAAAAAAAAAAAAAAGGCAGCAATATTAAAATACTAGGTTTTGTCAAAAATAATTTCTGGTTTTATTTAGACTATTTACATTCAAGACTATTGTCCTCATCTTTTTCAACCATTGCCCCCACTCCAGCCTCTATAATGATGAATCTTGCATTTTATTCAATTTATATTCACCATTATTTGCAAAGACTTGTTGCCATTTATCACTTTTGAGTAAAATTCTGCAGGTTTTGATATAAAATAGTTTTTGACAAGCTCTTGAATTTTGATTTTATTAGTGAAAATTTACTCCCATTAACAGCAATCAAAAAGGTAATACTTGGTTAGTGCAAGATCAGGTGAATATGCTGAGTAGGGTGGAAGAGACCAGCTAAGTTCCAAAGTTTTTCAGGCTTTATTCTTGCTCTATGCAGCTTTTTATTGCCATTGAGAATGACCACATTTTTCCTATTGACAAGTGCAGGACACTTTTCAATAATGTTGGGCTGATGCAAGGATCTTGTGCCCTCTCCGAATCTGTGATATACCCTCCACATTCTACTACATCTGAATTTTCATAAGGTAGTATTCATATAAAATACAAATTTTATTGTAACCTATTTATGTACAATAATGGATCACATGCAATATAGGTGAACAATTCAACTAGAAAAATTGAAAATTAATACAATGCATCTAAATACAAATTAGAGACCTGCCATAGTAGGTCATTCCATCTTGAGTTAATCAAGAATGTTTTGCAACAATTTTTAACATCAACTTGAGATTGTTCTTGATACAAGTTGAAGAATTTTAACACATTTCACATTATGGATTAAAAAAATAGCAAATATTATATAGTGTTTTTTTTTTTTGTAGACTTTGCATGAGCAAATCAAATTCACAGGTTTTGAAGGAAAAAAAAATGGCGGAAAGATGTGAAAATCTATTTAATCATCAGCTGTCCTTAATTTAATTTGTAACTTATATAAATGTAGGTAGAAAAAAAAGCAAATGTTGATAACATAGCAAGGATCACAAATCACAGCCCAGGGGCCACCCCCCAATCATGTATGTAGAGATGGTTGGGGGTGGGATTTGAGGGTGTTACATATCAGCACTGTATAAATGCGTATATAGTGTTTCATTGCATTCTAAGAACTCTAAATGAAGAATCTCTGAAGATCTCCCCACATGCACAACTTTATTTTTTTTTTCCATAGAACTCAGATTTTGGGGTCAGTTATGGAGATTTGTTCTCGTCAATCTGCTGCCTCTTAGGTTGAACATTATTTATTGTCAGGATGATATTAGGTCGGTGCAAAAATAATGTCGTTTTCTCACATAGTAAAATATGTGAGAAAACGACATTATTTTTGCACCAACCTAATACATGCATCATTACAACTGGTTCTCAAAAATGAAAATTACTTATGACTCAACCTAATACATGTTTTTTTTTTATTATTTACTAAATGTTAACTTAATAGAAAGCTCAAGAGCCACTCAAGGTCACTGAAGTTTTTGTATGAATGTAAGAGGAGGAAGTAAGATTATGAGGATATGTAGGATAGATTATGGTTGACTCTAGACTTCAAGAGGTATAGATTGAGGAAGTAACCTCTTGGGAGATTTTTCCTGCTGATTACTGGATCTATCATGGTGTTTACTCCAATAGCTGATGACTGTACTGACACATCACATGGCTTAAAAGCAACAAGATGAAGTAAAAATTGAACGATAATATTTTACTAACTTACTCATCTGTGCTTCATAAGTCAGATTGGGTTCAACTTTTCATTTTTTTACCAACAATATCCACTTATAAGTAGATCCATCTTTGTAGCACTACCTAAGAAACCAGGTGCAAATGAATGCAAGCTCCATTAGAAAATTAGCTTAATGAGCCACATAATCAAGCTAATAATCCAAATTCTAACAAACAGAATTAGAATAGAAATAGAACAAAAACAGTACAACCTTATTGAGGACACTGAAACAAGAAATGCAATATTTATGATCAGAATTATATCAAAGAAAGCAATACAAATGTAGAAGGATGTACACCTATGTTTTATAGATTATGCAAAAGTATTTAATAAAGGTACAGCACCTATTTGAACTGTTAGGAAAACTAGATCAATTTGGGGAAGATATTAGGATAATCCAGAACTTATACTAAAAGAAAACCACCTGCTTATGAATAGAAAATGAATGAAGCAGATTATGTTACTACATGTTCTATTTTGTTATGGCTTATCAATTCTTTGTGAGTTATTTAAAGCCGAAACTTAATTTGAATTGTGAAAATCTTTTTTTTTTTTTTTTTGCCAGTGAATATTGCATTAACGATATTTAAGAATAACAATGATTTTTCCAGATACAAATTCTACTATTTAATCCATATCTCGAGGGAGGGTTGCATTCCTACCTTTTTCAAGGGTATTTACTTGTAACTGGTATGCAAAACCAACTCTCTAATTTCTTATTCCAAGATACTAACCATTAGACCAACAACAAATCCAAATTGAGTAGGTAAACAGATATAGAAATGGATATATAACAAGGATGTATCTCCTCATCGGATTTATTAAACCTCTACGGTGAGTCTATCCTAAGGGAGATGGAGACACTACAAGGATTTATCGTCAATGGGAGTAATTTTAGCAATATAAAATATTCAAATCGTACTGTGTTAATGGCTGACACAGAAAGAAAAGTACAGGACAACCTAGACAAGGTGGGAGAAAAAAGAACTATCAACTGTAAAAACAAAGAATTATTAGCAAAAGAAAAAGCCGAAGTTTTCAAACTATGAATTGGAGAAGTCAACATCAAGCAAGTGCTGATATTTAAATACCTGGGAAGTCCTAACAGAGGATGACAAAGGCAACACTAAAATCTGAACATTGGCATGGCAAAACATGCATTATAAAAGCTAAGCAAATTATTAAGAAACAGGAAAATGTTGTTAGGATAAAAAAATGTACTGGAAGGTTATGTAATATCAACCTTCTTTTATTGCAGTGAAGGCTGGCCAATTTCCTCTCAGATGAAGAGAAAACTGGAGATAACAGAAATGTGATTCTACAGAAGGATGCTGAAAATGCCATAAACAAAGCATGTAAGCAACAAAAAAGTCTTGTGGAAAATAGAAACTAAAAGGATACTTATACTCAAAAACAGAAAGTGACAATGATGAAGGAGGAGGACTTGGAGAATTTGACACTCACAAGACATAATAAAGAAAAAAGTGACAGGGGGAAACAATGGACCACATACCTGATGAACTTTTGTAAAGGGGATGGAAAAACAGGGTAATGGGAGTTTAAGAAAGGGACAAGGATTACTATGGGCTAAATGAGATAAGAAGTTGTGGAGAAACATGATCATGACCATTAGGACTTGATAAAGAGAAGATCCACCTATCAAAACACCTGTAACTTTGTTGTAGCCTGTTTGGGGCCAGAAAGAAAGACACAAAAAGAAGAAGGTAGGTTGAACAAGTGTATTGAAATAACAGAACATATATACAAATAAGAGTTATTAGTCAGCAGATAAAAGTGTGCGTCCAAAACTGTCAGGTTACACTGCATCCCGACTGTCTCCTTAGGAAGTCTCGCAGGTTAGTATTTATGAAGGAGGAAGTGTTCATTCTAATGTAGAAAGGTCACCATAACAATCTTAAAATGGTTTAGGCTTCAAGCCATCCCCCTTGACTTATGTATTAAAACAGAAGGTGCTATTTGTATCAACTTATTTCTACCACAAATGTCAAACGTAAGAATTTCTACTTCCTTCCTCATTATAAGCCTCTCCAATGGAGAGTACTCAAAGCAGTGTGTACACCTAGATTGTTATAATGACAATATTTGTACGCTTTTCACCACCAGATTATCCCAAAAGAAAAAAGTGTTAGTTAAGTGTATCTTAAAGGATTGTAAACTTGAAGTGATATAAAAAAAAAAAAGAAAAAGAAAAGAAATCTGGTATTTGGTCATATTGTTGGAAGTGGGATTGGCTGAGAACTTTCAAGTATATGTCTGGCAATTTTAAGTTCAAACCCTGGTTAAGGGAGTGCAAAAGGTGCAGGCCCGGGCAACACTCTTGAAAAAATTAGCTACTAAAAATAGCAGAATGAGAATCTAACCAGAAGGACTGAATGAAGGATCCAGTTGGAAAAAAAAAATGTTCCCAAAATCAAAGAGAATTTAGAGGGAACAAGAGCTGAAATGCTGTAAGTGAAACAAACACAATGCGTATGACTGTCCTAGTAAAATGAATTGTGGAATGAAAAAGAAAAAGACTTGTTTTTCAAGGATCAAAACAGGGAAAGTTCTCAGAAATACAGAGGAGATGTAAAAAAACATTGGATTGGTTCCGAGAAAGAAAGAAAAAAAATAGAGAAAAGAGAGAAACAAGAAAAGAGAGAAAAAGAAAAACACAAGAGAGAAAGATAAAAAAGATACAGGAAAGAAAGTGAGTTAATAAAAGAATTCAGAAAAGAGAGAAAGAGAATTCAGAAAAGAGAGAATGATAAAAAAAGATTCAGAAAAGAAAGTGAGTTAATAAAAGAATACAGAAAAGAAAGTAAGTTAATAAAAAAAATCAGAAAAGAAGGGAAAGAGAATTCAGAACAGAGAGAAAGATAAAAAAGATGCAGAAAAGAGGGAAAGAGAAAAAAGATTCAGAAAAGAAAGTAAATTAGTATAAGAATTCAGAAAAGAGAGAAAGATAAAAAAATAAAGATTGAGAAAAGAAAGTAAGTTAATAAAAGAATTCAGAAAAGAGAGAAAGAGAATTCAGAAAAGAGAGAAAGATAAAAAAGATTCAGAAAAGAAAGTAAGTTAATAAAAGAATTCAGAAAAGAGAGAAAGAGAATTCAGAAAAGAGAGAAAGATAAAAAAGATTCAGAAAAGAAAGTAAGTTAATAAAAGAATTCAGAAAAGAGAGAAAGAGAATTCAAAAAAGAGAGAAAGATAAAAAAGATTCAGAAAAGAAAGTAAGTTAATAAAAGAATTCAGAAAAGAGAGAAAAACAAAAATATTCCGAAAAGAAAGTAAGTTAATAAAAGAATTCAGAAAAGAGAGAAAGAGAATTCAGAAAAGAGAGAAAGATAAAAAATTTTCAGAAAAGAAAGTAAGTTAACAAAATAATTCAGAAAAGAGAGAAAAACAAAAATATTCAGAAAAGAAAGTAAGTTAATAAAATAATTCAGAAAAGAGAGAAAGAGAATTCAGAACAGAGAGAAAGATAAAAAAAGATGCAGAAAAGAAAGTAAGCTAATAAAAGAATTCAGAAAAGAGAGAAAGACAAAAATATTCAGAAAAGAAAGTAAGTTAATAAAATAATTCAGAAAAGAGAGAAAGAGAATTCAGAAAAGAAAGAAAGATAAAAAAGATTAAGAAAAAAAAGTAAGTTAATAAAATAATTCAGAAAAGAGAGAAAGAGAATTCAGATAAGAGAGAAAGATAAAAAAAAATTCAGAAAAGAAAGTAAGTTAATAAAAGAATTCAGAAAAGAGACAAAGAGAATTCAGAAAAGAGAGAAAGATGAAAAAAGATGCAGAAAAGAAAGTAAGTTAATAAAAGAATTCAGAAAAGAGAGAAAGAGAATTCAAAAAAGAGAGAAAGATAAAAAAAAGATTCAGAAAAGAAAGTAAGTTAATAAAAGAATTCAGAAAAGAGAGAAAGAGAATTCAGATAAGAGAGAAAGATAAAAAAAGATTCAGAAAAGAAAGTAGGTTAATAAAAGAATTCAGAAAAGTGAGAAAGATAATGAAAAGATTCAGAAAAGAAAGTTAATAAAAGAATTCAGAATGAGAGAAAGATAAAAAAAAGATTCAGAAAAGAGTGAAAGAGAATTCAGAAAAGAGAGAAAAAGAAAAACACAAGAGAGAAATAAAAAAATATAAAAGTATTCAGAAAAGAGAGAACGAGAATAATATGAGAGAAAGATAAAAAAAGATTCAGACAAGAAAGTGTGTTAATAAAAAATCAGAAAAGAGAGATATGGAATTCAGAAAAGAGAGAAAGATAAAAAAGACTCAGAAAAGAAAGTAAGTTAATAAAGAATTCAGAAAAGAAAGTAAGTTAATAAAGAATTCAGAAAAGAAAGAAAAAGAATTCAGAATGAGAGAAAGATAAAAAAAAAAGTTTCAGAAAAGTAAGTAAGTTAATAAAAGAATTCAGAAAAGGTAGGAGAATTCAGAATAGAGAGAAAGATAAAAAAGATCCAGAAAAGAAAATAAGTTAATAAAAGAATTCAGAAAAGAGAGAAAGAGAGAAAGATAAAAAAAGATTCAGAAAAGAAAGTAATTGAAAAAAAGGATTCAGAAAAGAAAGTGAGTTAATAAAAGAATTCAGAAAAGAGAGAGAATTCAGAAAAGAGAAAAAGAGAATTCAGAAAAGAGAGAAAGAGAATTCAGAAAAGAGAAAAAGAGAATTCAGAAAAGAGAAAAAGAGAATTCAGAAAAGAGAAAAAGAGAATTCAGAAAAGAGAGAAAAAGAAAAATATGAGAGAAAGATAAAAAGGATTCAGAAAAGAAAGTGAGTTAATAAAAGGATTCATAAAAGAGAAAATGAGAATTCAGAAAAGAAAGCTAGTTAATAAAAGAATTTAGAAAAGAGAGAAAGAGAATTCAGAAAAGAGAGAAAAAGAAAAATATGAGAGAAAGATAAAAAGGATTCAGAAAAGAAAGTGAGTTAATAAAAGGATTCATAAAAGAGAAAATGAGAATTCAGAAAAGAAAGTAAGTTAATAAAAGAATTCAGAAAAGAAAGTGAGTTAATAAAAGAATTTAGAAAAGAGAGAAAGAGAATTCAGAAAAGAGAGAAAAAGAAAAATATGAGAGAAAGATAAAAAAGATTCAGAAAAGAAAGTTAATAAAATAATTCAGAAAAAAAAGTGAGTTAATAAAAGAATTGAGATCGAGAAAACAGAAAAATATGGAGAGAAACAGAAAACAAAAATCGAGAAAAGAGAGAAATATATGGACAAAAAAAGAAAATAAAAATTCAGAAAAGAGATAAAAATATGAAGAGAAAAAGAAAATAAAGATCGAGAGAAGAGAGAAAATAATGAAGAGAAAAAGAAAATGAAAATCCAGAAAAGAAATAAAAATATGAAGAGAAAAATAAAATAAAGATCGAGAAAAGAGAGAAAAATATGAAGAGAAAAAGAAAATAAAGATTGAGAGAAGAGAGAAAAATATGGACAAAAAAGAAAATAAAAATTCAGAAACATGAAAAGAAAAAGGAAATAAAGATCGAGAAAAGAGATAAAAATCTGAAGAAAAAAAAAGATCGAGAAAATGGAGAGAAAAAAAAATGAACATCAAGAAAAGAGAGAAAATATGAAGAGAAAAAGAAAATAAAAATTCAGAAAAGAGAGATAATATGAAGAGAAAAATAAAATTCATCGAGGAAAGAGAGAAAAATATGAAGAGGAAAAGAAAATAAAGATCGAGAAAAGACAGAAAAGCATGAAGAGAAAAAGAAAAAGAATATCGAGAAAAGAGAGAAAAATATGAACAGAAAACGAAAATAAAAATTCAGAAAAGAGAAAAATATGAAGAGAAAAAGAAATTAATGATCGAGAAAAGAGGGAAATATATGGAGAGAAACAGAAAATAAAAATTCAGAAAAGAGAGAAAAATATGAAGAGAAAAGGAAAATAAAGATCGAGAAAAGAGAGAAAAATATGAAGAGAAAAAAAAATAAAAATTCAGAAAAGAGAGAAAAATATGAAAAGAAAAAGAAAATAAAGATCGAAAAAAGAGAGAAAAATACGAAGAGAAAAATAAAATAAAATGGAGAAAAGAGAGAAAATCATGAAGAGAAAAAGAAAATAAAGATGGAGAAAAAAGAGAAAAATACGAAGAGAAAAATGAAATAAAGTTGGAGAAAAGAGAGAAAAATATGAAAAAAAGAAAATAAAGATTGAGAAAAGACAGAAAATCATGAATAGAAAATGAAAATAAAAATCGAGAAAAGAGAGAAAAATATGAAGAGGAAAAGTAAATAGATCGAGTAAAAAGAGAAAAATATGGAGAAAAAAAGAAAATAAAAATTCCGAGAAGAGAGAAAAATATGAAGAGAAAAACCAAATAAAGGTCGAGAAAAGAGAGAAAAATATGAAGAGGAAAAGAAAATAAAGATCGAGAAAAGAGAGAAAAGCATGAAGAGAAAAAGAAAATGAATATCGAAAAAAAAGAGAAAAATATGAGGGGAAAAGAAAATAAAAATTCAGAAAAGAGAGAAAAATATGAAGAGAAAAAGAAAATAAAGATCGAGAAAAGAGAGAAAAATATGGAGAGAAAACGATAATAAAGTCCGAGAAAAGAGAGAAAAATATGAAGAGAAAAAAAAAGATCGAGAAAAGAGAGAAAAATATGAAGAGAAAAAGAAAAAAAAATTGAGAAATGAGAGAAAAATATGAAGAGGAAAAGAAAAGAGATCGAGAAAAGAGAGAAAAATATGGAGAGAAAACGATAATAAAAATTCCGAAAAGAGAGAAAAATATGAAGAGAAAAATAAAAAGATCGAGAAAAGAGAGAAAAGCATGAAGAGAAAAAGAAAATGATGATCGAGAAAAGACAGAAAAATATGGAGAAAAAAAGAAAATAAAAATTCAGAAAACAGAGAAAAATATGAAGAGAAAAATAAAATAAAGATCGCGAAAAGAGAGAAAATAATGAAGAGAAAAAGAAAATGAAAATCCAGAAAAGAAATAAAAATATGAAGAGAAAAGTAAAAAACAGATCGAGAAAAGAGAGAAAAATATGAAGAGATAAAGAAAATAAAGATCGAGAGAAGAGAGAAAAATATGGACAAAAAAGAAAATAAAAATTCAGAAACATGAAGAGAAAAAGGAAATAAAGATCGAGAAAAGAGAGAAAAATCTGAAGAAAAAAAAAGATCGAGAAAAGAGAGAAAAATATGGAGAGAAAAAAAAATGAACATCAAGAAAAGAGAGAAAATATGGAGAGAAAAAGAAAATAAAAATTCAGAAAAGAGAGATAATATGAAGAGAAAAATAAAATTCATCGAGGAAAGAGAGAAAAATATGAAGAGGAAAAGAAAATAAAGATCGAGAAAAGACAGAAAAGCATGAAGAGAAAAAGAAAAAGAATATCGAGAAAAGAGAGAAAAATATGAACAGAAAACGAAAATAAAAATTCAGAAAAGAGAAAAATATGAAGAGAAAAAGAAATTAATGATCGAGAAAAGAGAGAAATATATGGAGAGAAACAGAAAATAAAAATTCAGAAAAGAGAGAAAAATATGAAGAGAAAAAGAAAATAAAGAACGAGAAAAGAGAGAAAAATATGAAGAGAAAAAGAAAATAAAAATTCAGAAAAGAGAGAAAATCATGAAGAGAAAAAGAAAATAAAGATGGAGAAAAAAGAGAAAAATACGAAGAGAAAAATGAAATAAAGTTGGAGAAAAGAGAGAAAAATATGAGAAAAAGAAAATAAAGATTGAGAAAAGACAGAAAATCTTGAAGAGAAAATGAAAATGAAAAGAGAGAAAAATATGAAGAGGAAAAGTAAATAGATCGAGAAAAGAGAGAAAAATATGAAGAGGAAAAGTAAATAGATCGAGAAAAGAGAGAAAAATATGAAGAGGAAAAGTAAATAGATCGAGAAAAGAGAGAAAAATATGAAGAGGAAAAGTAAATAGATCGAGAAAAGAGAGAAAAATATGGAGAAAAAAAGAAAAGAAAAATTCCGAAAAGAGAGAAAAATATGAAGAGAAAAACCAAATAAAGATCGAGAAAAGAGAGAAAAGCATGAAGAGAAAAAGAAAATAAAGATCGAGAAAAGAGAGAAAAGCATGAAGAGAAAAAGAAAATAAAGATCGAGAAAAGAGAGAAAAATGTGAAGAGAAAAAGAAAATAAAGTCCGAGAAAAGAGAGAAAAATATGAAGAGAAAAAAAAAGATCGAGAAAAGAGAGAAAAATATGAAGAGAAAAAGAAAAAAAAATTGAGAAATGAGAGAAAAATATGAAGAGGAAAAGAAAAGAGATCGAGAAAAGAGAGAAAAATATGGAGAGAAAACGATAATAAAAATTCCGAAAAGAGAGAAAAATATGAAGAGAAAAATAAAAAGATCGAGAAAAGAGAGAAAAGCATGAAGCGAACAAGAAAATGAAGATCGAGAAAAGACAGAAAAATATGGAGAAAAAAAGAAAATAAAAATTCAGAAAACAGAGAAAAATATGAAGAGAAAAAGAAAATAGATCGCGGAAAGAGAGAAAAATATGGAGAGAAACAGAAAATAAAAATTCAGAAAAGAGGGAAAAATATGAAACGAAAAAGAAAATAAAGATCGAGAAAAGAAAGAAAAATATGAAGAGGAAAAGAAAGGAAAGATCGAGAAAAGAGAGAAAATCATGACTAGAAAAAGAAAATAAAGATCGAGAAAAGAGAGAAAAATATGAAGATAAAAAGAAAATAAAAATTCAGAAAAGAGAGAAAAATATGAAGAGAAAAAGAAAATAAAGAATGAGAAAAGAGAGAAAAATATGAAGAGAAAAAGAAAATAAAAATTTAGAAAAGAGAGAAAATCATGAAGAGAAAAAGAAAATAAAGATCGAGAAAAGAGAGAAAAATATGAAGAGAAAAAGAAAATAAAAATTTAGAAAAGAGAGAAAATCATGAAGAGAAAAAGAAAATAAAGATCGAGAAAAGAGAGAAAAATATGAAGAGAAAAAGAAAATAAAAATTTAGAAAAGAGAGAAAAATATGAAGAGAAAAAGAAAATAAAAATTTAGAAAAGAGAGAAAATCATGAAGAGAAAAAGAAAATAAAGATCGAGAAAAGAGAGAAAAATATGAAGAGGAAAAAAAGTAAAGATCGAGAAAAGAGAGAAAAATATGAGGAGAAAAAGAAAATAAAGATTGAAAAGAGAGAGAAAATATGAAGAGAGAAAGAAAATAAAGATCGAAAAAAGAGAGAAAAACATGAAGAGAAAAAGAAAATAAAGATGGAGAAAAGAGAGAAAAATATGAAGAGAAAATAAAGATCTAGAAAAGACAGAAAGATAAAGAGAACTCTCCCCCTAAAAAAAATAACAAAAAATGTTCCACTGGATTTTGTGATCTGCAGAAATATACATGCCACACCAGCCTAAAAAAATATAGATGTCATAGTGCAGCCAGAGTCCAAATAACCGCTAGAATGGTAATGATAACCTTGTCCATTTTCTTAGATGGAAACATTCATTGACTGTACATCCATTTCCACTTTTGGTTGAAATTTATAAAATCTTTCTCTTAAAACAATTTTTTCAGGAAAATAGGTTTCTCAAATCATTATCATTTTTTCCAGTATTCATTGGGGGGAGCGGGGCATTCTTGACATTTTATTTGAAAGTAGTGTAATAAGTCAACATATTATCATTTTTTCTCCTTTCAAGTGATACAGCTTCTGTTATCTGGTACAGTTGTTTGTGTGTTTGTGATACTGTAGCCCCCGTTTAGAGTGAGATTATTTTTACCAAGACCGTCAGGCTTTACTCACTCAAAGCCCTTTTTCCCCATTGATCTTAGGAAGCGATTAGGTTTGGTGCCATGCATGGCATCAATATGAAAGTCTTGATCCTTCACGTCTATTTAAGAACATGACTCGAGTTCTGAGCTCTGCGCGAAAACATTTACTCAAGTTCTGTGATGAATGCTATGCTATTCCATCTCTGTTCATTTACTGTTAAAGAAACAAGGCTTTCCAAAGAATTATTTTCAGAAAAAACCTGACTGTTATTTTGTTCTTTGTAAACATTACCTTATTATATACAAGATGCAGATAATTGCTATAAATTACATCAGGATGTGCAAGGAAAACATAGATGTGACTGTGTAGATGAATACTGTTGTGGGCTGTTATGGGCCAGAAAGAAAGATACAGAACGTAAAAGATAGGTTGAACAAGTGTATTGAAATAACAGATATATAAAAAGTAAGAGTTTTATTAGTCAGCAGATAGAAGTGTCCATCCAAATTTTCAGATTACACTACATCTCAACTGTCTCTTGGAAAGAGGTAGGTAGGTTACCATAACAAATACCAACACCTTTTTATATACACACATATAGTATACCAATTTAGTCAGGTCAAAAACTATAGTAAGCAATGTAAATAGTACATCAGATAGACCATTCATATAGATAATTTAAAGAGAGATATAAAAAACAAAACAAATGGAAACCATAAAACATATCAACTGCCCCAAAATTTGTCAAACCTATTGATTTGTTTTCAGTGCCATGCCTTCAAGTAAGTGTATAGAAAGAGAATACATCCCAAACTCTATTTAAAGCTTTGTAGTTTAGAAGAAAAAAAAAAGGTAAAAAAACTGCAAGTTAGATCTTTAAAGTTTTCTGATAAAAACAATAGCTTCCATGGGATACTAGAATATACAAGTAAAGGGATATTTAATTCTTGTGAGAAGGCATCAATACCATTTGATATGTTTCAACAAAACAATAGAAAATGAAAGCAAAATACAGAACAGACTGAAGTATTTATTCCACTGGAATAAAATAACAAATGATTGCTTGTAGAAAAGTATGCCTTTCATTGATCAAGAGAGTCCATATGTTTACATTTCAAATGAAAAAAACTTTTCATTACCAACTACAGAGAAATGCAAAGGAAAAGAAGAGTTTCTTTGACAGTATGAGTTTATATACAAGTGTATGAGTTTTTTTTAAAGCCAATGAGAACAGAGTTTAAACAGGTTGATTTGCTTTTTTATAGCCAATGGGGATTGTCTCAAAAGCCAATGTCAACGGAGATTTTATCAAATGCCAATGATAACGAAGTTTTATTAACACCAGTGATAATTGCCTTGAAAACTAGAACATAATACAGCTGTTAAAAATTCTTTAATAATATGTAAGTAAACTGGTATAATACACCAGAACAGGATCATTGATATGAATAACTTCTTTTTTTAATTATTTCACCCCAAGGAAGGTGATAAAGCCACTCAGACATCAGGTACTACTAAGAGTGAAAGAGAATAAGAAGACTTTAGCAAAGAAAAAGAATAATAAAAAATAGGTTTCAGGAAGATGGAAGATAGCGATTGATGCTGTATTTAAATTTTTGAAAATTGTAGGTGGCAGGGAAGCAAGAAAGTGGAAGAGATTTCCACAGGCAAGAAAAGAAACTATTAGAATAAGACATATGGTTACATCTAGCCATTTCAAGAGTAAAATGACGAGACCTAATTGCCAATCAAGTACTAGGATTAAATTCGTGTGGTTGAGGAACAAGGAAAAGAGCTCATTAGAAAAATTGCTATGAAAATATTTATAGAAAAGAAGACAGACGGAAGTTGTGTCACAGATGTGTGAAAGTGGCAGAAGCCGAGATGCTAAGTCAGGATGGATAACATTTGGATTTTATCGAGAATCTTGGATTATATAACCACATCACCAGGCTAGATATGGCAGCAATATTCAATGCACAGATGAATGGTAATGCAATGAAAATGATCCAAAACAAAAAAATTCTTTAACAGGTGTTCAAAGAAATGGGACTTCTAGATGGAAACTATGAGCTGGAATTGGAAAGAAAGAAGTGATGGCACCTACCTAGGATCCATCAGAAAAAATTACGAATGTGAAATTAATAAATACTAAATAATTATTAATAAATAACTCATATTTCCGATACTATCAAAGTGAAATGACATAGATATTCACAGTTACTATTAGGTTGGTGCAAAAATAATGACGTAATAATGTCGTTTTTTGACGTATTTTTAACCCCAAGAAACGACATTATTACGTCATTATTTTTGCACTAACCTAATATTTACACTGTCTGGACTATTGTCCTCATCTTTATTGTCATATTCATAGTAGTTTGGCCACTGTATGCTCTGGCCTTCTTCAGGTGATATACGTTGGAATTTCAAACCGTTCACTTGGGTAGATTGTTCTTGTTCCACATGTCATGCCTTTTCAGTTTCAGTTACGCCCCTTTAGTAACTCAACTCTCCAAGTTTTTGTTCCCTTTTACCATGGCCCGGTATTGAACTCACAACTCTTTGGCTCAAGTCACTGGATTATTTCAACCAACACTTTTATCCACAATGTATCCGAACAATGTAAATAGTTACAATACCTCATCTCAGAAATATAGACAGATATCCATAGAATGATCCTGAACAAAAACAAGTATTTTTTATCAGGTGTGCCAAGAAATGGGAATTAGGATAAAGACTATGAGCTGGAATTTGAACGAAAACAATTATGGTACGTATTTTGAATCTATCATAAAAATTCAGAATGTAGAATTAGTAAATTCTAAACATTTCTGATACCTCAGTGTACATGTTGTGACCTTGTTAGGGCCAGAAATAAAGACATGAAAGAGGAATTGAGTTAAATAAACATATTAACAGAAACAGTAATACAAACATATACAAATGAGAGTGTTACAGCAATAATGTTCGGTCCGACTATCAGAGCTGACTGCTGGAAACTTCCATTTCCAAAAGGCAGTACCTGCTCCTATTTATACCTGGGAGAGTTCATGCATGTGTGGTTAAATTACCATAACAAGATCTCAGAAAATGCGGTTCTACAGAATGATGTTGAGAATATCATGGACTGAACATGCAAGCAAATAAGAAGCTTTAGTTAAGATTGAAACGAAAATGCCAGAGACTTTGAATCAGAAAATGACAGTTTGGGGCCTTGTTGAGGCCAGAAATAAAGACACAAGAGAGGAATTGAGTTAAACAAATATATTAACAGAAATAATAATACAAGTATATACAAATGTTCGGTCAGAGCTGACTGATAGAAACTTCTCTCTCCAAAAGGCAGTACCTGCTCCTATTTATAGCTGGGAGAGTCCATGTTTGCATAAGTAAATTACCATAACAGTACAGATCAGTTATACTAGGTGCATTCAGAAAGTATCTGACTACATTTTTTTCCTGACAAAACTAATACCGAGTAGGCAAAATCCTTCATGTGGGAGGTGACACCAACCTTCCTGCACTAGTGTGAAAATTTGCATGCCTGTAGGTCATGTGAGTTCTTGGCTGTTATGCTAAAGATGTGTAATATGTGTTCATCGGATACTTAATTTAGTATAGGAGGTAAAGAAATTGAACACAGAATGAGCTGCGTTAGGAGTACTTCTGTTAACAAAACCAAAATATTAACCCAAGAACTAGTTATCTTCTTAAAAAAGCCTTGTTAGATTTAGACTCTTTAAATGTTATGAACGTCTCCAACTCACTCAGAAATTGTTATCAGCTTCATTTACTTCAAAGAGAAACTGAACAATTTAGCTACATTATAATAACTATTATTTAACTATATTATATTATAATATAACTATATTATATTATATTATAACTATATTATATTATTTAACTATATTATAATGTAATGTTATACAGTGAAGTAGTTTTAATGTCATTTTCAATAAACAATGCAAATTTAAAACATTTTGTCTTATAATTTGTGTCTAGCAGTATTACGGTGTTATATATTCTTATATCTATTTTTTTGTTTGCATTAATTATAGTAAAAATATGTTTTTTGTAATCTTTTATACGTTTTACGAATAGAGTAAAAACTTGCATATTTTGCTTGAGGTGATTTATAATTAGTATTCTGGTTTGAATATATTTTCCATTCAATGAACCTCACACAAAAGAAATATCAACTTTATTTGGATTTATTCTTGAAATAGTAAAATTTTGAAGTCAGTTTGAAAGCAAAAAACCTGTGAAAATTAGGAATTTCTATATAATTTTTTCAGATGATCAAATGCTCAAATATTGGTAAAAGCTATGAATCAACATTTTGCTATCAGTACTTAGTACATCAAATTTCAGCTTTTACATGAAGTGCAGGGTTGATTTTCTAAAAAAATTGAAAAAAAATCACCCTGCCCTAGTATACAGCCAGTTTCTCAGATCAACAATTAAAAATGTCTTCAGTCAAATGAATCCTCTGAGCCTTACAGAAGACAATCGTTTATCAGATCTGATAGACTGACACTAGAAAATTACAAGCAAAGAAGTTTATCAAATAACAAAACTGAGCTAACTTCCAATAGCAGCAACAACCAAAATGTAACTAGAAGTGTAAATAATTATATTATCAAGATGTTAACCTTCCACACTATCTTAAGCAAAAGGTTAAGAAGGAAACTCATCAACACTAGAAAGAGAGACAACAGCGGACTTGAAAAGTTTTGTTTTTTTTTTTTTTTTTTTTTTTTTTGATTTCACCCTTGTGTAAGGCAGCAAAAGACAAGGATTTATTGGGTGTAGAAGAATTAGAAACATTATTAAGGAGCAGGAACAAAAAGAGTAATTAGAAGGACAGTAGATAGTGAATGACATTGTATTTCAATTTTTGAAGATAAAATTTAGCTGGAAAGCATTTATCTGAAAAACTGTTTTAAGTGAAATATTTTATGAATTTCAGTTGAGAGTAACACTAAATTTTCGGTTACTGAGCAGCAAATGCTTCCTGTATGGAAACGGCTATTCTCACCATTACCCTTTATATATATATATATATATATATATATATATATATATATATACACACACACATATATATATATATATATATATATGCATCATCCACAGACAAAAGGAATTTTAACGTTTTTCTCTATACAAAACATGCCAGCAGCTCATAGAACTCAATTCAGTTTTACTTGAAGAGTAATGTTTATCTCTTGATAAGAGCCTTGCACTTTATACACACATATTATATATATATATATATATATATATATATATACACACCCGATGTGATGAGAATGAAAGTAATATATAAATTCCAACGTTCACAGCATTAATCTAAAAGAGGGCTTGATACCAATAGTAGAGCAATAATTATTTATTATAATTTTATGATGTAGACAAAACCATTTTACTCACTACAAAGATGCAACTTGGTTTCAGTGCATTTCAACTGCACTTCGATGGGTGAGAATCGAAAAATTTTTTCGATTTTCACCCATCGAAGTGCAGTTGAAATGCACTGAAATCAAGTTGCATCTTTGTAGTGAGTAAAATGGTTTTGTCTATATGATATATGATAAAATTATAATAAAGGAATATATATATATATATATATATATATATATATATATATATATATATATGAAAGTGCAAGTCTTTTATCAACAGACTGTCTTTTCTTATTTTCAACCTAATGAAAGTGTCTTAATCTTAAATTTCATCTACATATAGCCGACATTATCCTGGCCCAGATGAGACCTTTGATCCCCAACCTCTGTAACTTTCAAACTTAGTGAAACAAACAAAAGGACGTTAGTTGGATAACTATTTGTATTCCCTGGAATATCGCATGTGGGGGGGGGGGCTGTCTAAAAAAATGTGTGTCCAGGTTGCCTAGTCCCATGTCACGTCAAGGCCTATCCTACTTTCCAAACAGTAGCTCTAACCTTTCTGATATTTACTGGTGTTATGATACGTGAACCGGACAGAATTAGGCTCAAACCACAGCACCAGCAGAGGGTTATTTGCTAGTAGGTTTTATAAATAAGAAACCATTTTTGCTGCTTTCAAAGTTAACACATGGCATTATGAAAGTGAAAGAATTTAATTAATGACTAGTGGTGTGGCCATGTTTACACTGCAAAAGCAGCAAGAAAAACTGGTGTGTTCAAGTTGAAACTTCAATCACGTGACCACAATAGTACAAACTATAAGCACACATGAACAGAAGACAGTGTGATGAAACTAAAGATATATTATTGTGAAAGTGTAGATCATTTTTGACTTATCCTTATACAATTGTGTAATATGAAGTGGAATATGAAGAAAAATACACACTATTTACATTATTCGGACACTCGTTAGTTAGATCTAGTGACAGGACCCAAAGAGTGCGAGTTCAATACCTGGTTAAGGCAGTAGAGAACTTGGAGAGGGGAATTAACAGGAGATAACCGATAAGTGACATCCATTAAACATCGCACGTGGAACTAGAACAGTCTACCCTAGTGAGTGAAATAAAGGGTTCAGTTCGATATTCCAACCACCTGAAGAAGGCCGGAGTGTACAACGGCCAAAACGTTGTAATAAATGTGACGACAAAGATGAGGACAATAGTCCAAATAATGTAAATAATGTACATAATACCTCATCTCAGAAATATAGACAGATACTGAAGAAAAATATTCTCTAAACACTTTTTGTAACAGCCAAATTGGGTGTGCTTTTTTTTTCAAAATGAAGCCAAAGAAAATGTTACTGTTTTCTAAAAAAAAAAAAATACCAAAAATTAGGAGATTATACAATTTAAATAAAATGTTCAGCACTTTTTCATGAATGAATGAATTGTATACAGAGTAGGTTATTTTATTATGGTTGGTTGGTTGGTTTAGTTGCATATCAACCTCCATCAATTATTTAATACTGAAATCTATATAATCTGAATACAATTTTATGGCTTCAGTTAAATATATCTTGAACAAAATTGTATACTTTCAACTATAGGTAAAATACATTGCTGATTATTTTATCTTAAAAATGTGTTGTTAGTCATTTTACTATGAATATGTATTGTTAGTCGGTTTTAATATAAAAATATACTGCTGGTATTTTTACTATAAAAATATATTTATATACTTACATAGTGTTTCATTTGAGGGTTCACTATTTGAACATAGCTGGGACCCTAACAGGTGCTACTACCCCGGGTCATGGTGGACCTGGAAACAACAATAATTAAGAGGTGAAATCACACTCCTCAAAACATTCTGATCACAGGCCTTGCTGCTGGGTGGATTTTTATTGTCATACCCAGAACTTAGGTTATTTTATTAGAAAACATTGTAGAACTATTTTGGAGAGATTAGTTATCTTTTATTTTGATACATTGTGAATACTTTTAAAACTTGGAGGTGGGGGCGATGACAAATATTTTTTTTTTATAGTTTTACAAAAAAAAAAAAAAAAAAATCTCTGAAGGTATTTCAGTAAAAGATTTTGCAACATCAAATCAAATCTTGAAAATTTGTTTTTGAAACCATAAAAAAATAATTCAATAAAACTTTAAAAAAAAAAAATTGTTGAAAGATGGTGCCTGAATTCACCTGCTGAGGCTCGTTCTCGGTATGATGATAAACTATATCCAGCAGTAAAGCCTCCAATCGGGAGATGGGAGTTTTTGAGTGGTGTGGAACCACCTTTTAATTGCTATTGTTGTTCCAAGGTCCACTCTCACCCAGGGTGGTAGCACTTATTAGGATCTCAGCTATGAGTAAATAGTGAACTTCGAAACAAAAACAAAACGCTCTGAAAATATAAAAATACATTTTTATAGTAACAATTACCAATACATTTTATCTATAGTTAAAGGTATACAACTGTGTTCAAAATATTTAGATTTCGGCATTAAATAACCGATAGTCTGGTAAAAAGTAAGTGAGAATATTCAGTATATATATATATATATAGAGAGAGAGAGAGAGAGATAAGTCTTTGAATTATGTCACTTTGTGTCTTTCACATGTTTTGACTATCCATTCAACCACCTGACGTACATTGATGAATGTTTTCAAATTTAAAAGCATTGATAAACCAATGACATCCTCGCTTTTGTATATTGTTGCAGGAGTATGCTGATTATGTTTTAGGTCGGAAAACACATGTCTCCTGGTATATTTATCCCACAACAAAAATGGCGAACTCAGAATGTGAGTCTGGGTAATAAAATGAAAAGTAAAAACAAAACTATTCATAAAAACAAACGACAAGCACGTATTAACAAAAGAAGGGTATGCATGCACAGTAGAAGATTGTTGCGTGTGAAAAAAAAAACAACATGAATGAAGAAAACATTTAAACTAGTGTGTGTGTCTGTGTGTGTAGGAAGAGTCTTAGAGTACAATAATGGAAAGTGAAGAGGAAGGTGCGTGTGTGCCGTATTTCTCCACATGGCCACCTACATCTTACCATGTAAGAGGAAAATAGGAAAAAAGGATGACGGAGAATGTTACTTCCTATTTATAGGTTTAAGAAGCGTCCTCTTGAAACGTTTTTTTTTAAGTGGGAGAAACTCCACAATATAAACATGTGCAACAATAGAAATCCTACATTGCATTGATAAAGTCCTTCAGAGGACAAAACACATCAGTTAAGAATAATTTTCCCCTTGTCTTTTTATTCATTTTGTTCCTTTCAAGATACGCTCTATCTGAAAATAATGTATTCTTTATCATTAACATCAATATAAAAAATAATGATATAGTAATAATGGCAACAATAGGTAAAATACTTTGACAGCCGTTTTAAAGAACTTTTTTCCGAAAGAAACATATTGATACAAATGTCGGAGTTACCTCCTCCTTAGTTCTCTAATTCTTCACCAGGAGTCTCCCTCCCCATATTATAAATACTGGGAAACTTCTTGCCGCTTTTTCCTTCACGCGCTATTTAGTAACTGCCCCACGCAGTCACATGTGGCACAAGGCCGAATTTAAAGTGGGGTTCCCAAGCCCGTAGGCCCGGCCAAAAAATCCCCGTAGACCCAGCATAAACGGGATCGGGTCTGTCTACCTCCCCGGACGAGACACTGCCCTTCGGTATAGCCTCGTCCGGGTTCCTCTCTGCCCGAAGGCAGAGAGTTCGACTAGCGCAGCTGGGAAAGATCCCAGCTCGACTCAAAAAAAGGCCGCTAGTTCTCGCAGATCCCAGCTCGATGCTATTTCAGGCCTCCTGCCGAATCTCACCTCACGTGGAGTTGAGGTAAATCTCTCTTTCTTCTTCATTTCAGCGACAAGATGTAAGTTCTTAGAAGATCAGCGTTTCCCATTTCTGGAAAAACGCTATGAACATTACAAACATTCACCAAATACGAACGTTCACACACAAACACAATGTTAACTGTCTATGTGCTTTGTAACTGTTTTGTTTAAAACATATATATATATATATATATATATATATATATATATATATATATAGGTTTTGTTTGTTTGTCTTCTTTATCTTCAGCTGGACTTAATCCAAGTCCAACATTCTGTTGTAGGTGGACCTTCATCTAGCAGGAAATATAAACGCACGTGTTTTCTTTTCATCTTCCCCCGCCGTTCCTCAACACAAACGCAGAAGAACTTATCTTCAACAGATACATTTAGAGTAAAATCTTTTATTCCTATTGTGGATGTGCTTTTTACATGAACTTGCAGAAAAGCACAACAGTATATAATTAAGTTGCAGAGACATTGTCTTTTCTTGCAGATTTATATTCTTCAGAGGAACAACCATGTGATACTGTAAAGTAACGGTAATTGCTAAAGAATATCCTTTGAAAAAAGAAAAGCTATTGCCAGTTATACATTTTTGAAAAAAAAAATTTAACCAGTTATACATTTTTGAGGAAAAAAATATTACCAGCAATACTTTTTTTTGAAGAAAAAAATATATTACCAGCAATACTTTTTTGAAGAAAAAAAATATTACCAGAAATAGATTTTTGACAAAACAAAATATTACCAGCAATAAAAATTGTCGGCATTAAATAGGCCTTTGAGGTTGATATACCGTAAAACAAAACAAAACAAACCTGAAGGACGAAACGTCTCACAAGTAAACTTTTTCCACACATAACCAAAAATATGCACACACACATACATATATATGCTTAAAAGCCGCTCTATCGGGCGGCATTTAAGCTAGCTGCTGCGGAGAGCACTTGATTAGGCATTCATCACAATAGTTAGGAAGGAGGAGACGCAATAGGCTACAATAAACTACAGAAAAACTCAAAATTGATCGCTGAATTTAAGCATTGCATTAATATTTAAGCTTACCTTTTAAAAGTTCAACGATAATTCTTCGGTCGTCACTTAATTCAAAGACAATCTGATGTACGTAGATCCTTACTTTCCCTGAACATTTATTTTTTTATTTCGTGAATGACTTTCGCAGGATTTCGCAATTAATTTCGATTATTCACAAATTTATTTCAAAGTTATTATAATTGTCATTGTACAAAAAAAAAAAAATGTCGCTGAAAACAATCGTAGTAATGAAAACATGGGAATCCAAAATTTCAGGATTACGGGTAGGGTCCGACCCGGAATGTTTTTCATTTGCTTACGAAGTTTCTATGAACCCGTTAGGTTTATTGAAACATTTTCATGTTTATGCGAAACAAAATTATCCAAAAGATGAACATTAGCCACAAGTTTCTGTATCAAATAATCTATAAAAGACAGAATTTATGAAAGCTTTTCAAAATGTAGAAGGCACTTTAAGATTATTCCTATGCTTGATAATTACAAACTCCTCAGGAGAAAAATCTTTTTTTTTTACTGTTGAAAAGAATTAAGAATGAACTTCGAATGAACGTTGCAAAATAGACTGGCTGCACTTTGTCTTCTTCACAAGTTACGCTGCACTCCTTTCGATGAAATAATTGATGATTTTGTTATAGGAAAATCATAGAATTAAGTTTATTTCATATAAGGGGATTATTATTAAATTTTCTTTTGTTTAAATATCTGTACTGAATATCTGCTATTTGTCAAGGACAGTAATTATATTCTGTGTGGCAAATGGAGTAAATCAATTAATTAGTTTAAAGGAAAATTTGGGAATTAATTTAATTTTGTAATCATTAATAAATAATAATCATGTATAATTATTTAAAAAATATTTAATAATTTTTTTTTTTATTAGAGAAGGGCCTCAGCAGTTTACGTTAGATAGTTAATTCTAAAAATCTCCAGCAGCCTTTGTTCATGTGCATATAGTCATACCAACATAACAAATTTAGTCCGATGAAGTCCTGAAGGACGAGCGTCCTGGGTAAGACGATAAACTACGTCCAACAGCAAGACCTCTGATCGGGAGGTTTGGAGGAGCATGGACCACCTCTTAATTGCTGGTGTTCCCAGGTCCACCCTGACCTGGGGTGGTAGCACCTGTTAGGGTCCCAGCTATTGGCAAATAGTTAACCCCTAAACTGCGGTAAAAACACTATGAAAGTGTATAAATAGGTATTAATACCAGAAATACTTTGTAAACATTATTACCAGCAATAATTTTTTGCAAAATAAAAGTTATTACCAGTAACATGTTTTTGAAAAAAAAAAAAGCTATTACCAGCAATACGTTTTTGAAAAAAGTTATTACCATCAATACGTTTTTGAAAAAAAAATATTACCAGCTATACATTTTTGAAAAAAAAAATATTACCAGAAATAGATTTTTGACAAAAAATATTACCAGCAATAAAGATTGTCGGCATTAAATAGGCCTTTGATGGTGATATACCGTAAAACAAAACAAAACTGAAGTAGGAAACGCTTCACAAGTAAACTTTTTCCGCACACACACACATTATATATATATATATATATATATATATATATATATATATATATATATATATATATATGCTTAAAAGCCGCTCTATCGTGCGGCATTTAAACTAGCTGCTGCGGAGAGCACTTGATCAGGCATTCATCACAATAGTTAGGAAGGAGGAGAGGCGAATGTCCACAATAAACCAGGGGGTTTCAAACTGTGGTCAGCGGACCACAGGGATCCGCAAGGACAAGATAGGGGGTCCGTGGACAGCAAAATGGTTCAGTTAATGTTGATTTGATGATTGTAGATGTTAAACGACATTTAATATCACTTGCTGAACATTTTGACAAATATTTCTCGAAAGATGTTCCTGATATTATTGAAAATTTTGACTGGAACAGAAATCCGTTTAATGTTGAAATAGCTAATAGCATGCTCACAGGAAATGAACTGGAAGAACTGGCGGAAATTTCATGCGACGGAACTTTAAAAATCAGTTTTATGCAACAACAACTTTTGAAATTCTGGCTCACAGTAGCCTCCGAGTATCCATTGTTATCTCGAAAGGCAGTTTAAGATTTTGTTACCATTTGCAACAACATATTTATGCGAAACAGGATTTTCGGCACTAACCAATCTGAAAAACAAATACAGATCCAGACTTGCTCCAGAAAGTGACTTACGTGTATGTTTAACAGTAATATCGCCAAGAATTGACAATTGGTGCAAAGCCAAGCAAACACATCCTTCTCACTAAGTGTGCATTAAAAAATCCTGTGTACATAATTGACAATAAAACTATTTATTAAATACTATTACTCTTTTCATTTACATGTAAAATTTATATTTTAATATAAAAAAATTTAATTTTGTTACATTTTGCAGCAACATGCAGCATTAATTTATTTGAACACTTATGTCTAAAGTAAGCTTTAAACCAGCTTTTATTGCATTAATGCAAAATTAAATGTTATATTCAGCAAATATTTATGTATAAATTTTATAAGTGTTTATAAGGGGTTCCCTAAGGTAAAGCCTGAAATATAAAGGGGTCCGCAAGTCAAAAAGTTTGAAAACCCCTGCAATAAACTACAGAAAAACTCAAAATTGATCGCTGAATTTAAGTATTGTATTAATATTTAAGCTTACCTTTTAAAAGTTCAACGATAATTCTTCTGCCACCACTTAAAGACAATTTGATGTATGTAGATCCTTACTTTCCGTACAAACAATTATTTTTATTTCATGAATGACTTTCGCAATTAATTTCGATTATTCACAAATTTATTTCAAAGTTATTAAAATTGTTATTATACAAAAAAAAAAAAAAAAAAAAATTGTCGCAAAAAATCACGCCGAAAATAATCGCAGTAATGAAAACATGGGAATCCAAAATTTCAGGATTGCGGGTCTGGATCCGACCGGGAATGTTTTTCATTTGCTCACGAAGTCGGCCTGATTCCAATATGGTATGATGTGTTGGTCTACGGTCTCTTGGAATAAAGTTGAAAAATGTGATACACTGACATTACCAATACCATTTATTATACATTGTAGCCCGGATATAAGAGACCTGGATATAAGAGAAACCCGGATATAAGAGAGATTTTATCTGGTCCCAAATTAGAGCCATACTTACCTAAACAAAATAGACCAAACCCGGATATAAGAGAAACCCGGATATAAGAGACGTCTTCTCCGGTCCCGACAACTCTCTTATATCCGAGTTACACTGTGTAGATATAGATATATCATGAATATCCTGTTGAAGAATAAAAGCTAATAATAAAATAAAAATATATTCTAAAAATAAAATGCGGCCCCAGAGAGTATGTGTCTCTAAGCTACAGCTTATTTAGCTTATAGCTAAGTCCAGCAGTCTACCTGCTTGATTTTGACGGCCCCAATTCAAAGCCGACAACTTGGGATGTTTTTCTGGCTTAGCGTTAACGGTTAATTCTTTGCTTTTCCTCGCCGTTACTACCATGTCTCCTTACAAATTTTCTTCAGGATTTGCCACCAACAATATCATCCGTATGTCTTAAGCTGTTATTTCTACAGCCGCCGATTATGAATCTAGGTAAATTGCTCGAAATCAGTTGCTAGAATTATAATCTCTCGAACTAATTTCGAAGTACCACGTAAACTGCGCCGTCTCACGACACGTCAACGGAGCTGGATATAAAAGGAGCCACAGCACTCAACAATAAAATTGTATTATTTTATAGTAAATATTAGAAACAATGTAGTTTTATTTTTCTTTAACCACAGGTTTCGAGCAAACTGCCTTTCGAGAAAAAAAAATAAGACCTGCTATATATAAATATACTCGTTCTTTAATATTATAAAGGTTGGTGCAAAAATAATGACGTAATAATGTCGTTTTTTGACGTATTTTTTAACGTCAAAAACGACATTATTACGTCATTATTTTTGCACCAACCTAACTGTTCAGTTAACAACAATAAATTTTTATTTTATTTTTATATTATAGTGAATAATAGAAACAATGTAGTTTGTTTTTTGTTTTTTTAACCAGAAGTTTCGAGCAAACTGCCTTTCGAGCAATTGATAATTCGATGAATTGTTTTCGAGCAATTTACCGGATACCACCGATTATGTATACTCTTAGGTCTTCTAGCATACTTTATCTCAATGTTTAGCTTCCGGTGATAAAATGCATTCTCTTTTGACACCTTTTTCGATTTTTTGTGTGCTTGTTGAAGATACCTAGTTACAGGAATTTTATTTCAAGTAAACCCTCGATTTTATTTTAATACCTTTCCCCATATCAGTTGAGTCTTTCTGGAAGCAAGTGCAGCGGAGCAAATGTTTGATGATATATCGTAAGATTTCGAGCGCTGACGGCTCGAACATGTGATTCCTACAATACTTTATCTTTACTAGAGTCAAATTAAAGCAAAATGAATTTTTATTGAGACCTTTTGCTTCTATAATAAAATACATTATTTTCTTTCAGATTTTATTTACATATGGACATTAGTTTTTCATTTTATATGAACTAGCTTTAGAGAAAAAGTAAAGTAAACATAGAATAGGTTGCGCCAAATGTAGTTTTATCCAATACCACAAATTGCTAAAAATCCAAAACATCAACCTGAAAACTCGAGCCAGGTTCTTAAATAAGCTTGTCAGATCGAGACTTTCATAATGTGTGGTAAGCATGGCTTTGTCGATCTCTCAACAACATATGACCACATCAATAGACACTTCCTCTTCACATCCATTAAAAATCGCCTTCCAAGCTTCGAAGCCAATGATAGAGGAATTGTATCGATCTAGAGAGAATCTTACATGTCTGGCGAGAACCACAGTGCAGAAACATTTCAATCCTTATCAAGAACACGCAAGAAGGAAATGACAGCTCTAGTATATTTAATCTTTTCCTAGATTTGAATAGGTTTCGCTACTGGCAGTTTAGATCAACACCGCACATTATTACAAAAGCAAAACGTCAACCTGAAAACACTAGTCATGTTCTTAAAGATCCCAGTCAGATCGAGAATTACATATACATGTCAACACTAGTCATGTTCTTAAAGATCCCAGTCAGATCAAGAATTGCATATACATATCAACACTAGTCATGTTCTTAAAGAGCTCGGTCAGATCGAGAATTACATATGCATGTCAAGCATACCTCCAAAACAGTTCAGAAATATGTATACAGCCGCTTTCCAAGATCAACGTTTAAAAAGGTTTTGAAAGAGTAAAACCCGATGATCTTGTCAAAAATAATCATCTTTGTATATTTTGGACTGGCGATACAGAATCACAAACAAAGAACTGTACCAAATAACAGAAAGCACATCACTTGAGGACTTTCAACAGCAGCAACAACTAAAATGGATTGTACAGGTAACAGAAAGAGTAAATAATGAAGCCTGTGTGTCTTGGCAAAGATCACCCTTCTTTGAACCTTGTGGACTGCTGCTACAGAATCACAAACAAAGAATTGTACCAAATAACAGAAACCACATCACTTGAGGACTTTCAACAGCAGCAACAATTAAAATGGGTATCAAAGTACTGGAAAGACCTATAACAGTTTCTGCAGTTAGAAAACCTATTTTCCTAAAATATTGTTTTGAGAGAAATACTTTATAAATTTCAATTGAAAGCATTTCTTGCTGCTTGGTCAATGAATGCAAAATGTAGGGAAACGGTTAATATTACTTTTATCGCTCAAATAAAACCAAACTTTTAATAAAAAGGATGAATTTAAATTATTTTAAAAGTGTTTTTAAGGTTTTTTATGTAAATATTTTGGTAGTACCTACTATTTACCTGTACATGCGCACGGGCGTTTACTTTTGTGCAGTAGGACCGCCCACGCTTTCTCGTTACTACCCACTTATGGCTTCCTAAGCTGCATCCCTAGAGCCCCATCCCACGCCAATATGAAGACCCATCTTTCTTGCTATTAAATATACTGCAAATACAAAGCAATTTATCTAACACCAGACGAACAGTCGTGACTATGACACTACTCACTTTAAACGTAAAGCATTTTGAATCCTGTAAACGTTGGATCTAGCTAGTGTACGACACATACTGTCCAGGTGACGTCAGTAATTATTCAAACAAACTTTCAGACCTAACTTTAAACTTACTGCAGCAATACTTGTTAGATTAAAATCAGTGTCAACCCAAATTTACACACATGTACGAGAGTGGGCCGAAAATTTCATAGGCTGACTATGAAAGAGTAATGCTAGAACTGAAATCTTGGATGCATTAATTTCAACTTTTTTTTAAATCGATTTCATCCCAAGCAACCCAGTAAATTCACCAAGACACAGAGAGTTACTTGGTATGAAAGAATTAGAAAACAGAAGCTTTACTAAGGAGCAAGAACAAAAAGAAGTGTACTCAGGCGGATAGCAGAAAGCGATTGACTTTGCAATTAAATTTTTGAAGATTAAAGCTGGTTGGAAAGCATGGAGCCGGAAGAGTTGCACTAGCAAGAAGTGCTAGAGGAGAAACTGTCAGCATAGAACCTTCAGTTACATCTAGCCAACAACTGTAAATTGGTGAAACCGCGTCGCCAGTCTAGTGCTGCGCTTAAATTCATAAAATCTAGGTGTCATGGCGAAGAGAGGTATTTATTTCCGCTTATATACAGAAAATGTGGCACGAGGCTAAAATGGGGGAAAAGGACAGTCTTCTTCTGTCTTAACGTTTAACTTAGCTAGCCACAAACACTGACCTAAACATACAAACAATATTCCTAAAACCAAAGCAAAGCATTCTTACTTACCTTTCTTACTACATCCACCATAATACTTCATTGTCTCTATGAAAGTCCTAACTAATCCATAAATTTACAATTCGTCGTCTGTGGTGGTTTGGGGGGGGGTAAAAACAACAATTTTAAAACTAGCCCCAATGAAGAGCGAAGAGCTCATCTGAACAGTTATCATGAAAGTATTCATGGAAAGGGCACAGGGAGGCAGCTTTACGGCAGCGGAAAGTGAAGGCGAGATGCCGGATCAGGACCAATAATATTGCTGATTCTTATTAATAACCTCATTGTTTCTAGATACATATATTCAGATTATATATATATATATATTGAATTGATTAAAAAGCTTAATCACAGTAGCTTGTCAGCTGTCTTTAAAGAAACATGTATAAAGCAAGGTTTGCTGCCCAAATACACAACTACAGGAAAGAAGACATTAAAAGTTTGGAATTGTGCTGATCATACACGTGTTTGTGAATGTTCAGCCACTAAGGGGAAAGATATCCTCATACCCGGGAGAAAGTCCCGGTTGGTGGTTTTACTTAAACCGCATGCCAGAAGGGAATGAGAGTGAAGACAGGAGGGGTCGTGTTTTTATCATTGTTTGACAGAGCAACCTAACGACTTCTTGGGGTAACGCACAACCCAACCATGAGTTTATGTTTAATTCCTACGTTAATTTTATTCATTGTAAAGCATACATGTTCCTTAAGCATAAAAGACCTAATTAAAAAAAAAATTACTTGGTGTTAATGCCACCAGTCGCCGTCCCTAATATCAATTTTCTTTCCCTAATCGCCCTCCTAGATCTTTACACCGACACCAAGGAAATGGTAAAGCCCACTTTGATAATCCTAGATCTAAATGATCTTCAGGTCGTGGGCGATCATGGTTCTCCACAACTTCCTCAATGTTTGTCTTTTTGCTATCCTAATGCCTGTTCTGTCAACTATTTACGCAAGTTTCTTAGGTAAGTTATTCGCTGCTCTCAATATGTTTCATGAGTGTTAAATTTTCCAAACCCTCTTTCCTCATTGTGCCCTAAAAATTTCAGTAGTGATCAGAGTATAAAAAAGTAAAAGCAGCAAGATAAAGGATCATTAAATTCGACAAGAACGCTGAAGAGAATGGGAATTGTCGGGTGATTGAGGAACTCGCTGGATTTTATTTCCCAGCGAAAACCACCAGAAACTGATTTAACAAAAATTAATAAAACGAAGAGATATAAATTAATTAAATAAATTAATGAAACGTTAAAGAAACTGGTGAGATTAATAAAGAAACTGCTTTAACTTTGACAGATGTTAGGTTTTAACACGTATGTTAGATGTTAATATTTAAATAGAGTCTTTCTTTTTCTCTTATCGTGTATAACATGGTTTCAAAATGTCGAGAGATATCGGAAATTGTCTTTAATTATTGACTCACCTGATTAAATAAGTCGCTAGGGAAATTTATGTACTGAATTTCTCTGTTCAGCATCGGATTTGTGTCTGTTAACGTCACGAATGCTTATCTTCTGCTTGCTGGCATTTGCATGTCACTCTGACAAAAAAAAAAAAAAATGGTAGAACTTTGATTTCAAACGAAAGCAAAATGTTCTCTTGTCTGTGATTTTGTTGTAAATATTTTTTTCTCTTTACGACATCATTTCAGACAGTTACGTATCGAGAATTTCTATTTGTAAGCTGACTTTGGAGATTGATACCATTTGCGAACTAAGAATGAAGAAAAAATAGTAAACTTCGTCAGAGACGAAAAAGTATCTCAAAACGACTGCGAAAACCAGCCAGGGAGAGACATCCCAGAATGCAATGCTGATAATAAAGGAAGTATTTGAAATAAAAACAAAGTCTGAAAACAAAGCGATAAAAACAGCAATTTTTACTTATACTCGATTTTCTCAGTGGTTAGCAAGCTACGCCGTTTATTCTGTATTTTTTCTTTGCCCTATAAAAAAACAGTAAAGAAAGCACACTAAAGACAATCCGCGTATTTTTCGATGCACCCACGTCGCTGCTGAATGTGACATGAAATCAGTTTAAAGTGGGTTTAATGGCAATACCGTGCAAAAATTAATCAAGAACCTCTCGGCACTTTCACTTTTGGGGACGCTGGATATTGATTTCAGTCCCCTTCCAAAGGAGAGGTACTGCCAAGTGGGAATGGTCCCCTGGGGCTTGAGCATAATATTATTTTGAAGATACTCAAGACAACATGTAACAATAAAATTTAAGAACTATATAATATACACTACAATTCAAACGTTTGACGCAAACCCCAGAATGAGCATGGGCCAATGGATAAAGACGTTGGTGAGATCCAGTGACTTAGACTCAAAGAGGTGTGAGTTCAATACCAGGCCACAGCAGCAGTGAACCAAAAAACTTGGAGAGTTGAATTAAAGGGAAATAACTGAGACACCCGAAAGAGGCACGGCACGTGGAACAAGAACAATCTAGCCCGGTGGACGAAATAAAGGGCTCAGTTCGGTATTCCAATCACCTGAAGAAAGCCGGAGCGTAAAACGGCTGAAACGTTGTGTATATAGCAACGGCGATCAGGGTAACAGTCGGAATAATGCATATTAATTTTATCGTAATATAATCTTTGTGACATCTTTAAGACGAGTGATTAGAGAAAATTCTTATATAGAAATTAAATTGTATTAAATGTGAAGAACCGGAGAATTTTATCTTTGAATTATCCTCATCGTCAAAGTAAATTTCCTTTTTTCTTCTCCTCTTCAGGCCGTATTTTTATATTAGTTTTTTTTTTTTTTCCTTTTTCGTGACTGTTTTTCAATAAATTGAAATGTCATTTGGTATTTATTATTAATCTTGCCCTGACCTTGTTTCTGAACTTCAAAGACAAATGAAAACAATTAAGTAAAGGAAGTAATCGACTTACGCCAGAATAAAATCACGACAAGGTGTGGGGGGGGGGGCGGTACGGAATTCGTCATAATTCGAGCAGTAATTAAAAACTGATTCCTAATTGTTTACTCACTAAACACTAAACAGTGCTTATTTAAACTAT
Source organism: Acanthosepion lycidas (assembly GCA_963932145.1). Classification (NCBI taxonomy): domain Eukaryota; kingdom Metazoa; phylum Mollusca; class Cephalopoda; order Sepiida; family Sepiidae; genus Acanthosepion; species Acanthosepion lycidas. Next base: position 91,808,030 of record OZ010589.1, on the reverse strand, counting down.
CGTAGATTATAACAATGTGAATGCTAAGATAAAAAATAGAAGAATCAAATGGAAAGGAATACGAGTTAAAAATCAATAATGAAATTATTTCACAAAGAATTCATTAAATAATGTAATTAATTCTTAATAACTTAAGACTACGACGAGGTAACACTCGTCTTCATCGTAGTGACTAGATTTTCTAAAAAAAAAAAATGATTAAGGAACGTGATCTGCAGACGTGTTGATTGTTGAAGAGGCCAGTGCAATACAGTTACGTTCTACGACAACTGTTTGAAGAGTCTGGCCTCTGAAGTACCTCTTCGCCCATCTATTAAATAGTAGAACTTGTATCTGGTAAAATTAGTGTAGGTACCTCCACTTTTTCGGCATAAATTATCGATACCTAAGTTTAGTGTTATACTAAAAAAGTATTGTAATGCAACATTAATCTGCAAAAAAGGAATCATTGTTACAATCCAAAATATTTTTCGGCTACGAATAACTCCTCAAAGAAGGTTGATAAGCCGTAAAAACAAATATATATATATATATATATATATATATATATATATATATATATATATATATATATAGTTGGATAGATGTGAGCTTGTGACCGTGGGTTTCACGCTTTAGCGATCGTCAGACAAACTGATTAATTTTTTTAAAAATTTTGGTTTTATGTAGATTGCGTGTATTGGTGTTATTGTGGAAGTGACTGTGTATATGTAACGGGTAGTAATTTGTAATCCTTATTGGTTATTTATATGGTGATGTTTAATATTTAATATGCTGGGTGAGAGGGTAGTTTGATTTAATAACGGG
>OZ010589.1:91744723-91802223 GCA_963932145.1 Acanthosepion lycidas | reverse complement strand
CTTCCATTTAGTATTGATGACAAAACTATTTTCTCTATATTTATTGTTGATTTTCAAAGCTATTAATATCAGGTTCTTTGATTTTAATTTCTTTCATCAAGTTTCTAATTATCAACACCCCAAACCAATAAGTTTTGCTTTTCTTTTTTTCTTTTTTTACAAGTCCTCTAACGTTAAATATCCGGATAGTGAAAGCTTTATATGCAATTGGATTACGTTTTAAGAAGCTTTTAACAATTGACAACAGGAGAACTCGTTACCGACATAATTTACGAGTTACAGATTTCGTGATCTTCTTCCATATGCCATGTCCCTTCTATAATTTCTAGTCTTTTGTAGCGCTTAATAAATACTGTCTTTTTGTTACCTCTCCCAAACCTTATCCGGCCATCCATTCACTCAAGCTTATTACGGGCCACGTGTGTGTATACACGTATGTACTCCTGGAAAAAAATTATCCACAACAAATATGGCAGACTCAGAGAATGTTTCTACCAAAAGAAATGTAAAAGAAAACAACAAGAACCTATATATATATATATATATATATATATATATATATATATATATATATACATATATATGTGTGTGTGTGCGTGTATTAAACAACAAAAGAATTTACAATAGACAGACATTAACGTATGTGTGTGGAAATTTCGTGTTTCAATAAATGTCCGTATGCACGTGTGTGTGTAATTCTTTCATGACGTTTCCCCAAGGAAACGCAGCGCGCCTCCCACAAAGGAGAACGTAATCTTCTGCGAGAGCCTAGTGTCCGCTGAAAATGAAAAGTGAAAAAGAGAAAGAACAAGGCCAGGGTCTCGTCAAGTTTATATAGTAATTGGATAGCTCCCTCAAGTGGTTGTGTCAGAATTTAGGAGGAGATAACTCCGACAAGCTCACTTGTACGTTGTTTTCTTCTGTCCCGCTTACCTTCAATTTCGCCAGTGGGCATCAAATTTTACAAGTACTCTTTTTTCATTATGTGCTATAGATTTTTTCAACTATCTTTTCCTGGTGTTAACTATAAGTGTCCTTTTTGTTACCATCTTCTAAAAAAAAAAAACTTCGTCGTTGCACGCATGTTTGGTCAACGATATTCTCAACATCCTTCTGTAGAACTACATTTGTGTTACTTCAAGTTTTTTTTTTTTTTGCATCCGTGAGGAGATTGCCCAGCATTTACTGCCTTATAGGAGGACTGATATGTCATGACAGTTTTTTTTTCTTTATTGCTAATTAAGCCCTCCTGTTTCTTAATACTTTGCTTAGCTTTTGAAAAGCACCTTTCGCTATCCCAGTGTGTATTCGTATTTCAGTATCACGATTTTCATCCTTTTACATAGTTTTAAATAAGTTCCGAACTTTTAGCGACTGACAGCCGGAGAAGTCATTACCATCATAATTTACGAGTGAGGAGTTTTTCGTAATCTTATTACTTCTGTTTTTTATCACAGTAATCTGTATCGATAAAAATGATGTGCATGTAATTTGGCAAAGCGCTACTCGAAAGTTGGCCGTTATGCAGACACTATGTGGTTTCTTCGTAAAAGCATGTGACAAAGATGTTATTATCGTTGACTGTTGCGAAGAAGAATATAGATCTTCAGAACAAAGCTGACTTTTATGAAAAATAAAAACAAAACTGATCGATTCATTTGAAGCTGAATGATAAAACGAAGAAATATGCCTGATCTCTCTCTCTCTCTCTCTACATATATATATATATATATATATATATATATATATATATATATATATATATATATATAAATCTTTTTTTCTTCCACTTACAATAACCTTATCCGACTCTATATTTAAGATAGCCGTTGGGGAAAAGGCAAAAAATGACGTCAATTACGGAGGTGTTGCTGACGCTGAAGACAGCCTTCCTCGGTATTCCACGCACGAAGCAGCTTGTAAGGAAACCTTCACAATGCGACAAGATGCTGCCAATTTCGTTACTCTTTACGCGCTTGTGAAAGTCACCGGAAGCTTTCCAACTGTATTCACAAATCGAGACAAAAAATGTGACCGCACTCCTGACCTTACACTAAAGAAAAGTAGTAATCCTTGGGAGAGAATTGATCAATATGAATTAATAACGTGAGCATTCTTAAAAGGTACCCCGACTCGTCGAAATGATTTTTCCTACCAACTGAAAAAAAAAAAGATATTGTGGTTGGCAAATTTGAAAATTTTTCTTTTCTTTTTTTAAATTAAATTTTCATTATTATTTTTACGTTACTAGATTTTCTTTAAAAAAACTATGTTTTCAAGAACTTACATCTCACCAAAGAGAACTCAGAAGAATGGTTCGCGATAATCTGCGTGGTATGGCGAGTCTTAGACATGAACTGGTGGAATAAAGGAACGTATCCATCTGAGGTTGAGTGATAGATAGCAGCTCGGATTGAGGAATTTGAGAGCCGAGTTCGAATCCATTAGGAAAGGTATGAATCCTCTTCTTCTCCCTAGCAATGGGTAAATAGCAGGACACGCCGAGTTCTGTAGCCTTGGATGGCAACTGGTCTACCGCAGGAAAAAAAATCTGCCTTGTCAGTCATGGTTGATAAAATAGACAAACAGAAATATGAAAAAAAAGAAAAACGAAACAGAAATATTTATTCTATCAAGAAAATTTTCTGTGTAAAGAAGATTTCAAGTGAATTTCTGGAGCCAATGAAGGAAAAGTTGAACTGCTGTAAGTATTGTCTAAACCAGTGCTTCTCAAACTTTTTCAGCTCATGGACCATTTTTTTGTTCAAAAGATTCAAATAGACTACTCCTACTTTTACTTTTAGACTGTTCTTTTCTCACACTATGAAAATGAAAAGACAAAGTAGTCTACTAACATTTTAAAATTTATTTTAGTAAACAAGGTTAAACACAGGATTCTAAATCAATTTTGATGATGTCATTCAGCCTGCGTCCATTCAGCTAGTGACTACCTCGATCTTGGTATTTCTGACACAAGATATCGTAATCAATTTTGATTGTGTCATTCAGGCTTTGTCTGATAGTTCCTCTGCTAATGAAATCTTATGTATTTTTTTCTACTGAAAACATCCACAACAGGCGAAAATCCATATTCCACCATCCAATAATAAAAATAATACTTTATTTCTATAAATTAGAATTATCCAATTTATTATCAAACAATATTGTGTAGTGATCTATTAACATGGGGATAATTTTTTATATGAATAAAAAAATGTATATTATATATATATGATAAAAAATAAAATAAATATAGCACTGCTTAATACCTACGTAATTTCGAAATTTTCAAATATAATGGACATGTGTGTAATTAAACAAAATATTATATTTTTTAATTCTTCAAAGTATGAATAATAGATAGTCACTATATTTTTATGGTATGTGGCGCGTTTTTTAGGATCCCCTGGAGAGGATGTGGTATTATGGTGCACGGAGGATTGATTGGTGATGGACGAGTTCTTGTGGTGAATGTTGAAACTGTAATGCGTGAATGGGTCGTGAATCAGATTAGCTAGGTATAAGATAGTTAGTGATGACCGGCCTCAACCCCTCCCCATTTTGGCCTTGTATCGTAATTGTATGTTATGTACAATAAACATCCTTAAACAGGGAGCAAGGGATAAACTTCTACTACTTTTCAAAAGACTGAAGAGGGATGTGAATCGGATAATAGGCGAATCTATCTACTCCTAGTGAGAAGAAAAAATAAAAAATATATAAATAAATAATTAGTAAATAAAATTTCATAGTTCAAAGAGAGACATTACAAGTGTAGAGTTGAAGTAGACCTTAGAAGGAACCGGAAACAGAAAACATGGGATAAAACTCTACACCTGTTCCAAAAATCAAGACTAATTATCAACGCCATGATAGAATCTTCATCTGAGTCAATAGCCTTTTCAGCCACAAGAGCAAACAATTCGAAATCCGAAGGAAAAGGAGTTAGTCGCTTCCTATAAGATGAAACTGCCCCCCACACCTCTTGACTGTTACATTAAGCACATCGAATTATAAATAGAAGATAAACTCGTAATCCTTCTATCAAGTTTTCTCTGACTCTGCACCATCTTTTTTCAAGACTAAATGATTTTATATTTTTTTAATTATTTCACCCCAAACCAAGACAATAAAGCCACTAAGCTACAAGAGGTTACTTAGTGTGAGTGAATATGAGTAAAATCACTATTAAGGAGAGAGAACAGCAAATGAACAGGAATTAAGAAGACAGAAGATAACGATTGACATTGCATTTAAATTTTTGAAGACCAATGTTAACTGGAAAGAAAAAAAGCCAGAAGAGAGTTTCTCAAGTGAGAAGAGCGAATTTAGTGAGGCCCGAACAAATTTCCATTCCAAAAATGCAGCCCAGAGAAAAAATCTTTGGGGGAAAAGTTGACTAAGAGGCATGAAACCGGAAGTGAGTACTACAAGTGAGAAGTGTTAGAGAAGCAACTCTTAGCATAGAACTTATGATTACATCTAACCATTTCTACTGTCAAATGATGAAACTTTGCCGCCAATCTACTGATGCGCTTAAATTCATATAGTCTAAGGTCCCACAAAGCATCACTCATCAGAACAATTACCAGAAAAGTATTTATAGAAAAGTCACAGGGAATTTACGTTACGACGGTGGGAGGGTGACTGAAGTCGAGATGCCAGAACCAATGACAATATTTTTTTCTCTCACAGTCAACAAGTTAACCGAGCTAAAAAAAAACAAAAAAAACAAACAATAATTAAAAAAGAAAAACTAGCAATAAAAGATTATGAGATGGGATGTGCGGTTATCGGCACGAAAAATGAAATCTGCGAACAATGTTCAAATTCCGTCACAGTCTGTTGCGTTCATTTGCACTAACACCCCTGAGAAAAATATGAATCCATTTCTTTTCTTTCCATTAAAATAGCAAAGTAGATTAAGCTTTCTTGCCCTGAGTGGCAACCACTCTAGGAGAAAGATAACTCCGACTTCAAAACAGGGCAGCTGGAATCCACTTCAGTATATTTCCCGTGACAATTCACATAGAGAAAAAAAGAATCTGTGGAGAGACATGTGAGCCTGAATCTTGAACGGTATTTTTAAAGAAATAAAAATAATATTGAGATTTGCTCATTTCAAGTCAATGCCAATGTATTGGTAAATGATTGTTGAAAAAAAATAATGGAAATCAATAGCAAAAAAAGAAACGATTTCGTGTGTGTGTGTGTGTGTGTGTGTGTATGTTTGCGCTTGTATGCATACATTCCTCTCCCTTTCTCTTTCTCTGTGTGTGTGTGTGCATGCATACGTTTCTCTCTCTCATTCTGTGTGTATGTGTATACGTTTCTCTCTCTATGTGTGTGTATATACGTTTCTCTCTCTCTCTATATATATATATATGGGTGTGTCTGTGTGTGTGTGTGTGTGTGTGTGCATACGTTTCTTTCCCTCTGCCTCTCTCTCTATGTGTGGGTGTGTATTTGTGTGTATACGTTTCTCTCTCTCTCTCTCTCTCTACATATATATATATGTGTGTCTGTACGTATGCATACGTTTCTCTCTAAGTCTCTTTATATATGTGTGTGTGCATATATTTCTCTCACATTCTCTCGCTATATATATATATGTGTGTGTATGTGTGTGTACATACAATTCTCTCTCTCTATATATATATATATATATATACGTATATATATGTGTGTGTGTGTGTGCGTTGTGTTGTGTATGTGTGTACATACGTTTCTCCACTTTTATATTTATATATGCTCTAAACCTTATATTGAGTACTTTAAACCATAAATATAGCATACCATAAAACTATATTTTGTAGGTGCAAAATTAATTTCAACTCGGAACTAATTTAAAAAAAAGAATGAAAATTGCCGAAAAGATCGATTCTGAATTATCTTATCTTCTAAGGATTTTTAATGCTAAATTAAAAAATTAACACCAACTCATTGCATTTTGTTCGGGAATTCACGGAAATTGATAACTTTGATTTTAAATCCAGTTGAAATTAGTTCTGTCATTCATTTTTTATTTTATATATATATATATATATATATATATATATATATATATATATATATATATATGTATGTATGTATATCTACTATCTATATTTCTCTTGTTGTCTGTGTGTCTGTCGTGGGCGTTGTTACCTCGCCCAGGCCGCATTTCTCACCCGATTTCGATGCGGTTTTCACCACAAGTTTGCAAATGGCTGCCGTAAGGACATGACGGAGGCCGATTTTTGAGTTCGGACTCAGGTTCAGAAAAAATCAATAATCGAAAAAATCTGCTTACAGAAGGAATGATCGCATTTCAACCAAATTTGACACCCTCTTAGGGTCTATCATTAGAAATGTTATTCAGAAGTTTCATGGCCACTGACGCCTAAACAGCGCTGAAAATCGATATAACCCAAAAACCGATACGCTCAGATTGCGCCTGACCGTATGTTGGCTTTTAGTGAAAACCCACCGGATTTATGAGGAGGCCATTGGGAGTCACCATGTGAAGTTTCAACTCTGAGCGCCCCCCAAACAGAGTGCAAATCGACAATCGGTCAACCCTTAAAAATGTTTTTTCCGGTTGGGTATTTCCTAAATGCAGATTAATTTAAGGTGACGCTATGCGCGGGAAGAAACAGGTCAGTGTGTGCAGTGGAGTGGAAGAAAACATTTGACCTCAAATTCTGGAATGGGCGCAGGGCCATTGAAATTCGGCTTTTTTTTTATCCCTGCTACCAGTTCTGACTTTGAGCCACAAATGACATATTCGACTTTGTCAACACTATTGCTTTAATCGTAGTAACATCAGCACGGCAAAGGGCATTCCTTTAAAGGCAAGGAAGTGTAAAAATATTTTAAGTCAAGTGATAGCAATTGCTCTATCAGTCGTACGATTTCTTAATCAAGCACGGGCAACGCCGGGCCATGCTGCTAGTATATATATATATATATATATATATATATATATATATATATATATATATGACTAAATGCGTGTATGCAATCTCTTTGTCTTATTCTTGTAACTACCATCATATTTAATTATCTCTTTCTACCCCAACCCACTTAAAAACCTTAAAAAATAAATTCCCTTTCGTCGAATTTTGAAATACACAAATCCTCGTTCTTTTTTCAATGAATATCACTTCTAGGCTTTGAGAATCTTCTTTTTATTTTTATCCATTATTTTAATTTCTTCATTTTCTTACTTTTCATCTCGGAACGCTAATGAAATCACATGTCTGTGTATGGAGATGTATATAATCTTCTTACAGAAGTCATTTCTCCATAGCAGAGAAATAGGATTTTCTTTTTCTTCTCTATGCGCCATGTCCCCTCAAGACGTAGGCGATCACGGATCTCCACGTCTTCCCGTCCTGTGTAACTCTTAATAAATTTTGTCTTTTTGTTATTTCTCCTAAACCCTGTTCCGCCAACCTCACTAAGTAAGTTATGAGTTTTTTTCCTCTGTCCCTCTTGCCTTCAATCTGTTTGGTGAGTATCAAATTTTCCAAGCCCTCTTTCCTCATTATGTGCCCTAGAAATTTCAACTGTTTCTTCCTGACGTTAAGTATATGTATTCTTTTCGTTTCTTTTTTCTCTAAGACTTCGTCATTGCTCATATTTTTGATCCATAGTATTCTCAGCATCCTTCGGTAGAACCACATTTCTGTTGCCGCAAGTCCCTTCTTCATTTGTGAGGAGATTGTCCAGCATTCCCTTCCATACAAGAGGTCCGATATGACATAACAGTTCAGTACTATTTTTGTTTCTAGCAAAGTGTTTTTCTGTTTCTTCATACCCTGCTTAGCTTTTGGGATGCATCTTTGGCTATCCCGATGCACCTCCCGACTTTAGTGCTACCCTTTCTGCACTCTATTAAAACACTTTCCAGATAATTAAATTGTTGTACTTGCTTGATTTTGGAATCTCCGATTTGTAATTTGCATTTGGAGCTCACCCTTTTGCCAACAACAATGCATTTTGTCTTCTCACACTTGATGTTTAATCCTTTCTTCTCACTTTCTTTCACTACCTTCTGCAGCAGGGTTTTTTTAGTTTTCTTTCCATATCTGCTATCAACACTATGACATTTGCATATCTTACATTGTTATGATTGTGGTCGCTAGTAATATATCCTTGTAGGACTTTTAATTCTCCCAGAATCACTTCGCTATATAGGCTGAATATGTCTGGTGAGAAGAGGCATTCTTGTCTTTCACTCCTTTCTATTCTTCTATATCTGCTGAGTTCATTTTCTATCCAAATGCAGGCAGTTTGCTACCAGAATAGGTTCTTGATTATTCTAATATTTTTCCAAAATATGTCAAGGTTGCTGGGCAGTTACAAAATATGATGACATACTGCATATAAGACATTCCATCACTGCCAATCAGACCCTGAACAACCGCCAGTCATAATGAATAGATGTCACCTTAAGGAGCTACCATGGCTTGAGAGAATATTGGGCCCCAAACTCACACCCAATCTCAAGTAGAACTCTTATATATGCTTCGTTTGGATTGGTTAGTTTTATGGTATATCAACTTCAATGGGTTATTTAATGCTGTCAATTTTTATTGCTGGTAATGTGTTTTTAAAAGTGTATTGCTGGTAAGATTGTTTCCTTCAAAAATCTATTTCAGGTAATATTTTTCCTTCAAAAAATCTATTCCTATTCCTGTTAATATTTTTTTCCTTCAAAAATCTATTTTTGGTAATATTTTTTATTCAAAAGTATATCACTGGTAATATTTTTTTCCTTCAAAAAGTCTATTTCTGATAATATGTTTTTCTTCAAAAGTGTTCCTTCAAAAATCTCTTTCTGGTAATATATTTTCTTCAAAAATCAATTTCTGGTAATATATTTTCTTCAAAAATCAATTTCTGGTAATATATTTTCTTCAAAAATCAATTTCTGGTAATATATTTTCTTCAAAAATGTATTACTGGTAATATTTTTTTTCCTTCAAAAAATCTCTTTCTGGTAATATATTTTCTTCAAAAATCAATTTCTGGTAATATATTTTCTTCAAAAGTGTATCACTGGTAATATTTTTTCTTCAAAAATGTATTGCTGGTAATATTTTTTTCCTTCAAAAATCTATTTCTGATAATATTTTTTCTTTCAAAAAATCTAATTCTAGTAATATGTTTTTCTTCAAAAATCTATTTCAGGTAATATTTTTTTTCAAAAATGTATCGATGGTAATATTTTCTTTCATTTTAAAAAATGTATTGCTGGTAATAATTTTTTTACAAAGTATTTCTGGTATTAAAACATTCTCATACTGTTTTGACCCCAGTTTGATCAGAGGCTATTGGAGTTTATCATCTTACCCAGGACACAGATGTAGTTTATCATCATACCCAGCATGGTCTTATATATGCTCCATCACTAAACATACAGTGAAAATGATTGGTCCTTGTACAACTTCAGTAAGTACCTGACTCCTCATGCTATCTTCTACCTTTATAAGCACTAAATGAGACCAAAAATTGAGTACTGTTGCCATATTTGGGTGGAAGCTGCCCAATTTTCACTTTCTAGTCTTAGATTTCAATAACGTCTCCATGTCCTTGTTGGAGAAGAATTATTTTTCACCCTCCAACCTATTTCTGTCAAGTAGGATATGACAAGACTGTCGCCACTATATCACTACTTCCCTGGAAAGTGTCCAGATGAACAACATTCCTTGATTTCACCAGGTTTAACCTTCATGGCTAAGGCTCATCATGCCATTTACATTCCTCCATATTCCATCAGCAAGAAGTAAGTTCCACTCAAACAGCTTCTTCCTGCAAACCACTGCCTTGTGGAACAGACTTATAAGAGAATGTTTCTCCAATCAATCTTAACCTATTCAAGTCTAAAGGTAACTTATCTTCATCTCTCATCCATAAAAACTACTCCTTAACATAGCCCTCTATCTTGAGAGGATCTCAGGCCTTGCACAAGATGAACCTTACTGTAAAAAAGATTTAATGGTGTTGTACACAAAAATATGAAAGAAACTGACCACTCCCTATAAAAAAAAGAAGATAGACTTTATAGATACTAAAATCCTAAAGAAACAACAAAATCAGACATAGCTAAGCATGTGTTATAAAAACAAGTGTCAAGGCATATTAATTATTTTGGAATGAGGGAAAAAACTGTATGCACAGTTAGTTTTAGTTGCACTTATGAATAAGGTCACTCATATTAAGTTTCTATGTAGGAACTCCATTCCTGTACTCCTGAAGGTTTTAACAGAGGAATTTCCTTGAAAAGAATTGATTATATTTTCTCAAAATCACTTTCATTTATATTAATACAACAATGAAAAAATCATATTTTTTATGATGTCAACAAACACTCTTTGCCACTTATGTGATTTCAACGAATACTCGTTGTCATTTCTGTAATGCTCATTGTATTAGACACTTTGTAATCGCAGAGAATAGTGGTCTGTATAGTAATAGAGGATAGAGTAGAAATAGCAATCCGAATAGTAATAGAGGATAGAATAGAAATGGTGATCATTTAGACATCATGCCACTACCTACTTATACTCCTATGATCATGTGATCCACTTAATTCAATAATGGGATCGCCTGTGTTTGTTCTCTGCCAAACTATGTTGAAACTCATGTGTCGACAGCAACACTTTATTCCTATATAGCATTATTCAATGCTGTAATTCTCTTGGGTGAATGTTTTTTATCTGAGGTCAAAAAAAAAAGAGTCAATGAAAAAGTAAATTGGGAAAAAATGATGCTACCTGGAGAAAGAAAATAAAATAACTTAGAATAAAATTATGGTTTTAATTTAAGTAATTCTGAAATTAGCAGTAGCAGTAATTAAAATGGATATCACATGTAACTACTTCAAACAAAAGCTTAGGAAGAAAGCCATGTCAATACTGAAAATAGTGATAACAGCTCCTTGACTTGAGAAACATATTTTCCTGAAAAATTGTTTCAAGAGAAACAGAATAACAGGAACCACATCCCTTCAGGAATTTCAACAGTAGCAGTAATTAAAATGGATATCACATGTAACTACTTCAAACAAAAGCTTAGGAAGAAAGCCATGTCAATACTGGAAAGATGACAACAGCTACTTGATTTGCAAAATGTATTTTCCTGAAAAATTGTTTTAAGAGGAAGATTTTATAAATTCCAACCAACAGCAGCAGTGACTGCTCTGTCAATGAATGACAAATGTTTCCTTATAAGGAAATGGTTAATATCCGCATTACCATAAGGTCAAAGAGTTAAATAGCACTTCTCCAAAACATATTTCTGCCCCCTTGAAAATTCGTATTGCCCCTGAAGAGATGTTATCAACCAATTTTTGAATCACTGGTCTAGTCAGCTAAATGTTATTGTGAAAAATATCTTTTAGGTAGGTGTCTGAGAAAAATACTCTAAAAGATGCTAAATTAAAATAAATCCTTATCTTGTTTGTCTAACATTTTGTTCCGTTGACATTTGAGAATATTTACTGTCCTTTGTACATTCATAAATGTTGAAGAGTAAAAGAACTTTTCCTCGTGTATAATTATTTTGTTTGGAGATAAAGTAGAAGAAAAATGAAAAAGAATGAAAGGGATGAGAAAAGAATGAAAGAAATAAAAAAGAATAAAAGACAATCAATGAAAAAATAAAAGAAGGAGAAAAGGAGAAAAATGAATCAATAAAATAAAGGAACAGCCAAAGACAATAGAAGATTTAAGAACAGAAGAAGTTAAGAAAGTCCCATAAGGGAAAAGAAGAAGAAAGAAAGAAAGAAAGAAAGAAAGCAAACTTAATTAAATATGTAAGAACAAAGAAGAGGATAGAAAAGAAAGAAAAAGAAAGGAATATAGCATGAGGAATGAAAAGGGAGAACAAAGAAAAATGAAAGAAAGAAAGAAAGAAAGAACATGTGATAACAGAATAACAAGATTGAAAAGAAAAAGAAAGGAATATAGCATGAGGAATGAAAAGGGAGAACAAAGAAAAATGAAAGAGAGAAAGAAAGAAAGAACATGTGATAACAGAATAACAAGATTGAAAAGAAAAAGAAAGGAATATAGCATGAGGAATGAAAAGGGAGAACAAAGAAAAATGAAAGAGAGAAAGAAAGAACATGTGATAACAGAATAACAAGATTGAAAAGAAAAAGAAAGGAATATAGCATGAGGAATGAAAAAGGAGAACAAAGAAAAATGAAAGAGAGGTAAGAAAGAAAGAAAGAATATGTGATAACAGAATAACAAGATTGAAAAGAAAAAGAAAGGAATATAGCATGAGGAATGAAAAAGGAGAACAAAGAAAAATGAAAGAGAGGTAAGAAAGAAAGAAAGAAAGAATATGTGATAACAGAATAACAAGATTGAAAAGAAAAAGAAAGGAATATAGCATGAGGAATAAAAAGGAGAACAAAGAAAAATGAAAGAGAGGTAAGAAAGAAAGAAAGAAAGAAAGAATATGTGATAACAGAATAACAAGATGGAAAAGAAAAAGAAAGGAATATAGCATGAGGAATGAAAAGGAAGAACAAAGAAAAATGAAAGAGAGGTAAGAAAGAAAGAAAGAATATGTGATAACAGAATAACAAGATTGAAAAGAAAAAGAAAGGAATATAGCATGAGGAATGAAAAAGGAGAACAAAGAAAAATGAAAGAGAGGTAAGAAAGAAAGAAAGAAAGAATATGTGATAACAGAATAACAAGATTGAAAAGAAAAAGAAAGGAATATAGCATGAGGAATAAAAAGGAGAACAAAGAAAAATGAAAGAGAGGTAAGAAAGAAAGGAAAGAAAGAAAGAATAATGGAATATGTAAGAATAGAATAACAAGATAGAAAAGAAAAAGAATGGAATATGCCATAAATGGTAAAAAGGAAGAACAAAGCAAAATGAAAGATAGAAAGAAAGAGTGATCAGGGAGAAAGCAGAGTTGAATATATAAGAACAGAAGAACAAGTTGAAAGAGAAAACATAGGAAAATGCTATAAGGAAAAAATATGGAAGAACAAAGAAAAAAGAAAAATGAACGAGAGATAAGCATAATCCAATAATGATTCCTTAATATCTCAATATATTTATGGGTCATTTAGATGCAAAAAATTTAACAAGCAAAGAAAGAAATAGTAGAAGACAATTCAGAATTCTATGGGTGAAACTGTTTTAAAAAAGAGAAAGTTGATTGAAGGAGAGAAAGCGGAATTGAGAAAGTGCTAAAAGAAAATAACAAGGAATTAAGAGAATTGATAGAAGAAAGAATGAAAACACAAGGAAAGAGAAAATAAAAAAAATACTGACAAAAGACTGAAAAAGAACTTAAAAATTCATAAAAAATAATAAGGAATGCAAAGAAATCAAGAATAGAAAAGAAAGTGGAAATAAAAGAAAGAAAGAAATAGGATGTAAAAAAAGAATAAGAATTGAAGGAAAATTAAGGAAAAAAGAGAAGCTGAAAGAAAACAAAGTAAAATGAAAGAAAAACTGTGAGAAGAATGAAAGATAAAATTAAGAAAAAAAATTGAATGAAACTAAATGAAAAGAACTGAAAAAGATAAAAAATCAAAGTATTAAGAAAGAGAGATGTGAAAAAATACAAAAAAAAAATGGAAAAAGCAATAAACAATATCTAATGGAGTCAAAAAAAAAAGACTTTGAAAGAAAATGAAAAAGTAAAAGATAAAAAGAAGTGAAAGAAAATGATAGAATTTGCACAAGTTTTCTTGACAAGTCTTTCTTGTTAATTCTATATCTGTTTTTCTGTAGGCAATTTTTTTCTTTTGTTACCTTTTAGAATTCTATTACGAAAAAGGAATAATAATGAGAAAAAAGGTATCTGCCAAAATAAACTTCAATATGTCAATCAACAGCATTATAAAGAACTTAATTTCATATTGAAAAATCCATTTGTTCCAACCTCACGAAACATAAAGGATATATTTATCCCAATATCATTAAAGAAATGAAAGCCTGGAAAAGAAAATTCTAGAAATGATAGAAAGAGAAAGAAATTAAAAAAGAAAAAAGAAATTGCAAAGAAATTAAAAAAAGAAAATAGGAAGCATTAAAGAGAAGAAAGAAATGAAAAAAGAAATACATAAAAGAAAGAATTGTAGGAAAGAAAAGGTAAGTAATGGATGAAAGAAAAATAAATAAAAAAGAATGAATGAAAATAAAAGAAAGAAAGAAAGAAAGAATGTAAAGAATGAATGAAAGAAAAAGAAAAAAGAAAGAATGAAAAGAAAGAAAGAATGTAAAGAATGGATGAAAGAAAAAGAAAAAAGAAAGAATGAATGAAAAGAAAGAAAAGAAAAGAAAGGAAAGAAAGAATGTAAAGAATGGATGAAAGAAAAAGAACAAAGAAAGAATGAATGAAAAGAAAGGAAAGAAAGAATGTAAAGAATGGATGAAAGAAAAAGAAGAAAGAAAGAATGAATGAAAAGAAAGAAAGAATGTAAAAAATGCATGAAAGAAAAAGAAAAAAGAAAGAAGAATGGAAAGAAAGGAAAGAAAGAAAGAAAGAATGTAAAGAATGGATGAAAAAAAAGAATGAATGAATGAAAGGAAAGAAAGAAAGAATGAATAAATGAAAAGAAAGAAAGAATAAATGAATGAAAAGAAAGAACGAAAGAATGAATGAATGAAAAGAAAGAACGAAAGAAAGAAAGAAAATGTAAAGAATGGATGAAAGAAAAAGAAAAAAGAAAGAAAGAATGGATGAAAGAAAAAGAACAAAAAAGAATGAATGAAAAGAAAGGAAAGAAAAAAAGAAAGAATGGATGAAAGAAAAAGAAAAAAGAAAGAAAAGAAAGGAAAGAAAGAATGTAAAGAATGGATAAAAGAAAAATAAATAAAAAAGAATGAATGAAAAGAAAGGAAAGAAAGAAAGAGAGAATGTAAAGAATGGATGAAAGAAAAAAAAGAAAGAATGAATGAAAAGAAAGAAAAGAAATAAAGAGTGAAAAAGAAATGAAAATAAGAATGAAAGAAATGAAAAAGAAGAAATGATATAAAAAATAAAAAATCAAAGAATAAACAAAAGAAATCAAAAAAAGAAAAATGATAAAAGGAAAAAGACAGCAAGAAATGAAATAAAAAAAAAATGAGCGAAAGAGTAAAAGAAATCAAATAGAAAGAATTAAATGAATGAAATAAAATAAGGAAATGAAAGAAATTCGAAATAAAATGAAGGAAAAGAGAAAAATGAAAGAAAGAATGAAAAAAAGGAGAAAAAAATAAAATTAAAGAAAGAAATTAAAAAGACATAAAAAGAATGGAAGAATGAAATAAGAAAAACAAAAAAAATAAAACAAAGAAAAAAAAAAGATGAGCTTAAAAGTAAGTAGTTTGGGGGAAGAAAGAGAAGAGGGCAAGAAATCTTATTAGCAAACATGACGCGTCACTAAACATTATATTTTTCTTTTTATTGTTTTTAATTGGCAAATGTTTTCAGTCTTTGCATTTTTCACAATTCATTAAAACCAAGTGCAAGCATCTAAAATAAAAAAACAACAAAAGACATATCGGCATACAAACGAGTTAATTTTCATTTCTTTTTGCTCTTCAGAATTAAAATAAAATAAAACTGAACAAAATCTTTGAGTGACAAGCCCTAACTCTTTAAGATGTCCAAAATTTTCAAATCAATAAGAAGAATGTATAATTAATGTGTACTGTATACGATGATCTTTCTGAGGCAGGTGTTGCTTCAGCCTTGTTGCCAAAATACAAGCCTTTCAAACTGGTTGAACTGAATGTTTGAGCAGAAGATACTTTCAATTTATAACTTTCTTTTTCTTTTCATTTTTTGAAGATGAGGGCAAGACGTTTTTTTTTTTTTTTTTCTTTCAGATACTCAATAAAACTTACACATAATTTACAACCTAGACAAATAAAGCTCAGAAACTTGGAACTTTTATTTGGGTCCTTTCCTTTTTTTTCTTCTTTTTCAAGATTCACGATACAGCCGATTTAGGCATGCAGCTTAAAATGTTCAAAAAGATTTTGAATTTCTTACTTTATTAATTATTTATCGGTAGTTTTCACATCCTAAAACAATGTGAGCCTAGACAAGGGATTCGTTTATCATTTCACCTGAAACAAGGCAATAAAGCCACTAAGACATAAGGAATTACTCAGTGTGAGAGAATATGAGAAAAAACATTATCAAGGAGTGAGAACAAAAAAGAACAAGAAATTAAGTTAACAGAAGATAACAACTGACATGGCATTTAAATTTTTAAAGATCAAAGTTGACTGGCAGAGATTTCCTCCAGCAAGAAGTGCACGAGAAGAAACTGTTACCATAGAACTTACAGTTACATCTAGCCAACTCAACTGTAAAATAATGACACCTTGCTGCCAATTTAGTACTACATTAAATTTATAAAATCTAGGTAACACAAAGAAAATCCCATCAAAACAATTACGATGAAAGTATTTATAGAAAAGGTATGAAAAAGCTATGTTTCAGTGATGGGGAAGTGATTGAAGCTGAGATGCCAGCAATAACATTACAGATTCTTCTTTGAATTTTAATAGGGATCTCTAAATATATATCAGAGGCACCAGATCAGATGTGGCAG
This sequence comes from Acanthosepion lycidas, assembly GCA_963932145.1. NCBI lineage: Eukaryota > Metazoa > Mollusca > Cephalopoda > Sepiida > Sepiidae > Acanthosepion > Acanthosepion lycidas. Next base: position 91,785,648 of record OZ010589.1, on the reverse strand, counting down.
CAATATTCAAAGCATGGATAAATGGTAGACTTACAATAAATAGATTTATTAGTGAATGTTTCATGAAGTGTAGCATTATTTTGTGTCAGACACATTTTATTTTAATTTTTCTTTCCCAGACTTTGAGTGAGGACTAAAAGCTGAAACACTCCATGGCCCTTATGATTTCGGATTATGGATATATATATATATATATATATATATATATATACATATATATAAGTGGGTACTAACTTCAGTGTCGACTTTTATATTTATATTTACATATGCTCTATTCCTGATATTGAGGACTTTAATCCATAAATATAGAATACCTTAAAACTATATTGTATCATATATATATATATATATATATGTATATGTATATATATATAAATGTATATTTTTCCCGTTTTTATTTCGTACAATTCTTTGGAACAAAATAAAAATATAAACAAGTAATTTCAGCTACATAAAAAAAAATCTAAACGGAGGATATTTTTGTTATTAACTCTTTATATAATATAAGGAACTTATGCGGATATTTACTATATATATATATATATATATATATATATATATATATATATATATATATATATGCGTGTGTGTGTGTGTGTGTGTGTGCAAATATATAGAAAATAGTAAAGAACCGTCAGGTTAATAAACCAAAGGTCTTTAGTAGTATTGTTTTTATTTTTAAAAAACAGTGCTCAATACATAAGTAGAGCCTAAATTATAATTACTTTATAAAAATATGATTCCATTGCTACATAATAGTTCTCATGTTTCAAAAATAGAAGCTAAAAAACCAGCTCTGTTTCATCCTGAAGCGAATTTTGGAATAACTAATCTTGAAATTTTACGGCACTTTATAAGCATATACATTTGTAATATTAATTGCATGAAAATAATAAAGGGGGCGAAAGGGTGAACATATTGTATCAACATATAAGTTACTTTCAGAAAGAGGTTAAGTTAAGTGGTTAGAATGTTCACTTTATGGCCATGAGACCTAGGTTCGAATCTATCCATGGTCGATTTGACAGGAAGGTGACTTCCTGATGTTATCAGCCTGGAGGAGGCTATTCCAGTTTGCACCACTTTTGGAAAGTGCCTGAAAACCATAGCACAGGTTGACCCAAGCCTTGTGAGTGAAATTGGCTAGAGACAACCTGTGGTGACATCAATGGCTGTGCTAGCATGAAGTCACAAGTCATTGTGACCGAGGGTTTGAGCATGCTGGCCTTGTTCAGATTGTTGATCATGCTAGATAACACACTTCTCTTGCAGAAACTGTAAGTAACCAGGTATTGAACTCACACTCTTTGGGTCCTGTCACTGGATCTAACCAACGCCTTTATCCACTGTGCCATGTGTCCTCAAGTTAAGTCCCGGTTAAGGCAGTGAAGAACTTTCAAAGGGAAAATTAACAGGAGATAATTGATAACAGACATCCATTAAACATGGCATGTGGAACTAGAACAGTCTACCCTAGTGAGTGAAATAAAGGGTTCAGTTTGACATTCCAACCACCTGAAGAAGGCTGGAGTGTACAATGGCTGAAATGTTGCAATAAATATGGCGACAAAGATGATGACAATAGTCCGAATAATGTAAATAATTTTCTCTCGTGTGGTGTGTTTTTTTTATGCTGAGCTGATCGGGCAAAAGATTTGCATACACTCAACCACTCCTATTAATTTTCTTAGTTCTGAGACCATGTCTTTCTTAAATTTAGGTGTCAGGATGTTGTGGAGGGATTTTGCAGTGAAGGCTTGTATTTGTACTAAATCGATCCTAAAATAGGTTCGACGTACAAAACGTTAGGAACTTGATATAATAGGTATTACGCAGAGTAATCTTGTTGTGGTCACTGATACTTTTGTATTTGACTGTCGTCCGACATCGACTGACCTCGACCGACCGTCGTTTCTATTACTACTCCTACTTATATTAGGTGGAAGAGTCTATTAACTATAGAATAGGGGTGTTTCACCATAACACAGGGCAACCATATTTCTTTTTCCTTTCCTTCACTTGCTTTTGTACACCAGACTTATGTGTGCTCCCTTTGCCACACTTCTTCTCTTTTCCACACTGACCATGCCAGATGATGCACTTTCTTTCAAAAACCATAATTATGGTCCATTTAGAAGAGTTACAATAAATTTAGGTTGGTTCTGTGGATGTTAAGTAATCACTATGTGCCTGAGTGAGTTTTGTGACGTATGGTCGTCATTAATAATTAAGTATAACTCAAGACTTCAATGCTAAGATAAATCTGTATTTAATTACAACCACAAATAAATACTTAACAAAAACAAAGAAATAAAAGTCAGTCAAATATAATTAACCATTTCAGTGAATACCTTATTAGTAGCACTGTTCAATTTAATGTCCGGTAAATCCTAAATCGAAACTCAAATCATCAACATACAATAATTCACACCAATTTGACTGGATAGTTTCACTCAATAATCACTACAGTCAGTAGCCTGACATCGCTATTTATACACCTGACAGAAAACATATATTCATAAGTCCAGAGTGTCATATTCAAACTTCAGGGTTGGTAGTTACTCATCTTCTTTCTATATGACAGTGGGCATGAAGAACAAGGTTAACATTAGTTAGCCAACCTAGCAGACTCTGTAGTCGCCAAACACTGATGGAAGTTCACTCAATCTGATCTAAAGCATTTAAACATCCAAAAATTTATTGAAAATGGAAAAAACTTTCTGATCTTTCTGAAGCACAAGAAAAGAATTTCATCTTAGGCAAGAAGGTTTTTTCACTGAAGACACAAGAAAATACAGAGAAAACTAATTAAGTAAAATTAACCGACTTTAATTAATAGATCACCAAATTAAATGTCTCCAATGAATAATTTGATTTATTGAATTAAATTAATTGAATTAATCAGTTAAATCAATGTATCTGAAATTTTGAAAGCTCTCCCTAATATTAGAGATAAAAGAAAGAGAAATCTTTTAAAAGAAGATGGTAAATTTAGAAAAGGAAAAAAATCAGAAGAAAAATGAGGTTATACAAATGAAAGAAAAGATAAAGGTTTGGTTTCATTGTTTTAGTACCACAGCGTATCAACCTCTATGGGTTATTTAATGTTGAAATCTAAATATTTTGATTGGTTTGGTTTCATTGATTTTGTTTAGTGGCATATCAACACCTCTATGGGTTATTTAATGTTGAAATCTAAATATTTTGATTGGTTTGGTTTCATTGATTTTGTTTAGTGGCATATCAACACCTCTATGGGTTATTTAATGCCGAAATCTAAATATTTTGATTGGTTTGGTTTCACTGATTTTGTTTAGCAGCATATCAACACCTCTATGGGTTATTTAATGTCGAAATCTAAATATTGTGTACGCAATTTATGGCTTGAACTACATATATTTTGAACACATCTTTATGCCTTCTGCTACAGATATTTTGTATATAATTTTATAGAGTAAACATATGTTTTATAGATATGTAGTTTGTAAGTGATGAATTTTAGGGGTTATATTTTTTGATATAAATCTATTTTTTTAAAGTTGAAAATTATGTTGACAATTTCAGTATTTTCAAATAGTTTTCTAACATAGTTTTCCTTGTAGTATATGTCTTACAGAGGGTGGGGACTATAAGAATAATTTGGAGATGATAATGATTTTACTGATACAAATACTCTTAATTAACCCATAGCTGGGGGAGAAGAGTTGGATTTATTACTTTGTAAAGAATATTTGCACATAAGTGAATATAGCAAACCCAACTGAAATTCGATCTCAGTTCTGCGATTTCTAGTTTTGAGCCATTATCCATTACACTACACACACAACCAAGCTTACAGCACTTGTTATTCCCAAGTGGTCACCCATCTAGATACTGACCAGACTCACTGATGCTTAACTTCAGTGATCATATAAGAACTAGCATTTCAATATAATAAGGCTGTAAGCCCAAAGGATAAAGAAGGGAAGACAAAATAAATTTATAAGAAGAAATACTAAATCGAATAAAAGTTTTAATATTGAATAAAAATTTGGATGAAAAAAAGCAGGAAGATGTGAAAAATGTATTGCCAGAGTTAATTACCATCTTCATCAATCGTAACCCTTATTGTTTGTTAATACACTTATACCTGCTTGTGTATATATATATATATATATATACACATCAAATATGCGGTGCAGTTCAATTTATATTACAATGAATCATTCATACAAAAAGTAGATTAGTAAAGTTACTGATATAAAATGGTGAAATCCTTTCGCAAACAAAATTTTAAACCTACAAATCATTCGATGAATGTTATGAACCTTCTTTTTAAAAATTATAAAGTTTATAAGGTCTTTCTTTAATACGCAAGTACTTTCCACTGTACATTCAGTCATCCTCAGGCATGGAAATTATTTTGTTTTTGGTAAAATTCAGGTAGCATCTGAGACGAAAAAAATTAAATGCAAATCGAGTCATTTGTAGGTTAATGCACCCTTAAAATTTTGTTTGTGAAAGGATTTCGCCCTTTTATATTATTAACTTTACTAATCTACTTTTTGTATGAATGAATGATTCATTGTAATATATATATATATATATATCAGTCTTTGTTGTTTTTTCACATTTTCTTTTACATTTCTTTTAGCTGAACTCATTTCGAGTCTGCCATATTTGTTGTGTGGTCGCTATTTCAGAAGATACACATGTTCATCTCACAATGGGTACAAACACAGAGCCCACTACAGTATCATGTAAAGATTGAATGAAAGGACAGAAGTGAATATTTGTAAAAATGAAGGTGAAATATCAAATGAAAGAATAAGAAGGAATGGATGAAGAAAAGAGAAAAATGAAGGGCTGGTTGAATAATTAAAGGAAAGAAAATTAAAAAATGGGAAAAAAAGAACGAGAATGTTTTCAAACTAACAGAATAAAGTGAATGCAAAAAAGCAGATATGCAAAAATAAAATAAAAAAAATGAAGGTTTCTAAAAGTGAAAGATGGCAGGGAAAATAAAAAAAAATAAGGAAAGAAAGAAGCTGTCAAAAAAAAACAAAAAAACAACAACAACAAAGAGAGATGAAAAAAAAATCGTTGGCAAACTGAAGAAATGACTAAAAGAGAATGAAAAAAAATAAATAAATAAAAGAACCCATAATATAATGCCAGAAAAACTATAAAGAAAAGCAAGCGCACATTATTAGTACATTGTTTCGACATAAATGCACTCATCTGAATTAAAGATTTACCAGCCAGACAACAGGTTCACTTAACTTTTGGCTTCAAGCCATATCATAGACTTTCTTTTCCTATATATATCTGGCATATTCAACATATATGCAAACAGAATGAAAACAAAACAAAAAAAAAAACTGTTTTGAAATAATGTGTTTCTTTGCTTCATATGAATACATAAATAATATTGTTTTACCCAGATTGTCAAGTAGAGCTTTTTGTTTTACAAAGGCATTTTTGGTATTAATATTTATAACAAAACATTGCAGCAACATTGGTAAGGTTCTACCTCCCATTTATAAAACCATTTCTTTAGGTATAGTGACTGCAGAACTTTGAAGACTACAGCAAGAGGCATCTGTCACTTTGAGGGCCTTTGAAGATTACATGAGGGTTATTAAATTTTTCAATGTTGAACTGCTCTTAACTGTTTATTATAAAATTGTACTATATATATATATATATATATTAAAGTGTACACTATAGTCACTATCCAGGTATGACAATCTGTTTCATGCTTAAATGCAATCATCATGGCCTGACTTCAATGTTCACATTTATATTTACATGTGCTCCAAATCTGATACACACACATATATATATATATATATATATATATATATATATATATATATAGAGAGAGAGAGAGAGAGAGAGAGAGAGAGACCATATATACTGTGGAGGGCTTTTGACTGAGCTTTCATCACAATAGTTAAAGAAGAGTAGAGGCAATAGGTAACAATAAACTACAGAATACTCAAAATTAATGACTGCATTTAAGTATTGTATTAACATTTAAGCTTATCTCTGAAAAGTTAAACGATAATTTTTCTGCTGCCACTTAATTTAAAGACAGTTTGATGTGCATAAGTTCTTACTTTCCATACAAACAATTTTATTTATTTCATGGATGACTTTCTCTTGATTTTACAATTAATTTTGATTATGCTCAAATTTATTTCTGTTATATTCTGTGCTAATAGAAATATATACTTGAACAACACAGTGGATAAAATAAGTAAGGTTTATTGTAAAAACAAGTACAATAAGAATAAAGAATGAGTACTACTATTGGAAGGTCAGTAGTTCTCATGTAAGTCTGAGTCGTACTCAACAGATTCCAGCTAGACTCTGTCATCTGTTGACTTACAAATACTTATAGGTAGTTACTACTTATAATGTAGTCACTCATGGGGGTGACAGGTTATTCCATTACATCAATTTCCAAGTTATAAAAATTGTTTTTGCACAAACAAATTTTTTGCAAAAATCACAAAAATAATAGCAGTAATGAAATCTTGGAAATCCAAAATTTCTGTAACATGAGCTATTGAAAGTTAGAGTGTTGTGTCTCTTTAATTGAAAAATGTGACACAGTGACATTTGCATTTATTATATAGATGGTAGGTGATTCTATGAGTGCTAATGGTATCATATACCCCAATAGTACCTGCCATATGGTATAGTCCAGTCACCGGTGACTAAATCAGTTCTTCCACCAAGATTTTCACTTTTCTGTTGAGGAGAGTGTTTAGATAACTATTTATTAATATAGAGATTTCAGGATACCCTAATTTTGTGGCCTTTGCCAGTCTAAAAAGAGCTATATAAATATCAAAACAGTGTAAGGATTATTGATTTCAAAATTCATTATCCTTTAATCTGATCTTGGCTGAGTAGTTAAAATGTTAGCATCCCAGCCGTGAGACATAGGTTCTTAATCTCACCATGGTCATTTTGTCAGGGAGATGATGCATTGTAGTTATCAGCCTGGGAGGACAGTCCCAGAGTTTGGTGCCATTTATCATTTCAAAACTGTTAGTCTTTGTAAAAATAAATTTAAATTTCATTACATTTATTGGGTTGACCAAAAAGTTTGTTCAGTTATTAAGTAGAAAACTTTTATTAATAAACTGAACAAATTTTTTGGCCAACTCAAAATATTCTCTTTGAAAGTTTACTGGGGATTTTACAATAACTATAACCTAAGGAAATGCAAAGTCTTAATCCAGCAGTGTAATATTTCAACTAGGACAAAAAAAGACAATAAAAATGTGCACTTTGGTTGATTGCACTGCAATATTATAGCATATGATATTTAGACCTTCTTTTCTCTTGAACCAATAAAGTGTACGGCAAACACAGAAATAAAACAAACACATTTTTCTTTTTAATCTTTTTTCTTTTTATGTCATTTTAACTCAGGTGAATGTACAGTCACAATCGTTGATACAATTTATAGAAAAAGAAGAGAATTTGGCAAGAAAAGTATTTGGAACATGCTCAAAAGAAACATTGTATCACAGAAAAATAAGTAAAAATTATTGTCCATCACATTAAGACATTAACTATGAAGGTATTTTCCAAACAATATGGCTGCAGATAATAGACTTTCAATTAGGCAGCAAAATCGATGGATAATTTTGTTAATATTTTACATGATTAGTAAATTATGAACAGAAATCAGATCTATGTATAGGCTCTGGCTCTTGGCACTCTATTATAGAGTGAAATTTAAAGCAGTAAAAGGTTTCTTTTTTGTTTTTTTCTTTAAGCAGCTTAGAATTTTGATGGGTTGCTTCATTTTTATATAAGAAATACTACTCATTATTTAAATGGTAGATTAATTTTTAGTGTTTGAGTTTAAATAGAAAAGAGAGACATTTCAAATAACTAAAGTAGAAAAAATTTTAACACAGTATAACATAATGTATTTAATAACTATTTCTGACATTTCATATTTTTTGTTTGTTTTTTTCTTTTTCTCTTTCTTGAATTGTATAAACCAAACTAACATCAATAACAGAATTACTTAAAATTTAGTCAATTTTGAGTAGAGATGCTTACAAAATAATAATTGTCAAACAGTCTAGCAAACCTTTACTATTCTATATTGAGTATGATCCATACTGGGTGCCTGACACTAAACTAAGCTAAACTATGATCCTCATTGGGTGCCAAATTATAGAAAGCCTGCTAAAAATGTCTAATTTCACGTCTCTTCTTTTTTGCAATATTTTCCTTCCTACTAATAGTATAGCATGTAGCCAAGAGATTATGGTTAGTAAGTTAGTCTAGTAGACTACTACAACTATGTTAGTGAATATTATTCTACACATGTAGCTAAACTATGCTAAGCTTAATAAATACCTCTAGAAATACACACAGGAATCAAAACAAATAACCAAACACAGAAACAGAACAAAAATAGGTGAACAGAATTGAAGAATATGGAAGATCAGTGAATGAAATCATTGGTGAGATTAGAAGATCCACCATTTAAAAAAAACTCTAAGGTTTACTCCTTTGCTGGGTAAATATGTTGAAAAAGTTTCTACCATCCATGGCAAATAAGTTCATTGTGAACATCAAAGAAAACGATTGATGAGCAATTCAGAACAATTTGTGCTAAGTAACAATAGCTTAGAACTAGCTCCAAATCATCTTACTTATTATAAAATGCAGATTGTGTGTGTGTGTGTGTGTGTCTGTACCTTTATATATTGGATCGGATTTCCTACATTTTTCAACCAATTTCAACAAAACTTCACAGGACTGAGTTATGTTTTGCCAAAGAAGAATACACAGACACACACAGGAGACATGCTCATTCCATGACATCTCACTGCCAACTCAGTAGAAAGTCTCTATTCATGAATGTGTATACGCAAAAACATCCCTTTTCACTGGTTGCCAAATTACATCAAAGATACACAAATGGTTTTCAAGATATTTAAAAAGGCTATGTATGTTTTCCATTTTACCCCAAGCAAGACAATAAAGCCACTAAGATTCAAGAGGTTGCTGAGCATGAAAGAATAAGAGAAAAAGAAAAACATTATTAAGGAGTGAGAACAATAAAAGAACAGGAATTAAGAAAACGAAAAATAACGATTGACACTGCATTCAAATTTTTTTAAATCAAAATTTACAGACACTATTTACATTATTCGGACTGTTGTCCTCATCTTTGTCGCCATATTTATTACAATGTATTGGCTGTTGTACACTACGGCCTTCTTCAGGTGCTTGGAATGTTGAACTGAACCCGTTTTTTCACTGGGGTAGACTGTTCTAGTTCCACGTGCCATGTTTTAATGGATGTCAGTTATCAGTTATCTCCTGTTAATTTTCCCTCTGAAAGTTCTCCACTGCCTTAACTGGGTATTGAACTCACACTCTTTGGGTCCTGTCACTGGATCTAACCAACGCCTTTATCCACTGTGCTATGTGTCCTCAAGTTAAGTCCCAGTTAAGGCAGTGAAGAACTTTCAAAGGGAAAATTAACAGGAGATAATTGATGACTGACATCCATTAAACAGGGCATGTGGAACTAAAACAGTCTACCCTAGTGAGTGAAATAAAGGGTTCAGTTCGACATTCAATCCACCTGAAGAAGGCTGGAGTGTACAATGGCTGAAATGTTGCAATAAATATGGCAACAAAGATGAGGATAATAGTCCGAATGATGTAAATAGTATACATAACACCTCAGAAATATAGACAGATACTGAAAGGCCGAAACGTTGTAATAAATATGGCGACAAAGATGAGGACAATAGTCCGAATAATGTAAATAGTGTACATAATACCTCATCTCAGAAATATAGACAGATACCAAAATTTACAGGAAAGAAAGAAACTGAAAGAAAGTTTCACAAACTAGACATGTGTGAGATGAAATTTTTTGCATAAAACTTCTGGTTACATCTAGCCATTTCAACTCTAAAATGATGAGATATTGCTGCTAATCTAGTACTTGTCTTTACAGTGATGTTCACCCTGTACAAGGCCCAGGGGGCATTCAATGTAGAGGGTTACAAAGTAAGAGGCACAATTTATGTGGATATATGGGGAAGACAACAGTTAACCCTAGACTTGAACAGGTAAAGATTGTAGGGATTGGGGAAATATCCTCTTGTTCCATGGACCACCGCTCCATGGAAAGAAGCTGCTCGAATCGAACTTAACTTCTCACCAATGGAATACAGATGGAATGAGTGTGCACATAGCATGAAATTTCTGAAGTTGAGGTACCAAAGAGGAAAGCTCGTCAGAACAATTACCATGAAAATATTTATAAAAAATGGATAGGGAAGCTGTGTTACTGTGGTGAAAATGTGACTAAAGCTGAGATGCCAGGTCAGGACTGATAAAATTATAGATTCTTTATCCACAAACTCTAAAAACATAGCAGAAGCACTTGACCAAATGTGGCAGCAATATTCAAAGCATGAATAATTTCAGACAGACCATACATCAGTTTCAGGACTTGACACATTCAACTAGATTTTGCAAGCCTATGCCTTTACTCCTTGTTGTGGCCTGTTTAGGGGCCAGAAACAAAGACACTGAAGATGAAGATAGGTTGAAAAAAGTATATTGAAGATATATACAAAACAATAGTGTTAGTAATAACTAGATTAGCACAGCGTCTACTACTCCACTCCACACTCTCCTGACTCTCGCAGTTTGTATTTATGAGAGGAGAGAAAGTTCATTCTACTGTAGGAGGGTTTACCACAACACTCCTCTAAAGGACTTGCCTATATCAAAACTAATTCACATTTGCAATAATTGAAAGCAAGCTGCTTGTTCATTATGTGGCAAATAATATTTTGACTTTTTGCTGATACATTTGCACAAAAGATTTATAAATACTATGTCTAAGATCTAAAATCTGCACTTGTGATCATAAAAATCATTTTATTGGCAAAAGTTGAATGCAATATTCGCTACAGCTGTAATAATGAAGAAGCAAAGAGAAAAGGTTCAGATCTGAGGTTGACTTTGTTTAAGCAGAATTTTTGTATTTCTATCAGAACATATTAGAGATGCATTGTTACAATTATATATATATTGCTTGTTTTCAACCAGTTTTTGATTTATTCATCACAAAATTTAACCCACTATACCTGGGTGATATTTTTCTGTGATGTTTTTCAAAGGGTTGTTATCTTGCTTCTTCTGAACATGTTTTCTCAACATTGTTATCTCTATCACAGTGTTACAAAACAAGGAATTTTACATTGTTTTTTCTTCTGATTTTTTGTTATCTCAAAAGCAATTTTTATCTATAGTAACCTCTAGCTTTCTTAAAGGTTAGTGACAATGTATCAAATTCTTAAGGCCCTGTTGGCTAGGGCTTCAGAATACACTAATTGCACCTCTGCAGAGGTGTAAGACCCCCACCAAAGGGGACTTGGGTAAGACAATAAACTGCATCCAACAGCAAGGCCTTTGATCAGGAGGTTTTGAGGCACATGGAACTACCTCTTAATAGCTGGTGTTCCCAGCTCCACCCAGACACAGGTGGTAGCAAATAGTTAACCCCCAAACTGGGGTCAAAACACAAGGAAAGTGTCAAAATAGATTTTAATACCATCAATACATTTTTGTAAAAAATTATTAACAGCAATGAATTTTTGTGACAAAAAATGATTACCAGCAATACATTTTTAAAGGGAAAAAAATATTACCAGCAATAAAAATCTTGTAGGCATTAAATAATCCATTGAGGTTGATATGCCATAAACCAAACCAAACCAATCAAATTCTTATAGCTCTTTGAGTTTTGGGAAAATCCTAATTTAAACTCTGAATTAAATAGTGCAGAGATAAACACCAGTTCAAAGGTAGATCACAATCATAATAATGGTTTTGTGGTACAATGGGTCCCAGCTAGATTGACTGTAAATAATTTTATCTTAGCCTGAAACACTGGTGTATTATGACAGCCAATGATAAAGTCTACAAGGGAGACATCAAAGCAACCAACCACTGTCCACAAGTAAGGGAAGAGGAAATAAATAAAAAGATTCAGGATTAAGTGCCATTTGGCTGGAAGGTAAAGACTTCAGTCATAGGCTTTTTATAGTCAGGCTGCATTCTAGACTGGCCAGTGATAGAGTGGTTGGAAGCACTGGAGTCAAGAAGAGTCATGGGTAGTCAGCATGATAGGAGAGTCACAGATAAAGTGAGTGGAGGGACAAGCCACTAGTAGAGATTTTTTAAGCAAATCACCCCAATAAACCAAGGTGAGAGTGCCACTAGTACACAAGGGGTTACAGAGAGTGTGAGTAAGACTAAAGGGGAGTGTTTGAGAAAAGGATAAAGAGAAAGACAGGGATCAAGGCCAAGGCATCAGAAGATGTTGATTGACATTTCATTTGAATATTTGAAGATTACGTCTATCAGGGAAGCAAGTAAGAGAAAGGGAGTTCTACTGTTGGGAAGTGCAAGATAAGAAGCTGTTGGAGTAGAAGAGACAGCTACATTTAACTGTTTTAACAGTAAAAGGGTGAGACTGGAATGCTAACCTAGTAGCAAGCTTAAATTCATGCTGTTGGGGTACCAGTGAGAGTAGCTCATGAGAACAGTTACCATGAAAATATTTGTAGAAAAGACAGAGAGAAGCCACATCACATCTGTGAGATAGTGACTGCTGACGGGATGCAAGATAAGGACCAACCATGTTGCATATCTGTCTCTGGATTTTGTCTAGGACCTTGAGATGAAGAGCAGGAGACCCAGATCATATATGGCAGCAGTATTCCATGCAAGGAAGAACAGTTGATTTGTAGATTTGAAGGCTGGACTCTGGCAAGAAGAACCTTCTGGCGCGACCCAGAGAACCAACTTTCCTTGCAGTAGATGAAGCCATAGATTCAGTGTAGTTGTTCCTCTTCAGGTCAGTGGACAGTGTGAGGCCAAGCAGGTGCAGAGAGGCGCTATCATGGTGTTGGGCACCAGCCATCCTGATGGGAGACAAGGAGGGTTTCTCTATGATGGGCGTAACTGAGAGCAGTTTTGTTTTAGAGGCCTTAATGTTTACAAGCCATTTCCCAGTCAATAGGATGTTGTAATCAGAGATGAAAAGAGGGTATGTTCAGAATTCTCATTGGCTGAAGAGAAGATCTGGTCCATTAATCTGTCATGACAGAAGAGGGAAATAGCAGTGAAGATGTCCCAAATGTTACTTAACTATCCAGATCCCAAGTAAATTCATGAAAAAAAGAACTTAATATATTGAAGATAGGATTTATGTTTCCTTTTCTAGCCATATTATTTTACCTTTCAGTCTTTTGTCAAACTTACACAAGATTTTATTCACACTGACAAACATGGGAATTGAACACATCATGGGATGAAGCTGTCAAGTTGTGCTGCCATTGCAAATTTACAGATTGATAGTAACAGCTTTGAGAGTCTTGACAAAATCCAAAGAAGAATCTGCAATGTAATCAATCCTGACCAGGCATCCCTACTTCAGTCATTTTCTCATTGACGTGGGATGGCTTCCCTCTGTCTTTTCTACAAATACTTTCATGGCAACTGCTCTGACAAGCTTTTTTCCCTAGTGCCCTGAGTTTGTGAATTTAAGCATGCTACTTGACTGGCATCTCGTTCCCCACCTTTTACTGTTGAAATAGTTAAATGTAACCACCAGTTCTACTCCAACAGATTTTTCTCACACTTCCTGCCTGTGGCACTCCCTTCCATTTACTTGCTTCCCTTATAACTACAATTTTCAAAAGTTTCAAATGCAATATCAATGTCCATCTTCTGTCTTCTCAAATTCTGTTCATCTTTCTTTCTTTCCACAATCCTCCCTATTCTCAGTCTTCTCTTTCACTTTTACTCCCCATAACTCCCTGCATACTAGTGGCATTCCTGTCTTGGTCAGAGTGAAATGATAAAAAAATAAAAATAAATAAAAATTCAGCATTTCCCTTAAAAGGAGACGTGATATCTTAAGTGAATCAAAACAGAAGGGAGAAAAAAATGAGAAATAAGATAAAAACATAACCCTGTGTGTTTAATAAAGGACTCCATTTAACATTTCCTAAAGGTTGCTAACAGCTAAAAGGCACCAGATAAATGTCAGAGAGTACAGGACCTGAAACACCATGCTGAAGATGAGGAAGCTGAACCAAAAGAACCAACACAGAATTTTATCCAAGCCAGAAAATATTTTCAGATGGCAACTGAATACAATTTCAATATTTGATTTTCATAAAATTACATGTTTTTCATGTAATTAAATTAACTGACATTTACAAGTGCTTCAAAAACAAAAAATGAAAGTAATTATATATTATTTATTCATATTCAATAGAAATTTATTTATTTAAACTTAATATAAATTTTATCAGAACTACGTCTAAAACAGTGATTCCCAACCGATTCTGGGCCGTTCCCCACTTTGGTATTTCTAAAATTCTGGTCCCATCACCCTGTAATATTTAATTCTTACATATTCAAAATTTTACTGCAATTCATGTGAAGGAAGCTTAAAATGCCATTAAGTTAGTCTCTAAACAAGCCTCCGAAGACCATGGCATCCATGAAAGAGAAAATTAAAAAACAAAAAGACAGTTAAAGATATACAGTTTCAAAACATATGATAGTGAACTGAAAGACAGAAATATAAAATATTTGAATGAAACCTTAATCTGTAATATACTTTGATCATTTTAATCATCAAATAATAATGCAAAATGAAATTTGAGCTCACTAGAAAATAATTCACTGTTAATAACTCATTCTCGAATTGAACCCTTATTCTGTTGGTATAGTAAGCTGAAGGGTGCACATTCTATGCATGCCCCACCAAAATATTACCACACCCAATGTTGGGAATCATTATTCTTAAACAATAAGAGATTTAATACAAAATAAAAGAATAGCAACCTAAAACCAGAAGCAGGAAAAATGTGACAAAAAATACATAGATGAGATTTCTAGGAATTTTAATAAAAGTACAGAACAGAAAATGGATCTTTTACAATAAGAAAATACAATCAGTGCATTAATTATTCATCATTTTGGGATACAGAAGGCGTTTATCTCCCTTTGATGAAGATAAGTCACATTGGTCACATGACAGCTGCTTAGTGATGTCACTCCATACAGTGACAAAAGCAGAAGCCAAATTCAGTTCGTTTTACAGCAGCTTAAATGAATGGTTGCTTTCTTTATCCTGGACCCCCAATGACCATGGTTGAAGCTAAATCTGTCCCCCACACCAGCAGCTTACAAGTCTATGGTGCTGTTTCCCTTTGGGAATATATTTTTTCAGATATAGAATGAAACTCCAGCTCGCAGTCCTCAGTTTGGGAAATCCCAAGACTCAATGTTTCCCGTTGGTGGTCTATGGCCTCACCTGGGACATAGATGAATCACCCCCATTTGGATCTTGAGTCCTAAACATGGCTTATCCATATTATATGTAAGACCATTCCTTTTAGTTTCTTCTTAAACTCAGCTTTTCTGTGTAGATATATATATGACATTATTCTCCATGTGGGACACATGAATAATATGTTTATATACTTTTGCGATATAAAAGTCTCTCTGAGGACAAAGAATGTTTGTTATTCTTTTTCCTTTCAGCCATTCAGTACTATCCATGAACTATGGTGTTATTATATAATCAATTTAATAATGCCCATAATGGGGGAAATAGAAATAGGAGAATAAATCTTTCTACCATACCATCCTTGTTATAATCATAATGAATTTGACAATATTGCAGTTTTAATTAAAAAAGGAATTAATTTCTTCTTATGCTGCTCGATTCCTTGGAGAACATAGGGCCACAACATTGCCTCTCCAAAGGACATGGTTCCAGGCGATCCTCTTCATCTCATCCCATGTCGTGCTGGCTGCATTCACCTCTGCGTCAACACTTCTGCGCTATGCCTGACCCACTTTTTACTTCCCTTGTGGATTCTAGTCAAGAGCCTACCTAGTGATACTAGAAGCAGGTGCTTGCGGTGTGTGTGACTGATCAATCCCTATTTCCATTTCTTGATGTCAATCTCAATTAGGGCTTGTCTCATCCTGTCCCAGAGTTGGTCGTTGGAGATGATTTCTAGCCACCTGATATTGAGAATGTTCCTGAGACATCTATTGGTAAATGTCTGAAGTTTATGAGTGATTGGTTGGTCAGTTGTTTGGGATTTTATGGCATATCAACCAGTATGGGTTATTTAATCCAGTTTGCACATATATATTAAATATGTATACTTTGTAAACATAATTTGAGGATAACATCCTTAAACCACAGCTTGTTTATTCTTACTCAAGTAAATAGTTTCAAATGTTTCTATCTGGCATGAGTTTGTTATTTATATTAAATAAAAAAAATATAGCTGGCAACATTATTTTTTCAAAAAAGTATAGCTGGCAACATTATTTTTTCAAAAATGCATTGTGGCAACATTATTTTTTCAAAAACGTAAAACTGGCAACATTATTTTTTCAAAAACGCATAGCTGGCAACATTATTTTTTTCAAAAACGTATAACTGGCAACATTATTTTTCTGAAAACATTATTTGAGGCCTTGCTGTTGGACGTAGTTTATCGTCATACCCAGGACGCGGATGTAGTTTATCGCCATACCCGGGACGCGGATGAAGTTTATCGCCATACCAGGTATGCGGATGAAGTTTATCGCCATACCAGGGATGCGGATGAAGTTTATCGCCATACCAGGGATGCGGATGAAGTTTATCGCCATACCCGGGATGCGGATGTAGTTTATCGCCATACCAGGGATGCGGATGTAGTTTATCGCAATACCCGGGATGCGGATGAAGTTTATCGCCATACCCGGGATGCGGATGTAGTTTATTGCCATACCCGGGACACAGACGTAGTTTATCGTCATACCCAGGACGCGGATGTAGTTTATCGCCATACCCGGGATGCGGATGAAGTTTATCGCCATACCAGGGATGCGGATGAAGTTTATCGCCATACCCGGGATACGGATGTAGTTTATCGCCATACCCGGGATGCGGATGTAGTTTATCGCCATATCCAAGACACGGATTAAGTTTATCGCCATATACAGGATGCGGATGTAGTTTATTGCCATACCCAGGATGCAGATGTAGTTTATTGCCATACCCAGGATGCAGATGTAGTTTATTGCCATACCCAGTACATGGACGTAGTTTATTGTCATACCCAGGACGTGTTTGTGAGTGAAGTGATTTAAAAAGTGAAACGTGTATAGAAAGAACACTAATTTATGAGGCTTCTATAGTAAATCCTGTTTCATACATTTCACCTTTCTTAACAAATCTACTGTTTTTATCTGAATCTTGTGTTAATATGGATTAGAACCCCAAACAAAAGCAAATGAACATATATTCACCTGCTTTACTTTAGATTTTTTTTCTAGACATTTTTTGCCCACTTTTCTGTCAGCAAGTGCAACACTGAGATCTGATGTATTGGAATGGCCAAAGATGCATTCCAAAAGCTAATCAGAGTATTAAGAGACAGGAAAATTTTGCTGGAAACAAAGAAAAGATTACTGAACTGTTACATGATATCTCTTCTACTGTATGGCAGCAAATGCTAGACAATATCTTCAAAGATGAAGAAGAGACTCGAAGCAACAGAAGTGTGGTCCTACAGAAAGATGATGAGGATACCATAGACTGAACATGTGAACAACAATGAGGGTTTTGGAGAGAATGGAAACAAAGTGGAAATTTATACTTAACATCAGGAAGAAATTTCTGTGCCACATAATGAGGAATGAGGGCTTCGAAAATCTGATACTCACAGGATGGATAGAGGGAAAGATGGACAGGTGGAAAGCAATGTGTGACATACTTAATGGGCTTGAGCAAACAGATGGCAGAACAAGGTCTGGAAGAAATAACAAAAAGACAAAACTTATTAAAAGCTACAATGGACTGGAGGATGTGGAGGACTGTGATCGCCTACATCCTGGAAGGACACAGAACATAAAAGAAGTTTCTCTTTGTCTCCTTTTATCTCCTCTCATCCCACTCACTTTCCATTAATTATTTCTTGATTATTATGTAGTTTTCTCAGCTGGAAACATCAGAACAGATTGACTGGGAGTTGGCCACAGATACTACACACTGATCTTAGGTAGAAAAGCATAAGGGTTGTGCATCCAAACAAACAGAGTGACAACATAGATTTCTCTTGTTATTTTTTCTTTTTTCATACTCTTTTTATTCTTCCCTTCAGGATGTTGGTGATCATGGCTCTCCACAATATCTTTTCCTTTATCATTTTTCTTTTGTCTTTCCTACCAAACACTGCTCCACCATCCATTTGTGCAAACACACCAGGAAGGTTGAACATTACTTTCATCTTTGGTCCTCTTACCTTCAATCTGCCCTGTGAGTATCAAATTTTCCAACCCCTTTTTCCTCATTATGCGCACCAGAATTTTCAGATGTCATTTCATGATGTTAAGCATAAGTATCCTTTTTGTTGCCATTGTCTCTAGAACTTTGTCATCATTCAAACATATGGTCAATAGTATTCTTAGTATCCTTCAGCAGAACAACATTACTGTTGCTTCATGTCTCTTCTTCATCTGTGAGAAGATTGTAGACAACAGTCCAATTTATAACAGAATCAAAAAGGTGGATGTCAGTCCAATTTTTTGAAGAAGAAAAGGTAGACAGGTTCAGTTTATGATAGAATCTAAAAGGTAGACATAGGTCTAGTTTATAATAAAGTCAAAAAGGTGGACATAAGTCCACATTTTAGAGCTGAAAGAATAGACATAGGTTCAGTTTACATTAACATACGAACAATAAATATAAATTCACTTTTTAGAAACACAAAGGTAGATATATGTCTTGGTTAAATTAGAGTAAAAAGTTTGCTTTTTAGAGTAAAAAAAAAATATATGTTTAGAATAGAGTCAAAAACGTAGATATATGACCACTTTTAAGATTCAAAGAGGTAGACATTGGTCCAGTTTACACTAGATTAAAAAAGGTAGACATGGGTTTCATTTTACATTAGAGCAAAAAAGATAGATATAGTCCCAGTTTACACCAGGATAAAAAAAAGTAGGCATAGATCTGGTTTACACTAGAGTTAAAAAGGTAGTCATTAGTCATGTCTATACCTGAATCTGCAAGTATGTATCCATGTGGAACATGGCACCCCTCTGCAAGATGCAGTACATTCTAATGAAGTTCATCTGATGTCATCTATTGTTTTTTAAATCACAGATGGACAATAAAGGTTCAAAAGGGCATGGGCAAGAATAAGAAGATACAGACAAACAGAAAGAGCAAAGGCATGATAATCTTAATCATCAACACCTGGGGAATGTCCATTAACTGATTTCACAGTAATAAAAAGATGAATCATTTTTAAATTTGAGAGTGGGTGAAAAGGTATGAAATTATTATTATTATTGTTGTTACTGTAATAGAAGAGAAGTAGAAATAATAATACAAATAGACAAATCTAATATCTGATTATATACAAGACCACCCACCACTTCATCCCCCCACCACAAATATCAGACAGAATTTCATAAAATTGAGGAAATGGAAAGAAAGACGATCATTTTGATTTGGGAAACATGAATAAAATTCCAATAACATTTAATATACTACCTAACACTCATTTTTCTTAATATTCCCTACTGAGATTAGGGTGAGCTCTTATATGACAGGAGTGACTGAACTACGACCCATGAATGCCATGCAGCTCTTGGGCATTTAATCTGTAAGTTGTGGAAATATGTTGGCACAGCTTCTTTCTCTTGACAATTAATGCAATGCAGGAGTTAAATTAGAAAAAATTAATTTAAAGTTTAAATTAGAAAAAAATTAAAATAGGAGTTAAACTAGTAAAAATTAATATAGTATTTTAAATTAGAATAAATTAATATAGAGGTTAAATTAGAAAAAATTAATATAGAAGTGTTGTATCCTTAAAGAAGGTTACAAACAGACAAAGGTGGTACTCGAGAGAAAGGAACAGCAACACAGGCATTGATGGAAGAAAGAGAAGTTTATTGTAAAAGAGAATACACTACTAAAAGACGGGGAATTGGTTAGCAAGCTAGTAATTCCCGAAACAAGTCCACCAGGTACTATCCTGTGCTCACTATATAGTCAGTCCACATATAAAATAGGGAGTGTGGGACATTCCATTACAAGTTAAATTAGAAAAAATCACATAGAAGTTAAATTAGAAAAATTAATATAGAGGTTAAATTACCAAAATTGATATAGAAGTTAAATTAGAAATTATTAATACAGAAGTTAAATTAGAAAAAATTAATATAGAGGTTAAATTAGTTAAAAACTTCAATATCTACTGCTCATTTTGCAACATTTTCCACATATTTGTCTTTTCATTTGCTTTCATAATATTTTTTAAAATTATAAAGAGACTGTATAGAAACCATGTATGTATGTATGTATATATATATATATATATATATATATGTATATGGAGAGAGAGAGAGAGCGAGAGATATTGATTGTTTAGTGTGGTATTTGACATGCATCTTTGCATGCTAATTATTTTAATTAAATTAAATTTTTAATATCATTTCAGTTTTCTAAAATTTCAAATGTTTTCAGAATCTTGACTAATGATTGTTTTAAATGTATTGTGCATACTTAATATGGCAATGAACGACAGAAACAAGAAAGAAAAAGATGGCTTTGTTAGTCTTGTGGCTCTAAAACTAGAATTTTATCCTATGTATTAATTGATTGACTTTTTTTTTTACAACTTATCACCCTTTTGCATATTATTTAAAGCCAGAAAATATTTTTAGAGTTTAAGAAACTTTTGCAAGAATAATCATTTTTACTGATAAATTCTACTAATTAACCCATAGCTGGGGGAGAAGAGGGGGATTAATACCTTTCCTAAGGTTAATTATGCATTTAAGAATATAACAAACTCGACTGGATTTGGAACTCTCCAATTTCCAACTCTAAGCCATTATACGACCCACACATCCAACCTTAGGATTAACAAATTAAGTTACAGACTGTTGTCACTACATTATGAGTTTGAACTTCTATTTGATACTCAAAATTTATGGCCTTGTGCCAGACTTAACAAAGCTTAGTAAATATTTATGTTTCTGGATAGCTTCTTTTATATAAATCCTCATGAAATAATTTGCTGTTCCGAGTTTACATTTTGATCTGAAAAAAAAAAATGTTAAAAATATCTTACTGATGAAAAATTAGATTTTATATGACACTTATGGCCAAGAATAATTAAAATTATCTGTTTCTTAGATGATTAACCTGCCAGATGTTCATCAAAAGCAAACTCTATATAATAATCATGTACGTGGAAATCAGGATTTCTTTCACTGCAATAATATTTACTGCAGCATGGAATGTGGCATATTGCAACTGATTCATATATGAACCTATTCTACAGCTTTTATTTAAACCAGTGAAAATAGTTTTATGGTACCTTCTTTCTTTTTACATGCCATGTCTCTTCAGGATGTAGGCGATCATGGCTCTCCACTTCCCTGTATATTTTGCATCTCTCAATAAGCTTTGTCCTCTTGCTACCTCCTCTAGGACCTGTTCTGTCATCCACTTGCCTGCCAGGTATGTCATGTGTTGCTTTCCCTTGTCTCTCTTTCTCTCTATTCGACCTGTGAGTATCAGATTCTCCAGACACTCCTTTCTCATTATGTGTGCCAGAAACTTCAGCTGCCTCTACCTGATGCAATATATAAGCTTCCTTCTTGTTTGCATCCTCTATAAAACCTCATCGTTGCTCACACGCTCAGTCCATGATATTCTTAGAATCCTTCTGTAGAACCATGCCGCCACTGCATCGAGTCTTCTTCATCTTTGAGGAGACTGTCCAAGATTCACGGCTGTAAAGGAGGACAGATGTCACATAGCAGCTCAGTACACTTTTCTTTGTTACCAAAGAAATTTTCTTGTCTTGTATGGTACTTAGTTCTCAGTATGTTATTACCTAGAGAAGGTTATTGAATAGAATAATCAAACGTAAGATAGTAATGAATGATAATACTTAGGACAAGAACAACACATATAAGATTCACCAGTGGTGCATAGAAGTAATCAACAGCTAGAAGTGAGTCAAGTGAATTCCACAATGAATCTCCAACTGCAGACCAACATATAGTATTTACTACTGTATTTATGTGAATGGGGACATACCCATTATCATCCGTAGATATGCTACAACATAGTAAAAGGAAATAATGATTTAAGAAATTGACACTGTATCTGTTGAATAACATTTTGATCAAATTATATATAGGAAAATTGATGGTATTTCTATGGGTAGTCCACTTGGTCCAAGGACAGGCAATATTTTTACTGGACTTTACAAGCAAGATTTACTTGCTCATATATTAAGAGTAATAACTGTTACTTTCAATAGGTCAATGATATATTTTGTTTGTTCAACAGTAAGCTGGACTATGAGGTGTTTTGTAAAGCATTAAGTCAGTTATATCGAGCTCCACGATTTACATCAGAAAAGGACAGCAATGGTGTTCTTTGTTTTTTGGGATGTTTTTCTACCTAAATTAGATCCAAGCATACTTATTGTCCCATATGTCTCGTGGTTTAAAAAGTGAGTCAGAATTCCAATTGAGTATTTTTTATAGTTTTTAATAAAAAGAAAGTTTAATGATATGAAAATACCTCAAATGTCATAATTTTTGATTTGAGTGATTTGTTTTCTGTGGATTATCAACCCTTTGCAGGTTATTTAAAGCCAGAAATATTTTTAGATTGTAAGAATTTTTTTTTTTTTGAGGAAATGGTTTACTGATACATCTTACTAATTAACCCATAACTTGGAGAGAAGAAGTGAATTCATGCCTTTCCAAAGGATATCTGCACATAAAAGAATGGAATCAGAACTCAGATACTCAATTAACAATTCTGAACCATTATCCATTACACCAGCTGCACATCCAATCTTACAGCATCTAATATTCCTAAGCTGTCACCCATCTTGATACTGACCAGGCTAGATGTGGCTTAAATTTATATGGCAACTGGTGTTTCAATATGATGTGGCTATAATCCATGATAGAGAAAATATACAAAGCCAATGTCAAATATTAATATCAATATTTAGTGCACTAAATATAAATTTAGTTACCAAAATAAAGCCTAAGTTGTTTCTATAGCATTTTCATACTAGCAGCACTAACATACACATAGATGGCATCATATAAGGGCTAAAATATCCAACCTAAGAGCAAAAATATTCAATGGATTATCAGAAATGGTTGCTATTGTGAGTGAGGTACTCAATGAATTGGACCTTATTTACATTATACAAACTATTGTCCTCAATCTTTGTTGCCATATTTATTACAATGTTTCTGCCTTCTTTAGGTGGTTGGAATGTCAAACTGAACCCTTTATTTCGTTCACTGGGGTAGACTGTTCTAGTTCCACGTGCCATGACTAATAGATGTTAATAATCAGTTATCTCCTATTAATTCCCCTCTCCAAGCTTGTAGTTTCTGTTTTATCACACGATTGTACTGGATTCTCTCTTGGACAAGGGCATGTTTGCTTTTTCTGCAACCAGACGGGCTCTCCTTGAATTGACAGGAATTGATGGGTTCAAGATATCCGTAAAACATAAACTGACATTCACTGGACAGTACCTCAATTTCAACTTCCACCACCCTGGATACATGGCAGAAGCCACAATAAACTGGGATAGGCAAGTACAAGAGGGGGACAACAACACTCTTCTGCCTTATATGAAGGGAGTTATCAGAGAAAATACAAAGGATCTGCGGTCTATATAACATCAGGACAACCTTCAAAAGCTGGACAACACTTCACAGATATCTCTCCCGAGTAAGACCTCCCATAGAGGAGAACATAACTGTGTGTACGCTATCCCGTGCAGTTGCGGAAAGAAATATAAAGGGATGACAGGCCGCCCGCTTAAGGTAAGGCTTCAAGAATACCAGAAAGCTGTAACACGAGGGAAAGTGGAAAAATCTTTGTGGCTGACCACATATGGAGAGAAAAGGGAAATCACCACTCTCTGTGGGATCAGGTTGAGATCACAGACAATGAACATAATTGGAAAATTTGTAAACTTAAGGAATCAGCACATATGCTAGGCCACAAAAATCTCATGAACAGACCAAGCATAGAAATGAATACAATATGGGAACTGCTAATAAGGAGTACCAGGGAAAAGCAATAATAACAACAAAAAATTGCAATATGAGCTCTAGTAAAAACATGAAATGATAACAGCAAAAATTGCAATATGAGCACTGGTAAAAAATGGTTGCTGAAGACATTAGGTTTATAATATCCAGAAATTCATACACAGATCTCCTCTAGTATATATGGCACTGTGGATAAAGGTGTTGGTTAGATCCAGTGATAGGACCCAAAGAGTGTGAGTTCAATAGCTGGTTAAGGCAGTGGAGAGTACAATGGCTGAAATGACATGATAAATATGGCAACAAAGATGAGGACAATAGTCCGAATAATGTAAATAGTGTACATAATACCTCATCTCAGAAATATAGACATGTACTGAATTGGACCTTGTGCCATTAAAGATAGTTTCGATCAACAAATCTCTAAAATAGCTGTTTCAAGCTTTAGAAATTCAGATAAAGAAGGATTTTTTTTAAATTCTTTAAATTTTCATAACTAATCAATATCTATTATTAGCAATTTCTTTTGAGTACTGTATCTGTGTACCTATTCTAATCTGTTTCTCTTTGTCTATGCATCTGTGTATCTCTTTCTATCTTCAATTCCTTCTGTCTTTTTATCTCAATCTGTTTCTTTCTTTATTTGTTTCTATCATCACTTCAATGTGGTGTAATGGTTTGTCTTGCTAGATCAATTACAACTTTGAAGTGAGTTTGATCCTCACAGAATGCTCCATGCTTTCAGTCTTGTACCACATCTAAGCCAAGCTTAATAAATCTCTATTTACTTATCTTAATCTGTCTCTACCTTAGGTCTCTATCTGTTTAAGTATGTCCATCTATAGTTATGTATCTATCTAATCCTGTTTATGTATATTTATTGGGTTAGATTCACATACTTATATTCTAGTTTCTGCCTGCCTTTTTCTATCTGTTGATATCAATCTTTGTTTTATTTTTGGATTGTCCAGAAAGTTCATGCCAATTTTTAAGGGAAATTAAAACACAAAACAAAATTATGACATTAAATATTTACTTAACTAAACATGAACTATTTTCTTGCACAACCTTTTTCCATTTTTTCTTCAACTTAATGATTCCATCTTAACAGAATTTTGGTGGTTTCTCAAGCAAAGAACTCATTAAGGTGGTTTATGTCATTTCAAAGAATTAAACTTTTTACCATTGATATTCTTTTTCAAGGACCTGAAGAAATGAAAATCCAAAGGAACAATGTCTGTTGAATATGGCGGGTGGGGTAACACATCCCAGCCAAGGTGAAACAATTTTTGCTGGTTCACCAAAGAAATGTGAGGTCTGGCACTATCCTGATGGAAAACAACACCTTATCTGTTCACCAATTCTGGTTGATTTTTCTAGAATTTCTGCCTTTAACTTGTCCAGTTGCTAGCAGTAATTTTCAGAATCAATTGATTGGTTATTTAGCAAAAGCTCAGATTAGAGGATTCCTTTCCAATCCCACCAGATGCACAGCTTTACTTTCTTAGGATTAAGACCTGCTTTTGAGGTGGCTAAACTTTGTTCATGTTGCTTAGCCTAGGATCTGCTAAACATTCTTGTAAACGGTCCATTTCTCATCACCCATCACAATTTGCTTCAAAAAGGGTGCATTTTTCTTGTGTTTATCAATCAAATCACAGATGAAATGTAATCCAAAAGATTCTTTTCACTCAAATCAAGTGATACCCAAACATCATAACGATATGAGTATGTAAGCTTCACTAAGTGCACATGGATGGTGGATTTTGATAAATTTAGTATTTCTGCCAATTCCCGTGTGGTGAAATGCTTGTTATTCTCAATGTCTTGATTTGGTAGTGGTGGGGGTCTGCCTGAGCGTTCTTCATCAATAAGGCTACATAAGCCAACTCTAAACTTAGCAAACCACTTCTGTACAGTCCTCTCAGATAAAGCACTTTCACTATTCACAGCATATAGCTTCTTTGTTGCTTGCAAAACATTTTTTGCCTTTATGGTAAAAAAAAAGCATCAAGTGTCTAAACTGCAACTTATAATCTTCCATTTTCCTAAGGATGCAAAATTGACATGAATTAAGTAATTTTAAACTTTCTTTCTCAAGAGATAGTTTGAAATGTGCTCTAATGAGAAATATAACCATATTATACACATCAATAAATTTGACATGTTCTAACGTGTTGGAACATGAATGACTAAAAATTGGCATGAACTTTCTGAACAACCCAATACATTTTCCCTTCTGATTTGGATTCATTCCCCCTTTTCAGTGTAAATTGCATTGTATCTCTAACAAAAGAACTTTTTCAATATTATAATAATTTCTTTTCATAACTCACTCTCATTTTCTCCTCTATATTTATCTATCCATTTCTCACAGTCTATAATCTATCTATATCAACCTGTATCTATCTATAATTCTCAGTTTGTATTTATCTTTGTCAGTTTTTATCTGTCTTTCTCACTTTGTATGTATTTATCTTTCTCTGTTTCTATCTCTCTATCTCATTATGTATCTATCTTTCTCAGTTTTCCTCTATCTTGCTCAGTTTGTATCTATCTCTCTGTCTTTCTCAGTTTGAATCTTTTTCAGTTTGTATGCATTTATCTTTCTCAGTTTGTATCTATCTTTCTCACTTTTAGTTATCTCTCTCTCTCTCTCTCTCACTCACTCAGTTTATATCAATGTAAATGTATAACTATCTATTTCTGTTCTTTTGTATCTCACAGCCTGTATTCTAATTCTGTTAGAGTCAATCTCTGTTCATTATGTCCTCTTATCTCAGCCTGTTTCTATCTTGTTCTGTGCCTATCTTAATGAATCATTATCTATTTCTGTTCTTATATATCCATCTATCACAGCCTGTTTTCTACCTAATTCTATTCCAATCTCATCTCCTCTCTCATAGCTAATTGTTATCTCATTCTGTGCCCTCTTTGCCTGACTATCTATTGATTTAACAAGCTGAATTTGTCTGTTGATTATCTATCTTCTATCTATATTTCTGAGATGAGGTATTGTAACTATTTACATTATTTACCTTGTTTCGACTGTTGTCCTCATCTTTACTTCATGTTTCGGACATTATACTGAAACCTTTATTTTGTCCAAGAGGGTAGATTGTTCTAAATCAAAGGCATGGTACATGGAATTACAACAATCTACACCCATGGAGAAAATATAGCTTTCAGTTTAAATTCCAACAAATATTACCTGATGAAGGCCAGATCACACAAGGCTGAAACATTGAAAATATGACAGTAAAGATGAGGGCATCAGTCCAAACAATTTAAATATCTATCTATCTATCTTTCCAATTCTATTCATATCCATCTATCTGATTCTGTTCATATGTACCTGTCTATCCGATTCTGTTCAAATCAACCTATCTGATTCTGTTCATATCATGGTGTTACACTATGGTTCATATCTATCCAATTCTTTTCATATTTATCCAATTCAGTCCATATCTATTTATCTATTCAATACTGTTCGTATCTATCCAATTCTATTCATATCGGATTCGGTTCATATCTATCCAATTCTGTTCAAATCAACCTATCTGATTCTGTTCATATCATGGTGTGATGCTATGGTTTATATCTATCTATCCGATTCTGTTCATATCTTTCTATCCAATTCTATTCATATCTACCCAATTCAGTCCATATCTATTTATTTATTCATTACTGTTCATATCTGATTCTGTTCATACCTATCTATCCAATTCTCTTCATATCATGGTGTTACACTATGGTTCATATCTATCTATTCAATTCTATTCATATCTATCCAATTCAGTCCATATCTATTTATCTATTCAATACTGTTCATATCTATCCAATTCTATTTATATCCAATTCTGGTCATATCTATCTGATTTTGTTCATATCATGGTGTTACACTATGGGTCATATCAATCTATCCAATTCTGTTCAGATCTTCCAATCCAATTTTATTCATATCTATCCAATTCAGTCCATATCTATTTATCTATCCAATTCTATTCATATCTGATTCTGTTCATATCTATTTGATTATATTCATATTTATCTGATTATCTATCTGATTCTTTTCATATCTAACTATCCAATTCTATTCCTATCTATCCGATTCTGTTCATACCTGTCTGATTATATTCATAATTATCTATTATCTATATGACCACTTCTATTCATACTATCTGATTCTGTTCATATCATGGTGTTATGCCATAGTTCATATATCTATCTGATTCTGTTCAGATCTATCTATCCAATTCTATTCATATCTATCTGATTACATTCATTTCTATCATCTACCTGTCTAATTCTGTTCATATCTATCTATCTGGACCTGTCATTGCTATTGATCATTTTTCTGTTCATACAGATATTTTCCCCAGCATATTCCCATCTAATTAACTTTTTATCTACCACAGTTTTTTCCTATTTATATTTGTGTGTCCTGGTTTTCTGCAAATTCATTTCTATATGTGTGTGTCCAAACATCCATAGATATTTGTGTAACTTTTACTGGAAAATGTCATTTAGTACACAAGACTGTTTCAAAGAAACTCATTATTTATAATCAAAGGAGAATGTAATTGAACGTTTCCAACTTTTCAAAATCATGCCTATTTGAGGTTTTTTTTCGATGATCTTCAGATATGAATGAAGAGCAGAAATACATGTCAAGTCAATACTCTCAAAAATAATGCCTAAATAGACGAATTTGAAATTAGAAGGATTTTAATATCTACCTTATCTGCATAGCTAGATCAATAAATCTGTAGCCTAATTATAGAGAAAGCATTTATTTTACACAAGAAATATTTATTCTTTAATCTAATCTTTGATGTTAGTACACTTAACTCAGCAGTTCTTCATTAATCAAAATTCAGATAATGCCTGTGTCAGAGTATCAGACCTTATATATAGGCACAGAGGAGTAATGGATAGCGGCTTGGATTGTGAAATCTGAGCACCGAGTTCAAATTCCAATTGGATTCATTATATTCACTTACATGCTAATACCCTTGGGAAAGGTATGAATCATCTTCTTTTCCTCCCAGCTATGGGTAAATAGCAGAACAGGCTGGGTTCTGTAGCCTTGGGTGGTATCCAATCTATGAGGAGGAAAAACTCTGGCCTGGAGAGGGTTGAACTCCGTTAGGCTATCTTGCCCAAAAAACACCATTGCAGCTGCAGTATACATGGTGTCCCTACAGGTCACGAGATAAAAAAATATATATGCATATGTATGTATTATTGTGTTGACAATGTTAGATGTGCGATCAGTGGGGTCTAATTTTATAGATTTGTGCACACTGTCAATGCCACACAAAATTCATAATCATATTCTCTAATACTCTTTCTAAAAAATTTGAAAATATATGGATGCATGGATGACCTCTGTGACAAGACCCTCATTATTTATATTAAAAATAATTGTTGAATTGGTTTTTTTTTTAAGCATTTCACCCCAAGCAAGGTGGGAAGTCACTAGCATGCAAGGGGTTACAGAGGATTTGGAGTGAGAGCAGATAGGAGTGATAGAGGAAAGGATGAGGAGAAGGATAGTGGATAGGTCAAGAAAACTGGAGATGTTGATTGACATTAAATTTGAATAGTTGGAGATTATAGCTAAAAGGGAAAGAGGAAAAGGGAAAGGAGTTCCACAGGCGAGATGTGCGAGATATGAAGCTATTGGAGTAGAAGAGACGGCTACATTTAACAGTTTCAACAGTGAAAGGGTGAGAGCAGGATGCCAGCCCCATAGGACACTTGAATTCATGGAATTACATGAACTGCATTTGAAGTATTGATACTTAATATAAATCCTCATCCTAAAATTTAATAATTTATCTTTTATTCTGTACTCTATTTCTTAAAAATGCAGCCTCGACCACTTTTAAATTGGATCAATGATCAAATTGTCTATATCATGTGAAGCGTTTGACCATTTTAATTTAATATGTGACGTTCAACAGTAAGGAGTGTCTCCGTACTAAATAATCAGAGAGATTCTCGGTGTTGTATCAAGCTGTAAAAAATATCCTTTCTCCGTGGGCTAGCTACCACATAAAATTGACTACTGATATTCCAGAGACGGAAAGAAAAAGAAATTTCTGGGGTTATCATGAATTCAAAAGTCAGGATTTTGTATTTTCTGTGAAAAAGGGCTTTCAAGGTCATAAAACCAACAAACGAAACTGATTAACCAAAACAGTTCTACATATGCAAGGAAATATCTCAAGATCTTTCTACCATGAATTATTTTCTTGAACTGTAGAAAAAGAAGAAATAGTAATCAGTAAAATCGTTGATAATATGACAGATAAATGGCCGCTGATCAGCAAATATTTGATAACATAAGTGGCCTTTGACCATTTCTCTTATAAGAATCCTTACATTTTCTTTCCTTTCTCTTATTCTTTATTTGTTGTATACTTCTTCCTTATTCCATGTTTTTATATATTAAAATAATTATAACTTTGGCTCTCATATTGTTTTCGATACATTGTCAGTGTTGGTATTGGTCACTAACTTAGTAGAAAATCACACTTTTTTTCTTTTTGTTTAAATGAACTGCATTCATTGCCATATCTTTGAATTTTGTTGAAAGATAAAATTCTTAACACCACTCATATCAGAGGATGCACATCTACTAAGGTGGCTAGCTAATCCTTGTTGTAGACACCTGCTCAGGCACATTTGTGCTTGTTCAACACCCAGACTGATAACATCAACGAGTCAAATTCTAGACAAATCAACTATGGTGAGATTCAAACCCAAGTTTCATGGTCAGAAAATGAATGTTATTATCACTCAGCCATGTAGCCATTTGAAAAAAAAAAAAAAAAAAAAAAAAATATATATATATATATATATATATATATATATATATTGATGAATTTATAAATACACTCATACATATACAGACACACACACACACACACACGCATTTACAAATTCATCAAGAATGCAAATTATTCATTTTTGGAAATCATATTTATAGATAACTATAGTTACAAATACAGATGGAATTAAGAAACATACACAAACATGAAACACTACTTCAATACTTCTGACCTTGCATGACTTTAGAACACATATATAAGTTAAAACACACACAAACACATATATATATATATATATATATATATATATATATATTATCCCACACCACAACACAATCTTCAGGTGCTTAGTATGATCTGACCGTTACGTAATTTAAATTTTAATCTCTCTGCTTATCACAATGTTGACATAGTTATATATCATGCTGGGATTACAAATACCAGCACTGTATGTGATATATATATATATATATATATATATATATATATATATATATATATATATATATAAAAGTGAACATAGAAGTCAACACTTAGAGGCAACAGTCTGTTTCATGCTATATGCAATCGTCAGGCCACGTATGGTGTTATTTTTCTCGGCTATTTATACATATACGGGTCAGTGGTGCATTGAGGGTAGTCTATTATGGCGGTTATTTTATCAGAAGTCGTTTCTGCCAAAATAATAGTTAGAATAAACTACAACAACCAACCCCAAAACCGAACAAATAGCTTTAATTAAATTCTCAAACCAAAACAAAACTATGAAATAAGTGATATAAATAAATCTTTACTACGTTAATAAAAAAACACCAATTAAAAAATAAGTAAATAAATAAAATAAGAAACAACAAAAATAAATAAAATAAAATAAAATAAAATAAAAACAAGCAATATAATTTGACCCAAATAAATAAATAAACGACTTCCGGTAAAATAACAGCCATAATAGACTACCCACAATGCACCACTGACTCGTATATGTATAAATAGCCGAGAAAAATAACAGCATACGTGGCCTGACGATTGCATATAGCATGAAACAGACTGTCGCCTCTAAGTGTATATATATATATATATATATATATATATATATATATATATATATATTTTATATAGTGAATCCTTCGCCAAGCGTATTTCATGGAGTTCACGTCAGTGTTATTTTGCAGCCAATGTTCGTGTTGTCTTTCAAACTAAGTCCGTACTTTCGTCTATGTGTAAAGACGTTCTACCCCCCCACCATATTAACTCTGTTATTTACCATTTCAAATGTAATTGTGGATGCTATTTACATAGGTAGAACGACACAGTGATTGGACGTTAGAATTAAACAACACGTATCTGCTATAATACTGAATAAAAAATTTTCTTTGGGTGATACCATTCGTAACACGTATGGGTCTTCGATTGCGGATCACTTTATAAAGAATCCTACTTGTGCTTTGAATTTCAGTGTGAACTGGTTTTCTGTTTTGGCCAGTTCGCACTCGCTATTCCATCTTAAGGTGTTAGAGACGCTTTACATCAGGTTCAGGCAACCTACTCTTTGTAAACAAAAAGATTGTTTGCTCGGACTTGCTGTACTGTGTTTCTAGCATTTTGGTTGGTATAACTTTTATAATAATTTATTTCTTCCTGTCCAATCATTCATATCATGCATAACAGACTTCTTTTTCTTTTCCTCATAATTTCCCCGTTAACAGTTCTGATGAGAGGGTACGAAACCGGTCGACTGGTGTTTGTTTTTGTTTTAAATCTATCATGGTCCATAATATAAAATTTCTTGTTTTTAATGCCTTAATACACTTCTGTACCGTTTCAAATATATTCAAATATATATATATATATATATATATATATCAAAATTTGACATAGTTATAAGGGAAACAGTGCTCAACATTCAGCATAAATTGCTGATAAATATCAACACTGTATGGTCATTGTCATGCTTCATTGCAATTTTCAGACCAAGTGCTACAACTCCATAGAAGTACTGTTTATATAGCCACTACTTACAACAAAACCATGACCAAAAAACTAGATTAAATTCCAATATCTCATCTATATTCTTAAGACTAAATCATAGAAAAAAAGTCACAAAAGAATATATATATATATATGTTTTGAACAATAAAAAATATTAAAAAATTAAAATTTTCAAAACCACTGTATTGTATACCCAATATTTTTTGTTTTATTTCACTTCGGCTCCTCAACTAATTTCAGCAAGCATGGAGAAAAAAAATCCGTTTGTTAGTAGCGGTGAACCTCAGGAGAGAATGTTTCTGAAGAAAGTGAACTTTATCTGTAGTTTTCATTTATTTTTTTTATCGTTAATTTTGGTTAGTCCTTGTGTTCGTCAAATCGCTTCTTTGAAGTTGTTTTTAAGGTAGAATATGTGAGATTCCTGACTAAGAATTTCCTCCTTGGTCATTTTGACAGTTTTATTGGTTGCTGGGAATGGGATGTGTGTGTTAAGTGTATGTTATCTTTCAATTCTTTGAGAATGTATGTGATGTGTGTATGTGTATATATTTGTGTGAGTGTGTGTATAAATGTGAGATCTCAACACCTCTGCAAGCATGGCTGTCTTGTGTGGGTGAGAAATATGGGTAGGGCTTGATTTATGGGATTATATATTGATTCTATCTATGTTGTTAAATTTGTGGTTATGCCTGTCTGGATGAAAGTGCTTTGTGGTGCAAAATCCATTTATCTTCATGTTTCTCTCATATTATTCTAAGTTTATTTTTTCTGTCTATTTCTATTTTTTCAATCATAGTGAATTTTGCATAGCTTTCAAAATCATGTTTTTCTAGGTGGAAATGTTGTTCTACAGGTAATAATCTTTCGTGGAGAGCCAACTTGATCCGATTCTGATAATTATTAATTCTGTAGTGAAAGGGCCATTCAGATTTTCCCACATATTTTTTCTGGTACAATTTGTATTCTAATAGATAAATTATGTTATGACTTCTACAATTAGAGTTATGGTAAATTTTGAAAGTAGATTTAGTTATTGAGCGAGAGAACAAATTAGTAGGTCTAATGTGGTTACAACATAGGCTCCTTTTGTTGTTACATGCTTGGGAAAATCCTGTTGTTTTATTTTTATCTATAATGGATTACCTTATCATCTTAAATTTGGTTACTACCTATAATTTCCTTAAGGTTCTTATGTCTATGATATGCTAGAAGGCTGGGTTCCTCAAACAAAGGTTTTAGGTCTGGTTTGAGATGTAGTATTTCCCAGCAACATTTCATTATCTGAGATAGTGGAGACAGAGTGGAGTTGAAAGTTAACCAGTTGTCATCCAAAGCTATAGAACCGGATCTGTCCTGCTATTTACCCATAGTTGGGGGGAGAGAAGAAGACGGATACATACCTTTTCCAAGGGTTTTAGCACATAAGTAAATATAATGGATGTGACTGGAATTTGAACTCGGCTTCCCGATACCTCAGGTCGAGCCACTATTTATTACTCTACTGTTCAACCACCAAACCAGCATAATTAAGGAATCTAGAGGTCATGACTGTAGATAACCATTAAGCTTTGCCTGAGAAAGGTCAGTTTATTTTGCCCCTCTTTCTTTTACCTCCCCCACTCACAAACTACACACACATCCCATGATAAAAACAGCCTGCTATTGAGTAGTGGCTCATGGTCTGTAGATTGCCCTGAACTTTGAAACTGACATTCAGTGTTCATTCCTACATACACATTATAAATATATATATATATATATATATATATATATATATATATATAAAATGAAAGGATGCCAACTTGAATTCAAGCCATGTTCCTTTCTTGGGGCTCTGAATAAATGCTACTATCATACAAGATGCATCACACAATACATCTTAAAAGACAAACATTGAAAGAAATTAGTAACAATTAACAAACCCCATGAAATGGCTAGAGAAGTGGCTAAAAGTGTTTGGCACAGTAGACACGACAGATAATTTTTGTACTCTCTTACCCCCAGTAAATAGAAAAATTTAAGAAGATTAGAAAAATTCACTAAAAGGTTTATCAAATTTTGCTTGTCTGTCATATTCAATTTGAAAGTTTGAAAGAAATGCTGATGCCCAAATATATATATAATTTCTATATATATTATATATGTGTGGTACTTATTGGAAAGCACACAATATCAGTGATGGAGCTAACATATTCAGTTATATGGATACGAGTTTGTAACCTTGGGTTTCACACTTTTATGATCATCAGGCAAACATAAGCATGAAATCAAGAGTTACAAACTCATATCCGTACAACTATATATATATATATATATATATATATATATATATATATATATATATATATAAAATCAAACCAGCCCTAGTATTTCTGATCAGCAGCATTTTTTTTACCACACCATTGTATGGCTCAAATTTGTGGAACCCATATAGGTCCCATATAAATCAGCTGGATGTCTTCCGCACTAGTTACCTCTGCATGATCTGTGGTTATACTTTTGATTATTGCATGTCCAATGTTAATCTTCTCACAAAATGCATCATTGGTGGAACTGAGACCTTCTTGATGCAGTCACAACTTTGCTGAATTAGTCATGTTGCAAGTATGAGTGATGACATAATACCTAAGGTCCTCATGCATAGCCAACTTGACAGTGGACAAAGAATGTTGTATGGAGATATTTGTGCAAGAGTGGTATCATAAATTTTAGAAACAGTCATACTGACCAGCTAAGAGACGAAAGACAATGTAGAAAAGGATCAGCAAATTTTCCTGTTCCAGAAATAACTGGAGATATTAGTGCCAGAGTGGTATCATAAATTTTAGAAAAAGTCACACTGACCAGCTAAGAGACGAAAGACAATAGAGAAAAGTGTCAGCAAATTTTCCTGATCCAGAAATAACTGGAGATATCTGTGCCAGAGTGGTATCATAAATTTTAGAAAAAGTCACACTGACCAGCTAAGAGACGAAAGACAATAGAGAAAAGTGTCAGCAAATTTTCCTGATCCAGAAATAACTGGAGATATCTGTGCCAGAGTGGTATCATAAATTTTAGAAATAGTCACACTGACCAGCTAAGAGACGAAAGACAATAGAGAAAAGTGTCAGCAAATTTTCCTGTTCCAGAAATAACTGGAGATATCTGTGCCAGAGTGGTATCATAAATTTTAGAAAAAGTCACACTGACCAGCTAAGAGACGAAAGACAATAGAGAAAAGTGTCAGCAAATTTTCCTGATCCAGAAATAACTGGAGATATTTGTGCCAGAATGGTATCATAAATTTTAGAAACAGTCATACTGACCAGCTAAGAGACGAAAGACAATAGAGAAAAGTGTCAGCAAATTTTCCTGATCCAGAAATAACTGGAGATATTTGTGCCAGAATGGTATCATAAATTTTAGAAATAGTCACACTGACCAGCTAAGAGACGAAAGACAATAGAGAAAAGTGTCAGCAAATTTTCCTGTTCCAGAAATAACTGGAGATATCTGTGCCAGAGTGGTATCATAAATTTTAGAAATAGTCACACTGACCAGCTAAGAGACGAAAGACAATAGAGAAAAGTGTCAGCAAATTTTCCTGATCCAGAAATAACTGGAGATATTTGTGCCAGAATGGTATCATAAATTTTAGAAACAGTCATACTGACCAGCTAAGAGACGAAAGACAATAGAGAAAAGTGTCAGCAAATTTTCCTGATCCAGAAATAACTGGAGATATTTGTGCCAGAATGGTATCATAAATTTTAGAAACAGTCATACTGACCAGCTAAGAGACGAAAGACAATAGAGAAAAGTGTCAGCAAATTTTCCTGTTCCAGAAATAACTGGAGATATCTGTGCCAGAGTGGTATCATAAATTTTAGAAATAGTCACACTGACCAGCTAAGAGACGAAAGACAATAGAGAAAAGTGTCAGCAAATTTTCCTGTTCCAGAAATAACTGGAGATATCTGTGCCAGAGTGGTATCATAAATTTTAGAAAAAGTCACACTGACCAGCTAAGAGACGAAAGACAATAGAGAAAAGTGTCAGCAAATTTTCCTGTTCCAGAAATAACTGGAGATATTTGTGCCAGAATGGTATCATAAATTTTAGAAACAGTCATACTGACCAGCTAAGAGACGAAAGACAATAGAGAAAAGTGTCAGCAAATTTTCCTGTTCCAGAAATAACTGGAGATATCTGTGCCAGAGTGGTATCATAAATTTTAGAAATAGTCACACTGACCAGCTAAGAGACGAAAGACAATAGAGAAAAGTGTCAGCAAATTTTCCTGTTCCAGAAATAACTGGAGATATCTGTGCCAGAGTGGTATCATAAATTTTAGAAAAAGTCACACTGACCAGCTAAGAGACGAAAGACAATAGAGAAAAGTGTCAGCAAATTTTCCTGATCCAGAAATAACTGGAGATATTTGTGCCAGAATGGTATCATAAATTTTAGAAACAGTCATACTGACCAGCTAAGAGACGAAAGACAATAGAGAAAAGTGTCAGCAAATTTTCCTGTTCCAGAAATAACTGGAGATATCTGTGCCAGAGTGGTATCATAAATTTTAGAAATAGTCACACTGACCAGCTAAGAGACGAAAGACAATAGAGAAAAGTGTCAGCAAATTTTCCTGATCCAGAAATAACTGGAGATATTTGTGCCAGAATGGTATCATAAATTTTAGAAACAGTCATACTGACCAGCTAAGAGACGAAAGACAATGGAGAAAAGTGTCAGCAAATTTTCCTGATCCAGAAATAACTGGAGATATTTGTGCCAGAATGGTATCATAAATTTTAGAAACAGTCATACTGACCAGCTAAGAGACGAAAGACAATGGAGAAAAGTGTCAGCAAATTTTCCTGATCCAGAAATAACTGGAGATATTTGTGCCAGAATGGTATCATAAATTTTAGAAACAGTCATACTGACCAGCTAAGAGACGAAAGACAATGGAGAAAAGTGTCAGCAAATTTTCCTGATCCAGAAATAACTGGAGATATTTGTGCCAGAATGGTATCATAAATTTTAGAAACAGTCATACTGACCAGCTAAGAGACGAAAGACAATAGAGAAAAGTGTCAGCAAATTTTCCTGATCCAGAAATAACTGGAGATATCTGTGCCAGAGTGGTATCATAAATTTTAGAAAAAGTCACACTGACCAGCTAAGAGACGAAAGACAATAGAGAAAAGTGTCAGCAAATTTTCCTGATCCAGAAATAACTGGAGATATTTGTGCCAGAATGGTATCATAAATTTTAGAAACAGTCATACTGACCAGCTAAGAGACGAAAGACAATAGAGAAAAGTGTCAGCAAATTTTCCTGATCCAGAAATAACTGGAGATATCTGTGCCAGAGTGGTATCATAAATTTTAGAAAAAGTCACACTGACCAGCTAAGAGACGAAAGACAATAGAGAAAAGTGTCAGCAAA
Organism: Acanthosepion lycidas; assembly: GCA_963932145.1. Lineage (NCBI taxonomy): Eukaryota > Metazoa > Mollusca > Cephalopoda > Sepiida > Sepiidae > Acanthosepion > Acanthosepion lycidas. Next base: position 91,747,179 of record OZ010589.1, on the reverse strand, counting down.
TTTTCCTGATCCAGAAATAACTGGAGATATCTGTGCCAGAGTGGTATCATAAATTTTAGAAACAGTCATACTGACCAGCTAAGAGACGAAAGACAATGGAGAAAAGTGTCAGCAAATTTTCCTGATCCAGAAATAACTGGAGATATTTGTGCCAGAATGGTATCATAAATTTTAGAAACAGTCATACTGACCAGCTAAGAGACAAAAGACAATGGAGAAAAGTGTCAGCAACTTTTCCTGTTGCTATGTCCCAAGATCTTTATCGTTGCACAATATGTGGACTTGTATTCAGAACACTGACAGGACTGAAGTTTCACAATGAGAACAAACATAAGAACTGAATGTGGTTGTCAGATCCTCTTACATCAAATTTGACAGAAGAGTCCACAATCATATATATATATATATATATATATATATATATATATATATATATATATATACATATATGTATACCAGACGTAACAGCAAAATTGTCCAAATCATGTAACAGAAAAAATGTCCAGTTGTTAGATTAACTTTTGAAACATTGTATCTTAGAAATGATTAAAGCTATTTTACTGGAATTCTCCGAGATTTTTATAACACTATTGGAGTCTACTTTGAACAATAAGAATGTATTTAGCTCTAAGTTGAAACATTGTTGTGACCTCCGATCCAGTTTTCCTCTGTATTGTTCCCTCTTTTTTGAAATTATTCAACCTTCTCTATATGGTTCTTGAATGTATTTTGAAGATGGAAGCCAGAATATGAACGTTATACCATTACTGAAGGCCTGAATGATCTTTTTCCTCTCATCATAGCTCAGTTGGGAAAATATAGTGGGGCTGACACAAAAGGATTTTAACCTGTTCTCTTTCTAGCTGAATAAATCAAAGGGGTTTTCAGTGATTCTCATGACAAATGGTGTCAAGATGGTTAAACGTCTTATCTGAAAACAAGTAAAAAAGAAACTAAATTAGTTTAGTATTTTTTTAGATATTAAACATTTTGTAGGATATATATGTGTGTGTGTGTGTGTGTGTGTGTATACATATATACATGTGTGTGTGTGTGTGCATGTATACATATATATATGTGTGTGTATGTATACATATATATGCGTGTGTGTGTGTATACATATATATATGTGTGTGTGTGTGTATGTATACATATATACATGTGTGTGTGTGTGCATACATATATATATATGTGTGTGTGTGCATGTATACATATATATATGTGTGTGTATGTATACATATATATATGTGTGTGTGTGTGTATACATATATATATGTGTGTGTGTGTATGTATACATATATACATGTGTGTGTGTGTGCATACATATATATGTGTGTGTGTGTATGTATACATATGTGTGTGTGTGCATGTATACATATATATATGTGTGTGTATGTATACATATATATATGTGTGTGTGTGTGTATACATATATATATATGTGTGTGTGTGTGTATGTATACATATATACATGTGTGTGTGTGTGTGCATACATATATATATATGTGTGTGTGTGTATGTATACATATGTGTGTGTGTGTGTGTATACATATATATGTATATACATAGACCCCCACAAGGCTAATAGTTAAGATGGCATACCAGCCATTGTCTTGAAGAAATGTGCGCCTGAGCTAGCACCCGCCCTCTCTAAACTGTATAATTACTGCCTCAAGGAATCCTGCTTTCCTGACTGCTGGAAGTCCTCATCCATTGTTCCTGTCTTTAAGAACTCTGGAGACCCCTCTGACCCCTCTAATTAGCGTCCTATTAGTCTCCTACCCCTCTTCGGCAAAGTCTTCGAAGCCCTAATCAACGCAGAAGTGGTTAACCACCTTACCGCACACGACCTTCTCTCAGACAACCAATATGGTTTCCGCTATGCCCGTTCTACAGCTGACGTGCTTATGGCCATCACTGAAACCGTCTACCAAGCACTTCAAAATAATGGTGAGGCTCGTGCCGTGGCCCTAGACATCTCCAAAGCATTTGATAGGGTTTGGCATGCCGGCCTTCTTCGTAAGCTCCAGGGTTACAGGTCGACTGTTTGATCTAATACAATCATTCCTGTTAAACCAACAATTGAAGGTCGTTCTCAACGGATTCTCCGCCAGTTCCTATCCCACAAACGCAGGTGTTCCCCAAGGCTCCATCCTTGGCCCCACACTTTTCCTTATTTTCATCAACGACCTTCCTGACGCCATAGTTTCCCAAGTTGGCATCTACGCGGACGACACTACAATTTACTCCTGCCTCAAAAACAAATCTAGTGTCGCTGTCAAAACTAACCTGGCCGTGCGTCTTGAAATGGACCTCAAATTGGTTGTTAACTGGGGCAACAATTGGATGGTCAAATTTAACGCCTCAAAAACTAAACTACTCTCCATTAACCACCATAGAGATCCTTACCTGCCCCCCATTAGAATGTCTGATAGTCAACTTCTTGAGAGCAACTC
>OZ010589.1:91729197-91731697 GCA_963932145.1 Acanthosepion lycidas | reverse complement strand
ACTATAAATTCTTCCTGCACTGGTCTGTTTTGAAAACCTTATCTGGATTCACTAATGAATTGCAATTTGCAGTCTTCTCCAGACATGAAGAATAACTGTGATGATTAATTAATACGGAATGTAAACAGTAAATTTAACTGAAGTACTGTTCTCTACACATGGACAAGACTTAAATTATTTCTGACTTTATTCAATTTATTTGATCTTGAAATCATTTTCTAGCAATCTTGGATCTTCGTATTCACAAAAAAAAAACAAAGTGTCAAAAGGGCATTTTTTTTCTTGACATTTTAACTAACTTCACTCCTCGACAATGTTTATTGTTTTAAAAATTTTTAAAATGTTTATTGGAATGCTTGGCAAAACATTAACTAAATACCAATAGATTCAAACTTTATAAAATGGTAAATAATGATTTCCTTATAGTTGGCTCACATATTTTAATCATTTAGTAAATGTTTATTAATTTATGAATTAAAAATGGTTTCAAATTTATTTATTTATAAATTAGTAAATGATAAATATTACATTGCATTATTTTTAATTGTATTAGTTTTTAGAATGTTGTAAATATAAAATTATTCTTGTAAATAAACAATCTAATAATTAGTGTTCAATATTTTTGTTATAAATTCTCAAGAACAAAAAATGTATAATTCATTTTCATCATATGTTTAAGTTTTATTACAATTCTAATCATCATTTTTTGAATCAGTAAACATTGCTGAGGAGTGAAGGTAGTTAAAATAATAGTGGTGTCAAGGGAAAAACCTCCTTCAGACAATCCATTTTTTTTGCAGGTACAAAGGTTCAAGATAACCAATTTTCTTTTAACAAAGGTTGATTTTGTGAATAAAATAATATAGACATTTAGTATAGTCTAGCACAAGACCACTCATAAAGAGAAACCAGTAAGGAATAAAAAGTATTATGCACTTAGTTTGTTCTCTATTGCAATATGGAAGTATACCTACAGATATTAATATTATATTGCACAATACTAAGGCACTAGTGAATATTAACATCATTACACTAGAAAATTGGCATGCGAGACAAGCTTGCTAACTATAACACAATGATAATCATCCCAACTGTTTACTAATATAAACAATTCCAACAGGGACTTTTTGGGGGAATAATTTATTCTGAACACAGCAGCCTCTTTCCCACTGATGAAACATTGTGTACTTATCATCACTAATCAGACCCTAAGTTTCCTCTAGCCATAATGCATGTTTGCACTTTTAAAGAGGCTCTATATGCCTTGAATATCTATTGGCTTCCAAATGTCCTCCAGATCTGAAGAAAAACTAATATATATGATCTATTGATAAATATTGAAAAAATGCTGCTGGGCTCATTCTATTGCTACACAAAGAATCTGACTCCTTCTGGCATTCCTTATCTTTACAAGAATCAGATGAAACCAAAAATGGAGTATTACTGTTATATGAAGCTGTAATGGCAAGACATTTTGACCCTTCTTATTCTTGCTGCAATTTGACCGTCTTCACACTCTTCTGATCCTCTCTCAGAATTTATACAAAAGCAATCCATCACAGACAGAATTCCAATCCTTCAGGGTTCAAACCACTCCCACTCAATTCCATGTTTCTGCTGCAATTTGACAGTCTTCACACATTTTTGGTCTTAACTCAATACTTAAACAAAGGCAAAGAATTCTATTCAGGGTTCAAACCACTCCCACTCAATTCGGGTCATCAGAGTTCTGACCAGTAGTTGGCCATTTTGGGCCAGCCTATGCATTCACTAACAGCTGTTCACTTTCAAGCCATGATAGAGTTCAAAATTATTTATGTTGTCTTGTTGGGGGAAAACCTTTTTTCTACTTCGCAGCCTCATTCTGAAGATACAACACCACAAGCCTTCCACTAATCTATCACTATTTCCATAGCAAATGTTTAGACAAGCTTTTCTTGCACTAGTTTGGAACTTTACACTGTATGCCAGATGTAATGAGAAACCTGCACTTTTTTTTTTCAAGAGCTGTTATTTTGTTGATCAAGCTCCCACATGGTTGCTTCCCTGAACACTACAATCTTAACTTCTTCAAATCAATGGTCAGTCATTAACTATCCTCCTTATCCTCCTAATCTTCTCTACTTGCCACCTCCTCTTTTATTCATTACATGCACATCATTCATTATAACTATTAGGTTGGTGCAAAAATAATGTCGTTTTCTCACATATGTGAGAAAACGACATTATTTTTGCACCAACCGAATATTTTAACAGTAACCCTACCTTAAGTGGTTCTCGAGGCTTATACTGAGTGAACTTTAGAGCACATATAACATCTAATGAGGATAAAACAATTTTAAAAAGTCATGATACTAATAAGCTCATTCATTTACTCAGCAAGTCTTTTTAATTTGACTAATTTAGTAACTACAGCTCAGTGCTACTTTCAGACTACAATTCAATTTAATTAGATTGTCAGATCTCCATGCTGAGTAATGCTGTTTCAGAACATTTATTA
>OZ010589.1:91706697-91721697 GCA_963932145.1 Acanthosepion lycidas | reverse complement strand
TCCCCACTCGTTTTGCCTTCAACCGGGAAGATAAAGCCTCTCTTCTCGACCTGTGCTTTACCTCCATCCTCGAATCCTGCAGCGCCTTGCAACTCTGCCCTCTTGGTAACTTTGATCATGGGGTAGTATCTGTTAACATCTCTTTCAACTCCACCCCCTATAAAGAACCTCCTACCACTCTAGCTCTCCGTCCAAGAATGTGCTTCTGAGGTCTCTTCCTGGGTTAAAGGTGGAATCGATGCTTTCATCCCATCAAGGAAATATAGGGTCAAGTCACGCACCTCCCCCTGGTTCTCCGCTGCTTGCTCAGCTGCCATCGCCCATAGAAAACACTACTTCGTATATAGACGCGCCATCGCCACCCTCTGTCTGTTCTACAAATACTTCCATGGAAATTGCTCCGAGGAGCTGCATTCACTGGTTCCCAGACGGCATGAGTTCCAGCTACTTACGAGGCTGGCATCACACTCTCACCCCTTCACTGTCGAAACAACTAAATGTAGCCGTCTCTTCTACTCTAATAGCTTCATGTCTCGCACTTCTCGCCTATTGAACTCCCTTCCCTATTCCTGTTTCCCTGTGAGCTATAATCTCCAGCTATTCAAGTGTAATGTCAATCGACATTTCCAGTTGCCTTGATCTATCTACTACCCTCATCCTTTCTTCTATCACTCCTATCTGATTTTCCTCTAAATTTTCTGTAACCACTTGCGACCTAGTGGCTCCTGACTTGCTTGGGGTGAAATGCTTAAAAAAAAAAAGTATACATTATGCATAAATATATATATATATATATATATATATATATATATATAATATATACTTTTATATATATATATATATATATATATATATATATATAAAATATACTTATATATATATATATATGTATATATAAAATATACTTATATATATATATGCATATATAAAATATACTTATATATATATATGTATATATAAAATATACATATATATATATATATGTATATATAAAATATACATATATATATATATATGTATATATAAAATATACATATATATATATATGTATATATAAAATATACTTATATATATATATATATATGTATATATAAAATATACTTATATATATATATATATAAAATATACTTATATATATATATATGCATATATAAAATATACTTATATATATATGTATATATAAAATATACTTATATATATATATGCATATATAAAATATACTTATATATATATATGTATATATAAAATATACTTATATATATATATGCATATATAAAATATACTTATATATATATATATGTATATATAAAATATACTTATATATATATATGCATATATAAAATATACTTATATATATATATATGTATATATAAAATATACTTATATATATATATGCATATATAAAATATACTTATATATATATATATGTATATATAAAATATACTTATATATATATGCATATATAAAATATACTTATATATATATGTATATATATAATATACTTAGATATTATATATGTATATATATAATATACTTATATATATATGTATATATAAAATATACTTATATATTATATATGTATATATATAATATACTTATACATATATATATATATATATATATGTATATATAAAATATACTTATATATATATATATGTATATATAAAATATACATGTATATATAAAATATACATATATATATATGTATATATAAAATATACATATATATATATGTATATATAAAATATATATATATATATATGTATATATAAAATATACTTATATATATATATATGTATATATAAAATATACTTATATATATATATGTATATATAAAATATACTTATATATATATATATGCATATATAAAATATACTTATATATATATATGTATATATAAAATATACTTATATATATATATGTATATATAAAATATACTTATATATATATATGTATATATAAAATATACTTATATATATACGCATATATAAAATATACCTATATATATATACGCATATATAAAATATACCTATATATATATATGTATATATAAAATATACCTATATATATATATGTATATAGAAAATATACCTATATATATATATATATATATATATATATGTATAGATAAAATATACTTATATATTATATATGTATATATAAGTATATTATATATACATATATTTACATATATTATATATATACATATATATACATATATATATATATATATAAGTATATTATATATACACATATATATACATATAGTATATTATATATATATATAAGTATTATAAATATATATATATATAATGTACTTATATATATATATATATAATGTACTTATATATATATATATATTTATATATATATATATATAAAATATATATATATACATAATGTACTTATATATATATATATATATAATGTACTTATATATATATATAATGTACTTATATATACATATATATATATATATATATATAATATATTTATACAAATATATATATATATATAATATATTTATACATATTTATACATATATATATATATATAATATACTTATATATATATATAATATACTTATATATATATATAATATACTTATATATATATATATATATATATATAATATACTTATACATATATATATATATATATAATATACTATATAATATACATATATAATATATGTATATATATATATATATATTTAAAACTTTTTTTCTTTTATGCATTTTGCACATTGGAAACTGGTGTAGCACAAGTAGTTGGCTTGATTTTCTGCCTTTTTTTCATGAAGTTTGGCCTCTAATTCACATTTTGTAGAATATTTGCGCACCCTCACATTTTTATAATACAGGCATGAACACAAATGTTCAATGGGATTCAGGTCAGGGGATTGCGCTGGCCCACTTCATTACTTTCACATCTCTCTTTTCAAACCAACCCTTCAAAACTATGATTACGCTGCATGGTACATTGTCTCATTGCAAGTTTACTCCCTCTGGTATGGTATTGTTGAAAATTTTCTCTAATGTAGGTTGGTAACATTGGTCTAACTTGCTTTTGTAAGTTTTGGAATTCATTCTTTCTCTCACATTTGAATAACATTCCCATCCTGGAAGATGACATCCGGCACCAAGCCATTACGCTCCCACCACCAAATTTTACAGTTGGGTCTATACATTGAGCATCATATGCTTCCCCAACTCTTTGATGAACATAAACACCAGTGGTTCTAAAAAGCTGATAAAAATAATAATTTTAGGGATAATTTTCTAATCAATAAAAATACATTATTAATAGACATAATAAAATCTATTATGCTCAATAATTTAGTTTCAACTAATAAAGGAACCTACTTTAAAGTTGCTTTCATCAGACCAGACAACTTTGTCCCAATCCTCAGCCGTCCAATTCTCATGCTCTTTTGCAAAAGTAAGTCTCTTTTTCTTATTAACCTCAGACAGAAATGGTTTCTTTCTAGCATTACATTCAAGGCCAGCATCTAATAACCTTCTTCTCACTGTGCGAGCTGATATCGCTTTGTTACCTCTTGAAATTCAGCAATTATATTAGAAGGGTTTTTTTCTATCACCTAGAGATACTGTCTTTAGCAGTCCATCTTCCATTGAGTTATTATTCAACTAAACATTTTTGAATGAAGATATGCTGTTTAAATATGTGTGTGTGTGTGTGTGTGTGTGTGTGTGTTTGAGTATTTATATATGCTTATATTCACATAGATGGATATTTATATGTACATTTTTCACGTATACATATTTATATAGTAAATACTAATATATATATATATTATTATGCATGTAACAGCAGCATACTGCATGTATAATTTCTTGTTTAGTCATGTCATAATCATTCTATTATTATTGATTACAATACATCAACAAAGTCATTGCTGTCCTGGGTATGATGATAAACTACATCCAACAGCAACGTCTCTGATCAGGAGGTTTTTGAGGAGCATGGAACTACCTCTTAATTGCTGATGTTCCCAGGTTTACCCTGACCTAGTGTGGTAGCAACTGTTAGGGTGGTAGCACCTGTTAGGGTCCCAGCTATGGGCAAATAGTTAATCCCCAAACTGAGGTCAAATTACTAGGAAAGTGTAAAAATAGGTTTTAATACCAGAAATAAATTTTTCAAAAAAAAATTATTACCAGCAACACATTATGTTGTAATGTAGGGAAGGTTATTGAATAGAATAATCACACAAAGTTGGTAAACTTAGGACATGAACAACACATATAAGATTCACCAGCAGTGCACAGAAGTAGCAGCCAACTGCTAGAAGTGAGTCAAGTGAATTCCACAATGAATCTCCAACTACAGACCAACATACAGTATTTACTACTGTATTTATGTGAATGAGAACATAAACATTATTGTCAATAGGTATGATACAACACATTACCAGCAATACATTTCTGAAAAAAAAAAATTTCTTGTAATACATTTTTGGAAAAAAATATTATCAGAAAATCTTTTTGAAAAAAAAATATTGCCAGCTATAAAAATCTTATCAGCATTAAATAATCTATTGAGGTCGATATGCTGTAAAACAAACCAAACCAAACCAAAGTCATTGTAAGAAATAGAAAGAGAAATGACCAAAGTCTTACTGAAGGCTATGATGCTTAATAATGGAAAGAGAGATACTATAGGATGTACAGAAGGATATTTAAAGACACTGATGACAAGTAGAACAAGATAGATAAAAATAAGGGCAATACTCTATTTATTAACCTTGACAGTCTGACACAAGGCCAGAAATGAGGGGCAGACTTTCTGCTTTGTGATAGAAACCCTTGGTTACAAATTCAAGAGAGAGCTCACCTCACACTGGAGCAGTGGGTTAGCAAGTTCATTTTGCAGACCATTACTACTGTACCAAGTTCACCTTTCACTTTATACTTATGAATTGTAGCCTTATACCAAACTTATCCGAATAAATCAGGACAATGAATGCCTTATTTAGCTATGATTGATTAGTGGATTTACTTTTTATGGCTTATTAACCTCTTACAGAAAATATTACCAGCAAATATATTCTTGGGAAAAAAAATATTACTATCAATGCATTTTTGAAAACTATTACCAGCAACCCCATAGAAAACTTATGGAGCATGTTGCTCAACTGCTTTCTTGAGAGACTGTACTTTATAATGCTCCATAAGTTTTCTATGGGGTTGAGGTCAGGAGATTGGGGTGGCCATGTCATAACACTCACCTGCTTCTCATCAAAGTATTTTTTCATCAATTTTGATTTGTGACAGGGAGCATTATCCTGCATAAAAATGAGCTTGGTGGGGTTGATTTGCACCCTTTCAGCAGAAGAGAGCAGACAAGGCTCTAAAATTCTCTTGTACTGCTCGCTCCTGAGGGTCTTTTCAATAGGTTTTAAGAAACCAGTTACATGAAAAGAAAAGCATCCCCAGAACATTATACTGAACGGATGCTTGACAGCACTTAGTGCTAAATTCAAAGAGCTTTCAAAGCTTCTTCGGATTTTAGATCGCTTATCCTTTGAATTTAGCTCAATTTCGTTTCATCGGAGAAGAGAACATTTAGTAAAAAAAATCAGGCGAGTCACTTTTATCGAACAGCACTGTACATGATTAATAATTTTCTGCCTTGTTTTTGTAGGTGATCATGTCTCTCTACAGATTCCATTTTTTTTTTGTTATCTGTGAACTACCATGTCTCCGTAGGAAAAATATAGGAGTGGTTTGCCATTGCCTTCTCCACATTTTGAGGGATCAGTTTACCCCAAATGTTGGTGAAGTAGAATTCCTGCCTTTTTTCAAAGATGATTTTGTGAAAGTGAACACAAATGTCTAAGCAGCAATTTGAACTTAGTTTACTCATTCTATTAGGTTGGTGCAAAAATAATGTCGTTTTCTCACATAGTAACATATGTGAGAAAACGACATTATTTTTTGCACCAACCTAATAGTTTCGGTGCCAATAACCATCATACTATCCACAGCAAGTGGAGCATGATCAAGTGATCCGAATGTTTTCTTTCTGAACATGAGACCCAAGTCCATGTTTGATTTGTCGGAATGATGATGCTATAGACCTGGGAAGTTGATCCCAGCATGCAACATTATTGGAAAGGCCTTGTGAGTGAAATTGGGTGGGCAGAATTGATGGTTATAGTAGCGTGAAGTCACAAGTCATCATGACCTTGGGTTTGAGGATATTGGCTTTGTTCAAACTGTTGATCATTTCAGATGAGTCACTCTTAGAAACTGTAACTAAAGTTGAACAAACACAAATTAGCCTGAGCAATCATCTTCAACATGGACAGGCTAGCCACCCTAGAAGACAAGCATACTCAGATACAAGTGGCCAGCTATTACATTATTCACAGCAAACATTTTTCAATATGGCTTATTTCCTTGTCAATTCACCTAATCCAATGCATCTTCATGAATTAAAGAGTGTTTTTTTAGATCAAGATACAGCTAATAAATAGTGGGGATGGGACGTTTCAGCATAGTCCATTTGGCATTGCTGATTCAGCATAGCCAATTCACATAGGAATTTTTCGGCAGAAGGTCTATAATGTATCAGATTACTACTTCACCATTATAGCCAAATTTCCTCTCTCTCTCTCTCTTTCTTCTTATTGTCAAATTAGTACTTATACTCAAATTTGCTCAGATAGACAAATTTAAGAAAAATAGTAGTTGGAGGCAATTTTATATTTAAGAAAAGGAGTAGTTGGAGGCATTTTTAAAAAATATTCTATTTCCTTCAGTACAACTTCATATTTTTCAGTCATCAAAGTCCTTTTATTCCAAAGGGAAGCAAATATTTTATCAAAACATGGAAGAAACAAAGTGATACTCATAATTACGAAATGAAGAAGTAATTTCTAAAATTAATTAGCTTTACTAAGTTTTTTATTTATTTTTTTTTTTTTGGAATACAATATTTTAATTTAAGTTTTTAATTTACATTATTCCATTTGTGTTTTAATAGGATCCTTAATTCCTTAAATGAATAAAACATCATATTGAAATTTGGGTGTTTTCAATGGTTTTATCCTTGGAGAGGGGGGGGGGTGCCTCTAGTGACATCAAAAGAGTTTGGCACTTAAATGCCTGGGCCAAATAGTCCAATTATTTTTCTGACACTGAATCAGCCACACTGAAATGTGCCAAACCCAATAAATAGCATGAGGTTATAAATATGCCCATCCCCTCATGCACACACACACACATATATATATATATATATATATATATATATATACATACATACATACATACAGCCTTGGCCAAAATTATGGAGCACCAATGAAAAATCGAAATTATGATTCAAACTTATATATTTAGAGGTAAAGAATAGTGGAGTAAACATTAATAACAACAATCAATATTTGTTACGTCCTCCTTTTGCCTTTATAACAGCTTTTATTCGTTTTTGCATATTATTGACTAAGTTGTTGCAGGTGGTAGGATCTATTTTCTGTCAATCTTCATGAAGTTTGGCCTCTAATTCTTTTTTTGATGAACATTTGTGCATTCTCACTCTTTTCTCTAAATGGGACCACAAAGTTTCAATGGGATTTAGGTCTGGGGATTGAGGGGGCCACTTCATCACTGTAATCCCTTTTTTCTCAAACCAACCGATTGAAACTTTTGACGTATGGCATGGAGCATTGTCTTGTTGGAAGATTACATCACTTGGAATGTTATTATTAAATATTTTAGTCAAAGAGGTTCGGTAAACCTGGTCCAGCATGTTAGTATAAATTGTGAAGTTCATTCTGCCCTCACATGTGTACAAAATTCCAGTGCCTGAAGAAGCCATGCAGACCCAAACCATTACGCTTCCTCCTCCAAATTTTACAGTTGGAATCACAGGATGAAATGCCTCTCCTTCCCTACGGCGAACATAAACCGCTCTAGGGATGCCAAAAATCTGATGAAAAAAAAAGAATTTGTTACAATTTTTGAATAAATGTTATGGATGTGTATTCACATAAAAATTTCAATTATTACAACCAAAGTTTAGGAAATAGAAGCTGTTAACTTACCTCAAAGTTACTTTCGTCAGACCAAACAATTTTGTCCCAATCATCAGGTGTCCAATTTTCATGGTCTTTTGCAAATTCCAGTCATTTTTTCTTGTTGGCCTGAGACAAGTATGGCTTCTTCCTGGCTTTGCATCCTTTTAATCCCATTTCTAATAACCTTCTTCTCACTGTTCAAGCTGATATGTTTTTGTTTGCATCCTCCCTAAGTTCAGCAGCAAGCTCTGAAGAACTTTTCCTCCTATCTGTAAGGGATGCTCTTTTCAAAGATCTGTCTTCCCTGGCAGTTGTAGACTTTTTACGGCCTTGTCCTTTTCTGTTTTTGAAAGACTTTGTTTCCTTGTACCTTTTAATCGTTGTTTGAACCCCCTTCCTTGAACATTCCATCTTCCTGGCAATTTCTACCTGAGAATATCCTTCCCCAGATAAAGCAACAATTTGTGCCCTTTTAATCTCTGAAAGCTGCTTCTTTGGAGGCATTTTCAATTAAATATACACTGGTAGGAATCAAATATTACCCGAAAATTACGAAACAACCTTTAGTATGACAATAAATCATTTTGAATATTGGAATGAATTTAGTACAAAACTCAGCTAAAGCTCTTGAGAGAGGCTTTAAAGCAAAAAAAATATTACAATCTACTGTTAAATATTTTACATTTGCTCTCAATTGTTCACTGTACGATTCTTAACCTTGAAATACTGTGTGCAATGTGTGCTAACAGCTTCTTTTCTCTCACTTCTTGCTTAACCTGTATACGACTTCATTTGCTGTAGAAAAAGTTGATCCTGCCACACTGAAGGTAACTTTAATAACTGAATTTGAATATGTTTGAATTTCATAGATGTATTGTCATATTCTACTATGGCAACAAAAAACACCTTCGAGTGAAATCAGCAGAAAGATTACTGCAATTGATAGGCCTTGAAAAAATAATGCAATGAAAAGGGAAGTAATATTAATAATACAACATGCTAAAGGTTAAGAAACTCACTTCTTGCTTTCCTGTCAACTATAATCTTCAAAAATTTAAATGCAATGTCAGTCATCGTAACCAGTCTCCTTGAATACTGTTTGTTTTTATTGTCCTTTTTGTTTCACTGTTTCATTTTCTCTCTTGCTTGCTTATTATTCCATGGCATTATAGTCTTTTATCACCTTGTTTGGGGTGAATGATAAAAATAATGATCATTACACTAACCTCACATCACACTGCATTCTATCGCGTCTTTGAAACTGCTAGACATTTTTTCTCTCACACTTCTCTCTTCCAGATTCTTGCTTTCCTGTCAACTCTGATCTTCAAAAATTTACATGAAGTGTCATCATATTCTGTTTCCTTGAATTCCGTTCTTTTATCGTCCTCTCAACTTTTTTCACTCTCACTGTCCTCTTCTATCCTAGTATCTTTTATCACCTTACTTGTGGTGAGATGGCTAAAAAAATAACCATTACACTAACTGCAAATTATATCACATCACATTATATCACATCACATCATATCACATCCTTGAAACTGCTTAGATGTAACTGTAAGTTCTATTCTAATAATTTCTTCACCCACACTTCTATCTGGATTCTTGCTTTCCAGTCAAATTTGATTTCCAAAAAGTAATATTAATCATTATCTTCTGTCTATTTGAATTCAGTTCCTTTATTGTCCCTCTCTGTTTCTCCCACTCCCAGTAACCTCTTCTTTTATCACCTTGCTTGCAGTGAAATGATGAAAAAATTGTATATTCAAGAATAAATGTATATCTTTTTAAGAGCAAATAAAATGTTGAAGTATCAGACAAAAGTTATATAACATAAAGAAGATAAATTTAATATAAACTATTTTCCTAATCTCTCTCTCTCTATATATATATATATACACATACACAGTACAAAGCAAAAATTAGATGTACCCATAGAAAGTCGATTTTTGTATTTTTACCAAAAGAAGTGAGTAATAGAATTCTGGTATTAATACAGGTGTACATATGTACATTATACATGTCAAAAAATGATTTAGTATTTTGT
The DNA here is from genome assembly GCA_963932145.1 of Acanthosepion lycidas. Classification (NCBI taxonomy): domain Eukaryota; kingdom Metazoa; phylum Mollusca; class Cephalopoda; order Sepiida; family Sepiidae; genus Acanthosepion; species Acanthosepion lycidas. Next base: position 91,711,606 of record OZ010589.1, on the reverse strand, counting down.
TGGGTAACATGTATGTTTGAATGTAATAACCTATAATAAAGTGTGTATATGTGAATGTAATAACCTATAATAAAGTGTGTGTGTGTGTGTATATATATATATATATATATATATATATATATATATGAAACTTCTCTGCACTTTGTCATACATCTTTCTCCAAAAATTGTTCTTGATATATAAAAACTGTGGAGTTAACCCACTTAATTTCCTAAGAAAAATGCTGCTAGGGGACACTCTTTAATCCTATAAATAGGCAGTGAGATCTGTCATTCTCTTTTTCATTTATCAATCAAGGATGGTATGATGTAAGTTGAATGAGGAAAATGCTTTCCCACTGGCGAATACACACAAACATACATACCTTTCTCCTACAGCAAATTACATACACACACATACATAAACAATTCACTAGTTTAAATGTTTTTTTCATTCATGTTCTTTTTTTTGTATTATGCATCAATATTCTATTGTCAATGTATACCCTTGTTTTGTTAATACATACTTATTATTTGTTTTGGTATATAGTTTTTTTGTTACTTTTTTCATTTATTACCCAGACTTGCATTCCAAGTTCACCTTTTTTGTTATGGAATAAATATACCAGGAAAGACATGTTTTTGAACTAAACACACGACCAGCACTTCCTGCAATAAAGTTTATATATCATTATCCCATATATATATATATATATATATATATATATATATATATATATTCATACATGTTTCATTTAATAATATAGACAAGTGTTGTCTATTTATTTTATGTAAATTCTTTTCATAATGTCTGATAAGCTTTATAACATTATCATTAAATGAAGAAAGAAAATTACAATATTGATACATATTTTTTAATATGTATCAATATTGTGATGTCTATATTATTGAATGAGACATGTATGAATGAAAAAATGCTGCTTATATATATATATATATATATATATATATATATCAAACATGTTCTTTGAGTGTTAAAATCTCTTCCTGATAGCGAATATACATTTCCTTGTTGTTCCTATTTTTCTTAGAACTTCCTGGTTGTTCAAATGTTCTGTCCATGGTCTTCTTAGCATTTGTTGGTAGAACACATATCTGTTGCTTACAATCTCTTCATCTATGAGGACATTGTCCAGAATTCACTGGCATATAGAAAATTAGATATCATATTGCAGTTCAGCATTTTATTTTTTATTTTTAATGATATTTTTCTGTCTTAATACTTTGCTTAGTTTCTGGAAGACACTTTATAAACACATTAATTTTAATTGTACATGAAATCAAATAATAAAAAATTAGTCAAATAACAAAGACATTTAATTTAATCAAAAGTTACAATAAAACAGTATAAACATAATTGTAATATTATAAAAGATGATTATATATGTATGTATATGTATATATCTATCTAGAAATATATATATATATATAGATACATAAAGAACAAATAAATGTTTATAAATCTAACATTTTTCACATTTATTAAAGCTTCAACAGAAAATAAAAGTGAAGCATTAGATTTATAAACATTTCCTATTTGTTATATATATATATATATATATATATATATATATATCCTTTACTTTTAATCTCCTTCAATGCATCAGTATGCTGACTATACATATATATATATATATATATATATATATCCTTTACTTTTAATCTCTTTCAATGCATCAGTATGCTGTCTATATATATATATATATATATCTTTTACTTTTAATCTCTTTCAATGTATCAGTATGCTGTCTGTGTCTATATATATATATATATATATATCACAAACTGTTCATATTTGTTTATCAGTCTGTAAAAGAAGGATACATATTTAGAATCAGAATGGGTCAGCTGAAATTTCTTGGAGACATAATGAGGAAAGTGTGCTTGGAAAATTTGATACACACAGGACACATTGAAGGCAAAATGGACAGTAGGAGGCAATAGGCTACCTACCTGATCAGCTCATTTTTAGTGTTTTGTAATCCATCTAAGAGTTTTCATATCAGTCTATCTCCTCTTGATTAATTGATTTGATTTTTATGGTTTATCAACCTTTTTCAGGTTATTTAAAGCCAGAAATCATTTTAGATGGTAAGAATCTTTTTTAGATAATAATGATTTACTAATACAAGTCCTAGCAATTAACCCATAGCAGGAGGAAAAGAGGTGGATTCAGACTTTTCCATGGGTATATGCATTTAAATGAATATAATGAACTCAACTGGAATAGGAACTCAGTTATCTGATTTCCAATTCCAAGCATTTATCCATTACAACACCTGGTATTCTCATTGTTATGGGAATGTACCTAAAACGATAATGGACTCTTCCTGACACTATAAATACTGTGTCTCTCAAGAGGTATAATGAATGAATGAATAGTGTAACAAGTCGAGACAATATTAGTTCACTCTAAACTAGACAGACAGTCACCTTCAACTTCTTGTACTATATTTCTGTTGTAATATATCTTTGTTGTTCTTTCTTGGTTCTAACCTTGGACCATAACTGTGGTGCGAGGATATTGGACCATAACACTCATGCATTCACCCATTTAGGTACTGACTAGATTCAATATTGCTTAACTTGAATAATTGTATAAGAATTAATGTTTGAATGTGATATGGTTGTAAGTTCTATCTTCTGTTGAGCAAAGCAGAATGTTTGGTAACTTTATTGTTGACACTATGAGCTGCAAATACAAACCATGAATGGCACCATAGTTGGAGTATCCGTTAATGAACCGGTTCTTTGATTTCTATGAGTCAAGGAAAAATTAAGCTCAATCAGTGCCATGATAGTTTTTCATGTCGGCATACATGCCAATCAACAATAAAGTAAAAGACTCTTTCACCTTTGATTTCCAAATACCTAAGTCTGAACTGTCAGAAACAAATGTCAAAGAATTTGGTAATATTCCTAAATTTTCTTTTTGTTTTTCTCTGAAACCTGTTGATAAGGTTCTTGTTTCTCCTGTGATATTAGATGAAAATTTACTACATAATAATCAAAACAAAAAATAAAGGAAATAGATTCACTATTTACATTATTCGGACTATTGTCCTCATCTTTGTCACCATGTTTATTACATTTCGGCCATTGTATGCTCCAGCCTTCTTCAGGTGGTTGGAATGTCAAACTGAAGCCTTTATTTTGCTCACTGGGGTAGACTGTTCTAGTTCCATGTGCCATGTTTAATGGATGTCAGTTATCAGTTATCTCCTGTTAATTTCCCTCTGAAAGTTCTCCACTGCCTTAACCGGGTATTGAACTCACACTCTTTGGGTACTGTCACTGGATCTAACTAACGCCTTTATCCACTGTGCCATGTGTCCTTCAACATTCATATTCATCCATATTTGTAAATTTTAATAACATAAAACTCTCTGCTATGGTAGCGAGACTTTATGAATTTAAATGTTGTACTAGATTGGCAACAAGGTCTCATCAATTTACAGTTGAATTGGTGAGATGTAACTTTACATCTCGTCAGTTCAACTGTAAGTTCTATGATAACAGTTTCTTTTCTCGTACTTCTTGCTTGTGCAACTCTATTCTGACCCCCATGCTTTCAAGACAACTTTAATCTTCGACTTCAAATAGAATGTCAATTGTTAACTACTCTCTTCCTGATTACTCTTGTTCTCATTCCTTGATAATATTTCTGTTTTTTCTTATTCTTTCACACTTGCATCTTAGTGGCTTCATTGCCTTGATAAAAAAAATAAAAATTCTTTTTTGCAACATTCACTGAAAACGAATTTAAATTCATGCATGCACACACACACACACACACACATATATATATATAATTTAAAAATCAAGAGATCAGTTGAATCTGCTACCTTGGTTTCAAACTTACACTCACCATGGGTGATTTTTATCTAATGACCTCTTGAACTTTAATTTTTTTTAAATCTAATGAATGCTATATTATTTTTAAAAATTAAATTAACAAACGTAGAACATTGGGTGTAATAAAAAGCGAGGAGGAGGATGAGAAAGAAAGAAGAGGGAAGAGAAGAAAAGCAAGGAAAACTACAAAAGTATTGGTGGGTGGGGTTAATTGAAATGTACATTTTTTTTATTATCCAGTCTCATATGTACTTACGAAGAATTTTTTGCAAGAACTCCAAAGGTTCATTGGTTCTGGAAATTATATATATATATATATATATATATATATATATATATAAAATGATAACAATACAATTTTTAGGAATGCTATACTCCCCCCAATTATGGGTAAGTAGCAGGACAGACCAGGTTCTATAGCTTTGGATGGCAATTGGTCTACTGCAGCAAGAAATGGCAACCTACTGCAAGAAAAAATCTACCTCGGCAGTCATGTATCAACAGATACATGATCACCTAAGCATGTATCACACATGGCACATAACTGAATGACTGATATATAGGCATTATGGGTAAAAGTACTCAATATCAGTAGAGAATATATAAATATAAGTGGACACTGTTTTATGCTTGAACACAATCTTCAGGCCATGTGTTGTGGCTCAACAATTTATATATGCTGGTCAATGAGAAATTGTTGGTAGCAAGGTTAGGTTAGTTCACATTTATTGTATTATCTTAATGGTTATTTGGTAGGTGACAATGGTTATGTTTCAAATTATTGTAGATGTTATAGACTAGAAATAATTATGGATCAGAATGCAATTGTTTGTAGATATTGTATAGTATTGTTAACTTTTAAATATATATAAGTGTGTGTGTGTGTGTGTTTGTTTGTTGGAAAAGCACAAAAGAAAAAATTTATTCAGCATCTTATATAGAAAATATGCTTTCATTATCTTGATTTTGATTTTGAGTTTTTGGTTTGTTTAGCAAGAATAATTTATTTTTCACAACAATTTTTAAGCCGATTTCAGTTGATATTGCTTGAATTT
>OZ010589.1:91676697-91694197 GCA_963932145.1 Acanthosepion lycidas | reverse complement strand
AAGAAATTTTCATAGAAAATATGCGTCCTCCAACAGGAATCAAACCTGTATCCTATACGGAACCGTCATATAGCCTGACGTGCTTTTACCGATTTCGCCACAGAGGAGCATTTTGGTTAGCAAGGTCGATTTTACTGTTCTGTGGCTAAATCGGTAAAAGTGCATCAGGCTATATGACGGTTCCGTATAGCATAGAGGTTCAATTCCTGTCGGAGGATGCATATTTTCTATGATAATTTCTTGGACATTCAGGCCGGTAAATGTTGTTAATACTGTTTATTATAAACAGAGCATTTACTTAAATATTTCTATCTATAAAAACAATGTATAAACATAAAAATGTCTTAAAATAAATAAGAATTGTAGCAAATTTGGTAATAATAACTGCATTGAAAAGAACACAGATTTGTATAATAATAATAATCACATCCATCAAAGGCATCCCATCCACTAATGACAGACACTTGTCAATGAAAGTAAGTTAAACTTTGATAAAAGAATATAAGTGATAAAAAGAAAATCATTCAATTTAACTAACATGTGGCCATAAAGTCAGGGTTCAATTTTGCATTATATTCACATCAGGAATCTTAAAGATTTTATAATTTGCCAATTATAATCTGAAAAGAATATTTAGTGACTATTGTTCTGGTCATTAGAGTCAAACAAAACAGAGAAAAGGACAAAATAATATCCAATGAATTATAGTCAGAATTAGTAATATGTTGTCTTTAAGTCTTTCTATTATAAAAACAGGCATTTGTTAAATCTTAGAGAAACATATCAATGTATTCTTGAATTATTTTTATTGTAACTTTTGATTAAATTACAAGTTGATTTGGCCGATAAGTTGATTTGGTTATTAAGTAGAAAATTTACTTAATAAATCAAACAGAATTTTTGGCCAACCCAATATTTGTTTAAATGTAAAATTAAATGTATATTGTTTTTGTGTACAATTTAATGATTTTTATAGGAAATTCTGTTTCCTCTGAAAATGCTTGTGACTAGTTTTACAAAATGATAACAGAAGTAAATTCAACAATAATATTATAACAGTATAAAAAAGGACACAGATTTTAACAATAATAATTTCATCCATCAAGAAAATCCCATCCACCAATAAAAAAGAAGTTTACACTTGTCATTGAAATTAAATTAAAAACTTTTATTTAAAAAGAAAATATGAGTAAAAATTTTGTCATTTACTAAAATTAAAAATTTTTTAACAATGTAAAAATTTGTAAACATGGATAATTTGAGTTTAGTTTCTTTGATTAGATTTTTGTTTCAAAAATACTTTAGCTAATCTGCGACAAACATTTTTGTTATTGTAATCTTCAACTGTCTAATTTTAGATTGTAACTTTTGATTAATTTAAGAAATGTTATTACTTGTTACAAATGTATATTGTTTATAGTTACCTTTCCTTTTGTGATTTTACATTTAATCTTCTTGTCATTCCTGGTGCCAATAAAACCAGTTCAACCAAACGTTAAAGCCCATATCTAAAACAAATTTTAATTGATAAACCTCTCCACACTTAGCTACCATTTTGCCTACAAATTTTTGTTTAAGAGATAAAAACAGAGAAAAGGAATTAATCTAAATATTGGAAACAAGCAGAAGAGAAAGAGATACGTGATTGATTTGTTTTGACTTTAAATCAAATCTGTATTTGTATATTTCCATAAGGAAAATAGTAGAACTGATCTGGTTAGAACCAACCAAGATTTTGTCAATGCTTTTTCAATTTTTCTGCAAAGCTTATCTACTTCTGACAAGAAATGAATCTGAAGTCTTCTTATTTTTAAAATAAAATCACTAATAAATTCTTCAAAGGATAAAAATTGGACATATTCTCATAATAATCATGATCTTCTTCTATGTACCATGTCCCTTTAGGATGTTGGCAATCATGGCTCTCCACAATTTCCTGTCCCTTGTAGCTCTTAATAATTTTTGTCTTTTCGCTATCTCTCCCAAGCCCTGGTCTGCCATCCATTTGCTTAAGCTCACCAAGTAAATTGTGTACTGCTTTCATCTGGACGTCTTACCTTCAATCTGTCCTGTGAGTATCAAATTTTCCTCATTATATGCTGTATAAATTTCAACTGTTTCTTCTTGATGTTAAGTGTCCTTTTTGTTGCTATTTTCTCTAGAACTTCATCATTGCTCACATGTTCTGTCCATGGTATTCTCAGAACCACATTTCTGTTGCTTCAAGTCAGCAGAATTATCATGCTAATTTGGTAAGGCATGAAAAAGCAGTTGAAAAACATCCACCAACATATGATATATTATGATACTTGTCAGCTAAATTATAAAAAAGAATAATATATAAATTATAGCTTTATATATATATATATATATATATATATATATATATATGAAGAAATATACTTTAAAGGTGTGCTATATTTATGGGATAAAGTGCTCAATATCAGAGATAGAGCATATGTAAATATAAAAGTGAACATAGAAGTGAACATTCAGGGGCAACAGACTGTTCATCAGGCCACATGGATGATTGCATCTTGCATGAAAACGGTCTTTCGCCCCTGAGTGTTGACAACAATGTTCGCTTATATATATATATATATAAATTTATGAAGAGCGCAGAATTTTAAATAAGCCTTTAAAACAGATATATTAGAAAGTATATGTATATATATATATATATATATATATATATATATATATATATATATATATATATACACATTTCATTGAATACAACAGACAAGGTGTGTTTATTTAGTTTTTTTCTCATGCGATCTAATAATTTTTTTTTCTTTTCGGATGATAAATTATATAAAAACTGTCTGAATGTTCTTTTTATACAAGTGCTTTTGGCTATACATTTAGCCATTTTCAGGGATGAAATATTTTAACTGTTAAATAAGAAATAGTTGTTGTATGCCAAAAGCGCTCAAATAAAAAGAACATTCGGACAGTTTTTATATAATTTATCATCCGAAAAGAAAAAAATTATTAGAACACATGAGAAATTGTATAAAAAACTAAATAAAAGCATCTTGTCTGTCATATTCAATGAAATACGCAAGAAAGAAGGATTTCTGCTTAAATACACAAATATAATTATATATATATATATATATATATATATATATATATATGTATGTATCATGGGGATATATAAATAGAGCAGCATCAATATATATTGGAAGTATGTTGTTTGTTTAGGCAAAATATTTTGGAAAGGATTAGATTCAAGAAATTTTAAGAAAAAAATGCCATCACTTCATCTAGAGGTGATCCCATTGGCAACACAATTTTTTGTTTGTATGACTTATTGGTAAATGTGAAATAGCATTGTTTGGTGACAAAGCAGTGAAAGTCATAACAAAAATTTTAACCCTTCTCTGTGGAACACTCACATAAAAACCATTCAGGCAACAAATATGAATGTCAAATTCATGGCCAGTCTAGATATAAAATCCCATTATGCCAATGTCTCAGCTGAAAAATGCTGGAATACCCTAAAAAAGCATTTAACACAATCAAAGACAAACCTCTCCCAACCAACAGCTTAAATAAAAAAAATATGGCATCTCATCACCAATCAATACTATTTCACATTTAATAATAGATTTTATAAACAATAATTTGGCTTACCAATCAAAGACAAACCTCTCCCAGCCAACAGCTAAAATAATAAAAATCTGCCATCTCATCACCAATCAATACTATTTCACATTTAATAATAGATTTTATAAACAAAAATTTGGTTTACCAATGCAATTGACTCTTAGTGTTGCAATGACATTTATTTTCTGAGAATTTCTTGAATCTGGTCCTTTCCAAAATATTTTACCTAAATAATCATATATAATACATAGAAATACATTAAAACAAAGGGAAAAAGATCAAGAAAATCAGTCAAAGTTATATGTTTGTGACTTACATTGCTGAAAATAAATATGAAACTTGAAGCAACAGAAATATGGTTTTACAGAAGGATGCTGAGGATACCATGGACCGCACATGTGAGCAACAACAAAGTTTTAGAGAAAATGTAAACAAAAAGGAAACTTAGGCTGAATATCAGTAAGAGACAGATGAAATTTTTAAGGCACATGATTAGGAGAGAAGGCTTGAAAAATCTGGTACTAAGAGGCAAAACAAAAACAATTTGGTGAGCTTGAGTAAATGAATGGTGGAACAGGGTTAAGGAGAAATAAAGACAAAATTAATTAGGTGGTATAAAGGACAAGAAGTTGTGGAGAGCCATGATCACCTATGTCTTCAGGGGACATGACACATAGGGAAGAAATATTATATTTTAGTTGTTAAACATAAATTTTTAATCTTTTTATTCTCAACTGAGCTCCAAACATCCAGGAAGGAACTGGTTACTTTTTTTTTTTTTTCTTGTAGAATTTTTTTTATTTACAATTTCATTATAAATATTTTTTTTCTTGCTCTTTCGGCTGTTGTTTTAATTTATATATATATATATATATATATATATATATATATATATAAATATATATATATATATATTATATTTTTTTAAAAATATGATTCCTTCGCTACATAAGAGTTCTCATGTTTCAAAAACGAGAGCCAAAACCAACGATATAATTATTAAACCAAGGTGTTGGGTCCCACTTCATCTTCAAGCGAAAATTTAGGAATAAGCTATCTTGTGGTTTGCGCATGTTTATAAGTATGGTCCATTGCAACATTAATTACTATGGAAACGGCCAGGCCCGCCATCTTGGTTAGGTGGTCAAATTTTAATAATTATATTGTTGGTTTCAGCTCTCGTTTTTGAAACATGAGAACTCTTATGTAGGGAAGGAATCATATTTTTAAAAAAATATTATAATATAAGCTCTACTTATGTATGAAGCACTGCCTTCTTAAAAATAAAAACAAAAATACTAAGGAACTCCGTATTATTTACCTGACGTGTTCCTTCCTATTTTTCTGTATACTTGTGCACATATATATGTATATATATATATATATATATATATATATATATATATATATATATATATATGTATGTATGTATGTTTAATCTGTCTATTTTTAATGCTAGTATAAAATTATGTACGCTTTATAAATTATTTAAATATTTAAATTAAAAATTACGTTGTCTGTTAAATTAAAAAATATTACCTCCGTTTTGTAAACATGAAAATGTGATTTTTGTTTTCTTTGTCTAAATAAAAGGAAAAAATCTTCAACTTTTTCAGGAAAACCTAAAAATAAAAATCTAAAAAAAAATAAAAAAAAAAAAAAAATAAAAAATAAAAAAAAAATTAAAAAAAAAACTCTCTTACACATTAACTGTAAAAATTGTGCTTTTTCTCAGGGCTAGAATTTTTGATTTGTGATTTTTCCCACGGCTAGAATTTCCTGCAAATACCTTGTTAAATTTAGACTCTTACACATTTTTATACAAGAATATTTTGATTGCCTGAGGTCTCTGTAGTTCTTTGTTGTTTGTTAGTTTGTAAATTTTGATGTTTTCTTTGTTTGTTTGTTTGTTGTTAACTTCATGGTTTTGTCATCCACAGAAATTTTCCTCAAGTTCATCTGAAATGATACAAACAAAAGAAAGATGTGAAAATCCTGTCTCTCTAATCTACTTTATTAATATATCAAATTCTGACAGCAGTTATTATTTTTTTTTAATTTTGTTAAAAGAAATTTAAATAAAAAAATAAATAAAACTATTATATCAAGAAAATACATTCATGGTGATTAATGAAATCATATTCAGTATAAAGTTATAAGCTGTGAATGATACTAATAATATTATCTATATTATCCAGGCGTCAGTTTAAACTGACGCTTTTGTTTTTGTTTTTTATATATGCCAAGAGGATATTTCTCCAATCACTACAAACCTTTCCAAGTTTCCATTATTTATCCTACAATAACGATAACAAGTTTCCATTATTTATCCTACGATAACGTTCATCATAATCTGCACTTACTTCCTCCTCTTACGTCCATACAACAACTTCACTAAGTACCCTTCTACCTTGACTGGCTCTTAGGTGAACATTCAATTTAAAAAATATCTAGAGTACAATTATAAACCATAATTTTCTAAAGTTAAAATTTTACTGAAATTTTTTTGGAAAAGTTTTAATTGAAATGACAAAAGTAAAAACATAGGAAAATGGTTACTATATAAGGAAAATAGTTGACATCAATTTAATGTCTTCAGTTTATATAATATTAATGACAGTTTAATGGCATCAGTTTATATAAGTTTCATGACAGTTTAATGGCATCAGTTTATATAAGTTTAATAACATCAGTTTATATAAGCTAAAAAATGGTTGATATCAGTTTAAACTACTGCCAAGAGGATATAGTCTAATACTGATTGATTGACTGATTTGTTTTTTATGATTTATCAACCTTTTGCAGGTTATTTAAAGACAGAAAATATTTTTAAATTGTAAGAATTTTTTTGAGATAATAATGATTTACTGATACAAGTTCTACTAGTTAACCCATACCTGGGGGGGAGAAGAGATTGATTCATATCTTTCCCAAGAGGGTTTGTATATAAGTGAATATAACTTGAATTGGAACTCAGCTCTCTGGTATCCATTACCCTACCCACACATCCAAGCTTACAGCACCTGGTATTCCCAAGTAGTCACTCATCTAGGTGACTGACCAGGTTCGATGTTGCTTAACTTTGGTGATTGTATGAGAGCCAGTGTTTCTAGATTTGGCAGTAAGACATCCTAATACTGTACTGTCAATGCTGAAAGAAACATTTACATCATCCAAATATTCTTTTATTCAAAGATTTAAAATAATTCTACGTATTATGCATCTATGTCCTTCTGGCATAGGTTTTTGCCATATTTTTTTTTCAGACATCTAAATTATAATTATAAACTATAATTTTGAAAAGTGGACATTTTACAGAAATATGTTGGAAATTTTCTAAGTTTCAATCAGAAATCAAGAAAATACAAACTGTACACTGAATGGACCCAATTTACGGAAAATAGTAGGTGTGACTTTTGTGATGATTATAATTGTGACATTAGACAAGGATATAACTGCAAGTTTATGGTAGGTTAGTGCTAAGTCTCTGAGTTTTGGAATGAACTGGGCAACAGCTTTTGAAGAGAAAGATATACAACATATACTATTTAAATATAATTAACTAGCAGCATGGCCCTGCATTGCCCATGCTTGATTAAAAAATCGTACGACTCATACAGCAATCGCTATCACTTGATTTAAAATATTTTTACCCTTCCTTGCCTTTAAAGGAGGGCCCTTTGCTGGGCTGATGTTGCTACATGCCTTACTTCTTGCCTATCTCACACTGCGATTTTTTTCTAAGCTCTATACTAAACATTAAATCTGTTACGAAAAAAGAACTAAACAAAATGAACACAAAACAATCAGCTTTAAAAAAGGACTTGTAACTGGAAAAACCAAATGAAAAAAGAATGTTAACAACAAATACTTTTTCACACCCAACCCAGTTCTGCAGAATCAGAATCAACGTTGAATTTAAGCAAGCAAATGAGCCAATTGGAGTAAAGTGCCATGCAGATTTAAATTTTTCCCACTTGTGACAAATGCAGCTATTGATTTTTTTGCATGCTAGCATGCTAGTTAACATTCGTGTCAGTCAGCTGTTGGCTCTCACGCTGGCCAATAGAATCTTCCTGCCTATTCATGGCAGCCAGCTATAGACTCTCACTCTGGTCAGTGGAAAATTGCCGCAAACTACATGGAAACTGCCATAGAAGCATGAAAAAATCGATTATTTCCACTATCGATGGGAGTTGGGAAATGCAAAGTCAGTCTTGGCCTTCTTACTAACTTGGAGCATGTGCATGTAAATTTTGGTGCAAATCCATCGAAAATTGCGGCCATGCATTCATTACACACATACACACACAAGCACATACACATCCTGCTTTTTATGGATAGAGATATCCAAACAGATAAAAGAGTAAGAAGTGGCTGTAGACAATGTGTGTCTGCAGACTTATCTTAGGTGAATGCATCTGGTTATCTTGTCAACAGTCCATGTTGAATAAAAAGGTCTTCTCCATCTTCATTTAGCTTGTTTGTGTAATTTTAATTTCTCTTGAGGGTATAGCTTATTACTGTAACATTAATGATACAAGAAACATTCAATTATTCATTCATTCAAGAACTTAAAATGATTTTATACAATCATATCCTTCTGGCATCAGTTTAAACTGAGGTCTTCTTTCTTTTTTCCCATACATCTAAATTATATTATTTTAAAATGTGAAAATTTTATTGAAATATGTTGAAAAATTTCCTATTTTTCACCTGAAATTTACAAAATAGGAACTTTAAGCAAAATTGTCCAGAATTTTCATTCATCTAATAATTACATATGTAGTAATATTAGCCATTTCCTTATAAACAAACATTCATCATTCATTGACAGAGCAGCCAGTGCTAGTGTCGGCTGAAATTTATAAAATATCTCTCTTAAAACAATTTTTCACAAAAATAGGTTTCTCAAGTTCAGTAGCAGTTACAACTCTTTCCAGTACTGATGGTGGGGGGTTCTTTCCTAACCTTTTGTTTAAAATGGTGTGGAATGTCATCATCATGCTAATGTCATTATTTTCTCTTCAAGTTACACATGCTATCCATCTTAATTGTTGCTACTGTTGATAGTCCCTCAAGTGGGTGTCATTTCTGTTATTTAGGGCAGTTCTTTGTGATTTTATAGTGTCAGTCTACAAGGTTTGAAGAACGATGGCCTTCCTACAGGTTTTATTTGCTCAAAGCCATTTTTAACCGTTCATCTGTGAATGCACTTGTATGAAGCTGAAAGTTTATATATTTCTGAACAAGACATCCATATAAAAGTCTCAAACAAATCAGTTTTTAGATTAAGGTTTTGGTTTTGCAGCAATTTGCAGTGTTGTTTAAAACTCGCTCTAGCACAGCCTATTTTATGTTCAATTTCCTTATCTCCGACATTAAATATGTTATAAGTGATCCATGCACTGAGGTATTTGAAGAGTTTGGTTTTTACTAATCCTGAAATTTTAAGATGGATTCAAGGTAGGTGACATTTCATTACAATTCCAAATCATAGTTTCTGTTTTGCAAAGATTTATTTTGAGTCATATTTCTTGGAACACTTTTGGCAGAGGATGTTGATTTTCTGTTCATGATCATTCTTCACTATTTACATTATTTGGACTATTGTCCTCATCTTTGTCACCGTATTTATTACAACATTTCAGTCGTTGTATGCTCCAGCCTTCTTCAGGTGGTTTCAGCTGAAACGTTGTAATAAATATGTCAACAAAGATGAGGGCAATAGTCCAAATAATGTAAATAGTGTACATAATACCTCATCTCAGAAATACAGACAGATAATGATCATTCTTATTCTAGGAATACCTCCGTTGTTAGCACCAGTACATTGGCCTCAAGAGGGAAAGCAGGATCACTATTTTCTATTAGTAGATGCATTTATGATGTGGTATGGAATGTTTAAATTATCAAGTGCCCATCTCTTCACATCTGTGCTTGTAAATGTGCAGGGTATAGTCTATGAAAAAATGAAATAGACCGGGGCTCTCATTTCTTCTTTGTCATACAAATGTAGGTGTAAAATGAGATTTAGTTACACAAGGTCCTCCTACTTAGCAATATCCTGAGACAGTCCCCCATGTAGCAGACGTCTAGATTGAATAATTCATTTTCTCTGGGTATTTTTGCTAGCATATTTAGTCATTTTTACATTGGCTGATAAAAATGAGCAGAGACTGTGTACAAAGTTTTCTTTTCCATTAGAAGAAATTACAACTAAAACTTTTGTAATACTTTGAGAAGCTTTTAACAAATCTTTTTTTTAATCATTTCACGCTGAGCAAGGCAATAAAGTCACTCACGTACAAGGGGTTACTGAGTGTGAAAGAATCTGAGAAAAAAAACATTGAGTAGATTGAACAATAAAAGAACAGGAATTTAGTTGGCAGAAGATAACAATCGACACTGCATTTGAATTTTTAAACATCAAAGTTGATTGGAAAGCAAAACACCAGAAGAGAATTCCACAAGCGAGAAGTGTGAGAGAGGAAACTGTTAGCAAACAACTTAAGGTAAATTTAGGTAAATTCTCAAGAGTACAGGTGTTATTTGCATTTCTGTCATGAGGAAATACCACTTAAAGACGGAGCACAATTTTCAACAAAATAAAATGAGAAAAGTTTTGTAAAGTTTCACCATGCATTCAAAGAATATTGCCACTGTACTATTAAATATTAGATTAAAACAAAATAATTGTTTTGAATTATAAACTTTAAAAAAAGTGTTACTCAGTTCAAACACAATTTTGTTCATCTTTGTAAACAGCATTGCAACAGAGGCAATATTTCCAAATGTTCCATCAGTAAAGTTATTCTATAACAATAAAACTGGGGTTATGAGAAATAAAAACTGCTAGAAGATATTTTTACTCTGGTCAGCCTTGGTGTATACACACTGAGGCATATATTTGTTGACAAACTAGTAAAAAAAGGTCCAATGAATAAAGAGGGTGATACTGAACATTGAGATCTAACTGCTTCGGTTTTTGCCAGAAGGATTATAAAGTATGAAATTTGCTTTGTCCTGCAGCGATGTTGGCTCCATTTCTCTTCACCCCTGCTTGCCAAAATATTTGCAAGTTTTACTCAGTTGAAAATCTTGATAACAGGATTCTGCCATAGTGGCACTACCATACTGCACAATGCTTTATTGGATACTCTGTATAGTCAAAAGTATCTTTTGAGGATGAAGATCAATTATCTTTTAATAGATTGAGACAGAGAGCAAGATTTTCCATCCAAAGAAAGCCAATTCATAATTATCACACAGAAACTATTTTTGCTAGACAGAAAGCACATGATCAAGAAAAGGGTCATTTTGGAGGAAAAAATTAAAGGAAAAAAAAGTGAATTGCAGAACTTTGAAAATTGCTGATCAGGAAAATGCAAACAGAAAGGACACTTGAAATTCCCCCCCCTACCTGTAACGGCATTCACCCAATGTGGGTTGAGCCAGCTCCAATATTGGAGTTTCATGGGAATTTGGAATTAACAAGCAGTCCCCAAACCCACATGTATAACACATGAGATTTGATTATAGTGGTGAAGGTTTCATGCAGGACCATCCACACTTTTTGAAGGGTCGATTACAGAGACCTGGTGCAATACATGCCACAAGGTCCCCAAATGACCCACCACAGGTTTTGAATTCAGAGTTTTCCTTCTCCTAGACCAATTGCCACCCAGTCTGTCCTGCCCAAGGGTATTAGCACGTAAGTGAATGTAATGGATTCGATTGGAATTTGAACTCAGCTCTCCGATTCCTCAATCCAAGCCGCTATCCATTACTCCACCGTGCCTCCTTGAAATTTCTGGGGCACATAATCAGGGAAGAGTTCTTGGAGAACTCATAGGAAATATTGAAGGCAAGAGAGACAAAGGAAATCAGTGAGTAACCTACCTAATAAGTTTGTGCAATCAGGGGTTAGGAGAGACAGCAGAAAGACAAAAAACATTACTAACAGCAACAAAGGACAGGAAGTTGTGGAGAACCATAATTGCCTACGTCCTGAAGGGACATGGCACATAGAAGTTTACATTCTCTACACGTTGCTGATTTGAGCCAGAAGTTTTTAGACTTCCATCTTTGCTACAAATGCCCTGGTGTTTATTTCTGAATGATATTATAAGTCTACCTTCAAATCTTCACTGTCGAGTGATGACTTGGCACCAAGATAAAGCTCATCTCAAGGATCCAGATCACTGGAAGCAAATTTTGTGAAACAACAATGTTGGGTCCATCTTGAAGCTGAATTCAGACCAGGTTTGAGTGTTTTAAATGGTCAGATCTTTGCATCAAAGTGGTCACAAGTAAGAAACTACACACTGAAATACATTACATTATTTTTATAGGGTGTGGCGTACAAATTATTTTCTAGGGGTACAGGAACACCACCTTGGTATTGAACCTCCTCCAACACCCAAACACTGTTAATGTCTTCAGAGTCTTTGGCTGCACAACAGCAAAGCACCAATACGCTATAAAAAAAAATTAAGCAAAACTGTGAAAAATACTAAAAAGACTCTGAGTTTTAAAAATGTTTGAATAAACAGAAAGTAATGTTTATATTAATGTGATATTGATTTGTTTAAAATCTTAAGTAGGGAAATCCAAGGTGACTTATTCATCCACAAGAATAAGTAGGGCAATGTTGAATGAATATTCAAAAATGAAATGCATTTCTATAAAATCCATGCCTCCTTTTCTCACAGAAGACCAGCCACCAATGAATAACAATCGTTGGAACATGTATCACGATTTGAAAAAACAAGTTCTAAAAGTTTGGTTTTACTTTCTGGCATCAAGCAGATGGAAAAATAGTTCTGCTTACTCAAATGTACTTTCTTGTATAGCAACATTGCAAATAGTAAAACTATATGTAGAAAGTAGTCAAACGTCAAGATCAGTATATTATATTGAACAGGTGGGCAGATATAACAATAATAATAATAATTCAAAAGGTTGATCAGTTAACACTTCATCTTCTGCTACAAGACTTACAATATTAATATCAAACCTATGTGGGCTTTTGTCCTTGTTTTGTTCTTTAGACAGGTGATCCTTTTGTGAATTCAACATTCAATAAAATTTTACAAAAAGAAACTTATCTCAGTATGACATTTTCATTTTTCATCAAGGTACACCAATTTAAGATAAAATTATAACTGAAATTTAAACTACAATTCAAAGTAGCATTAAAAGTCTCAGATACCCCCAAGAGCTTCTGAAGAATTTTGAGTTGTAATTTGAATTTTACCTTAAATCTTACTTTGTACAGCTTACAATTTACCACCCTGTTGGATTTGTATCATTTTTGTTTTAATGTCTAAGCTGCACACTTTTTTTCAGTTCCTTTGCTGCTTTTGAGAAAGGCATGGGGTTGTATTGTTTTGTGACACAGGATAGGTCAGCACTCATGCCTTAAAAGTCTAGAGACAGGGCAGAAGAATATCAGAAATAAGTTAAAAGAAAATGCCAACTGTTCAATTCTGACATGACATATGTCAGCCATCTTGAAATCAAAATATACTGAACTTGAAAAATGAACTCTACAGAAATAAAAACCTTCTGTCTGCTTGAATCTGTTTTTTTGTTGGTCTTTCTCACCAATAATTTTTTTCTCGGTATCTTCCACTCTCAGTAATCTCTTGCATCTTAGTGGCTTTTTCACCTTGGTTGGGGGAAATGATTAAAAAAAAAAGTAAGGAAATGCAATGTTTATCACAGTGATGATCTCAGTGTATGAAAGTTTAGAGAAGTAAGAACAGGTGAAAAATACATATTGCAGCATAAATACTTGAAAGTGAATAAAAAAAATATTCACCCAACTGTTGTGATATCAACACATGTCACTTCTATTTGGCGGGGAAGCAAGATATATAAATGGCCAGCAGTTGAATGATGTCAGCAGTGCTCAGTTTGATGAGTCAAAGTAAGCGAAAAATAATGGAAGATGTTTTATTTACATTTCAAGCAACCAGTACATTTTTTTTTATAATATCAATCAGATACAGCTATCATTGCAAGAAGCAAGTAGCATCCACAGTCCATGCAAAGAACAATGCATAACAATCTTCTCCATAAGTATGATGACTCACAAATAAAAACACAGTGCATATCAATGTGTAATTTGATATTTAAGTAGTTGTTGCAGATTTGAATCAACCCAGAACAAAACAAAAACTGAAATTTTCTCAGCGTGTATAAATAAGTGTTAAAGTTTTTGTGTTAAAGTTCCTTGTTTGTAGTCATTTGTTAAGATAAAAAGAAATATCATTTATTCTTGTGCATGAGTGAGAAAAAAAAAGAGGCGAGGGGAAAAATGAGGAGGAAAATATAAGTGTCATATAGCTTGGTGAGGAAGATGGGTGAATAAGTAAAGGGAATTTATTTTAGGGCCACTGTCGTGAACGGATGTTCCATGTATCTGTTTCTATCTCCTTACTGTTTTTGTTTGTCTAGAGACTTTGCTTAAATACTCTTCAAAGGGATCATGAAGCATGTTTTTTTATTGTTAGTGGAAACATGGTCCATTGATTAAAAAATGTTAAATATTTAATTTCCCAAAGATTAACCAGTAGGATGCATGAATCCTTCAACTCAAAAACCATTTTTTTGTCATTTGATGATTGATAGTATTAGTGTTTATTTCCATCTTCACTCAATAAATACTAAATGTTTGTTATAAATAAAAGAACAAAATAAATTTGTCAAAAAGTCACTCACTCACAGCCACCCAAGGTCAGTTTATTACTATTTCGTTGCATAAAAATTTAGTAGTTTTAAAGCAATCTACTAGACTTGCTAAGATTTTCTATTCAGGTGTGTGGGGGGGGGGGAATAAAATCGATTATCATGTTCTCCATAGCAGCCTATTCCACCCTGTGACACTTGTGCAGTGAATGACTAGGAGCAAAGCAGATTTAAATCCAGTAGTGAATTATATATATATATTAAAAAAAAACAGCATACAACACATAATTGCTTTTGCCTTCAAGACATGTTGCTATTTTCTTCTGAAATTTTTACATTTTCACACAATCTATATGATGTGAATTGAAAATTAGGAAGAAAGAGTTTTTATGGTGGTTAACCCAACACTAACCATGGGTATATAGTACCCAGCACAATTTTTCCAATTTTTAATTACAATTTTCAGTACCTGATTTTCTTACCTAAATAATGTTTTTCAGTTCCTTCAAAGTACAAAGTTTGAAGTGCTTGCATGTAAAATATTTCAAATAAAGATTTATATTTAATATTTTTTTTGATATTTTCAAAATCGGGTATGATATACACATCGTTAGTAGTGGTGTAAATTTAATTGATGGTTAGTGTCTGAGTAAAAACAGTACTCATAGAAGACTAGTAAATTTTAATATATTTTCTTTTTATACATTATACTTAGTCCATTTCATAATATATGATGTCAAGTCTAGTATATTAAATTTTGATATTACATTGATCAAGACTTTATATTTAAGGTCCGTATCTGGATTACTCGCTTACAGAGCTTGTACGACCTACAAGCTCTGTAAGCCAATAGGGATATTTGTGTGACAACAGATATCCTATTAACCTTGATTATGCTAACAGAATTTATAACAGAATTGTTAGTTTCCAATAATACCAATGTAGGGATGTATAAGGTGATTATCTCCCTTTAGACAGGATGAATTTACTGATGTCTTGAGAGGCACCCAAGAGTCACATGACAACGCCTTAATAAGGATAAGCAGATCAAGGCAGTAGTCAGTTTGGTAAACCAGACAATACCATGCATCATAAATAAGAACATAAAATATATTGCCACGGCCATATCATGTCCATCTGTGGGACATTTCAGGGAAGATCTGTTTTTATTCGTTACTTCACATAATGCTTGCTTTTTATTATATGTGTTCTAAATACTTTGTGCAAGATAATTTGTGAGGTATGCAGCGAACAACTTTGGCTGTTGTTATTACTTTCAGCTCTGTAATAATGTGTTAAAGACGGGTAAGTTTTCTATTCTTTCCTCTTCAATCAAGTTAACACCTTCTCGTGATAAAGCTGATTGTTTCATCTGTAAATTCTTCTTTAAACTCTACTCTTGATTCATCTGGAATATCTCTGCCTAACTACCTACTTAGAGCCAAGTCTCTGTTGAGTGATACACATATATAACCCCTTCTATGGTTTCTGCTATCATCTCTAATCTCGATCCCCATAAAATATGCAAACCTGTTGCTTTGGATGTCTTAAAAGCTTTTGACAGGGTTTGGCATACAGGTCTTCTCCACAAGTTGAAAAGTTTTGGTGCCTCTGGACAAATCTTTGAACTGATCCAAGTATTTCAAATGATGAAATGAAAGTTAGCTGGAACAGCCATTCTTCTAGATCCATTTGTACTAATGCAGGTGTTCCCCAGGGCTCTATCCTTGGTCTGAATTAATTTTTAATTTTCATGAGCAACCTTCCCAATGACATCAGGTCTCAACATGGTATCTCTGCTGATGACCCAACCATTTGATTTTGTCTCAGTAGTAAGTGTGATCAGTTCAATAAGATCAAATTGGCAGCTGGTGTCAAAAATGACCTATAGTGCGTTGTTAACTGGGACAAAGTATGGCTTGTTAATTTTAAAGGTAAACTGCTCCCTATTAATTATCTGAAAGATGCTTCTCTACCATATGTTAGCATTGCTGATACTAAAATCCAGTTGTGCCTTCTCAGGCTCACATTATAAAGAGGAAAACTATATTGAATCCATTGCTAAATCAGCTACTAAGAAAGTTGGTTCACAATGTTGCACTAGATATTAGGTTGGTGCAAAAATAATGACATAATAATGTCGTTTTTGATGTATTTTTAAAGTCAAAAAATGACATTATTATGCCATTATTTTTGCATCAACCTAATACTTTTTTTTTCCAGAATCTTGCATATAAGTCTAGCAATCTATCAATTCTTACATTCTACCAATCTACCAATAACACATTCTTAGTATATTGTTGCCACATACAGTCCAGTGTTCCTGCCTTGTTCCTGATCTGGTATCTTGGCTTTAGTCATTTTCTCCCACCATAAAGTTGCTACCCTGTGCCTTTTCTATAAATACTTTCATGGTAATTGTTCAGATAAAGTCTTCACTAAGATATTTAGACTGTATGAATTTAAATACTGTACTATACTGGCAACAAGGTTGCATCAATTTACAGTTGAGCTGGCTAGATGTAACTGTAAGTTCTATGCAAACAGTTTATTTCCTCACACTTCTCGCTTGTGAAACTCTCGTCCAGCTTCTTGCTTCCCAGTCGTCTTTGATCTTCAAAAGTTTAAATGCAATGTCAATCATTGTCTACTGTCTTCCTTATTATTCTTCTTTTGTTTCTTATCCTTAGTAATATTTTCGTTTTCTAATTCTTCTCCACCTAGTAACCCCCTCTCGTGTCTTAGTGGCTTTGCTACCTTGTTTGGGGTGAAATTGCTTAAAACAAAATAAAGAATATATATATGCAATAAAAATATAGTTTTAAGGCATGCTATATTTATAAGTAAAAGTACTCAATATCAGAAATAGGGCATGTGTAAATATAAGAAGTGGACACTGAAGTTGACATGGCCTGAGGATTGTCTTCAAGCATGAAACAGACTGTCATCACTTGCTGTTGACATCAGTGTCCATATACAGTGTAACCCGGATATAAGAGAGTTGTCGGGACCGGAGAAGAAGTATCTTATATCCGGGGTTTCTCTTATAACCGGGTTTGGTCTAATTTATATACATTAACACAGGCTCTAATTTGGGAGAAAATGTCTCTTATATCCGCGTTACACTATATATATATATATATATATAATAAAAAGGCTTAAACACTAATATTCCATGGTCATAATTTATTCC
>OZ010589.1:91639197-91671697 GCA_963932145.1 Acanthosepion lycidas | reverse complement strand
ATTCAAAAATATGTTTCAGCTTTAAATTGAAAAGAATGAAAGTCATGAAAATTCAATCAGTCGTGGAATGATTCTGTCAAAATAAAAGGGACAAACATAAAGAATGAAATTGCTAGTTTGCAAAACCTTTTCCAAAATTAAAATTATCTTTGTACATCACCAGAATTCCAGAGAATGGATCATCTAAAATTCTCTGACAAAAATGAAATTAACACATAGAATGGGTTTAGCAGGATGAAAAATCTTTTGGAAGTATTTTGACACAAAACAATATTACAGACTTTATTGGTATTTTTAAATCCTTTCTAATAATATAAATAATGTGATCAGAAATAAAAATCCTTAGTTATTTTTATATCTCATTTAATAAATTCTCTGAATCATAAAACAACATAAATTAAAGCAAATTATGCCATTTATTAAATTATATATATATATATATATATATATATATATATATATATATATATATATAAATTCATGAATCATTCACACAAAAAACAAATACAGAGGTTAATGGTTTAATTGGCGAGAATCCATCATCGCAAACAATTCACTTTGATGGAAAATCTACCAGTAAAAAAGAATTCTCTTATTGCTATATTTGTACAAAAACGCACAACATTAAAATTTAAATTCAAAATCAGCGTTGCGACTGCACGTTCCAAAACAATAACATATTTCTCATAGCATTTTTCGGATTACATCTATATTTTCATTGTCCTCTTATTACTGAGAGTAAAAACAAGAACAAAATCTATTTCCATACCTGAGGATGTCTGTAGGAACAGACAAAAGCTTGTAAAAATAAAAAAGATCTTACTGAAATTTATAAACAAGGATCATATCATTCATATACAGGTTCAGGGTTGATGTATCTTATTTGAATTGTTTGCAACGATGGATTCTCACCAATTAAATCATTAACCTCTGTATTTGTTTTTTGCATGAATGATTCATGAATTTATAAATTAATTGCACATTTATTGAAATATATATATATATATATATATTTATGAACTTGATTCTAAAAACATTAATTATACAACAAACATTTACTTTTGAATAGAACCCCTTTCTCTATGGATTACACTGATAGAACATTATACAATTAAAATTTCAGATTAAAATAGAGTCAATTACTTTGTCAGTTTTAGATTATTGATCCATCTTCATTAAAGTAAAAATAAAAATAATTCAAGACAATATTACAAAAATAAAGGTTGCATTAAAGGTATCTACATTGTTGATGAGTTTAACTGTTAATGATGTTAGTCTTCTTTCATTTGTGAGTGAATTAATAAGGCATCAAAGTGATGTATTTCCACCCAGAAATAAAAAACTGGAAAATTAAGACAAATTTATTACAGAATAGATACAGAAAGCCAAAATTGAGAAATTTCTGAAGAAAAATATGGATTGGTACAAGTAGATTGCAAAATAGTTTAGAATTCCATTCTGAAAGTGAATATTTGGGATTATTCTACCTTGTTTGCCAGGTAAGCTAGGTAACGAGGCAATAAGCAGTATAAAAGGAAAGAAAATAAACCATTTCAGTCCAGTCTTACCTCTAAGAAAGTCCTTGGGAAAGCACACAATTTAGATTTGCTGCAGTTAAAATACATATTCTTTTTTTTTTCCTTTGACTTGAATAATGTCTATCTCTATCTACATATGCACACAGAACTATATTTTATCTCTTCTGGAATGTTATATATATATATATATATATATATATTAAAATAATAAGAAAGAACAGTAAGATTTATTATCTGGTGTTCTTAGTAGTTATTTTTATTTGAAACAAACAGTAGAGCAAAATATTATAATTATTTTCTTTTTAAAAATATGATTCCATTACAACACAGAAAATTTCCATGTTTCAAAACTGAAACTAAATTTATAAATTTAATTATAGAATTTAAACTTAAAATCCATAGTCTCGTTCCATTGTCAAATGATGTTAGGAATAAACTTTCAAAGAAATTTACTTAATTTATCAGTGCATATTGATATTATGATTTGTTAAGGTTAAGGAAAATCTATTTTAATTTAAGGGTAACTGTGTTTTAATTTCCCTAGACAGTTTATGTATCCAATATTTTATTTACAAAGTCAGGTTAAGTTTAGGTAGGGTGAGGGTGCTTGCTAACAAACGTATACTTCTGTTATTCAGTGAGTTGTCTGGGTTTTCAATAATAAAAAAAAAATTGGCATTTTTATTTATCTGCTTAATTCATATTCTTATACACAAAGATTTTCTAAAAGGGTCAGTTAAAAATGTGCAAGACATATTTTTTATAATTAAATTTTATTCTTATAGATTTAAAGTACCATTTGACCTCCTAATAACTAATAAACTATACAATATTTTTACAGATAAATATATTAGAATTACTAGTTAAAGATCGAATATAAAAATGTATGTTTCATCTCTATTCTTTATTATTTTATTTTTTCAAAATTAATTATTACTTAAGGAAAATATTTGACAGTGCCTACAAAAAATAACTATTTCATTTCTTTGATTTAGTAAATTTTTATTTTTCAGAAACTTAATAATGCATAATTTTTCATGTATGCACAAAGGAGATGGGTCATTTAGTGACCTACAATCTCTAGCTTTTCTTATTAATTTCCACTTTACTGTTGGTGTTTTATTGGTTTCTTTTAAGTACCAGAAATATTTAGATAGGGATGTTTGATTTCAGTATTTATTATTATTATTATTAAAGTAGGTTTGATGTTGACTCCACCTTCTTTTGAATTCATTCCATGTGCATCCAATGTAGAATTTAACTATGTCTGGATCTTCAATAGATGAGATATTGCATTGATAAATTATTGATTCAATATGGCATTTATTATTAAGAGGGCAGTTTTGAGGATTTCTACAGTTACATAATTTTTCTTTATCTTCATTTCTTTTTATTTTAGAATCTATATGTTTTGTTTTTGGCATAAGTGTTTATTTAAGATATTAGCATTATGTTTCTTAATAATCATTTCTAAGTTTTCAGTAGAAGTGTAACTTAATTTTAGGGTATTTTTATTAAAAATTGTACCGAGTTAATTATCTCTAGGAAAATGTTTGACGATTAATGCAAGGAATTTTTGCCCTAACTTATTTCTTACCATTTGGTTGTATGGGGTGTATGCCAAATTATTTTTCTATTTCTATTTTTCTATGGTGTCCATTTTGATTTTTTATATAATTGAGTCTTGGGCATTTACAGCCACTAATCTTTAGAGGTTTATTATAGAAATTACTATGTTCATAGAATATTTTCTCATTTGCTGAATTTGTGCTTATTCTTTTTTTCAATAGATAAAGGGTATATGTTTAATTATAGATGGAGTATGATTAAACATAGGGTGTATATACAAAGCATTAGTATTGCGCTTTTTGTAAGGTAGGTATATATTATTCATTAAATCTAGTGCTATATCAAGGAAGTTAACTTTTTTCATTTTAGTATTTACAGTAATTTTCAAGTTTAGACATTTAAATTCTCTATGTAATAGTTTTCTAATTTTATCAATTTTAAAGTTTGTAGAATTTCTTACAACCATAAGTCCATCATCTCTGTACAATCCAATGTCATTTATTCTAATGTTTGAGATATCTTCTTGCTGTTGATTTGGTTTGGTTTGTTTTATTTTACAACATATCAACCCCAATGGGTTATTTAATGCTGACAAAATTTTTATTGCTCGTAATATTTTTTTCCTTCAAAAATGTATTACTGGTAATAATTTTTTCCTTCAAAAATTCAATGCATTGCTAGTCTTAAAACCTATTCTTACACTTTCATAGAGTTTTGACACTAGTTTTTTTTTTTGGATGGGGTCAACTATTTGCCCATAGCTGGGACCCTAACAGGTGCTACCACTCTGGATCAGTATCAGTGTGGGTCTGGGAACACCAGCAATTAAGGGGTGATTCCATGCTCCTCAAAACCTCCTGATCAGAAGCCTTGCTGTCAGATGTAGTTTATCATCTTACCCAGGACGGAACTGTGTTTGGTATATAAAATATTCATTTAACTCTATGTGCATACATAAAACAATATATTCAGTTAAAAGTAAAAATAAAATCATGCTTGATAATGGCTAAAAGTATAGCTGAAAGACCTTGGACATACAGAACATTTGAACACTTTCTACATAATTTATGTCCAGAAAAGGAGAAAATTATAAGAACACAAGAAAAATTAAATAAAAACTTATATATATATATATATGTGTGTGTGTGTGTGTGTGTGTGTGTGTTTAAGTGACATATATAAATACATACATATATATGTGTGTGTGGATGTATGTGTTGTGATCAAATATAGACCCAGTATGGATCTGAATCTGACAGAATGATAGGATAAAAACCAAATGAGAAACATTTATCAATCTAACATTATATTGCATTACCAACCTTTATTTAATCCATTCTTAAAGAATCTAATGTATGTTTATCTAAAATAATATTATGTATGTAAAAACATTACTAAATCAACATGTAAAAAACCAACAAACACAATATCTACTAGACATACAAACACACACACAGACTTACTAATATATATTATAATGTGAATCCCACATAGACAAACCAGGATTATTATACACTTACATACATAAAGCATATTTATGGTGAGGCTTGGAATCCGTTAATTTCTTACCTGTTCAAAAGAACGCATCACCTCCCCTTGAATTCAGAACACTACAAATCATACTAAAGTTTGTGTAACAAGTTGAATGCACATGATGTTTCATATACAGTCAACTTGTTAAACAAATGTCATTAACCAATGAAAATTAAACAACATAAAAGTAAAAATACTATCATTTCTTTCTTCTTTTTTCCATATATCATTTGCTTTAATAAAAATGAAATGTGTTAAATTGATAAACATTTCCTATTTGTTCTTTATCATATATATATATATATATATATATATATATATATATATATATTGGTTTTTGAGATACAAGTAGATGTCTGTGCATTGCCAAAAATAATTGTGACAATATATGAGGCACATTTGTGGTGAATTAATTTATTTTTAATATCTCAACCTCTTCACTCCAAAAGTGGGTATCATTAGTCTGTGATATTTGGACATCTTTTCAAAATTTGACAATCTTTAAGCAGTTTCAGTGGATGGGTCTCATGCCCATCACCCAAATTTATAATATGGGTCCCCCGACCCTACTACATCTCAATTTCATAAAACTGTATTCATATAAAATACAAATCTTATTGTAACCTAATTACTTACAATAATGGATCATATGCAATATCAGTGGAAAATTCAACTAGAATAATTGAAAATAATTACAAAGCAACTGAATATGAAAGAAATACCAATGAAAAAATAAATAATTGTTGGCAATGCTTTATCTAATACTAAGATTCAAGATAATATTACAATACAAATTATATAATAAAATAATGTTATAAAATAAAATAAGACATAGCTCGTCTGATTTGCAGGCAAATAAACTAATATACTCAAGAGCGAGAGCCGGATGTGAACAGGACCAGGCCCCATCACAAAATGACCATTATCATCATTTATGCATAGGCCCGATGCACGAGTTCCGGTTGAAAAATAAAATAATATTTTAAAGTGTTTCTATTTTTCGACCAATAAAAATGCTTCTCTCCTAATTATACTCGCATCGTTTTTCGAGCCTGTTAAGCCATAAAAAAACGCCATAAAAGGGGTCACACTGGGAAGTACAACAGCAGTCAACAGGAGGCCAGGGAAGAGACTTGTCACAAGCAGTCAGCAGGAGGAGCGCCACGCCAACCAGTGAGAACTACTATGAGAGATCAACCCAGATCGGAAGCCGGCTTGTGAACTATACCAGAAGGTAGCTGTCCCAAAACCACACGTTTCTATTGAAATAAATCATGTAAATCTATTTCTGCTGTTGTCGTATTTCTTTCTTGCAACCATACGCTTGTCTATAACAATAACAAGTGACAGTAAAGATAACTATAATAATAATAATAATAATAATAATATAGGTGAACAATTAAACTAGAAAAATTGAAAATAAATACAATGTATCTAAATACAAAATTAGAGACATGTCATAATAGATCACTCCATCTTAAATAAATCATCAATGTTTTCTCACAATTTTTAACATCAACTTGAGATTTTCTTTGTAGCAAAAGTTCAAAATGATAAAGGAAACATTTATGTATTCAGCCATAATGCGTATGGGCATGTGAGTGTCCATGTGGTATATTTGAAATTAAGTAGTCTGCTTGCCAGGAGAAGACAAGACAGAGTACTGCACAAAGGTTTTATCTTTTGTATATCCATTGCACAAATGATAAAGCAGCTCATGTACCAATGACAAGCTTCTTTAAGTAAAAAAAATAAATGGGATTAGAGTATGATTTTGCCTAGAGCTGATTTTTATTTTCAATCCACAGTTTCCTAATGTGCATGATGATCAGTGTGGTTGTGATATTAAATGTTGAAATTAAGAAGGAAATACAAGCCAAAAATATGATATTAAATATGATATTAAATGTGATATTAAATGTTGAAATTAAGAAGGAAATACAAGCCAAAAATATGATATTAAATGTGATATTAAATGTTGAAATTCAGATGGATGTACAAGCCAAAAATTAAAAATGGTTGATAATGCCTCATGTAAAAATAAAATATTTCTACTATCACTCATGATATAGTAAAAAGCAACTTGAATTAATTTAAAAGAAATACCAGTGAAAAAATAATCGTTGACAATTTTTTATCTAATAGTAAGATTCAAGATAATATTACAATACAAAGTAACATAATAAAATAACAAGTGAAATAAAGAAAGAAATATTATTCAAAAATTAATGATGATGCTTTATCAAATAATGATAACAATAAAGATGACTATAATAATATAATAATAATAATATAATAATAATAATATAGGTGAACAATTCAACTAGAATAATTGAAAATACAATGTATCTAAATACAAATTAGAGACATGTCATAATAGATCATTCCATCTTAAATAAATCAATTTGAGATGTTTCTTGTTAAAAAGTTGAATAATTTTAACACTTTTTATGAATAAAAAATAGTGAATTTTATATAGTCTTTTTTTAGATTTAATCATGAGCAAATCAAAATTCATGGATTTGGACAAAAAAACAACCCAGAATGATATCATAATTCACAAATATTTTTTCATCTTTTAATAGTCAGTTTTGCTTAGTTTAATTTGTAACATATATAAATGTAGGTAGAAAAAGCAAATGTTGATAACATAGCAAGGATCACAAAGCACTGCCTAGGATCCTCAATTAGGCTTCACTACTGCCTTTACTAATACTGAAAATGATTTGTATGGTTGGACTTAGACAAAAATAATTTGAAACTTTTTATCAAAATGTACATATATTGTTTTGAATTTAGAATTTTTGTTTTATACATTTAGCTTCTGATAAAACTATTAATGAACTAGAATCTTTTCTCTACTCCAAAGAATCAATGATTTTATGTCTATTTTTGGATATAATATTTTATCATAGACTTTATCCCAATTAAACAAAAACTTTAATACATGTATGTATGAGTAAACTGAAAATACTAAAATCAAATAAGTACAACAATTTAAATATCTCAGATGTGTTTTATCAGAGGACAGAAAGTGCAACACTGATATTAAATTCTTATTTCTAAACACAACTGACTTTCAAATTGTGTTTAGAAATAAGAATTATTGTTATTGTAGTAAAATTCAAAATTAAATAATAAAAATGCCACTCAAAAAGAGTATGAAAATATCACACAAAAGAAAATAAATAATGCCACACAAAAGGAGAATCTAGAATGCCACACAAAGGGGGAATCAAGAATGACACACAAAGGGGGAATCAAAACGTCACACAAAAGGAGAATCAAGAATGCCATCCAAAAAGAAAGTAAAAAATGGCATGCAAAAGGAGAATCAAGAATGACACACCAAAGAGAATCAAAATGCCACACAAATAAGAATCAAATTATCACACAAAAACAGGACAAATAATGCCACACAAAAGGTGAATGAAGAATGTCGCACAAAAGCAGAATCAATAATCAAGAATGACACACAAAAAGAGAATCAAGAATGACACACAAAAGGAGAATCAAGAACGACACACAAAAGGAGAATCAAGAATGACACACCAAAGAGAATCAAAATGCCACACAAATAAGAATCAAATTATCACACAAAAACAGGACAAATAATGCCACACAAAAGGTGAATGAAGAATGTCGCACAAAAGCAGAATCAATAATCAAGAATGACACACAAAAAGAGAATCAAGAATGACAAACAAAAGGAGAATCAAGAATGACACACAAAAGGAGAATCAAGAATGACACAAAAAGAGAATCAAGAATGACACACAAAAAGAGAATCAAGAATGACACACAAAAAGCGAATCAAGAATGACACACAAAAAGAGAATCAAGAATGACACACAAAAAGAGAATCAAGAATGACACACAAATGGAGAATCAAGAACGACACACAAAAAGCGAATCAAGAATGACACACAAAAAGAGAATCAGTGAAAATTAAACTCAAACTGTGGATAATAATGCCACACAAAAATTAGTAACATATATATATATATATATATATATATATATATATATATATATATATATATAAAATTGCTCAATGTAAAAGTCCAAAAAATAAAATATGGGATTAGAAAATTTTCACAACTAGTAGATAGTTGACCTAACACGTCTATCGCAGTCTGGATTATAGTGTCATTTTGAACTCAAGAGCTTTTCACTGGCTTCAGAATATGTTCTTTTCACTAAACATGGATTTGAATTCAGAGTTTTTCCTTCTCTTAGATTGAATGCCAACAATGGTGACAAAACCCTGTCTGCCCTGCTATTTAATCCATACCTGGCAACAAATAAGTATAGAAACAGAATTTTTAGTTTCTCTGTCATTTTGAGTAAATTCCAAAATCTTTCAGTTTTATCAAGTGAATACAGATAAATACAAGATTTTGCAACAGGTGTAGCCTGTCAACTCAAAAATACTAGGTCCTCTACACAAATCAACTCCTAGTGAATCCTATAATATAATCAAAATGGCTAAAGATTAAAAGACTCACTGATGAATGAAACTAAAAGGCTGTTTCTTGAACTTGAAATCTTCTGTTTCTTTTTATCTTGTAAACTATGAGCAATTAAATTTACCAAAATGTCTGGACTTTCTCTATATCAGCCACTTGTCCTTTTCTATTAACATTTCAAATAAGAAAAACTTTTTATTATGAAAAGATACATTCAGAAAAAAAAAACACATTTATATACAAAAAAATATTTTTGTACAAAAGTGTAACTAAATGGCAGGTTTAAAATTTACCACAATTATTAAAAGTCATTTTGGATTTCATGACTCAGATTAAGGCATATTCTCCAGATGTCAGTTTAAACTGACACATTCTTTTTTTTTCCATTTTGCTTAAAATCAATTTTCTTGATTTCAAATTAAATTTAAGAAATTCTGCAAAATATTTCAGTGGAACTTCACTTTGCAGTCTATAACTATATAAGTTTTGAGAGATGAAAATAGTTTATATTGTTTAGATAAATGAAATGAGAGATTTAAACTGATGCCCAGAGGATATATATTTAATTATCAGTGCCAATATAAAAATTTGAGTTGTGAACTGTCTAAGCAATTACCAACATGTGAAAAGGAATCAGTGACAGCACTTTGAATTTCAGCCAATACTGTTTATGACAAATTCACAATCAAGTACTGTGGAAAAGGCTTAAACCCATTCATCCCCACAATCACTCTCTTTACTAGTTTTACTAGATAATAGACAAACCTCTTTTCACTGTTATGTGCCATTAGTTGAATTACAAAAGATTAAATGAGTGTATGGGCTGCCACACTTTGTCTTCTCAAGGAAGAGTAACAAAATATTGTTATCAACATATGGAAGCACACTATTGTATATTGTCAGGAATAAGTGGAGAAATATATAACTAAGAAAAATATTGATGGTAAAATGTAGCATAGGCTTATATTCCGATGACCAATAATTTCCCAGACGTCAACATCTATATAAAAAGATAAAAAGTACCAAAATATCTGGAGTGATTTTATCATCTCTCAGTTGTGTTTCTGTCTTCAGGCAGAGTGAGACACAGCGAAGGCTCTGTTGGAGGGCAGAGGTGCAACTGAGGAAAACCATACTGTGAGGTACCCAGCCCTGGGGAACAGATGCCTGAGGCTGAACCCTCTCATTGCATTAGAGAAATGAATTATTGCTTGCACTAAGGTCAGCGCAACTGATGGTCACAGGGACTTGGGAAATTTTTGCTCTTGGGCTGAGTGTACGCACTCAGGTTTCCCACATTAAACCCGACCTTGTGTCACATCCCATCTCAGTGGGGAGGCCAGGGTAAATATCTACATTCAGAGATGGTGCTGTTGTTGTTTTTTAAGAGTAAGTAAATGATAGTTTGAAAAACTTGTTAAAATTATATGAAACGGATGAAAAAAATAATTATGTAATGGCATTGTGAAATTTAAAAACATTTTAGACATAAAAATATGAAAAATTACTCTTCCCCAATGGAAATTTACAAGGCCTCACCCTCTGAATGGAATGTGTTGATTAGCTACCTTAGCCAACACTAAGAAATCTGAATAGTCTAACACATACTATGTGTGTGTGTGTGTGTATATATATATATATATATATACACACACTTAATGTTGGATAAGTTCCTTGATAATGTTTTCTTTTGCTCATGTTCTCTTCTCTCACACTCAGTAACCCCCTTGTGACTTAGTGGCTTTATTGCCTTGCTTGGGGTGAAATGATTAAAAACAACAAACTATAATTTATATCCTTCTTGGAATTATCCCTACTAATTTTCAAGCAATATCATATATATATATATATATATAGCCAGTCACTATCTCTAAATACGTCTAAATTCACCTTCATCCCTGCCGTGCATCAATGGCTTAGGGGTAGAGTCTTTGACTGATACTAAATCAGTCGAGTTTCAATCCCAGCTGGAGGCAATCAGATGTCTAGCCACATTGATGAGCTGTGAAACAGCAAAACAGTCTGTGGATGACTATATATATATATATATATATATATATATATATATATATATATATATATATATATACACCACAGCTCATCAGCGTGGCTAGACATCCAATTGCTTCAAGCCAGGATCAAAACTCGGATGATTTTGCATCAGTCCAAGATTCTACCCCAAAGATATCAGCGCATGACAGAGAAAGGGGAAATTTTACCTTATTATATATGTGATGAGTACAAATGCCAGTAGCCAAGTGTGATCAATTCATGGTTGAAGACTGATGTATTAATAGCAGGAGCAGCAACTGTTTTTAAAATTTCCTTTTCTCTAGGCAAAATGAGGTTGTATCACAGTAATCATTTCCATCCTAATTATTTCTTAAATCTATCATAAGTGATGATGAAAAGTGGGTTACATACAACAATGTTCAGAAAAACAACTGACAAGGATATATCTCTCAAAGCACCCCCAAATTTGAGATACATAGAAGAAAACTAATGTTGTGCATGTGGTGGAATCATTGTGATATTATTCATTTACTTTTCTTAAAAATTTTTTAAACACTAAATGCACATTTTTATGGCTAGCAAATGCAATGAACCCATAAAAGTTTAGTCTAAAAGAGCTTTGTCAATAGGAAAAATGCAGTTCTCCATAAAAATGCAAGGCCACATGCAGTAAAAATAATGCAGAAAAATATTGCAAGTCGATCAGTCAGTTCTCTCCAATCTGTCATATTCACCTAAACATTCATCACCTGATTATCTTTTTCAGTCACCGCAAAATGCTTTGGTGGGAGAAAAGCTATCAAATGAAAATCAGATTTGACAGTTTGTCAGAACCTTTTTCACATCAAAACCTGTAGAATTTTACTCCTAAAGATATCATAAAGCAGCTTGAGTGGCAACAAGTCACTGCAAATAATAGTACAAGTAAAGGAACAATTGATTAAAATAAACAACGTAATAATCCAAAACACACAAAAGATGAGTTAAACAGTAAGGCAGCAAATATGTTTTACTTTAATGAGGTAAAGAGAAAAGAAAAAATACAAAATGCAAAAGACAACACCTCCAGGAATGACAGGATCTGTGCCGACATCACCACAAGCTAGAAGTTACAGTCCACATTCAAGAGAAATAGAAAAAAAAATTTGCTTTAATCTTTTTAATGAGCAAGTAATCCTCTTTAACAGACACCTAGCAACTGATCTCTACTTTGAACTAGCGTTAACAGCTCAGTGGTAGAAAAACTGGCTGGTCACATTCAATGGCATTGCCAACCAAACAACTAATGTTCTATCATCACCGAGCTGACCCTGAAATCTCACTTGTTGTAAGGAACAGGTGTTTTCTCAGGCCTTGAGCACCTATTAGAACTTAAGCTCAATCCAGACCTCAAGTACAACTCATATGTATAATCCATCACTAAAGATACTGGAAAGACGGATGGTTTCCTATATTGCACCAGTAAGTATTTGTCTTCTGCTATCCTCTACCTTTACAAGGGCCTGATCAGGCCAAAAATGAAGTACTACTATCATATGTAAGCAGGAGCTGCATAGTCGTCACTTTCCACTCTT
Source organism: Acanthosepion lycidas (assembly GCA_963932145.1). Lineage (NCBI taxonomy): Eukaryota > Metazoa > Mollusca > Cephalopoda > Sepiida > Sepiidae > Acanthosepion > Acanthosepion lycidas. Next base: position 91,659,001 of record OZ010589.1, on the reverse strand, counting down.
GATAGTGTCCAAAAATGTCTCCATGTCTCTTTAGGTGATGAATTATTTTCCACCTAACAACCCAATTCCCATACACAATACATGGCAAGACTTTCACTGTTTTATTGCTATTTCCATGGAAAGTGTACAGGCAAGCTACATTTCTTAGTTCCACAAGTTCTAAACTTATTCCCTTGGTGAAATGTAAGTTCCACTTGAGTAGTTTCTTCCCTGCTGCTTTGTGAAAACCAACTCCCAAGAGGATACTTCCTCAAACACTACAATCTTAATCTGTTCAAGGTTAAGTTGTTAAATAGCTCAAATGTATATTTACTACCCAGCACAAGTATTGAACTGATACCCTGCAAATAATGTAAACTTGTGCTTTAATAAGTTGACCTGTTCCACCTGCAGTTGAAATGGGTCCTGCCCACTGATTTCTATATAAACTTATGGTTTTAACCACTGGCAGGAGATATACAAATCCATTTGCTTTTGGCTGGGAATTATATTTTAACCCTATATCCAGTCGGCGAAATAAATAACTTTTTTTTTCTTTACAATGATAGTCATCCTGTACCAGGGCCACTCAAAGTCAAGGGTAACAGAGTAAGAGGCACAGCTTATGTGGATATATGTGGAAGATAAAAGATAACCCCAACTTGAACAGTTTACACTTGTAGTGATCAAAGAGAAAGAACCTCTTAAGAGTTGGTTCCACAAGGTAGTTTATGGGAAGAATCTGCTTACATAGAAATTACGCCCCACCAAGGAAATACAAAGGTTTGGTTTAGGTTTATTTTGTTTTATGGCATATCAACCTTAATGGGACATTTAATGCCAAAACGTTTTTTTTTTTTTTCCTGGTAATATTTTTGTTTTGTCAAAAATCTATTTCTGTTAATATTTTTCCCTCAAAAATATACAGCTGGTAATATTATTTTTTCAAAAACATACGAACGGCAACACTATTCTTTTAAAAAAAACATATATCTGGTATTATTATTTTTTCAAAAACGTACAGCTGGCAATATTATTTTTGTTTGTTTGTTTGGGTTTTATGGCATATCAACCACTGTGGGTCATTTAATGCCAAATCCACTTTATATGAATTTTAAATGCCTATTTTGTCCTGTTTCCAAAAAACGTATAGCTGGCAACATTGTTTCAAAAACATAGCTGGCAACATTGTTTTCAAAAGGTTTAGCTGGCAACATTATTTTTTCCAAAAAACGTATAGCTGGCAACATTATTCTTCTGAAAACACTATCTGAGGCCTTCCTTGCTGTTGGACGTAGTTTATCGTCATACCCAGGACGCAAAACGTATATCTGGCAACATTATTTTTTCAAAAACACAGCTGAAAACATTGTTGTTTCAAAAACGCATGGCTGGCAACATTTCTCTTTCCAAAAAACGTATAGCTGGCAACATTATTTTTCCGAAAACATTATCTGAGGCCTTGTTGTTGGATGTAGTTTATCGTCATACCCAAGACGCGGACCTTAACAGGTGCAATATTATTTTTCAAAAACGTATTATCAGAGACCTTGCTGTTGGACATAGTTTACCGTCTTACCCAGGACACAGAAATACAAAGAGAATGGCGTTTGTTCACTACAATGTGTGTGGCATGGCAGGTCTTAGCTATGATGCTTAGGACTGGTGGAACGTTGAAATGTAGTTAATATGAATACTCACTAAGGAAATAGCAATAGAGCAGCAAACATTTTGTCAGTGGTTGGAGGGTGGAAAATAATTTGTCACCTACAAGGTTCTGGAGATGATTTTGGAAAATGAAGACTGGGCATCTCCTACCAATATATGGCAATAGTATTCCATTTTTGTCCTGATCTGGCTCTTGTAAAGTTAAAAGATAGAGTCAGGTACCTACTGGAGGGGTACAGGGAACCAACTATTTTTCCAACATCTTTAGCAATTGTTGCAGCATATCTATGAATGATAATGGGTATGCTCCCATTCCCATTAATACAGTAGTAAATACTGTATGTTGGTCCGCAGTCTGAGATTTGTCTCCAGCTGTGCTGGTTAAACTCTTTCCCTTCGAGCAGAGAGGATCCCCAGACAAGGCTATGTCGAAGGGCAGAGTCTCATCTTAGGAAACAGCTACCCAACCATGTTTTATACAAGGTCTACAGGGAATTTTTGGCCAAGTCTACGGGCTCAGATACCCCATATTAAATTTGTCCTTGTGCCACATCTGATTGCGTGGGGCAGTTGGTAGATATTCTGCTGTTCGAGATTCATTGTGGAATTCACTTGATTCACTTCTAGCAGTTGACTACTTCTACACATTGCTGGCAATTCTTATATGTGTTGTTCTTGTCCTAAGTATTATCGTTCATTACCAATCTTCGTTTGATTATTCTATTCAGTAACCTTCCCTAGGTCACAACAACAAAGTATGCATGAATTTCACTTCATGTCTGGATTGGATGTTGGATTTAACGGCATGTCAACTCCTATTTGGGTCATTTTATGCCGAAGCCTTATTTATTTATGAATTTAAGATGGTTATAGTGTATAAAAGGTTGGGAGGCTGTTGGGTTTCATAATCTACTGTATTTTTTTGGATTGCTTTTTCTTGTGATTCTTTCTGATTATATATTTTCGTATCTACATCCATGCATGCATATATATGTCTATAAACACATATACACATACATATACACTATTTGAAACATCAAGTTGTTTATTTCTATTGTATTTATTGGTTCCTGTGGGGGTGTATAAATGGAAAGAATTGTGATGGTTTTATCTAGTGTCACTTGTGTTGCTATTGCTTGTAATTTAGTTTTAATGTGTACTTTACTCTGCAGTATGTCATTTCTAATCAATATTGACACTCCTCCATTAGCTTTATGTCCTGTATTGTGGTTATAGTGGTATTGTTTATAATTTTTAATTTTTAAGTTGGCATTTTCTTGTAAAAAAAAGTTTCCTGTAAGCAGATGACGGCTGGATACAGTAGTGACATAAGTATGAGTAGGTCATTGTAATTAGATTTTATTCCATGACAGTTCCATTGCAGGATCTTATGTGCCATAGTTATATTTTCATTTTTTGTGGGTAAAGTTACCTATTAGGTTTATATCATTTGTCCTCTCCAGTTTTTTTCCATCTCTTGAGTTTTTAGAAGCTTTGTCTTCAACTGCTTGTGGTGTCCTTCGGTCAGATTTTGGGTTTTGTTTTGGATTTTGTTTATATTCTTTATCTTCTATTTCCATATATTCCATAGGTTCAAATTTGTTTTCATTTGATATATTGATTCTTGATTTTGAGTTAGATCTTGATCGAGTGTTTTCTTGTTCTGTTGTCACTTTTTTGTCTTTTTGTTTATTTTTCATTTTCTTGGTTTGGGTTTGGGAAGAAGAGGGTTTGCTGGATTTTTGTTCTATGTTTTCTTTCCAGAGATTTTTGCCTTCTTCTGGGTTAATTCCATTTCATTTGGGTTGTTGAGTTTTATTTTTATTTTGATCCGATTTAAGTTCAATTAAAAAGGTTTTTAATTCTTCAAGAAAAGCTTTTAATTCCTTATATAAATTTGTTATTTCAGTTGTACCTTTTATTTTATCTTCATTGTTTATTTTATTTGCTTTTTGTACCATGGAGGCGTAGGTGTTTTCTTTTATGTTATTTTTAACTTCTTTTCGTGCTTCTGAGAAAGATATATTTTTTTTGTATTTTATTATGATTATTTCTTTTTCCTGTTTGTAGATACTACATTGTTTTGAGAGGGCAGAGTGGTTTCCCAAACAGTTTGAGCATAGGCTCTCATTTGGACAGTTCTCTTCTTTATGTTCTGGTTCTTTCTCACTACATTTTCCAGATGTTTTTTTGTTTCGACAGGAATCTCTGTGATGCCCAAATTTGTGGCATCTATAACATTGAAGAGGGTTTGGTATGTATTGTTCTACTTTTATAATTTCATATCCAATTTTAATTGTTGTCGGAATTTGGGGGGAGTTGAAGGTTAGAATGTAGGTATTAGTTTGTATCTCTGCTTCATTTTTCTTTATTGTGATTCTTTTGACATTTGTAACACCTTGAGTTTGGAGTTCTATTTTTATCTCCTCTAGAGTGCACAGGGAGAGCTCCTTGCTTTTTACTACTCCCTTTGAGAAATTTAGGGTTTGGTGTGGGTAGGATTTTATTTCTATTTCTTGTAGTTTTTTTTGTCTTATTAGTGTATCCGCATATATCTTTTTTTCCACTTCCACTAGTAATGTTCCATTTTGTAGTTTTTTTACATTTTTTGGTATGATTATATTTGATATAGCTTTTTGGATTTTAAATGTAGATATTTCTGTTAGTGCTTTGTTGTTTATTGCTTCGAGAACAATAAATTGTGGAAAGTTTTCACTATCATTTTCTGATTCAGAGTCATTATCCACATGTGGTCTCTTGAAAGATTTCTTTTTTCCATTGATTGTTTTTATTTTTGTTCATCATCCACGCTCCCTACCCACTGAGGAGTCCAGTATTGGGACATGACAAGGGGGAAACCTATTCACCTTGCCATGTCGGGGCTACGTGAATGGTATACTCTCTTTGGGAGGAGTCTTTGAGCACGCGTGTTCCTTTGTTTCCGTTATCCAAGTTTTACGGCTGTGAAGGTTTAGCAAGTGTGTCAGATCCTTTTTTTCTCCCAAATTGATTGACCCTCAGCCACTGCCTTCCATCACATATTTAGGGTTAAGTGTTAGTTTTGGTTGGGAAGAGGAGTGTAAGTTATAGGTTTGGGGTGGATTATATATGATGGGGCTTGACATGACCAGCCGATTGATTGGATCGGGCCCCTCCGACCGCCCGTCTAGACCAGGTAAGGGCCAAAGTGGTGTGTTACAGGATTTTGACCACTTTACACCTGGGTTACAACCTGCACAACCACCAGGATCCCGTCCCCAGACATTACGGGTCGCCACCCACGGCCAACAGGTGGCCCCATTGAGGGACTTTTACCCTCTGCAGGGGGCAGTTGGCGTATTCTGATGCCCCACCAACCGGGCAACTTCATGTCTGGGTTGAGTTTAAGTCCCTATAGACACTCAAGGCATGGGTCCTCCCTGAAGGAACATCTGTTGTGTTATGCGTCCACTGGGTTGGTTTTCCCCTGCATATTTTTCACTCCGGGGTAGTGGTTAACAAAGTCATCTCATGAACCAGTACTACTCTAGTGAGTTTGGATATCATTTCATCAGCCACATTTACGATTGTGCTGTACAAAATGAAGTTAAGTAAATATAATCTTGCTATTGTACAGAGTTCAATCCTCACTTGCCCTTGTATCTAACAAAACATAGCCTAGTAATCAGAACCTTTTCCCGTGGATCAACAGTTAGTCTTGCAGATCATAAGTGTCATAGCATAGCTATAGAGGATAATGTTTATGTCCCCATTCACATAAATATAGTAGTAAATACTGTACACTGGTCTGCAGTTGGAGATTCATTGTGGAATTCACTTGACTCACTTCTAGCAGTTGACTTCTTCTTTTACACACTGCTGGTGAATCTTATATGTGTTGTTCTTGTCCTAAGTATTATTGTTCATTACCAATCTTAGTTTGATTATTCCTTTCAGTAACCTTCTCTCGGTTACAACAATTAGCTCAATACTAAGTACTGCAGATTTGTAGCTTAGTGTCAGACTAATTTAAACTCAAAATTATTGAGTCATAAGTAATTTCCGTTTTAGGGAGCCAATTTTAACTATGGCTATATAATAAAATACAATTTTTTTTTTCAATCAATTTCACCCCAAGTAAAGCATTAAAGACACCAAGACACAAGGGTTTACTGGGTGTGGAAGAATAAGAAAACAGAAACTTTACTAAGAAACAAGAACAATAAAAGTGTAATCAGGAGGCCAGCAGAAAGTAATTGACATTGCATTTAAATTTTTGACGATTAAAGTTGGCTAGAAAGCATGGAACTGGAAGAGAGTACCCCAAGCAAGAAGTCTGAGAAAAGCAACTGTTAGCATAGAAATTACAGTTACATCTAACCAATTCAAATGTAAATTGGTGAGACCTCAACGCCAATCTAGTACTGCACTTAAATTAAAAAAAAGTCTAGGTAACATGGTGAAGAACTCATGCAAACAGTTGCCATGAAAGTATTTATAGAAAAGATACAGGAAGACAACTTTACCGATGTGGGAAAGTGACTGGTGTTGAGATGCCAGATCAGAGCCAATAATATTACTGATTCTTTGAATTTTATCAAGATTCTCTACATATATAATGGGTTACTAACCATTTGTGGCAGTTAAGAATAAATTTAGAATACACTAACCTACCTTAGTCTGTGCATGACTATGGCAGCATACACAGAGGATTAAAGGAAAAAATCTTGTTCTTTTCCAAGACAATGAATGGCTCCACATAACAAGAATAAAATAGGAAACATTTGGAAGCCATCTGGTCTGTTCTACCCAATGTACCATTTCACCTGACCTTGAAACAACCAATTATTACCATTCTCTCTATCACTTCAAAAAGCTTTTCCAAGGAAAACTTTCTCTAATGAGAACCAGATTCAAGATTTTGTTGAAAGCTTTTTCACATCAAAACCAGTGGAATTTTACTCAAAAAGTATTAAAGAGCTACCTGGTAATGTGGCAGAGAATGTTGGACAATCTTCCCACAGATGAGATAAAAAAACTAGAGGCATCAGAAGGATACTGAAAACTTCCTGGACAGAGTTAGTAAGGAATAAGAAATTTTTTTAAGAAAATGACAAACTATTTTAATCAATGAAATAAGTGGGTATGGTGGCTCCATCTACCAAAAGATTTATATGCTGCTTCATTTCTGTAGTCTACTTTCATGCCTAATAATTGTGGTGGGAGGAGATCTAATAATCCATGATGCTAGAAATTTCTTGTGAATTCTTAATTTGTAGTCAGTGTTTAAATTAAGTTGGTGCCACAAGTGACTTCTGTTTTAAAACATAAATTGAGGGGTTGGCATAAAAAGAAATCTTTAGGTGACAGAGGTCGTAATAAGAGGACATAGTAAAAGTCGAAAAAAATGGAAGTTGGGACCCATTAATTATGTGGATAGATTGATAGATGCCCTCTTGTGTCAAATAAATTGAGGCGATATAGAAAAAAAAATCGAAAAATTGAAATTACCCCACCGACATCGCTGTGGCAAATAAGTTTGTTGGTGGCCAATCACTAGGAAGATTTAGAAAAAATTGAACCCTCCCACTGACTTATTAGACACAGATGATAGATAGATAGATAGATAGTTGAACAGGTTGAAAATGACAGATAAAGAGACATAGATATAAACAGACTGACATAGATGAACAGGTTGAAATAGGTAAAGAAACATAGATATGAGGAGACTGACATAGATAGATAGATAGATAGATAGATAGATAAGGAACACACTGAGATAGATAGATAGATAGATAGATAAGGAACACACTGAGATAGATAGATAGATAGATAGATAAGGAACACACTGAGATAGATAGATAGATAGATAGATAGATAAGGAACACACTGAGATAGATAGATAGATAGATAAGGAACACACTGAGATAGATAGATAGATAGATAGATAGATAGATAAGGAACACACTGAGATAGATAGATAGATAAGGAACACACTGAGATAGATAGATAGATAGATAGATAGATAGATAGATATATAGGAACAGACTTAAATAGATAGATAAATATTCATCTCTACTTAATAAGTTTCAGGAGTTAATAACAAAGAGAGGTTAAGAAAAATTGTAGCTACACGAGGTTTTTTATTAGGCCTGACTGAGGTTCAGTTTCAAGAGTCAATTTCATTTTGCTTTGTCAATTTATGTATGCTTGTAATGAAATTTATCAACATAATTGAAACAAAACCGAACTTGGCAGAGTATGTTCTTGGACATATTTCAAGCAAAGTTTTGAATCTGCTATATATATATATATATATATATATATATATATATATATATATATTTATATATATCCTTTTCACAAACTGACTTTTGAACTAATGTGCTACCTGTCCTATGAATTTCTGCATACAGCCTCTACTCTAAACTAAATTGCTTATTATTACTGGTTCTTTGTTTTGCTCCATGCGACATTGTTGTCAGAACAATTGTTTCAATAAGTTAAAGACACTGAAATATTCCTCAAATAATTAATTCAGTCCTAACCAGAATCAGGAATGAAGACACAGTAGAATAATGGTTAGCAACTCAGATTGAGGAACCAGAGAATTGAGTTCGAATTCCAGCTGAGTTCCTTATATTCACTTATGTGCCAATATGCTTGGGAAAAATATGAACCCAGCTCTTCTCCCTCCAGATATGGGTAAAATAGTAGGATAGATCTACTATTAGCTTTGAGTTGCAACCTGTCTAGGGCATGGAAATTCTGAAATCAAACCCTGTAAGTAATGCCTCTTCAGGCAAAGGCTAGAAGAAGGTGACTAAAAAAACAAATCCATTACTGATAGGAGGAATAGAATAACCACAACATCTCTGGTGCAAAAAGAATTGGCAAGCCATTGCTCTATTCTGCCTTGAAGGTCATCATGAACCTCAATTGGGAGATGGAGGAGAGTGGTGACCACAGCAGGGCAAAATGTGCTGAATATGAATTATGATAAATGAACCAGAATCAATCTTATGTGATGAAATACACAATTTAACTCTAATGTGGTATAAGGTCATAGGATATCAATGAAGATACATTATGATATATAAGTAATATTATTTTTATATTGTTTTTAAGTATGAAACACAAATCATAATTTGGTCTTTTGCACAGGTGAGTTACGCAAATAGACCCTTGTGCAAATTAATTGAAACAAAATGAATAATTCTGTTATTTACTTTTTTTCATATTTTTCCAATGAAACATGATCCAGTGCACATGTTAGTACTTCGTATGTCCATTTCACCAAAGTCGTTCATTGCAGATTGACCAGAGATTCTCAACTGGATTTAAATCAGGAGAGTTTCCAGGCCAATCTATAGTACTTTGATTTGCTCACTAGTATGGCTTGTTGATGCAGCATTACAATTTTTGTACAATTCCTTGGAGTAACATCCATCACAGACAATGTTTGTAGGACAACTAATCGACAGTCAAGACAATAGTGTCTGGGCATGATAAAAATATGATGCAATTACAGATGACGCAATATTTTTCAAGGCCAAACAAATTTCATGATACACCCCCCAAAGATCGATTCATATTACTGCATACCACTACAAATGTCCTAATCTGAGTTTTAAAAAATTGATTACACCCTGTCAAGTTGGTCTAAAACTGACTGTATGGTGAAGGAAAGCAGTTGTTTCAGTTAATTTGCACAAGGGTGTACAAAGAAAATAAGATAAAATATTTTTAAAAAAGAATAAAATGAATATGGAACAATCCAAATTAGGGTAATTGGTGAGATACTAATAAAGGAAAGAGAAAAAAATGACTCGACATTAAAAAGACCAAATTTATAGTTCTGAGCAAAAGAAAAACCTAATATGTAAACTACAAATTGAAGATTTCAACAACAAAGAAAAATTTATATATTTTGGAAATGTTTCGACAGAGGAAGGAAAATGCAACAATGATATCTGAAAGCATTTTGAATTAGCAAAAGAGGCAGTCCAAAATCTAAACAAAGTATGAAGAAACCGAAAAATTTCATTAGGAACAAACGAAAAAGTGCTAAATTACTATGTGATATCAATTCTCTTATATGATAGTGAATCCTGGGCTATAACACCACAAAAAATTAGAGAACTTACAATCAGAGACAAATGAAATTTTTTGGACACATAATAATGAAAAAGGGTTTGGAAAAATTAACCCTCACAGGATATATCAAGGGCAAGAGAGATACAGGAAGGCAGCAGTCTATCATCGATGATCTTGTCTAAATGGATGGCAGAACGGAGATACATGTGGCTTTGTCAAAGGCAGAAATGTTGCTAAGGGTTACAAGATACAGGAAATGGTAGAGGGCCATGATCACCTACATCCTGAAGAGACACAGCACATAGAAGAAGTCTATTCTACTTAATCATAAAATTTATTACAATTATTTTTAGATGATTGTCAACCATTTTTCTTCATTTTGACAACTATTTACACACTTAAATTTTAATATGTTAACTGCTCAATCACAAATTTCTTTAGCCTGTCAGTCTACAGTAGGAAGTAGACTACAAACACATGATTGGAAACAATGGATTAACTTTTACTGAGATTCAAATCATTATTCATTTTTCTTCAAAGAATTCGGATAAATATTCAACTGCTTTAACCACTATAAGAATTTAAAGATTTTGTAGAAAACCACATCTAAGATATCTCTATCACTGCATTCTATGACATACCTCAACGCCATATTTGTTTTTCCAATAGAGCAAGTCCTTGTGTTATAAGAGACCTGAACTATGACAATTCATAGTTACAACGCAATCTCCATTAACTTTGTTTCATCTTATGCCGTTTACCTCATGACTACAACTGTATACATATGCATGTTCTTCACTACTAACAAAGGTTTGTTGTGGTTTTGTGCACCTTAAAACATGTATATACATATTGAGTTTCTCTTTCAAAGATGAGAATATTTTGGGTGTAACTTAAAACATGTGTATACTTACTGAGTTTCCCTTTAAGAAATAAGGATATTTGGGATGTAACTTAAAACATGTGTATACTTACTGAGTTTCCCTTTAAGAAATAAGGATATTTTTGGTGTATCTTAAAACAACATGTGTATGCATATTGAGATTCCATTTAAAAGATAAGGAATTTTTATGATTCAAAAAATGTGTGTATACATATTGAGATTCCCTTTAAGACATTAGGACATTTTTGGCATACCTTAAAACATGTGTATACATATTAAGTTTCCCTTTAAGAGATAAGGATATATTTGTGTACCTTAAAACATGTGTATATATATTGAATTTCTATTTAAGAGATACAGATATTTTTGGTGTACCTTAAAACATGTATACATATTGAGTTTCCCTTTAAGAGATTAGGACATATTTTGTGTATCATAAATCATGTGTATATATACTGAATTTCCCTTTAAAACATTAGGACATTTTTGATGTACCTTAAAACATGTGTATTCATATTGAGTTTCCTTTGAAAAGATAAGAATTTTTTGGTATACCTTAAAACATGTGTAGACATACTGTGTTTCACTTTAATAGATAAGGATAATTTTTGTGTACCTTAAAACAAGTGTATACACATTGATTTTTCATTTAATATGTAAGGATTTCTTTGATGTACCTTAAAGCATGTGTATACATACTGAGTTTCCCTTTAAGAGATAAGGATATTTTTGTATACCTTAGAACATATGTATACTCACTGAGTTTCCCTTTAACAGATCAGGATTTATTTGGTGTACCTTAAAACATGTGCATACCTACTGAGCTTCTCTTTAAGAGATAAGGATATTTTTTGTGTATCTTTAAACATGTATACATATTGAGTTTCTCTTTAATAGATAAGGATTTATTTGGTGTACCTTAAAACATGTTTGAACGTATTGAGTTTCCCTTTAAAAGATAAGGATATTTTTGGTGTACCTTAAAACATATATATGCATATTGAGTTTCCCTTTAAGAGATACAAAAATTTTTGTGTACCTTAAAACATGTGTATACATATTGTGTTTCTGTTTAAGAGATAGGGATATTTTTGTTAAACTATAAGTTGGTGAATTCCTGATAAAAAAAGAAAAACAAATGTGAGTTTTTTTTTCTCTGATTGGATTTTTTTTTTGTGTACTGCAACAGATACAGGTATACAAATGTATAATATATTTGTTTTGGCAATGGTAATATATAATTTGGCATCCACTGACCGAACAGCCAGTACTGTTTTAGATTGAAATTCATGAGATCTTTCTTTTAAAACACTTTAAGCAAACAGGTTTCTCAAGTTCAGTAACTCTTATTACCCTGTTCAATATTGATGGGGGGGGGTTACCTTCTGAATGAGGTGTGGAATGTAAACATTCTTTGTGACTCTGTCATGCTAGTCCACGGGGTTCGAAGAAGAGTGATCATAACCAAGGCCCACAGTCTTTACTCACTCAAAGCTTTTTTTTCACCATTGATCTTAAAAAGCAGGCAGGTCAGATATTTCTGAACCGGTTTAGCACCATTCATGGCATCCATATGAAAGTCTTGATCTGACAAGTCTATTTAAGTACATGACTCAAGTTTTCATGTTGATTTTTTAGTTTTGCAGCAATTTGATGTCATGTTATATTATTATCTGTCAGTTCAGAATTAAGATTATCATTTAAATATCACTTAACTAAAAATTGATTGTATCAACACTTTCACTGCTGCATTGTTGTCTGGTCTCCTGGCCTGTTTTGGAAAAACAGGAAATTGTCATTTTCTAGAAATAAATGAAGCACTGATGGTTATTTTGCATGGACACTGCCATTTTGGTCTTGATCCAATATTCTGCAGTTACAGACTAAGCAAAATGATATTACCAGCAAACACTATAATACAAATAGGTAAAAAAAATGTCACATTGTATGATAGTCTATGTCTACTGCTGGTTTGTAAATGGCATTAAGTACTACTTAGTTTATAACATGAACACTAAAGAATGATATATAATTTAACTCTTGAAAATATATTTTCAATTGAGTACTGTTGAATGACAAACTAATTCTAAAAACAACAGTCACCTGTGTAAATGTGAAGCTTTTCAATAAAATGAATGGAGCACTATGGCTGCTTGGCATTTGTTTATGTTTGTAAAAACAATACGCTAGATTTGGCTGACTCATTCTGTTGAGGGAAGATAGCTCAGTGGTAGGAGCTCTGACTGACACCAAATCAGTTGGGTTTCAATCTGGGCTTGAGACATTTAGTTTTCTAGTCACACTGAGGAGCTGTGATGCAGTGAATGACTATATATATATATATATATATATATATATATATATATATATATCTCCATGTAAAGAGTCCAATTCTGACATTCATAACATTCAATTTAAAATAGGGCTCAACCCCAAAGATATAGCAATGTTCTTGGTTTTAGAATATTACATTAAAAACATGTAAAAAAAAAAATCACTACACAAATGCAATCATGTTTGATGCATATTAACACATCAGGTATTAGTACATAACTGGTAAGTAGATAATTTACTGAGATTTAAAAAAAAAAATAAAAAGGTGTATGTATATATATATATATGTCTACAGCAGACAAAGTCACTTTCATAAAGTCATAATAACTATGTCTTCAGCAGCGGATGTGTTATTTAACCAGTGATACAGATGTGGAGGGAAGACAAAGATTAAAACCAAGACAGGCAAATATCAAATTACAAAAAATGGTTTCTGAGTTGGAGGATTTGTGCATCTTTCCAGTTAATAAATTAGTCCTTTAAAAATAAATATTTAATTTTTCTCAAACATTGGGTCACTTTCCTGCCGATGATAAAAAAACATGCTTCGTGATCCCTTTGAAGCATATATAAGCAAAGTTTATAGACCAGACAAGCTAGTAAAGAGATTCAGATGGATACATGCAACATCAGTTCACAATGACAGCTTCAAAGAAAATTCCCTTACTCATTCACTCATCTTTCTCACCAATCTACATGACACTTACCCTATCCTCACTTTCTCCCTTGACTATTTTTTCTCAAACATACATGCAAAGAAAAAACATTTCTTTTCATCTTAAGTAAGTACAAACAAGGGACTTCAACACAAGATCTTTAATGCTCATACACATCTGAGAAAAATTTAGTTGTCAAAACACTAAAATAAAAAATATTTTATATTCAAAAACCTTTCTTGCCTTTTTTTTTGTGGGTTGATTCAAATCCGCAACATAATTCCTGCACTTCTCGTCACATTTAAAGGACTAATATGGCAAGAGGTGCTAATGGTTAAGTAAATTAACTCTAGGTTACAGAAAGGATAGTATCTAAACTAAACCCCACCTTAATTTTGAGGGTCAATGTAAAGAAAGTTCTTTAAATATAACACTTCATGAATAAAAATTATTATGTTCTGATTACCACTAAAAAGATTAAGTATTTAAAGATGCAAATACAATAAAAAGGATAAATTAAGTTATAATATTTGCTGATCTTCATGAATCTGATATTTATAACCAAGCAATAAATTAAGCAAGATGACCCCACTTGTCTATGAAGGAAATTCTAAGTACTACCAGATGTCATTGCCAAAACAGTATATAAGAAAAGTGCAAAGGAACATTTTCTTCTTTTTCCTTTTTAGATACAGAATATCTTAGAGATAGGAGATGTATTGTTACCACTGTGGAGTCTTTTCAGTCCCTAGTGAATCTTATGTCACATTATTCACAATATGTAAAGTACATGATATACTAGTGTCCTAAACTTACTTAACTACATAGAGAGTAATCTAATAATTTTACCAAACCAACAAGTAACTATTCCCAAAATCTAAATCTCTTAGGATTTCCTATGAACTTTGCTCACATGTACATGTGTATTTTTACGATGCATAATAGTATCTGAAACAAAAGTGACGATGACAAGACAAAGTTGAGAATTTATTAATGATACATTTCACAGACAGCAGTCTGCTCTCTTTGGCTTCCTCGGTTTAAAATGAAATAAAGACAAAACTCTATGTCAGGAAAAATGCCTTAGAATCTCTGAGGATAAGTAGTAGTCATAAATCAAATCAAATTAGATAACTTATCACCTCCAATGTCCAGACTGAAGTGAGTGTCTGTTTGCCCTGTTGATATCAGAGGTGTTTGGTGTTGCTGGATTTTAAATCAGTCCACCAAAACTAGAGAGTGTTTTTTATTATATATATAATATTGAGTGCTACTGTAAACAAAGTTCTTTAAATATAACACTTCATGAATAAAAATTATTATGTTCTGATTACTGCTAAAAAGATTAAGTATTTAAAGATGCAAATACAATAAAAAAAGATAAATTAAGTTATAATATTTGCTGATCTTCATGAATTTGATATTTATAACCAAGCAATGAATTAATCAAGCAGTAATTTTATCAATCTTTTAAAATATTATTCACTATGAGATTATTTGAATTTTTTTTTCAAATGATCGATATTAGAGTAAAAAAAAAATAATTTTACCTCATCTTACATTTTATTTTTTTAGTAATTTGTTTTTGTTTACTGTCTTGCATGTTACTCTTGTAGTGAAATTAGGAATTTTTGAAGAGATATATTTAGTGAGAACAATATTTTTATGATATATGTATATATCCACAGAGATCCTGTTTTGCTGTATCACAGCTTATCAGTGTGGCTAGACATGTAATTGTATCAAGTCAGGATACAATTTGGCATCAGTCAGAGATTCTACCCCTAAGCTATCACCACCCGGTAGAGGGGAAGGTGAATTTTCACGTATTTATTCTTTTGAATTTTTTTTTTTTTCAATTTTCTTTCTTATACCAATTTGGCTTATCCACAGGATTATTGTGGAAAATTTTACTATAATTGAATATACATGTACATACATACACACCCACCCAGGTATAAACCAATATTAGAGCCTTTTTTCATATACTCACATAAATTTGTCTCTCTCTCATTCTAACCTGAGGAAGCCAGAGAGAGCAGACTACTCTCAACAAAATGCATCATTAATAAATTTTAAATGTTGTCTCATCATTTTCATACACACACCTGTATATGAAAGATAACTTTGACATGAATTCACTTTCATTCACTCCTTTTATATTATTTCTCGATGTTTTGCTCAGACAATGAGATATGTCATCATTAAATGTACATAGTTGTTTGTATATTTATTCAGAAACTATAGTGTTTGAGAAAAATGCAACATGCTTCCACTATCAACTAATATTACAACACCATCTTTCTCACTAAATATATCTCTTCAACAATTCCTAATTTCACTACTAGAGTAACACACAAGACAACAAAAACAAATACTAAAAAATAAAATGTAAGATGAGGTAAAATTAATTTTTTTTACTCTAATATCGATCATTTGAAAAAAGAATGCAAATAATCTCATAGTGAATAATATTTTAAAAGATTGATAAAATTACTGCTCACAACTCAGTCAGTTATGAAAGCTAGATTGTGTGCAGTGAATAAAGTTCTGTATAGATGTAGGAAGTGATTATCTCCCTTTTGACATGACACATTTACTGATGTCCTAAGGGGCCCTCAAGTTGCAAGTAACCGCTCATTGACGAGGGTGCATAGCATAGGCAGATGCAGTAACCAGTTGTGGTTCAGCAAACAAGAGAACACCACCATTTGTCCAAAATAAGAGCATAAAATATATCAACAGCGCTGTAAGGAAACATTACAAGGAGGACCTTCTTTTTAACTGTCACTTCATGACTGCAGTCATCATGAAAAGCTCATCTGAACAATTACCATGAATATATTTGTACAAATGGTATAGAGAAGCCATGTCATTGTAGTAGGGAAAGAAGAGGTCAAGAATTTTTAGTAGTCAGAAAAGTATCATCTCAGAAGGCATTCCACACAGTCATGGTTCATGGGAAGAATCTGACTAAGTGGAACTACATTCTTCCTAATGGAATAGGAAGAAAATAGAAGTATATGTGACATTTTTTTAGTAGTCAGAAAAGTATCATCTCAGAAGGCATTCCACACAGTCATGGTTCATGGGAAGAATCTGACTAAGTGGAACTACATTCTTCCTAATGGAATAGGAAGAAAATAGAAGTATATGTGACATTTTTTTAGTAGTCAGAAAAGTATCATCTCAGAAGGCATTCCACACAGTCATGGTTCATGGGAAGAATCTGACTAAGTGGAACTACATTCTTCCTAATGGAATAGGAAGAAAATAGAAGTATATGTGACATTTTTTTAGTAGTCAGAAAAGTATCATCTCAGAAGGCATTCCACACAGTCATGGTTCATGGGAAGAATCTGACTAAGTGGAACTACATTCTTCCTAATGGAATAGGAAGAAAATAGAAGTATATGTGACATTGCAGATTTTATTTGTGAATGGTAGATCTCTGGTGGGACTAAGGAATGGAGCTTGTCAGAACATTTGCCATGGAAATAGTGTCACATTTACAACATTGTATCTGTGGTAAAAGGGTTGTAGGATGGAAAACAGTTCATCACCCAAAAGGCCGTGTAGATCCTTTTGAACTTTATCAAGACTGGAAAACGAAAGCTGAGCAGCCTCGGCCCAGGTCTAGCTCTTGTAAATGAAGAGGATAGCAGGAAGAATTAGGTACTTACAGGAATGGTACACGGAACCAATCCTTTTTTGTTTCTATGAATCCTTTCATGGTAATTGGTTGGATAAGCTCTCCACTATGGTAGCTCGACTCTTCAAATTTAAGTGTGATTCTAGACTGGAGTTTGGTTTGGTTTGTTTTACGGCATATCAAATACAACGGGTTATTTAATGCCCACAAGATTTTTATTTCTGGTAATATTTTCTTTTTTCAAATATTTATTGCGGATACTAATTTTTTAAAAAGTATTTCTGGTATTAAAATCTATTTTTACACTTTCATAGTGTTTTGAGTTAGGTTGTGGGGTCAACTATTTGCCCATAGCTGGGACCCTAACAGGTGCTACCACCCCAGCTTAGAGTGGACCTGGTAACAACAGCAATTAAGAGGTGGTTCCGCACTCATCAAAACCTCCTTGCTGCTGAACGTAGTTTATCGTCTTACCCAGGACACGGATCTTGTTTATCGTCTTACCCAGGACACGAATCTTGTTTATAGTCTTACCCAGGACACGGATCTTGTTTATCGTCATACCCAGGACACGGATCTTGTTTATCGTCTTACCCAGGACACGGATCTTGTTTATCGTCATACCCAGGACACGGATCTTGTTTATAGTCTTACCCAGGACATGGATCTTGTTTATCGTCTTACCCAGGACACGGATCTTGTTTATCGTCTTACCCAGGACACGGATCTTGTTTATCGTCTTACCCAGGACACGGATCTTGTTTATCGTCGTACCCAGGACACGGATCTTGTTTATCGTCGTACCCAGGACACGGATCTTGTTTATCGTCTTACCCAGGACACGGATCTTGTTTATCGTCTTACCCAGGACACGGATCTTGTTTATCGTCTTACCCAGGACACGGATCTTGTTTATCATCATACCCAGGACACGGATCTTGTTTATTGTCGTACCCAGGACACGGATCTTGTTTATCGTCGTACCCAGGACACGGATCTTGTTTATCATCGTACCCAGGACACGGATCTTGTTTATCGTCATACCCAGGACACAGATCTTGTTTATCATCATACCCAGGACATGGATCTTGTTTATCGTCATACCCAGGACGACTAGTGATATGGCTCCATGCTTTCCAGCCAACTTTAGTCTACAAAAATTTCAATTCAATGTCAATCACTATCTGCTGTCATCCTAATTACCCTTCCTCTGACCTTGATCCTTAGCAATGTTCATGTTTCTAAGTCTCCCATACCCAGTAACCCCTTGTGTCTCACTGGCTTTACTGCTTTGCTTGGGGTGAACTCAATTAAAAAAAAATTCTTTAACGATGAATCATATATATGGGTTCTACTTAAGTTCTGGGAAGAACTTAAGATGAAATAAGCAGTCAAGGCAAGGGGCCACCTTAAGAAAGAACATATATTCATCAAGACAGGCAGACATTCAGGGTCAGCTCGGTGATGGTGTTATGTTACTAGTTTGGTTCTTGGGGTACTGAATGTGACCAGCCAGTTGTTCTCCCACTGATTTATTAGAGGTGGGTCAGAGGAGAGATCAGCTGCTAGGTTCTGGTCATCTAGATTTTGGGAGGTGCACCCACATATCATTCTATTATCTAGATAGATATTCGGTAAAGATAAGAGTATGCTCCGAGGCAGATCTTTAAT
The DNA here is from genome assembly GCA_963932145.1 of Acanthosepion lycidas. Classification (NCBI taxonomy): domain Eukaryota; kingdom Metazoa; phylum Mollusca; class Cephalopoda; order Sepiida; family Sepiidae; genus Acanthosepion; species Acanthosepion lycidas. Next base: position 91,640,082 of record OZ010589.1, on the reverse strand, counting down.
ATAAAGCAAAAAGAGGGTAACACCAAGAAACAAGCCTATAGTGACAATGTCTACATTCATCAGCTATGAAAATAGCAATAGAGAAGCAAGAGGTTAGAAAGAAGCCATAAAGAAAATTTTTGCAATAAACATTTGGTGATGATGATGATGTGACCTAACCTCAGAAAAGAGAGTCTGTTATGAGGAACTGACTAGAGATTTGGTATCAATTTATATTCTTATATGGGATACCAAAAACAAATCGACAAATTGAATTGACTGTTTAGAAAATAAATTCATCCTTCTTTGAGTGTTAATTGTCCAGATTAATGGTGTTTGAGAATCCACTTTAGTTAATAACACTCTTTTTCAAGGAGCTAACACTTAATTTCAATTGGAAGTAGACAATAATTTTGCAACAGTTTAATTATATATTTGCATTCTTTTACATAAATTTTTTCTCTGGTTTTGTTAAACAAAAATTGTTAACTATTTTAAAACTAATTTACATACTTTGAGATTGTTTTTAATGCAGTAAATAAATTTTTGGCATAAAAGATATAACTTGAGTTATTATTGTCTTTTTAATTTTAATTTGCAGGTAATACTTTTGTCTTCATAATCATTTATGAATTTTTTTAAAATCTTGCAAATTTTCCAAGCTTGTTGCCCAAATGAAACATCATCAATACCTGCTGGATCATGTATGCTTTAATGTATTGTAGGGATTTATTATGAAGCCTACCACTAGAAAAGTTAGTTCACTGTGTCGTCCCAAATAATTTTTCTCATCGGAATCCATCATGCACATTTACAAATCTGCCACTCAGCTGTGCATTGAATATTGCTGCCATATCTGGTCTGTTATTCCTATTATCTATCTCAAGATTCTTGACAAAATCAAAG
>OZ010589.1:91606697-91634197 GCA_963932145.1 Acanthosepion lycidas | reverse complement strand
CTCATGCATCCAGTGCTATTCAGATCATTAGAAGATCACTTAAATTGTGAAATTGACCATCACAATGCATTGCTGGGTCATATATCAATATTTCTCTCTCTCACACATGCACACACACACATATACATATATATGTGCATGTTTCAAAAATTAGAAAATCACCCGAGTATACCTAAAGGTTGAAACCATGATAGCATAATTAGCTAATCTTCTAATTTTTGAAATTTAAAAGCTCTGCACATTAAATTTTTATTTTCTTTACATGTGTATTGAGCACTTTTTAATATAACTGTTTCCTGGTCTAATTTAACTCTGACCAATAACTATTATATATATATATAACAAATATAGTTTTAAGGTGTGCTATAATTATTGGATAAAGTGCTCAATATCAGAGATAGAACATATGTAAATATAAAAGTGAACATTGAAGTCAACACTCTGAGACAACAGGCTCTTTCATGCTAGACGCAATCATCAGGCCAACATGTGAAACAATCTGTCGCCTTTGAGTGTTGACTTCAATGTTCACTTATATATATATATATATATATATATATATATATATATATATATATATATATGTATGTATGTTTAATAATAATAATGGACTCTCCTGTCGGTTTCAACGTATGAGTATCTAACAACTTAATTGATTCAGTTATGAAATTTTGTGATAATCTTAAGTGGCATTTAAGACCCGCTAGTGATTTACAAAGGAGGTCACATATGGAGCAAGTGTGAGGATTGTGAGATGAGATCACTGTTAGATTGGCTGACCTTTTAGATCTTGCTCTCGCTTCTTGAAAATGATTCAGACAAGCAGATTATATATATATATATATATATATTTATGAAGAAATATAGTTTTAAGTTGTGCTATATTTATGGGATAAAGTGCTCAATAGATAGAGTGTATGTAAATATAAATATATAAGTGAACATTGGAGTCAACACCCAGAGGCGACAGGCTGTTTCATGCTAGACGCAATCGTAAGGCGGCCTGACAATTCCACCTAGCATGAAATAGCCTGTCACTGCTGAGTGTTGACTTTTATATTTATATACATATATCACTTTAAACATTATTTTGAGTGGATAATCATATTTATTTATTAAACAGTATATTTATTCATTTTCTCCTACCAGCCTGAAATCTTATTAAAGAAAAAATATGTGCTCTCCAGCAGGATTCAAACCTGCATACCTCTCGGAAAAGGGAAATCCCTGTTAAATTTGATGTGCCTTAACCGACTCAGCCACAGTGTAGCCTCACCAACCAAACAGAGTTTGAAAAATACCTTTAAGCGAAATCACTCTCATATCAAATTCCTTGAAATTTTCGTATCTGTATACAAACCTAATAAATAAATAAAGTTATTTTCTAAGGTAATGGATTTTTATTTATCAATCCAACAGATTTTTATCATGTTAATGTTATTTTTAGTGGATACTCATATTTAAGTAGACGCCCCATTTATTTTCTTGAATATTCAGGCTGGTAGATGAAGATAAATACATATACTATTTTATACATAAATGGAGCATCTATATGAGTAGCCACTAAAAATAATGTTTAATGTGATAAAAATTTGTCAGATTATTAAATAAAACTTCATATATATCTATGATAGGTCATTAGATTTTCAGTGTTTTGAACATGAGACTGGTTTTGAATCTAAACATGTTCGATTTGTCAGCAAGTTGTCTTCATGATAATATTGGTGGGACAATTCCAGCATGTGTCATTTGTTGTGAAGGAATTGGTTGACACAAGACTTTGGGAATGAAACGAGATAGAGAAAAACTCTTCAAAGCTGTTGAGGGTTCTGCTAGCATGAAGTCACAAATCATCGCAAGAGAGTTTTTGAGCATATTGGTCTTGTCCTACTGCTGATTACACCAGGTTATGGGCTCTTGTCCAGAAAGTGTAACTAAGCTCTGCTCAGCATAGTTGCAGTATAAACTGCAGGTTAGCTCTGTATTTGTTGAACAAATATGAGTCTGAGCAGGTGCCAGTAATAGGAATTGACTAGCTACCATAGTAGACAGGTGTACATGGAAATGAAAAGACAATAATTATATATATATATATATATATATATATATATATATATATATATATATATATATCAACTTCCTATCTAATGATTTCCACATGACAACTGAAACAGGAGATGAAGCAAAAAAAGAAAAGTGCGTCGAAGAAAAGGTAAATGGTAAATAAGAAAGAAAGAGAAAAACAAAATGAAAAGTAGATTAAAGGAAATTATGGAAGACATACTTTCAGTTTTATTACTTTTCACCCATTTTCTTCAAGTCTTTTTAAGTGGGTAAAACTATCATACTTGTCATAAAACCCAGGACGTCTGTGTGTGTGTGTGTCTGTACGTTTATATATTAGATTGGATTTCCTACATTTTTCAACCGATTTCAACAAAACTTCACAGGACTACATAAAATTACCTTGCGGTGGTTCTGACAGTGCCAAAAATTGGAAAAACACAATTGTTTTTGCGCAAAATTAATTTGAAAACACCATAAAACACGATTCTGTCATGAGAATGAACAGGGGGACAACTCATATCGAGTTATTCTTATTATAAAACCCAGGTTGTTTGTGGATGTGTGTGTTCGTTTATATATGGGATCGGATTTCCTACATTTTTCAACCGATTTCAACAAAACCTAACTTTTTGGGGGGCAGGTAGTGTTTCTTATTGTCTTGCACACTTTTTCTTTATGTTTACATTCAGAATGCTTTAAAAATTCCATTTACAAGACAATTGTTTATAATAAAATTCTATTCAATCAGTAGACTCATAACAATTGTTTGAGTTTGGGTTTGACCAATTCATAAAAATAAAAAATAAAAACTAATTAAGACATGCGTGTCCGTCAATCTTGAACAAATCTTTGTCAATTTTATTTTTCAGTTATTATGATGGTCGATACTTGATCTATCTCTTACTGTTACATCTCCGGGCAACGCCAGACTCTACTGCTAGTACTTAATATTTTTCTTTTCTTTACATTGCCCACACATTACATCAGAAGGTAGGTTTAGTTTACTTAGTTTTGTCGCATATCAAGCCCAGTCGATTATTTAATGCCAACAAATTTTTTATGAATAGAATATATATTCTTTGTAAGAAATCAGTTTGTATATCAGGTTTTATTAGTGTATTTTTGTAAAGAGGGTTTGTGTCGAGAGTCAAATGTATTGCTCTTTCAAAAATGTATTGCTGGTAATATTTTTAAAAAAAATGTATTGTTGGTATTTTTACTATAAAAATCTATTTTTATACTTCCATAGTGTTTTGACCCCAATTTGTGGGTTAACTATTGGCCCATAACTGGGACCCTAACAGGTGCTACCACCTTGGGTTAAAGTGAATCTGAGAACAACGGCAATTAAGAGGTGGTTTCATGCTTCCCAAAACATTCTGATCAGAAGCCTTGTTGCCAGGTACCCAGGATGATCAGAAGGTAGGTAGACATTATAGTATTAATATACAGATCCTCTTGGGCATTAAAATATCCCATGGAAAAACAGTGGGCACTAAAATGTCACAAACGGTTTTTAAGATGTATTTGTCTAAATTTCTAAAGAAAGATATTTACACTGAAAATATTTTCTGTTTGATGCTGCTGTGTGTGAATAACATCATGAAAATAGCCCCTCATTATCACATGACGATATCCTCATAATTTTACTATTTCTCTAAAAGCCTTCAATTGACAGCTCTGTCTAAAGAATAGGATTGAAGATACAGAGATATGGTTCTACAGAAGGATGCTGAGAATATCATGGCCTGAACATGTGAGCAACAAGGACATTATAATGAAAATGGGCACTAGAAATACACTCATAGTTAAATTAAGAAGGGTACTGTTGGAATTTCTGGGACATGTTACGAAGATGAATGTCTTGGAAAAAATTAATACTCACAAGAGGTATTAAGAAAAAGGGTTTAAAAGAAATAGTAAGTAACTTATCTAAAGAATGAATGACAGAGTTGAGCAGGGACAATGGAGGATGGTAAAGAGTCACTTATGAATTGCAAAGGAGGCCTTTCAAAGACTAAATGACTACATAAATTTTTAATTAATAATCTGACAGATTTTTATCACTTTAAACATTATTTTTAGTGGCTACTCATATAGACACTCAATTTATGTATAAAACAGTATATGTATTTATTTTCATCTACCAGCCTGAGTATTCAAGAAAATAAATGGGGTGTCTACTTAAATATGAGTATCCACTAAAAATAACATTAACATGATAAAAATCTGTTGGATTGATAAATAAAAATTCATTACTTTAGAAAATAACTTTATGTAGGTTTGTATTCAAAGCTGAGCAGATATTTAGACATTGGAATATCTCTTTAAAAATAAAGAAATGTGTGCAGAACTGCTGTGTCATATCTATTCTCCCATATACCAGTTAATGCAGGACAATTTCTAAACAGTGGACACTATAATGTCACAGACGGTTTTTATGAAGTGTTCATCTAGATTTCTAGATCAAAAACTTTACACTGAAAATATTTCTGTTTGACACTGAATAACTTCATGGAAATACCCGATCATGATCACATGACCCAACATCATCACATGACCCAGACCATATCCTCATAATTTTACTATTTCTCTAAAAGCCTTCACTTGACAGCTCTGTGTAAAGTTACAATCTATACAATAAAATATATTTCTATCATCTTTCTGCCCTTCCCTCCCTACTATGTCTTTTCTTTCATCTCTGTCTCCCACTCTCCCTCACCCTATCCTATTCTTTTCTCTGGTTTATTTATCCACTGAACAAATAAAAGTCTTTAGAAGAAAAAGTTACTTACTTGTCTAGATCATACCAGGACCTTGATTTTTTTGCAGACCCAGGTTCTGATCCATCAAGGGAAATGTCGCTGTTCTCAAACACTGAACATAAGTTCCGCACAATAGCTTTACGGTCGGCCTCAGTTGTTGGGGAAAACTGCACCTGGTCAGGTGACAAAACACCGCTGAACTTCTGATTACCAGCCACTTCTACAGAATTTGGCAATGGACCACTCTTTGCAGGGGTAGATTTGTCATCATCTTTAGCCAGGGGAAAATTCATAGGAATTGCTGAATCTTCGATTTGGGGGTCATTGTTTATATCAGTAGCAGCAATATCTCTTGTAGTGGATTTGATAGCGTCTGCAGAAGAGAAAGTGTTATCTGGGTTTGCATGTTCTGTGGATCTGTTTTGTTCGTTCAGTTGTTTGGACAGTGTTTCCAAATAGAAATTGTAGGGAGTAAAAGACCATCTTGAGTCATTGGGATCTCCGAATAATGGTCTTGCTTCTGGAGAGTTCTCCATGGAATTGTCCAGCATGAAGTGACGCAATGCAGCATGGTTCCTCATGTTACTGAATTCTGTAGAATATGTTTTATTCTGCTGACTCTGTTGCTGCTTTTTTGAACTGCTGTTCATCTGATCAATGAAGCTGAAATTAATATCATCAGTATTGACAGATGGGTGTTTTATTATGGCATCAGAATCCAATTCACTAAAATTTCTCTGCAGTGCAGATTGTGAATTCTTTGAATGCAGAGAGTCATACGATGACCATCTTTTGCCCATACCGGATTCAAGTAGATGTTTCGCTGCATTCGAACCACGTATACTGGGTGGATCAAAGAAATCTTGTTGTGAGATTTCCAAAAAAAGGTCTTCTGAAGAACGATGTTGGGGTCCCTGGGAATAAGGAGTCTTGGAGACAGATGTTTTCAAATGTCCATTTGATATGCCATCAGTATTATACTGGGTTGGCAAATTTGCTTTTTTCAATATTCCCTTCAGGGTAGACTTTTGTTTTGATGGCGTATTGCTTGCACTGCTCGAAAAATTAAATGTTACATTGTTCATACGACGTCTGCCAGTCTTTCTAGTGGTTGCTGCCTGTGAGAGCTGGAGTTCGCTTGTGCTACTGGGACTTCTTTTTAAAGAACCCTCAGCTACCCAGTAGTTTGATGCATTTTCAGAATGACGGTTAAGATTTTCATCACTCCAGGAAAGACGTGATCTCTTCCGTAGCTGAATGACATCGTTATCGTAATCATCACTGTCATTGCCATTATCATCATCCCCATAAGGAATACCAGGACTCATTTGAGAATGATCTTTAACATCGTCCAAGAGCTGATCTAGTTCTAAATCTGGTGTTATATTACTGCACATAGGACTTTCTTTCGGAGAAGCTTCACTTGGAGAGGAACGACTTTTTATAGAAAAGCAATTCCTTTCTCTCTCGAGATACGAAACAGTTCGATAGGTTTTTGGAGTTTCTGGATACAAAATCCCCAAGCCATGCCTGTTAAATAAACAGTCGGGGCTCTCATTCTCCTGATTGCTGCTGATGACAGGACTTACGGGAAAAGCTGCAACTGACAATCTCTCTCCAGCCGGGCTGCTGGTTAAGGGTGATCTTGATTTCTTTTCTGCCTGGTGCAACCTATTTGAAAATGCAGCTTCAACAAGACTAGGTCTTGACCTCGGAGGAGTGCTAATTTCTTCCATACTTGTCATTCCATTATTTTTTATGTTACTTTCATAATTACTCTGGTGCATTGCTTTTCGTTGACGCCAAAGCAAATTCAGTTCCTCGGATAGAATTTCCTTATCCTTTTCTGCACGGAGAATTCGTTCTCGGAGATTTCTCTGGGTTTGTTGAATTTCAGTCTTGTACTTCTGAAGTTTCAGCACATCCTAGAATCAAAGAAAATGAATGCATTTAATATTTCTTGTTTTGATGTTTTTTCTTGAAATGCAAAAATTTGAAAAGTTTTTCTACTTTCATATATATACAAAATAAAATCCTTTACATGTAGACCAAGGTTACATTGATGTAAGCATTTCTATTAAACAAATTCAAGTCATTAGATGTAATCTAGTGCTAAAATTTAATTTTCTTTGGCGCTTTGAAGATATAAAAATATGATATGTTATTCTGCTTTCACAATTGAATACATGGTAGATGATACTCAGCTTTTGTTCATATACATGTTTGTGTGGACATGATTATGTGTATTTTATGTTGTAGTTTTGTTGAAGTTATATTTTGGAATAAAGTTTGATTGCTTAAAAAAATATGCGGGCTAATATATGGATTAATACCCTGAAAGAGTTCTTAACCGTTTGTCGTTTTGTTGATTTTGTTTAGCGGCATATCAACACCACTATGGGTTATTTAATGCTGAAATCTAAATATTTTCGATGTAATTTTATACTTTCAACTACAGATATTTTGTACATAATTTTATACTTTCAGCTTAAAGATGTATTTTTTAGATATATATTTTGTAAATCATAAAATGTATTTTTGGTAATTTTACTATAAAAATGTATTTTTTATATATTTTAGTGTTGTATTGTCATTTTGCTATGAAAATGTATTGTTGATTTTTGTTTGGGGGTTCATTATTTGCCCATAGCTGAGACCCTAACAGGTGCTACCACCTTGGGTCAGGGTGGACCTGGGAACAACAGCAATTAAGAGGTGGTTCCACACTCCTCAAAACCTCTACTATTCTGATCAGAGGTGTTACTGCCGGTTGTAGTTTATTGTCATACCCAGGACGAACAAATTTTAAAAAGAAATCTATCTTCCCAACACTTAATAATGTTAGATATAAACAAAGATATTTTAAACAATAAATATTCAATCTGATTCAATAAAGACAATGAATTTAGAAACAATGTTAAAACAGGATAAAGAGGAATATATGTTATTTTGCAGGGAAGTCTGCATCCTGTCAAGATTTGCATATAGATAATTTTTTAATATTTAAAATGAATAAAAAGTATAGAGATATTTTTTATCTCAATTCTGGAGAACACAGCAGATTCAATCAAATTTTGTGGGTGTACAATTCGGTAATCTCTTCAAAAGTATCGTTACACCAAAATACTTCCAAAATGATGAATTAGAACAACAAAAAGTTCTTGCACTGTCTTTATCAAAACTTTGCTTCTGTTCAAAAAAGTGGTATCTATACAATAAAAAATAATATAATTTATTGTGTTCTCACTTCCTTTTCCATTAAGTTGTTTCATGAAGTATATGCTCACTACCTACTTTTTAAACAGCTGTCTCTGAACATTTGCTTTTTTATATTTGACTTAAACAGAAAAATACATAACTCCGAGTCATTTTCTTGCATCAAATACACCTTAGGCATTTCTGTTAAATCAATTATGCCTTTACCTTTTCTTTTATAAAAATAAATAAATCTTTGTCTCATTCTTGCACTAGTCATGTACTTAACTCTTTGCAAACAATTATGGTCACATTTCTTCTTACATCTGTAACATTCATATTTTCAGGTAGATAATTAAATAAAACATGAGTGGCAAAAGTGAGGTGTTACCCACCATCCTTAGATATATAATCACGTGATATGATGATAGGCATATGACACTTCATAACAGAAAAAGTGCTAAATTAAAAAAAATATCTTATCTTCTTCTTCGACATGAATACAAACATTGAGCATGGCAATGAATGGAAGGAAGGGAGGAACTAAATTTGTCTTCTTTCTCTCACACACAGACACACATACACTTTGAAACATTTTGATATTAGTGTTACTAAAACAAGGTCAATTTACTAACTCTGGTTTTAATTTATTTTCATTCAAATTTAATTATTATTTTTCTTTTTTTTTTTTTTTGGTGGAGGTACTTTGAACATACTTACAATGTAATGAACAAAACAAGATCTAGATTTAAAATTCAAATGCTAAGCACTGACTCATTGATTTTGTTAGAAATTTTAAAAAACTCGAATTTACAAACTTTGCTTAACACACACGCAAAAGCAAATCCAAAACAAAACTCGTGAAATTTCACACCTTGATGCAAAATGTTTTTCGGCCAATAGAAAACTAGGAAACATTTAAAAACAAAATTCAAATAATCTTCAATTCTCAGAAACAAATTCTTTTACGGACCTCTTTGTGAGCCGACGCGAAGTTTGTTCACTGTCCAATGGAAAAGCCCGAATCATATCCAGGAGTGAATTCCCAAATGATCTTTTCAAGCCCCACAAACAAAATAAAAGACGGGCAAGTTCGCCTGTCAACAGAGAGAAGGAGACGAACATATTAACACGTCCCTTGACAAATGTCAAGCGATCGTTATTATTAGCTTTACCTTTCTCTTTCACCTATTTTATACTTGATAAACAAACAGAACATTTTAAGACCGAGCGATTACTTCAAAGAGTTTAAGTTTGTTTAAAAACTTAACGACCCATCGATCAGCAAGAGATCATTTAAGGTCAAAGTTGTTTTTTTTCTTTTTCTTTAAATAAGGTTGAAATGCTTTCAAAAAGACTTTCACTTTCCTTTCCTTCTTTTTCAATGTTGTACTGCTTTTTGTTTTTAAAAATTCCCTGTTTTCAGAGGTGTGTTGTTGTTTGAAAATTCCTCACCTAGCAAGTATCCAAAGATTTCCCCTTTCATCCTCAGACACCAAATTGGAATTATATTTTATTATATAGTCCAACTTTCCTAAGGAAAGTCAAGATCAAATTGGGGTTTGATTTTTCGAAAAGTTCTTTCAAGTTGTTCACATTGTAAAATAATTTTCGAATATGTGCCATATCACCGCAATCAAGCAGGAAGTGCTTCACAGTATAAGCCTCCTGGCATGGTATGCATTCCGGAGGATCTTCATCTTTTAGGAGGAAGGAGTGAGTTATGCGAGTGTGTCCTATGCGAATACAGGATAAAACCACTTCTTCTTTGCGTGATTTTCTGTGTTCAGTTAGTTGTTTCTTTAGAGAGGGTTTGATTTTAAATAATTTGTTGTTTTGACACCTGTTCCAAGCATCTTGCCATTTCTTCAAAATAAAGTCATTTATTAGAGGTTTATAGTCAGTGTATGGAACCTTTATGTTACTTGTGTTAAGTTTCAGAGAGTTTTTTGCAGCCACATCAGCTTTTTCATTTCCATGAAAACCCGAGTGGCTGGGAATCCAACAGAAAATGATAGTTTTATTTTGTAAGATTGCATGTATTCTATGCAGGAGTTTGATAAGCAAAGGATTGTCTAATTTTTGGTTTTTTATTGATTCGAGTACTGATAATGAGTCTGCAAAAATAATGACTTTATTTGAGTTATGTTTAGTGATGAGGTCTAGAGCTAAATCAATGGCTGTAATTTCAGCACTAAAAATTGAGGAGTTGTTAGGTAATCTTTTCTGTAGAACAGTATTTTTAAAGATAGCCGCAGATCCTACTTTGTTTTTGACTTTGGAGCCATCGGTATATATGTGGGCCCAATCTGGGTATTGTTCCAGAATATCATTCAGTTTTTCTACATAGTATAAGGGGTGTGTGTCAGATTTAGTGTGGACAGCCAGTCTTAAAATGACTTTTGGTCGTTCCAATAGCCAAGGTGGATGTTTGGGTAGCTTGAATTCATGTATACTATTTTTGTCTATCAAACTGTCTGTAAGTGGTTTTATCATTTTTTCAAAGGTTTGATAACATTTTCTTTTTTGTCAAACAGATGTTTATAGCTTGGGTTGAATGTGCATTGATAGGCCGAATTTGATGGATTGGATTTGAGTTTTAAGTAATATTGTATAGCTAATTTCTCACATCTCAGTTTTAGAGGAGCCTCATGAGCTTCAACATATAGGCTTTCTCTGGGAGATGTTTTAAAGGCACCAAGAGCAAGTCTTAGACCTGTGTGGTGGATGGGGTCAAGAATTTTTAGGTAGGATTTCCTAGCCATACCATATATGAAACTTCCATAATCCAATTTGGATCTTATTAGTGTTCTGTATATTTTTAGAAGTGATATGCGATCTGCTCCCCATTCTGTGTTAGCTATAACCCGCAAAAGTTGTAGTGTTTTGAAACATTTTTGTTTTAAGTATTTCAGATGGGGAATGAATGTGAGTTTTTTATCAAATATTATTCCCAGAAATTTGTGTTGTTCAGTCATTTCTATTTCAGTTTCTTCTAATTTAAGTGTTGGGTCGTTGTGCATTTTTCTTTGATTACAAAAATGCATACACTTTGTTTTGGTTTGTGAGAGTTTGAAACCATTTTCAATGGTCCATCGATTTATTTTATTTATGCATATCTGCAGTTGACGTTCTGAGGTATGCATATTTTTTGATCTATGGCAAATTAAAAGATCATCTACATATAAGGAACCATCAACTTCATTGTTCAAACAGGTTACAATGTTGTTAATTTTTATGTTAAATAGAGTGACGGACAAGATGCATCCTTGTGGGACTCCTTCTTCTTGAATTTTTGAGTCTGAGAGAGTCGATCCTATTCTTACTTTGAAGCTTCTGTCAGATAAAAAGTCTTTTATCAACAAGGGTAATCTGCCTTTTAGGCCAAGGTTGTATAAGTCTTTCATTATTCCTTGTCTCCATGTAGTTTCATACTTACTTATAATCTATCTCTTGTTTGTGGTAAAAGAATAGACCGGTTTTGTATAACATAAGTGTTTTAGATAGATGGGTTTTAATGCGAGTAAGTATTAGTGCTTGACGTGACTAGCCGATTGATCGGATCGGGCCTCTCCGACCACCCGTCTAGCCCAGGTAAGGGCCAAAGTGATGTGTTGCATTACCATGTCCTTTTTGCACCTGGGCCATGGCTTGCTCAATCACCAGGATCCCATCCCCAGACGACACGGGTCGCCACACACGGCCAACAGGTGGCCCCATTGAGGGACTTTTACCCTCTGCAGAGGTGCAGTTGACGTATTCTGAAGCCCCGCCAACAGGGCGATACTTCAAAGAGATTCCTATCCTACGATAATGCTCATGCACACACACACATACATTCATGCCTACGTACACATAAACTCATTCTTGCAAGGACTACTATGAACATTTTGACGACCTTGTATCAACCAAAATACATTAATTTTATTTATATGTATATAAATTTGCTGTTTTACTTTACAATTTGATTTTCTTGTTTTATACCCCCCTCTTATGGTCGGCTATCTAACTAACAAAGCCAAATCAAACTAATTTGTTTCAACACTCATACACTTCACTATAACTGATAACCCACTATAACAATGTATATAATAAAATAAAATTATGAATTAATCAAGATACTTATGTTCCACACTACTTTATATAAAAGCTTAGGATCAATACTGGAATGAGTGATAACAGCTACTGGACATGAGAAACCTATTTTCCTGAAAAACTGGTTTTAAAGGGAAAGATTTCATGAATTTCAACCAAAAGCAGTGATAGCTGTTCAGTCAGTGAATGCTGAATGTTTCCTTATTAAGAAATGGCTAAGGTCACCATTACCAAAGTAGCAAATCAGCTCTGCCATGCTTACTTATAAAGTTAGTGTCTACTATCAACAAGCTTCTGGCTATTAAACAAGTATAACGAATTTTATAAAGTGAAAGAGACAGGAATTTATATTTTGCTGCAAATATTAAGAAGAGACTTATTAGAGTGATAATCATAAATGTACACACCTGTCTCATCCCTGACAATTATTTTATGCTCTTTAAGTCCTCAAGTTGCCAAGTTTGGTAAAGTAAGTGCTGGATTGATTATGTGCATCAGGTCAGTAAGAGTGATGCTTTAATAAGAAGAGATTACCAAGACTGTCAATCTACAAATTATATTACCTCACAAAATTTTGTGTATTTTTAAATGAGAGGACCATTGAATATAAGTATTTTGGTTTGGTTTTTGTTTTACGGCATATCAACCTCAATGGGTTATTTAATGCAGACAAAAGTTTTATTGCTGGTTATATTTGCTATCTATCTATCTCAGTATATATTGGTTTGGTTTGTCTAATGGCATATCAACCTCAATAGGTTATTTAATGCCAACAACATTTTTATTGCTGGTAATGTTTTTCTTCAAAAATCTATTTCTGGGAATATTTTTCCTTGAAAAAATCGAAAGCTGGTCATATTTTTTTCAAAGAATGTATAACTGTTTGTATTGCTGGTATTTTTTTTTTATAAAAGTATTGCTCATAATAATTTTTCCTTCAAAAATTATTGCTGGTAATAAATTTTTTTTATTACAAAATATTTCTGGTATTAAAACCTATTTTAGTTTGGGTGTTAACTATTTGCCCCTAGCTGGGACCCTAACAGGTGCTACCACCCCGGTTCAGGGTGAACTTAGGAATGCCAGCAATTAAGAGGTGGTTCCATGCCCTCAAAACCTCCTGATCAGGCACCTTGCTGTTGGACATAGTTTATCGTCTTACCCAAGATGCGGATGTAGTTTATCGTCTTACCCAGGACACTTGAATATAAGTAGTACTGGGATATAAATCTTGTTTCACCAAACTTACCACTTAAGACATCAGTATGTCTTCATCAAAACTTTGCTTCTGTTCAAAATAGTGGTAAGTATACAATAAAAATAGTATAATTTATTGTGTTCTCACTTCCTATTCCATAAAATTGTTTCACCAAGTATATGATATTTACCTACTTTGGAACTGCTGTCTCTACACGCTTACTTTATCTTATTTATGTCTGACTCAAAAAGAAAAAAAACAATATTCCCAGTCATTTTCTTGCATTAAATACACCTTAGCCTTTTGTGTTAAATCAATTATGCCTTTAAAATTTTTTTGTACATCAATAATGTCTTTACTTTTCTATTATAAAAATAAATAAATCTTTGTCTTATTCTTGCACTGGTTATGGCCTTAACTCTTTGCAAACAATTACGTTCACATTTTATCTTACATCTGTAACACTTGACATTCTCATGAATATAAGTAAATAAAACATGAGCAGCAAACAATACTTAGATATAAAATGGCGTGGCACAAAAGTAGACATGTGACACTTCAGTACAGAAGCAATGCCAAATCAAAAAATTCTTCACTTCCTCTCAGACATAAATACACACAGTCAGCATGGCAATGAATGGAATGAAGATTAGAATTCATTTTGTTTTCTCTTTAATTCTCTCCCCCCCCCCACACACAGACTACACAATTTGAAACATTTTGATGTCAGTGTTACTAAAACATCACTGGCCTAAAAAAAGGTTTTAGCCAGGAGAAATAAACAACATCCAATTTCAAAATTTAATTACATAATCCTTATTCAACATAAAGAAACAGTATTTGAACTAGTATAGAGTAGGTCCTCCATTTGCTAGTTTCAGTGCTTGTATTCGATTTTTCATGGATTTGATCAAGTTATCAACAATCGTCTGAACCATATTTGGCCACTCCTTTAGCAAGGTTTCTTTAAGGGTTGACACTGACGTGATTTTGGTTGCATGCTCTCGAAGTCTTCAGTCAAGGCGCTCCCAAAAATGTTTTATTGGATTCATGTCGGGATTTTGGGCTACCCATGGCAGTAACTGGATTCCTTGTGATTCCTTCCAGGCCTTTTCTACTTTGCTTGTATGACATGGCGCTCCATCTTCTTGAAAAAGGTAGACATTCTTGTCAATCTGATTGGTTTCAAATAGTGGAAATAGTCCTTTCTCTAATATTTGACAGTATTTTGGACCATTCAACTGCTCGTCAGCAAGGATCAGTTTAGATTTCCCTCCAAACTAGACAGCGCCCTAAACCATTACTCCAGTCCCTCCATATTTCACGGTTGCCTGCAGACATTCAGTGTTCCAGGTCTCATTCTGATGTCTCCAAACTAATCTTGAATTAGAATATTGGCAGAATTTACTTTCATCTGACCAAAATACAGACAGCCAAAATTCATAATCTTTGCTCTTGAATTCTCTTGCCCAGTTCATACAAAGATTCCTGTTAACCTCTAAAATCAAGGGCTCCTTTCTTGCAACTCTTCTTTGATAGCCTAACTCTTTCAGACTCTTTCTCACCACATATGACGACATTTCCATGCTGCTGGCAACATCTTTGATGCTCTGATGATGGTTTCTAATGACTTCTCTAGTCAGTGCCTTTTTTGTTTGCTCAGACATGATGCTTGGTTTTCCTGAACATTGTTCCACATGACAATGGCCGTCTTCATTAAATTTCTTGATGATATTATTAACAGTTTTATGATTAACATGGAAAAACCTAGCAATTTCTCAATTTGACTTGCCATCCTATTATTTGCCCTTGTTGAAATTCACTAATTTCCTTACTTCTGCAAACTTTCATTTCAAAATAGAAGTCAACTATCGTTCATAGATTAGAATAGCTTGATACTAACATGGTATTGTCTGAAAAAAAAAAGGAAGAGACGTTATTAAACAAACCAAAATCAAGGGTGGCTAAAAACTTATCATAGCCCACTGATGGTTAATTTACTTATTCTTTTTTTTTTTTTTGCTGTCTTCCATCCATATTTGAGATATTGGTGTGTGGGGGGGGGGCTTCTTTTAACAAACTTATGACATGTTATTCAAGAGAAGTCTTGTATATCTTAATATGCAATTATTTTAATAGTAATTAAAAATGACCATCAAATAGTCATACATCAATTTCACTCTTTCAATTCTTCTCAGATTCAAATACATTCTTACATCTTTTCAGCATCAATTTACACCCTTTTCTGTGTCACGAGAAGAAACTTAGCAGAATGATGATCAAATGATATTTAAACAACATTAAGAACAAACAAAGAAAATATGACTAAACTAGATAAGCTATTAATGTCATTAAGCAGGTAAACAATGATGGTGGGGAGAATAGTTACTGAGTTGATCTTTAAGAAACTTCATTATTGTTGTAAGAAATTTTGAAAACAAGTTATTTACGAGTTATTTCCTATTTCTTTATTCTCATTATACTAATATTTGACTAATTTACATATAATCTATGATGTAAAATGTCAACAGAATTGAAAACAATACTTTGTTATTAGGTTGGTGCAAAAATAATATCGTTTTTTGACGTATTTTTTAACGTCAAAAGACGATATTATTTTTGCACCAACCTAATACAATGACTTACCGGCGAGTCTTTAAATATATTTTGTCCATTTACTATTGCTTTACTCTGCTATTTCACAGAATTAGTCTTTGTAAACATATCAGAACTGTTCACTATTTTCATAACAAAGACACTGATACATTGGCTTTGCCAGTGCAGACATTACATGTCGCGTACTTGTATATTACATGTTATAAACTCCTATATGTTATGGCCAATAAGTGAACAAGTAAGAGACACCTACAAATAAATCCTACTAAATTCAGTAGATACAAAATTTTCAGTAAATCAATTACACAATTTTTTTTTCCCCCAATACACTTCTGCATTTCTGTTACATTAAACACACCTTTGTTCTTTCATTAAATTACTTTTTACTCTCTTGTATTAGGTTGGTGCAAAAATAATGTCGTCTTCTCACATATGTTACTTTTATATATGATTTCTGAATTAATTCATTGATATATATATATATAGCCATGTTATATAACATTTTGAAGCGCGTTTTTCGCTCTATCGAATCGTGTTATTCGTTACCGTTCTCAATCTTTTCATTCATTTTTTTGCAGGATTTTCGACAGCATGGACAAAATTCAAATCCACACGATTTTCTTGTTCCAGTTCAAACTAGGCCAAAAAGCTGCCGAGACAGCTCGTGATATCAATGATGCGTTTGGCCCAGGAACCAATAACGAACGTGTGGCACAACGGTGGTTCAAGTAATTTCGCAATGGTGACAAGAGCCTCGAAGATGAAGACGGTCGTGGCGGGCCGACTGCGGTTGATAACGAACATTTGAAAGCCTTAACTGAAGCCAATCCTCGCAAAACCACACGAGAAGTTGCTGTTGAACTCGAGGTCGACCACTCAATAGTCGTTCGCGATTTAAAGCAAATAGGGAAGTCAAAAAAGTTGGATAAATGGGTGCCACACGAATTGAATGATAATCAAAAAAATCGTCGTTTTGAAGTGTCTTCTACGCTCCTTCTGCGCAACAAAAACAATCCATTTCTCGAGCGGGTTGTGATGTGTGATGAGAAGTGGATCCTCTACGACAACCGGCAACGTTCGGCACAGTGGTTGGATGCCGGAGAAGCTCCACATCACTTCCCGAAGCCGAAATTGCACCAAAAAAAGGTTATGGTGACTGTTTGGTGGTCTGCGGCCGGTCTCATCCATCACAGCTTCTTGAATCCGGGCGAAACGATTACGGCGGAGAAGTACTGCTGACAAATTGACGAAATGCACCAGAAGCTCCAACGTATGTGCCCGAGATTGGTCAATATGAAGGGACCAATTCTTCTCCATGACAACGCCCGCCCGCATGTTGCTCAACTGACCCTGCAGAAGCTGAACGAATTGGGCTACGAGACTCTGCCTCATCCGCCATATTCACTGGACCTCTCGCCCACCGATTATCACTTTTTCAAGCATCACGACAACTTCCTGCGCGAAAAATGCTTCAAAAGCCGAGATGATGCCGAATCGGCCTTCAATGACTTCATCGCTTCCAGAACTCCAGATTTCTATGCCAATGGAATAAATAAACTTGTTTCTCGTTGGCAAAAATGTGTCGATTCTAATGGTTCTTATTTCGATTAATAAAGTTTATTATGAAAGGAATAATGATCTTTTGAAGTTGAACGTCAAAAAATGACATTATTTTTGCACCAACCTAATAATAACCCCTCCATCTTTTATTTATTAGTTCATTTGTTACTTACTTCTTTACCTTAGTTTTAGTATCAGCCAAGTTTCTCTTTATTCATCATTACCAAGGTTACATTGTGAAATGGACAAAGTCCGACAATTATTTTAAAATATGTTTTTATGTTTATACGTTCTTTTTATAGATACAAATATTTAAGTAAATGTTCTGTTTATAATAAACAGTATTAACGCCATTTACTGGCCTGAATGTCGAGAAATTTTCATAGAAAATATGCGTCCTTCAACAGGAATCAGTAAAAGCATGTCAGGCTATATAACAGTTCTGTATAGGATACAGGTTTGATTCCTGTGGAAGGATGCATATTTTCTATAAAAAATTTCTCAGACAATCAGTCCGGTAAATGTCGTTAATACTGTTTATTATAAACAGAGCATTTACTTAAATATTTGTATCTATAAAAAGAAGGCATAAACATAAAAAAATGTCTTAAAATAAGTTTACATTGTATTTATGCAAATATCAAAAACTGATCATGGACTGGGTTGCATTTATCTTAAATTATTTAAACTTCTGTGATTTCATCCTATGTCACTCGGACAATTTAAACTCTGTCCTTTTGTTATTTATTTTTTTATCAATACATTCTAGTAAAAACCTCCTATGTCCTTCTTCAGATGTACAATTTGCCTCTATTCCGTTTCTGTTTGTTCATATATTTTGGTTGTTTTGTTTTATGGCATATCAACCTCCCTGGGTTATTTAATGCCATCAAAATTTTTTAAATAGATACTTAGCGATAGTTTGGTAAAAAAAAAAAGGTGTTTACCTATACACATATATTTGAACCATTTTTTCAAAAACGTATTGCTGGTAATAATTTGTTTCAAAGTATTTCTGGTATTAAAGCCTATTTTACACTTTTATAATGCTTTTTACCTCAGTTTTGGGGTTAACTATTTGCCCATAGCTGGGACCCTCTCAGGTGCTACCACCACAGGTCAAAGTGAACCTGGGAAGACCAGCAATTAAGAAACCTTTTATCAGAGGCCTTGCTGTTGGACATAGTTTACTGTCAGAGGTGCAGTCAGCGTATTTTACAGCCACAGCTGACAGGGCGGATATATTTTGGCTTGATCTAACAGGAAAAAGATACATCCTCTGTTACCATGTGGATTGTATAAGGAATGCCATAAAATGGATCAATCAAATAGATACTATAACAGTAAAAGTATGAAGAAATTTTGGAAATATATCTTTTGTGATAAAACTACTCGAATATTAACCAAGAATTAATAATGGTGTGTTCTGAGACACCCTTTTAATTAGTAACTCGTTGTGACATTCTTGTTTCTACAAGATTGAATTTCTTCTAATTCATTTCCTTAAGAAAAAACAAATTAAATGTGTTTTAACAGACGATGGAAAATGTGACACCAACATTTGAAAGCATATTGGGATAATAAAAGATACCTTCCAAAATCTAAGCAAATTATTAAAATTTTCATTAAAAGCAAAAAAAAAATAATACTTATCTTTTATGTAATATCAATTTTCTTGTATAGCAGTGAATGCTGAACAACCTCATAACAGATGAAGAAAAAAACTTGAGGCAACAGAAATATGGTTCTACAGAAGGATGCTGAGAATACCATGGACTGAACATGTGACCAATGATGAAATTTAGAGACAATTTTTTTTTACAGAGAATGGAAACAAAAACACAGTTATATTTAGAATCAGAAAAAGAAAGATAAAATTTCAATGGCACATAATGAGGAAAGAGAACTTAGAAATTTTGACACTCAAAGAACATATTGAAGGCAATAGGGACAATAAAAAGCAGCACATCTAACGAGTTTGTGTAAATGGCTGGCAGAACAGGGATTAGTAGAGATAGCGAGAAGACAAAATGTACTGAGAGATACACAGGACAGGATATTGTGGAGAGCCATAATCACCTACGTCCTGAAGGGATGTGACATAGAAGAATTAAGGCCTTACTGTAATAATTTAAAATATGCCTTATTGATTTATTCTAAAATATTGTTACAAATATTTTGTAAGTGTTGTGCGTCCAGGAAACAAATGCGTGCGTGAGGGGGCCTTGCTGACACCAGTGATCTGATGATGAAACCCTAGGCATTGTTTCTTGGGACATGCTTAGTTCACAGAGGAGACTCACTTGATGCTGTTCTGCAATGAAGACAAGTGGTGCCAAGATCAAATTTTTGAGAAATGAAGGGAAATCAGACCTCATAAGCTTATCAGCACATGCCATACCGAAGATATATATTTATCAGCACGTACCATTATGAATGTATATATAAAACTATAGCAATGCTTTTACATGAAGACAAGCATAAAACTGACACATCGAGTAAGTGTAACTCAAGAATTTTAAGCAATTTATATGCATATTTGTATGCGCATAAGATGACCACATACATTTCAATAAACGTTTATCTTGTTTGACTCCCCTCTTCTTTTTCTTTGTCCTCTCGACTATATTTTAATATTGATTGGTGACCATTCCATCAACAAAGTGAGTTATGTGCCATCCATGAAACATACTTAGGCGATCATGTATCTTTCAATACATGACTGACGAGGCAGATTTTTTTTCCTGCAGTAGGTTGCCATTTGGTTTTACGGTAGACCATTTGCCATCCAAGGTCATAGAACCCGATCTGTCCTACTATTTACCCATAGCTGGGGGGAGAAGAAGAAGATTCATACCTTTCCCATAGGTTTTAGCACATAAGTGAATGTAATGGATTTGGCTTGAATTCGAACTCAAGTCGAATCCATTTCATTCGCTTACATGCTAATACCCTTGGGAATACCATCCACAAAGCTAATCCCTAATATAACTGAAAACTCTATCTTTATGCTCAAAGAATGATTTGGAATTAGAATGAAAACAGTAATGGCACATATCCTGAATCCATCATAAAAATTTAGGATGCAGAATTAGTAAAAACCAAATACTTGAACTTACTCCGTGTATGGATCAGGTATAATATATTTAGTATAGAAGACAAGGAAATTTAACATAGAATAGACTGTGCTAGGGTTAGTTTTGCCCAACATCACAAATTGCTACAAAGCCAAAACATTAACCTGAAAACCTGATGACTTGCGTCATGAAAAGCCTTGTCAAATCGAGATTTTATATGGATGTCCTGCATGGTGCCAAACCCATTCGGAAATATCTAAACTGTCAGCTGAATGCAGCTGCTTTCTAAGAATATTGAAAAAAGGCTTTGATCAAGTAAAGCCCGTGGTTCCTCCTTCAAACATTTTCGACTGACAATACATAATCATAAACAAAGGACTGTACCAGATAACAGAGACCGTATTACTTGAGGATTTTCAACCACAGCAACATCTGAAATAGATATCACATGTAACCTGAATAAAATTATGGCATGATCAAGATACTGGTGTTCCACACTACTTCAAATGAAAGGTTAGGAAAGAAAACCCTTATCAATATTGGAAAGATTGATAACAGCTACTAGACATGAGAAACCTATTTTCCTGAAAAATTGTTTTTCAGGGAAAGATTTCATAAATTTGAACCAACAGCAGCCCTGGCTGCTCAGTCAATAAATGTCACCATTACCAAAGTAGCAAATCAGCTCTGCCATGTTTACTCATAAAGTTAGTGCCTACTATTAACCAGCTTCTGACAATTACCCAAGTATAACGAATTCTATGAAGTGAAAGAGACAGAATATATATTTTGCTGCAAATAGTAAGAGACTTAGCAGAGTGATGATCACCAAATGAGATCCACAAAAGTACACACCTGTCTCATCCCAGACTATAATTCTATGCTTTTTAAGTAGTCAACTGGCCAATGACAGTGAAGTAATGGTGGGTTTGATCATGCACATTAGATCAATAAAGGTGACGAGTTTAATTATATTGCCTCAATTTCTTTTTTTAATGAGAGGACCATTTAAGTATTTCTGGGACCTAAATCTTGTTTCACCAGACTTATCACTTACGACTTTGCTCTGTTGAAAATAGTGGTATGTATACAATAAAAAGAACATAATTTATTGTGTTCACACTTCCTATTCCATAAAATTATTTCACCACGTATACTTTGGAACTGCTTGCTTTTTCTTATTTATATCTTTGACTTAAAGAGAAATAAATATTACTCTGAGACATTTTCTTGCATCAAATACGACTTAGCCTTTTCTGTTAAATCAATTATGCCTTTAACGTTTTTTTCATACATCAATAACGCCTTTACCTTTCCATTATAAACATAAATAAATCTTTGTCCTATTCTTACACTATTGTGGGTTTGACTCTTTGCCAACATTTACACTTATATTTTTTCTTACATCTGTAACACTCACATTTTCATGAAGATAAATAAATAAAATATGAGTGGCAAACATGAGGGGTTACACACCATCCTTAGATATGTAATCATGTTTCACTTCAATACAGATTAAAAAATTTCTTCTCTTCCTCTCAGGCATAAACACACTGTGAGCATGGCAATGAACAGAAGAAATGTTTTTTCTCTCTAATTCTCTCTCTCTCTCTCTCTCACACACACACACAATTTGAAACATTTTGATGTCAGTGTTACTAAAACATGTTCAATTTACTTATTCTTTTTTTTTCATTGCCTTCCACATGTCATCGCCTTTCTCTGTCTTTTTTACAAATACTTTCATGGTAATTGCTCCGATGAGCTGCTTTCACTGGTTCCCAAACTTCATGAATTCAAGTGTCCTATGAGGCTGGCACCCCGCTCTCACCCTTTCACTGTTGAAACTGTTAAATGTAGCCGTTTCTTCTAATCCAAGAGCTTCATATATCGCACCTCTCCCCTTTCCCTTTTTCTGCTTCCCTGTTAGCTATAATCTTCAACTATTCAAATGTAATGTCTATCGATATCTCCAGTTGCCATGATCTATCCTCTTTGCACATAAGTGAATAAAAAGAACCCAATTGGAACTCGGCTCTCCAATTAAGAATTCCGAGATATTACCCATAACACCAACTGCACATCCAAGGTTACAACACGGGTAGAGATAGGTTCATGACTTTCCCAAGGGTATTTGCGCATAAGTAAATATAAAGAACCCAATTGGACCTCAGCTCTCCGATTAACAAATCCGAGCTATTATCTATTATACCACCCGCACATTCAAGCTTACAAAACGATAAGAGATAGGTTCATGCCTTTCCCAAGGGTATTTGCAAATAAGTGAATATAAGGAACACAATTGGAACTTGGCTCTCCGATTAACAATTCCGAGCCATTACTCATTACACCACCTGCACATCCAAGCTTACAAAACGATAAGAGATGGATTCATGCCTTTCCAAGAATTGGAACTCAGCTCTCCGATTAACAATTCCGAGCTATTATCCATTACACCACATGATGATTGAAGCTTACAGCACCTGGTATTACCAAGCGGTCACACATCTAGTTACTGACCAGGCTCATGATTGCTTAACTTCGGTGGTCTTATGAGAACTGGCATTTCAACGTTATGATGTGATGTGAGAATGATAAATAGACAAATATAGGTAAATAGAGTGAAAATAACAAATCTGAATAGATTGAGATATGTAGATATGAGAGTCCTAGGTATGATGATAAATTACATCTGGCAGCAAGGCTTCTGGTTGGGAGGTTTTGAGGAGCATGGAACCACCTCTTAATTGCTGTTGTTCCCAGGTCCACCCTGACCCGGGGTGTTAGGGTGCCAGTTATGGGCAAATTACTAACCACTAAATTGGGGTTTGAACCCAATTTGGTGGTTAGCATGCCCACTATGAAAGTATAAAAATAGATTTTTACAGTAAAAATACCAGCAACACATTTTTGAAAAAAATATTAATACATTTTATTCATATGAACCTAAAAATCTTGAATTAAATAATGCGTTCGATGGGCATATTCAAAATTTGATAATTTTGCAGTAATACACATTTATCCTTCGGAAAGGCATGAACCTATCTCTTATCGTGTTGTAAGCTTGGATGTGCAGGTGGTGTAATGGGTAATAGCTCGTAATGCTTAATCGGAGAGCCAAGTTTCAATTGGGTTCTTTATATTCACTTATGTGCAAATAGCCTTCGCAAAGGCATGAACCTAACTCTTATCGTGTTGTAAGCTTCGATGTGCGGGTGGTGTAATGGATAATAGCTCGGAATTGTTAATCGGAGAGCAGAGTTTCAATTGGGTTCGTTATATTCACTTATGCGCAAATAGCCTTGGGAAAGGCATGAACCTATCTCTCATGTTGTAAGCTTGGATGTGCAGGTGGTGTAATGAGTAATAGCTCAGAATTCTTAATCGGAAAGCCAAGTTCCATTTGGGTTCTTTATATTCACTTATGCCCAAATATCCTTGGGAAAGGCATGAACCTATCTATTATTGTGTTGTAAGCTTGGATGTGCGGGTGGTGTAATGGGTAATAGCTTGGAATTCTTAATCGGAGAGACGAGTTCCAATTGGGCTCATCATATTCACTTATGCACAAATGTCTTTGGGAAAGGCATGAACCTATCTCTTATCATGTTATAAGCTTGGATGTGCAGGTGGTGTAATAGATAATGCCTCGGAATCCTTAATCGGAGAGCTGAGTTCCAGTTGGGTTCTTTATATTCACTTATGTGCAAATACCCTTGGGAAAGGCATGAACCCATCTCTTATCGTGTTGTAAGCTTGGATGTGCGGGTGGTGTAATCGATAATGACTCAGAATTGTTAATCGGAGAGCCGAGTTCCAATTGCGTTCGTTATATTCACTCATGCCAAAATACCCTTGGGAAAGGTATGCATCCAAATCTTCTCCACCCCCAGGTATGGATTAGTTTGCAGGACATATACCACTAACCCATTTTTATACACTTAAAATATTTCCTGGTTTTGATAACCCATATAAAACGAATCACTCAATCATTCTCATTTTAAATCTATCATTTTCACACTGTGTCTACCTCTGTTGATATCTGTCAATCAAACTCTCAAGAACCTTACAAAATAATAAATGCCATATTATTTGAAGACTTCCTACAGAAACAACAACTAAAATGGGTAGCACATTAAACTAATGGGGGGGAACATAATGATATAATCATGATGTTAACTTTAAACAAATGGTTAAAAAGGAAAACCCATTAATATTAGAATGCGTGACAACAATTAGCAGACTTGAGAAACCTATTTTCCTCACAAAAATGGTTTGAAGAGAAAGATTTTATAAATTTTAACTGACAGCAATGCTGTTAGGGAGATGAATAGACCTCTTTAGAATATGACTTGGACTGATCCAAATATATAGACTGATGCCAAGAATCGTCTGGAGAGAGCTAACCAGGAGCAAGTGGCTTCCTTTCCAGATTCTTCCGAACTGATTAGCAGAGGAGGAGAAGAGTTTTTTTTTCCCATTGTAATAGATGATTTCGTGCTGGAGGCCTTCTCTCCTCCCTTGTGTTTCCCCTACCATTGCGTGAAATCTGTTACGTAGCGGTGGTATGACTGGCTATGAACAGCTTAGACCAGCTGCCCGAGTGGAAACACTTGAGCGAGTCCCCTTGAGTCACAACCTGGCTCAGTGGGTCAAGTAAATCTCAAGCTAGCCAGGAGTGAGCCTTATTTACTTACTACAGAATTTAGTTAAACTACGTTGACTCCAAGCGACATTACATTTCATGCTTGTGTTATCTTCATTCAATGAAATGAAGACATAGCATGCTACCAGTCCAGTCAATGAATACCTGTTTCTTTTCTTCTAAAGAAACGGCTATTCTTACCATTACGATCTATCATTCTCACTATATATCTTTTTCTGTCCATTACTATGTATATAAACATCTTAAGTGTATTTTAAAATAACCTACAAATATCTATACAAGTACATTACAGTCCTTTTCTCTATATTTAACCTACTTGGTCCCATGTCATTTGATGTTAACTTTCGTAAAAATTCATTTATGCATGAGTACGTGCATGGAAATAAAATTGAAAACTTTCAGTCTTCTTTGACCAGTTTACTTACCGCTTTCAGTTCGACATTCATTTGCTCTGCAACATTCAGCCTCTCTCTGAGTTCAACATTCTCCTGGCATAAAACAGTCTGCTCTTCTTGAACCAACTGCTCCACCTGAGCCCTCTCAGCTTCCTTTTCACGTAGCATTTGCATCTCATGCAAACGCTCACTCAGTATTTGCAGCTTTGTCATTTCCTGCTGCAACCTGCTTTTCAGCTTTTCATTTTCTTGTTTCAGCTGTTTGATGAGGTGGCACACCTTATCAAGGATCATGTTGCCTCCAGATGCGTATCTGGATAACAGCTCATCTACTTCACCGCTCCCATTGACCAGACCCAACAAACTTTTTGAGAGACTATTAACATGGTCGTCGTCATGGGTAAAATGGTTTTCAAATGTTGCCTTTTGATCTGCTTCTGTCTGTTTGTCACTTTCTTGTTTCATATTCACAGGAACAAGCTGATCGATGTTTTCTTGATGCCTCAATGATTTGTTAACCAACGTTGAAGAAGGAAAAGGAGCATTTGTAGTTTTTACTGTTATGCGTCGTTCACTAAACGGTGAGCTTCGCTGGTCTACTGACATATTATCTCCTTGATTGCCAACTTTCCACAAATGTTTCTTGATATCCTTTGTGGAAATGGCGCTACCTGGAGAAGTCTTCAAGGGTGATGATTTTTTCTTTTGAAAAGAGTTACCTTCCAGGTGCTCATTCAATGTAAATCCAGCATGGAATGATAGAGAATGCAAAGAAGAAGGTCTTACATTTTTATCTTCAAGCTCTGCTTCAAAATCTAACAAGCCGTTTGTAGACGGAGACCAAGTTTGGTTCATTCTTTCTGGCATATCCTGTTTCTCAGAGTTAATCTTGGAGGCTGTGCTTTGTTCTGAGTCTCTTTTGCTGAGATCTTTGTAAGACTTGGTACTTTTGTTATCCGTATCCAGAGAACTCTGAAACGTTCTGTTTAAATCTGCCAGATATGTTTTTCCAGTTTCCATAGCCATGACCTTCTTCTTAAGCTCCCCAATTTCAATACAGAGAATATCAATCTTTCTGGAAGTTACCGATGCTGCATTTAAATTGGGATTTGAGTTTTCAGATAAAGCATTGCCACTAGACACGTATGGATCCTGAGCTGTGACATCTTGAATCTTATTTCCAGTTGCAACACTGCCACTTTCTTTTTCACTGAAGGATTGCTCATCAGTACTTGCCTGTCTAGTAATTAACTTTCTCTCTACTGTTTGATTCGAGCACTTTGTGGAGGCCGAAGTGTGTTCCTCAGAAAACTGTATGTCTGTTGGTTCTTTACAATCTCGCGTGTTGATAC
Source organism: Acanthosepion lycidas (assembly GCA_963932145.1). Lineage (NCBI taxonomy): Eukaryota > Metazoa > Mollusca > Cephalopoda > Sepiida > Sepiidae > Acanthosepion > Acanthosepion lycidas. The sequence continues at coordinate 91,607,211 of OZ010589.1, read as the reverse complement.
TATCAGCTTTCATTTTATGGCCCTCTTCCATTTCAAACACAGGAAGACTGGAGTGGGGCTCATTTAATGGAGGTGGGCGAGGTTGGGAAATTTCCCAGTCAGAGGTTAAATGTTCTTGAATATTTGTCTCTATTTTCTCTTGCTTGTCTGTGTTTTCAAGAGATCGGATTTTCGGATTTGCAGACATGGAATTAGATGGGTATTGTAAATTAACATCTTTCTCAGTGGTAACAGGAAGTGTTTGAATTTGGGCACTGTCCCCATCTTTTGTAATGATTACTTTCTTGAATGGGTATATACCATCTTCTCTACACTGTTTGGCTGTTAATGGCGAAGCCTGTTGGCTGGTGCTGACGTTTTGACTAGCTTCTTCCAATGTTTTTACTATTTCTTGCTTTCTGTGAGGAATGTCATAGGTATCAGTATTAGAACGAATGCCAATTTGCTTTTGAGAAGCCTTACTACCAAGGTTTCCGCATGTAATCAAATGCTTTTCTTTCCGTTCTGTATTTGA
>OZ010589.1:91546697-91601697 GCA_963932145.1 Acanthosepion lycidas | reverse complement strand
AGAGAGAGAGAGAGAGAAAGATGCACATTTAAGTCAATACATTCATTGATTATTCAGAATGAATAAAATGAAAATAAAATTGTTTTCTTGTTGATTTCAGTGCTTCATTGCCACTCAGGAAATGATTTAAGTTGGTTGCCAGCAATTCTCTTATTCAATGCATCACTCAATATAATCCTATAAATATATACATTAATTCTTCATTATGCCTGCTTCTCATTATGTGGCCTGTATTGTATCCGGTCTTTTGAATTCCTGTCAAAGACCAAAGGATATACATCGGCCGAAATAGTGTATTAATGACAACAAACATGACAACAACAACAGACTGAAATATATTTAAAATAATGAAAACATTTCATCTACATAAAATATCAGGAAGGCTGAAATATTAACAAAACTGAAGAATGTATTGGATGAATCATTGTGTTAATAATGACATTGAGATAACAGTGACTGCAATAACGTCAGTAGTTTAAATTTCATATGGAATAAGGAAAATAGTTCATCTTAAAAAAAAAGAAAACAGTAAAAAACTTAAACATTATATCCATTAAAATGTCACGTTAATAAACAAAAAAATTTTTAAGAAAGATTTTTTTTTTATAATCAATTTGTTTTTTATAGCTTATCACCATTTTTCAGGTTATTTAAAGCTAGAAAATATTTTTAGATAGTGAGAATTTTGGGGTACTAATTTAATGATTTTATGATACAAGTTCTACTAATTAACCTGCAGTTGGTAAAGCCTAGAGATCGATTTATATCTTTCCTAAGAGTATTTGCACATAGATGAATATAATGAACCCAACCGGAATTGGAACTTGGCTCCCCCATTAACAATTCCGAGACATTATCCAATATAATAATGTTTAAGTGGTACATGTCTTACTAATTAACCCTTGCTGCGAGAGAGAAGAGTTGGATTCATGCCTTTCCCAAGGGTATTTGCACATGTGAATATAACAAACCCAACTGAAATTGGAATTTAGCTCACTGGTTTCCAATTCTAAGCCATAAACCATCACACATCATTCACACATTTAATCTTACAGCACCTAGTATTCCCAAGTTGTCACCCATCTAGTTACTGACCAGGATTGATTATGCTTAACTTTGGTAATTTTACAGAAACCAGTGTTTCAGCATGATATAGCCATAAGCTAAAAATAATGTAATATCCAAGATAGTATATGGATTGGGCACATGACTGAGGGGTTAGAACGTTCACATTCTGACCATGAGACCCAGGTTCAAATCTCACCATGGTCAATTTGTCAGGAAGGAGACTTCCTGATGTTATCAGACTGGATCAAGATCAATCACAGCATGTGGCACCTTTGCCTGAAGACCATACCCCACGGGTAAACCCAAGCCTTGTGAGTGAAATTGGATAGACAGAATCCTTGGGTGCCGTCAATAGCTGTGCTAGCACAAAGTCACAAGTCATCATGGCCGAGGGCTTGAGCATGCTGGCCTTATTCAAACTATTGATCACGCTAGATAACACACTTTTTACCAGAAGCTGTAACTAAGGTCTGCTCAGCATAGTTGCCGTATAAATTACAGGTGGGTGTTGAATAAACACAAATATGTCTGAGCAAGCATCTGCAATAGGGATTGGCTAGCCACCCTAGCATGCGGCACCTTTGCCTGAAAACCATACCCCACAGGTAAACCCAAGCCTAGTGAGTGAAATTGGATAGACGGAATCCTTGGGTGCCATCAATAGCTGTGCTAGCACAAAGTCACAAGTCATCGTGGCCGAGGGCTTGAGCATGCTGGCCTTATTCAAACTGTTGATCACGCTAGATAACACACTTTTTACCAGAAGCTGTAACCAAGGTCTGCTCAGCATAGTTGCCATATAAATTACAGGTGGGTGCTGAATAAATACAAATGTGTCTGAGCAAGCGTCTGCAATAGGGATTGGCTAGCCACCCTAGTAGACAGATATCCTCGAATATGAGTGGCCAGCTATACATATGAATTAAAAGCAATAATATAACTGAAGACAGGACTGGATTGATATCTTTTTTTGATCGATTTATTTGTTTTTATCGCTTATCAATCATTTGAAAGTTTTTTAAAATAAAAATATACTTTTGGAGATGATAATGATTTAGCAATACAAGTCATAATATTTAACCCATAGCTTGAAGGAGAAGAGGTAAATTCTTTGCACGTTAATGAATATAACAAACCTGATGAGAATTGGAACCCGGCCCTTAATTAACAATTCCAAGTTGTTATTCATTACATCACCTACATATCCAAGCTTACAGCAACTGGTATTTCCAAGTAGTTACCCATCTAATTACTGACCAGGCTCAAAATTGCTTAACTTTTTACAGAACCAGTGTTTCAATGTGATAAGCCAAACACATCATTGGATGAAATGTTAACAATACCAATGTTGATGAAGTTTCTCAGTTTGAATAATAAATGAAATAATGCAATAATAATCAGAAACCCTGAGGAAAGCTGAAGAATATATCAGCCAAAACAAAGCATTATTAATAATACAGACAACAATATGAAAAATAATATCAAATTACAATTCAGCTTATTTATTCATTCCTTGGATCATTAGCATGTATGTTATGCCCTGCCATTACCTCAGATAAAAAATAGACCATTCCTGTTTGATTGCAAGGATAAAACTGTTCTAGCTTGTCTGTTCCCTGCCCACAACACAGAAGAAAATATATATCAAATGTGATGTTTGGTTTTAAGAACAAGAAAGAAAGGAAAGATAGAAGAGTATTTAAAAACTAATGTTTAACATTGGATTTAGTGATACTTATTGTTGTGATTGTAATATTCTGTTGAAGCAATAAGGGGGGGGATTTCCACAGGTATTTTGTAGTCAGTTGTGAAGCTTGCAAGGAACTTATTTAATTATTAACTTAAGAATTAAGATTCATCAGAAAATTCAAATAAGAAAACTGTGAAATGTCCATGGATATTTCTAGTAGCTAATAACAGTTAAATAGAACAATGACACTTGTAAGAAAAAGTTATGGGACAGATAGAAAATGATTTCATATCATAAATCTTAGCAAACTCAACCTACATTTTTTTTCATTTTCCTTATATAATTAATACAGTTTACCTTTTCGCCACAATTCAACACTTTCAGACTTCTCATTGGCATATCTAAATAAGGATATCTTTCAATTTGCAATTTCAGGCTATTATTTAACTTGAGAATTAAGATATGTCAGAAAATTCAAACTACAACAAGGGTATGGTATTGCTACTATGGACTAATGTAATAATAATGTAATAATAATCATATAACATCAGAATGGCTGGAGAATATATCAGCTGAAACACTGCATTAATAATGTAACAAGGGCATTAGAAAGAATAATTTATTCTCCTATTTACATTTCTCCCATTATGGGCATTGTTATATCCATGATATAACAAACAGTAGCCGACAAACAGAACTTAATTGAATGGCTGAAAGGAAAAAGAATGCCAGACATGCTTTATTCTCATACATATATACAAGTGTCCTATGCAAAGAACAATATATCACAACTATCTATGCAGCAAAGTAAAGTATAAGGAAGAACAAAAAGGGAAGGTCTTACATATAATTTGGAGATACTCCTGACCTGGAGGAGCCCTTTTTAGGACTCTTGATGTAAACGGTTCAAATTCATCTATGTCCAAAAGGGAAACAGCACTAAACTGCTTAGGGAGACAGATTTAACATCAACCTAGCTTCTTTGGCTACGACGAGAAGAAAGCAACCTTCTCATTTGTTTGCTGTCCACAAACTGAAAAAAATGACTGCCTCTTTGGTCACTATATGGAGTGACATCACAAAGTGGCCGTTATGTGACCTACATGACTTATCTCTACCAAAGGGAGATAAGTGCCTTCTGGATCCTTATAATAATAACAAAGATGAACATTATAATCTGAATAATATAAGGGATAATGCAGTAACAATCAGAAAACATCAAGAAGACGAAAGAACATCAACAAAGCAGAAATATGCTAAAAGCAACAAAGACTGAATGATAGTTTCAACAAACCCTGAGAGTAACAAAGTTTTTTTCAGTGTCTGGATAAATAATGTAGTTTTTATAGAATACTTTGCCCAAGTGGTCATTTACCGATGACCTACTTATATCAATCACTATAGCATGCCTGTGGCAAGATTGCTTGCCAAGATTTCTGGGAATGGGACAAGATTTAAGAATTGGATTCATTCTTTCCCGCAAAGATATTACCATGATGTGAACACAACCTAAATCAACATTTGTACTTGCTTGACATATTGTTTTCTTTAATGTAAAATGCTAAATTGGCTCTTTAATCAAAAGCTTTCATATCTCCAAAATATCAGCCTCATGTGAGAAAATCAGTTAAATCAAATTTGTTAACATTTTACATTAGCTAAATTCTATAATCCAATCAGTATATGCTGCGGATGGAGCCAACCAATATTTCATCAACATTTCTGATTACAATAGAATTTTTCTATGCTTTTCAAGCATTATTTTTTTAAAGCAAATAATGAAGATTACAGATTGGTTGGCTATGTAACAAGCCTAACCAAGAAGAAAGTATCTAGCACTGAGATGAGAAAACCACACAGCTTCTACCTTAAAGAGATGGTTGAAAGGTAGGTGGGCAGACGAGACTGAACTTAGTAAATATTTTTAATATACTTTGTCAGAGAGTAATAAATACCAAGGTGAACAAACTATTAGTTACTATAGACAATTCAATTAACACAAAAGCCCAACTACTGTGACTGTAGTGATATGCAAATAACTGCCTAATTAGCATAGCTAAGGCATAGAGACTATATAAGTGCCCAAGCAGTAAGGGTAGAGGGGCTCTCGGTATGCAAGATAAATGACTATCACTAAACTAATAAAATATGAAGGAAATTCCACTTCATAAAAGTGACCTTGTAATAATCCTTCCTTCAACAAAGTAATGGTTCTTAAGCTTGTCTAACATAATATAAGATAGTCAAGCCAATGATCTTCATGGAGTGGCAGATTGCATAAACATTACAATTGGCATAACTTGTGATTCTGAATTCACACGTTATTTCACAATGTTGCCTGGAGGGTGTGAGAGATAGAACTAAGGTGTGGTTTTCTAATTTTAAACCACCTGATCACTTCTAACTGCAAGGTAGGGCAAAAGGACTAGTTCAAATCCTCCTCTTCTCTGAATCATGATTAGATGACTTCAGACATGAAACATTAAATTTCATGTCTAATGTAACCCTGATGTATATTCAAATCATGTGACTTACTAATGTGCTCTGCTTTCATTTGATCATGTGCAATATTGACAAGTACACCTCACAAGGGTGGGCTGAAAAGTTCATAGTCTGACTATGAAGGAGTGATACTAGAGCTGTGAAATCTTGCATGCATTAATTTCAACTATTTTTATTATTAAAAACTGCATTGTTTACTACCAGGTAAACTGATATCTGACAGTTCAAAGAAAACTTTAAAAGTAACTAGTATTGACATCTCTTGAAAATAGACAAAATTTGGCATCATAGTGTTATCAAACATATGCAGAAAAGAGGGTTAAATACCTAAGCTGACATAGTTGCTAAATTAGGTGATGATGCTCCAGCATTATCAATAGTGCAAAAGTAGGCAATTGAATTTAGGAGGAGAAGGTCTGGATGTCTTGCAAGTGCCACCATCGAATAAAATATTGATCATGTTCAACTCATGGTGATAGATGACGGGGGATTGACTATAAATCAAATAAGCAATTCTATTAGCATATCCAGTGAGAAAGTTGAGAATATTCTTCACAATGAACTTGGTCTGACAAAGGTGGGTGACACTAGATCATAAACACACCAGCCTCATCACATCACGGGAAAATTTGACATTGTTTGAGGCAGATCCATCTGGTTTCCTTGAACATTCCCTAATCCAGGACGAGTGTAAGGTTCATCACTTTGAGCCAAAGTCAAAGAGACAATGGCTTTAGACAGTTTGTGTGTGTGTGTGTGGATGGGGGGTCACTGTCTATTCCTGAAATAATGGGATGCATTGGGGTTTAGGGAGACCATAAAGTTTGAGTATTCTACAGTGATATTCTATTAGTCTATTCAATGATTTGTCTTTATTTTTAATTAGTTTCCAAATTGCTTTGTTAAATTTTTGTGTTTCTGTGTTTATTTTGTGTTCATTTATATATATATATATTATTTAAGACATTTTTTATGTTTATATATTCTCTTTATAGATACAAATATCTAAGTAAATTCTCTGTTTATAATAAACTGTTGGAGGACTATATTTTCTGTGAAAATTTCTCGGACATTCAGGCTTCAAATCAACATTCAAATGTTAATACTGTCTATTATAAACAGAGCATTTACTTAAATATTTGTATCTATAAAAAGAACATATAAATATAAAAAATGTCTTAAATGATTGTCGGACTTTGTCCATTTCATAATATATATATATATATATATATATATATATATAACATGCACACAAATGGGCATAGTGAGACTAAGGAAACATTTGGCATTCACTAACTGAACAGCTGATGTTAATATCAGTTGAAATTAAGAGGAAATCTTCCACCTTCTCTTAACACAGCTTTTCAGAATAACAGGTTTCTGAAGTCCAGTTATTGTCTCTGAGTTACATGTGCTATCCATTTTAGTTGTTTCTACTGTTGATAGTCTTCAAGTAATGATTGTTTTGTTTTTTATTTGGTAGCATTTGTTTGTAATTCTGTAGCATCAAATCTGATGAAGAACACTACTCTTCAAGACTTACAGTGTTCATTTGATTGAAGTAATTTTTAACCATTGATCTGAGTAAATGATTGTATATTGCTGATATCTTGGGCATGTCTGAAGGATTTGAATGCTATGCATGACATCCACATGAGAGTATAGGGCTGATGAAGCTATTTAAGAATATGATTCGAGTTCTGAGGTTAATGTTTGGTAGCATCTTGCAGTGTTGGACAAAACTACCAACAGGGCAGTCACTTTTATATCTAATATCCTTACTACTTAGTTGTAACAAATTAACTTGAAAAAATGCAGATATTATCTGCCAAAAAAGCAGGTGGTGTAATTCCTCTTAAGCAATTAGCCTTTCAATTGACTCTCATCAGAGAAGATCCTTGATGAACCACTATCAATAAAAATGTAGAATGATAACAATAATAGCATTTTAAGAAACTGTTTTCCTGAAAAGCTCTTTTCTTAAAAGGTTCCCCTTAATTTAAACCAATAATAACACTGTTTATTCAATGAATACCAAAGTTTTACATAATCTAACCATGGCCATGTGTTGAATTTTCAAAATATTAAACCAACGGAATTTCCATTAAAAACAAGTTTTGATCCAATGGTTATTAACAAATTGTTCATTATGTGCTAATACCTTTAAGAAATGTAGGAATCCATCTCTCAAACCACTATCTATGAGTAAATAGCAAGAGAGATCAGGCCCTATAGCCTTGATTGAAAACCAATCTAGGAGAAGGAAAACTCTGAATTTAAACCAGCCTGGAGACTCTTTCCACCCAGCTATGTGTTGAATAGCAACATAGACTGTATTGTATAGTCTTGGTCAGCAACCTACAGTGGGAGAATCTTGTGCCTTGTCAGGTATGAATCACAAGAGATATGATTGCACAAACGTGTATCACATATGGTACTTAACTGACCTTAAAAACCTGTATACACACACACAAATGTGTGTGTATATATATATATATATATATATATATATATATATATATATTTATAAGTGAACATTGAAGTCAACACTCAGAGACAACAGGGTGTTTCATGCTGGACACGATCATCAGTCAGCCTGACAGTTGCATCCAGCATGAAACAGCCTGTCACCTCTCAGTGTTGACTTCAATATTCACTTTTATATTTATATATTTACATAGGCTTTATCTCTGATATTGAGTACTTTATCACATAAATATAGCACACCTTAAAACTATATTTCTTCATATATATATATATATATATATATATTAAGGCATTTTTATGCTTATATATTCTTTTTATAGATACAAATATTTAAGTAAATGCTCTGTTTATAATAAACATTATTAATAACATTTAACGGCCTGAATGTCCGAGAAATTTTCATAGAAAATTTTCATCCCCTGTCTCGGACATTCAGGCCAGTAAATGTTGTTTAATACTAATAAAAAGAATATATAAACATAAAAAAATGTCTTAAATAATTGTCAGACTTTGTCCATTTCATAATGTGTGATGTCATTTGTTTACATTTGGATATGCCATGTACGTGAGAGATTCATGGAAGATTGTAGTTTAAAGACAGTAAAATCTACCTTGCTAACCAAATGCTCTGGCTGAAATGGTTAAGGCATGTCAGGCTATATGACGGTTCCGTATAGGATACAGGTTCGATTCCTATCGAAGAATGAAAATTTTCTATGATAATTTCTTGAACATTCAGGTCAGTGAATGTTATTAATACTGTTTATTATAAACAGAGCATTTAATTAAATATTTGTATCTATAAAAAGAATGTATAAACATAAAAATGTCTTAAAATAATTGTCAGACTTTGTCCATTTCATATATATATATATATATATATATATATATATATATATGTCATTATTGTGAGTGTTATTTTTTACCCTACTGGTGAGTGCATTCAGTATATTTATGTCAGTAGACATAATTCACATTCTTAAAAAAAAAACAGGGTGTCTACTCAGACATGTGTATTCATTAAAAAAAACAAAAACATTTAAAGTCATAAGAAAAATGTTGGATTGAAAATGAAATCCATTATTTCTTTACAATGAGCAAAAAAATGTCAGCAGACATGGGCTTTTGAAAAACAAGATGATGCCCTTCTTGGTCACAGGCACATGTCCATTGCTTTCATCAAAGGAACCCTCTGCCATGACTTTTGACTACAGTCAAGGAAGCCTTCTCTCCAGTAAATTATCACACTGGATGCATTCTATTCCATTATGCTAAATGGCTGTTGACTCTACAAGAATGTTCATCTGCCATTTGACAAGTTCCTATTTAATTATTTTTTAAGTGTCTAATCTGCCTTACACCCTAGAAAAGTTTGGTGGGGGAACTTGTTTAATTGCCAATGACTCAACCATGCAGTAGATCATACTGAGTTACATGATATCATTAGTACTCATAGAGTGATCTGACTTTTACAATCAATAAAGGACTGGATAATTTTTACTATTGCACCCATCTCTCTTTAGCCTAGCCTACTGAAGACTTTGAAGACAGTTAAAGACTGTGCAGCATAGTTCTGTGATCCCATAAATGACAAAATGGTTAACAAAGAGACAGGTATAATAGTAAAATAATACCCAGGGCTGAGTTGACTTCAAAGATACATCTAAGATTTCTCTAACATTATGCAAAAACAGTGCTGGGAAATTTTTCGTCAACATAATATATATCAAAGAAAGGGACAAGTATAGCTTGGCATGATTGGTAATAAAAGATTTTTATTTAAAGTAATGATCCAGTCTAAAAATGTTTGCAAATAAAATTTGAGTTTATTTTTCTTTTATGAAATATCTACAGGTGACAAACTTTTGTTTCCGTATGCAATATTCCCAGCAACAAAATAAAATTAAAAACTTTTAAATTTTTTATCAGAAGCAATGTTGATTTAATTATATGGTGTTATTTTTTTTTTGTTTTTTTTTTAAATTTACGCTGTCTCTAAGTGAAGACAAATCATGCAGAATGTAACTGGAAAAAGAAAACTCAAAAAATAAAAAGTAAAAGGAAAAGATATATATCTGTCTAATGGAAATTTATGGGCCGAATGAATAAGAGGAAACTTCTAACAAGGTATGCACCAAAAAAAGGATAAACCTGATAAACAATATGAGGTACAGAAGAAAAAATTTTAAAATAGTCAATAGGGATTCCATATAAGAACTGAAGCAGTCAAGTTGAATGTATAAATCTTGTGCTCGAAGCATCCCGCAAATTTTACTCATTGGAATGTAAGTAAATTCTTTCATAATCTAATCCTCTATGTAACAATACAAAATGCCAAGTCTTAATCAAATTCGATTTTCAAGAGGCATTTTAGTGCTTTCTGTTGATCGAGTTTTCAGGTTTTAGATTCTTAATTTGGTTTTCCATTATCTAACTTTCAGTATCAGGCTTTGGTACTCAAACAAAGATGGGAGTTTTGTTGTTGTTTTTTTGTTTTTTTTACCTTTCTGAATGATAAAAGAGGGTTTGTATCCTAGTTCCCTTAATAAAATAAATAAATAATAAAAATAAATCTTTGAGTCATTCTGGCCTTTAGATAAAGAGTTTTAGAATAGTTTTTAGAAAAAGAAAATGCTTTTTGAGTTTACACCAGTCTTTAACAATTTGTAATGGGAGGATTTACAATTTGTTGCTGATGAGAATAAAGACATTCAAAAGAACACATGGAAGATTTGATGCACATATTTTTATGAATAGCAATCACATATAATCCCATTCAAGGCCGTAAAGCCACTAAGACACAAGAGTTTACTGTATTGGAACAATTAGAAACAGAAACATTACTAATGAGCAGATACAAAAAGTGTTATCAGGAGGAGAGTAGATAGCATTTAAAGTTTTTAATATTAAAGTCGGCTGAAAAATATCGAGCTTGAAGGGAATTCTACACATGATAAATGTGAGAAAAGAAACTGTTGGTATAGAATTTATGGTTACATTTTTTATTTATTAATTTTTTTTAAATCAGTATGAATGTACAGCCACTAACATGCAATGGATTACAGGGTGTGGAGGAATTAGTAACAGAAACATTAGTAATGAGGAGAAAGAGAAAAGAGCAATCAGGATGACAGTAGATAGCAATTGACATTGCATTAAATTAAAGTTAGCTGGAAAACATGGTGCTGGAAGGAAGTTCCACAAGCGAGGTGTGTGAAAAGAAACTGTCAACATAGAAGTTACAGCTAGATCTAGCTAGCTCACCACCAGTCTAATATTGCACTTAAATTCATAGTCTCAGTACTATAGCAAAGAGCTTATGCAAACAATTACCATGAAAGTATTTATTAAAAAGGCACAGAGAGGCAGCTTTACAGCGGTAGGCAAGTGACTGAAGCCAAGCTGCCAGATCAGAACAATAATATTGCTGATTCTTCTTTCGGTCTTATCAAGGAGCTCTAGGTAAATAGCAGGGGCACTGGACCATATGTGGCAACAATATTCTAAGCATGGATGAATGGTAGACTTATGGATATGTCAGATAGATTCCGGAGAGAAAAATTGTCTTACACAGTACAGTGAACTGATTTTTTTAGCAGCTTACCTTACAATAGATTCAATATAGTCTTTCCACTTCATGTCAGCTTAGAATATTAGCCCAAGAAGGCACAATGTGTCACTTTCCTGGTGTTTAGCATCAGCCATGCTAATGGAAGGCAGAGAGGGGTTTTGCAGATGATTAATGGAGTGAAGTTTAGTTTTGGAGGCCTTAAAATTGACAAGCCATCTTTTGCCTCAGTTAACGATGGCCTTGAGGTTGTTTTGTACATCAGCTGCCATTTTAACCTTGTCAGACTGATCAGCCTTATTATTGAGGCAGTATTAAATGGTTGTGTCATCAGGCATAGATGCCAAGTTGAGAGCTGATGTCATTGGGAAGGTCGTTAGTGAAGATTAAAATCAGACTAGGACCAAGCATAGAGCCCTGGGGAACACCTGCATTAGTATGAAAGGATCTTGATGAGTCACCATTCAGGACAACCTTCATTTCACAATTTGATAGGAACAACTGGATCAGTTCAAAAATGAGCCTGGAGATACCATAACTTTTCAGCTTATGGAGAAGACCCGAATGACAGATCCTGTCAAAGGTCTTTGAGATGTCCAATGCTACAGCCCAGGCTTCACTGTTTTTATCTTGAGCATGATAGACTCTTTCTGCAATTATCAATAGTACATAGGCAGTTGACCTGGGAAAACGAAAAACCATATTGCTTGTCCGAGAAAAGGCCTTGTAATTAGAGATAATGAAACAATTAAGCACTGATTAGGGCCTCTAAGGGTTTTCCAAAAATTAGTAGAAGACCAATAGGGTCAGACAGTTCAACAGAGTTCTTAAAAATTGGAACAAGAGACATTGACTTCTAGCAGGCAGAAAATCAGGAGGCAGCGAGGCATTTATTATACAATATAAAACAGGAGGACATTTCTTAATGACTATTACAGGGATACCATCACTTCTACATGCATTGTGGGGATCCAGGTTAGAGATGCTAGCAGAAACAAGGGAAGGGGTTATATGTGTATCACTCAACAGAGATTCAGTCCAAAGTGGCAACTAGGCAGGGATACTCCAGATGAGTCAAGATTAGTTTGAGGATAATTTACAGGCAAAGAATTCAGTTTTATTATCAGAGAATGATAAAACTTCAAATTGATTGAAGAGGGGAGGAACAGAGACCTTGCACAAATCTAATATCCTATTACAGAGGTAGAGTAATCCCCATAAATTCTTTCCTAACTGCAGTTAATAATTTAACATAGTATAAAAATTGTTGCCTTTAAAAATATTGCCTTTTTGGAGAGAGCACATTTTCGGCTAAAATACACAAATAAAACTAAAGATTGCTTGATGTGACATACAATACAGTGAAGACTGAAGAACTCACTAGTCAAAATGTAGTGATCCAATTAACAAAGGTGAGATTTAAAAAAATATATGCCTGTTGCTTTATGATATGAGAAATGATGTCTCTTCACATCTTTTTTCTTTTAATATCTGTGTACTGACGTATTCTATTCTTGGGAAAAAATAGCAAAGTGGTTTCCTGTTGCTTTCTCTATGATTCAAAATTCAGATTTTATTTTTTTCCTAGACAGGCAACCTTTCCCAGGCTGAAACATTTAGTCTGCCTTGATATTTTACTGACAGCTGAGAGTAGTAATGCTGGGGCATCATTAACTGCTTATCTTTTTTCCTTGATGCCACCTCCTTTTCAAACCTACTGCGAGCGATAGGGATCCTGGAAAAGAACTCATTGGATACTGTCTTGAAAAGTAGAAGGGATGCTGGAATAAATGTATTAGGTGCTAAGAGAACTACTTTGAAGAGGACTAAGGCGCCATTACCCTTGTATAGTGAAGAAAACGGCAAATTACCTCATCAAACCAAGCGACAGCATGTCACGTGTATCCTACGATGGAAAATGTGGCGAAAAAGAAAATTACTTACCAAAAAAAAAAAAGGCACATGTTCCACATGACATGCTGAAGATAAAATATTTAAATTAAAAAACAGGTCTGTCACAGAAGTCGCTATAAAAGTATTTTGATATGCAAAAATTAGGCTCCCCCTCCGGGTTGTTAATGAATGGAAAAAATGTTCAGCCAATAAAAGCAGTTGGTTTTCTTAAATCGGGGGTCGGAAATAAAATTGTTTGTATTTTGGCTACTGTGTTCGTCATTGTGATTTGTGAGATAGTACCTGTGAATCAAGATTTCGGTTTTTTTTTGCTCCCGATATTTGAGTCTGAACTTACAGTGATTTGTTCTCTGTGTTGTGAAAGTAATCTGTGACAAATCCCAGAACACTTACACCTTGCTAGGCTATTTTCTCTTAAATATAAAATGGTTAAATATATATATATATATATATAAAACAGGATAAAGAACAAATAGGAAATGTTTATCAATCTAACATGTTTCACTTTTATTGAAGCTTTACAATAATTGGGTATGGAGAAAAAGAAGACATTCTAGTATATTTATTTTTGTGTTTTCTTGCTTTATCAGGTTTCATATGCATTTGACTTCTTACTAGAATTATTATATACTTATATACATAAAGAAATATTTACAGTTTTCAGTGAGGCTTGGAATCCATTAATTTCTTGGAGCTTCAAAAGAACATGTCATGTCTCCAAAAATTCAGAATGCCATAAGTTATACTAACATTTGTTTAACAAGTTGGATGCACACAAAACCTTATTAACCAATGAAAATGAAACAAAACTGTAACAGAAGCTATTGAAAGTTAAAGAGTTGTGTCCCTTTAATTGTTGTATTAAAGAGAAGCCAAGATGGCATAATAAGCCTGAGTTATATTAAGACATATGTCTGAGTTAATTTAATAAAACCAAACACAAAATATATCAAACACAAAAATGAAAATACCATAATTTCTATCTTCTTTCTCCCCATATCTCATTCTCTGATGAAGCTTTAATAAAAGTGAAACATGTTAGATTGATAAATGTTTCCTATTTGTTCTTTATTTTATCATTGTCAGATTCTGATTCTCTCTCACACATATATATATATATATATATATATATATATATATATATATATATATATCCGTGTGCATTAACCTTCAGATGCTGTCACTTGTCAAATAGCAATTTTACCTCTTACAATCTTTCTATAGTTAATATTTTGAAAAATTCTTCTGCTATATTTTTCACTGATATTATCTAGATTTTTACTGAATGTCTTTATTAACCATTTGTATTTCTCTGTTTTCTTATTCCCAATGAAATTTTAGCAACTTCAGTAAACAGTTCCCTCCAAGTAATCTCTTCCTTTGATGCTTTTGTTTTCTTCAAAATCTTGTGAAGGCACACCCCTTGCAAACATCCAATGAAATCCTCACCTTCAATTTTTGTTTTTGACAAATATGGAAGCATGTCAGAAACAAGTTTGAAAGTTTTGATTTCTTTGTTCATCACTTTCACAAACTGACAAACACAAGTTTGATATGCCATCGATGCATAAAGGTCTTTCTATAGACCAAGTTAAGGTTGGTACTCTATGCTGTGCATGGGGAATAAAACGTTTACTTTAAAGTCTTTTGCAGTAGTGTCGAGATGTAGTGAATCAGTTCTACAGGCAATGAAGGCAAGAATGCCTTTGCATAACTTTCATTTTATACAATATTGTTCACCCAATTCTTTTCTTTCTTCTATGTGCTGTGTCCCTTCAGGACATAGGTGAACATGGCCGTCCACATCTTCCTGTCCTTCTTAGTTCTTAATAAATTTTGTCTTTTTGTTATTTCTACCAAACCCTGTTCTACCATTGATCTGATCAAGCTCATCAAATATATTACATGCTGCTTTTCTCTGTCCCTCAATCTGTCATGTGGGTATTAAATTTTCCAAGCCTTCTTTCCTCATTATGTGCCCTAGAAGTTTCAACGTTTTATTTTTTCAAGTAAAAGTTTCTTTTTGTTTTCCTTTTTCTCCAAAACTTTGTTGTCGTTCACATATTCAGTACATGGTATTCTCAGCATCGTTCTGAAGAACCACATTTTTGTTGTTTCAAATTTCTTCATCTTTCAGGGGAATGTCCAACATTCACTGCCATATAGAACAGATATCATATAACAGTTCAATATTCTATTCTTTGTTTCTTATGAAATTTTTATGTCTCTTAATACTCTGCTTAGCTTTTGGAATGCATCTTTGACGATTCCAATACATCTTCAGCTCTCAACATCCCACTTTCTGTTCTCTGTTAGTACATTTCCCAGATATTTTCATTTTTGTACTTGTTTGATTTTAGTATCCCTGATTTGTAATTTGCATTTTGGGATCATCCCTTTTGCTGATAACCAATGCATTCTGTCTTTTTGTAGTCAATACTTAATCCTGTCTTCTCACTTTCCTTCACTACCTACTGTACAAGTTTTTGTAGTTTTTTTTTTTTGTGTGTGTTTGCTATCAACATTGTGTCACCTGCATATCTTATGTTGTTAAGATTGTTCACCCAATACAAAGCCCAAAAGCCACTCATGATAGTTACTCAATGTGGTTGCTTTATGGAGGTAAGAATTGTAGATTATGAGGTTATTTAGGATAGATTAAACTTGACCCTTGATTTGAAAAGATTAAGATTAGGGAAGCATTCTCTCAGGAGTCTGTTCCATCTTAGATTCAATTTTTGAGGTTAATCCTTCAGATATTGCCAGAAATGACATTTGTACTTGTAACCAAGCTCAATGTTAAAAGATATTCTGCAATATTCTATGTCGGCCTAGATCTTGAATACAGTTATAAAAGTCTTGCTAGCCTAGTTGTTTGTTTTTTAGCGTCATATCAATGGGTTATTTAATGCTGGAATCCAAATATTTTGTATGCAATTTTATTTTATTTTTTAGAGATAATAATGATTTTAGTGATATAAGTCTTACTAATTAACCCATAGGTAGGGGAAGAAGTGCATTTATACCTTTCCAAGGGGCATTTACGCATAATATAATGAACCAAACATGAATTGGACGTTGATTCTCCAATTAACTATTACAAGCCATTATGCATTACACCATGTGCTTACAACATTTTGTATTCCCAAGCAGTCACCCATCTAGGTACTGACCAGGCTTGACATTGCTAAACTGGGATTTGTGTAATACAAAATTAACTTTAGTAAATATCCTCTCAGTCCTCTCCTAGAACCCCCATTGGGCATTGCACCATACCAAATTAACTTCAGTAAATATCTACACTATTTTCATAGGTCTTTTATTATACTAAATAAACCTTAGTAAATGTCTATATAATATCCTCCCCAATAAGTACCGTGTCTTACCAAATTAACTGCAGTATCTGTTGCACATTTGAATTAACCTACAACAAAGAAAAAGGCAAAAAACACAAAATATTTTTATTTCTGTGGATTCATTTTCTTACAACTAATTTTGAGGAAACATGGCCCAGTGGATAAAGACATTGGTTAAATCCAGTGACTAAACCCAAAGAGTTGTGAGTTCAATACCAGGCCACAGCAGTGGTGAACCAAAAACTTGGGGAGTTGAGTTAAAGGGAAATGACTGAGACATCCGGAAGTGGCATGGCACGTGGAACTAGAACAAGTTACCCCAGTAGATGAAATAAAGGCTGGAGCATACAACAGCTGAAACGTTGTGGATATGGCATTGAAGATGAGGATAACAGTCTGAATAATGTAAATAATGTAAGTAATCATAATACCTCATCTCAAAGATACAGGCAGAAACTAATTTTTTTCTTAGTGTGTATGAGTTTTAAATTTCTTACATTTCTTGTTGTGTAGTTGTTTAAGATGAAAGGAAATGTGATTTGTGTGTGTATGTGTGAGAAAGAAGAGACAAGGAAGAAAGTGAGGAGTCATGTAGCTTGGTGAGAAAGATGGGTGAATGAGTAGGGGGATTTCTTTTAAGCCGAAACTATTGTCACATATTACTGTTTGTATCCTCACTGGTTTGTCTGGACTAGAAACTTTGCTGATATATCCTTCGAAGGGATCCTGAGGCATTTTTTTTTATTGTTGGCTGGAATGTGATCCATTGATTGAAAAATGTTAAATATTTATTTTTAAAGCATTAATTTATTAACTGGAAGAAATGTGCATTGCTCTAACTCAGAACCCATTTTTCTGTTATTTGGTGTTTGACTGCCTTGATGTTTATTTCAGTCATTGCTCCACATATCTATACAATGTTCTTCTACCCACATTTATGACTGATATATAAACTAAATCTGGTCAGTATTCAGTTAAGTGATATGTGATCTTCTCAATTTCAAGGTATGCCAATTTTTTTTTCAGACATAAATGTCTGTTAGATTTCCTTTAACTCTCTTCCTTATCACTTCCTTTCAGTCTGCTAAAATTGTGTCTAGTTTTAATAAACAGATAAAGTTTATAATACAAATCATATATTTTCTACTGTTCCTATCTAACTTAACCTGCAGGCAATGCATCAAAAGATAACACAAGCTCAGCTGAAAGATTGCTTTAATGTGTGGTGTGCAGAAATGTCTTATTGCAGGAAAAAGTTACCTTCTATGTTTTAAGTATTGAGGCTTTCTTTTAACAAAGTTCTTCTATCTGCCAAAAACATCAATCCAGCTTTTAAGCAACTTTTACTCACTTGTCAACTTGAACATAATAAATATATGAAGACTAACCTGGAATGGTTTTCTTAGAATTATTATCTTGAATATAGGTTGTTAAGCAAATATTCAATAGATATTTGGTTTTCATTTACATATCAAAGAGATTTTCAGACATTTGACAATACTTGTTCCTTCTCTTTTTCTCTCTCCTTTAATATAAAGACTTTATTGTCTGAAGTTTTGAGATGAAGTGTTGTCATTATACCATGAATAATTTGTTATATTTCTATCTGTGATTTGCTGTATATTTCAGACAATGTCCACTCTAGCCTTCCATAAAACTGTCTGAAGCTCTGAAATAAAGTATTATTATTATTATTATTATTTCATGAATAATTTGAAACATTTCCTTTTTCTTAATCAATTCTTAATGATTCATACACAGTCCTGTCTTTCTAGGATTGTCTGAAATTTTATAATTAAATATTATTTTTCCATCAATTATTTAAACTAAAATCAGTTTTAATCCCTGCTTATAATGACGGGAAAATACTGGCTCAGAAGTTTTTTTTCTATGTTGCCTGTTTTTTTTTAATCATTCTACTACAAGCAAGGTGATAATGCCACAAAGGGGTTATTGGTTGGGTTTGTTTTGTTTTTTAAAGCCGACAACATTTTTATTGCTGGTAATATTTTTTTTTCAAAAATGTATTGCTGGTAATATTTTTCCTTGAAAAATCTATTACTGGTAATATTTTTTCTTCAAAAATCTATTGCAGGTAATATTTTATTCAAAAATGTATTGTTGGTAATATTTCTTTCTTTTTTTTTCAAAAATATATAGCTGATAAAATTTTTTCCCAAAAATGTATTGCCGATATTTTATTTGTTATAATTTTCCTTTAAAAATGCATTGCTGGCAATAATTTTTGCTACAAAAATGTATCTGATGATAATTTTTCCTTCAAATCCATATTGTGGGTAATTAGTAAAAATGTTTCCTCAAAAATGTATTTCTGGTAATAATTTTTTCTCCAAAAATGTATTGCTGGTACTAATACCTATTTTTACACCTCCACAGCATTCTGACCCCAAATTGGTGGTCAACTATTTGCCCATAGCTGGGACCCTAACAGATGCTTTAACTCCAGGTTAGGCTGGACCTGGGAACACCAGCTATTTAGAGGTGGTTCAACTCTCCTCAAAACCTTCTGATCAGAAGCCTTGCTGTCAGATATAGTTTAATGTCTTACCCAGGATGTGGATGTAGTTTATCATCCTGCCTATGATAAGCAAGGGGTTATTGGGAGTGAAAAAGAAATACTTTAGTGAAGAGAGAGGAGAATAAAAGAACAAAATTCCAGAAGATATAGACTGGAGTTGAATTTAAATTTTTGAAGATGGTAGGTGGCAGGGAACAAAGAAATTGGAAAAGAGTTTCACAGGTGAAAAGTATGAGAAAACCATCAGAATAGAACAGAGTTATATCGTACTAATTCAACAGTAAAATGGTGAGACTTATTTGCTAATGCAAATAGTAGTATGCTTAAATTCATGCAGTCAAGGCAACAATGAGAAAAAAAAAACAATTGTCAATGAAAATATTTATGGAAAAGAAAATCTGAAACCCTGACACAATAGTGGGAAAGTGATTGAAGTCGAGATACCAAGACAGGACTGATAAGATTACAGACCTTTCTTTCAGGAGTCTTGAGATATATAACAGAAGCACACAACCAGATATGGTAGTAATATTCAATATACAGTTAAATGACAAAGTGAATCAACTTTCCTAGCAGTAGACCTAGCAATGGATTCAATAGAATCCTTCCACATCAGTGGAAAATATAAGCCCAAGAAGTTGCTTTCCTGGAGTTTAGCGTCAGTCATGCTGATGGAAGGCATAAAAGGTTGTTTATGGCTCTTAATTGACAGAAGTTTTGTTTTGGAGGTGTTAAAATTTACAAGCCATTCCTTGCCCCAGTTAATCACTGATTGGAGGTCATTTTCAAGAGCAACTACCAATTATACTTTGTTGGATCTATTGGACTTGCTACTAAAATAGGAGTAAATAGTTGTGTCATCAAAAAATACCTAGTTGAGAACTTATGGCATCAGGAAGATTGTTGAATTTACCATCAAATAATTCAAAAGGAAAACTGAAAAACAAATAAAACATGAAAAAGGACTGACCATTAAACTCTGTCCATTTCGTTATATATATATATATATATATATATATTATTAATATTAATAATGTATATAGTAATATATATATATATATATATATTATTAATATTAATAATGTATATAGTAATATATATATATATATATATATATATATATATATTATTAATATTAATAATGTATATAGTAATATATATATATATATATATATTATTAATATTAATAATGTATATAGTAATATATATATATATATATATATATATATTATTAATATTAATAATGTATATAGTAATATATATATATATATATATATATATATTATTAATATTAATAATGTATATAGTAATATATATATATATATATATATATATTATTAATATTAATAATGTATATAGTAATATATATATATATATATATATATATATATATATATATATATATACAATATATATAATATTGGACATTGTTAAACCTAGAGAGACAGACAAACCTACCAAGGTTTCACCTAAGCGGGTCGTCAGGGAAGGTCTGGCTCTCTCGTTTTAACTAGGTCTGCTCTACTCATTGTATTGAGCACTTTATTTAGTTGTTTTGGATACTCGCATTGGGGTTTTTTCTTTGGGCCTTGAACTCTTATGCTGGTTGATTTTTTCACTTAACATACATGTTCTTGGTTCATACAACAGCTGAAACGTAATAAATATGGCAACAAAGATGAGGACAATAGTTCAAATAATGTAAATAGTGTACATAATACCTCATCTTAGAAATATAGACAGATACTCAAAAATAAAGATATTTTATATTTGAAAAACTTTCTGGCCTCTTTGTTGTGGGTTGATTCAAATCCACAACATAGAAATTTAATAACAATTAGAAAAATAAAGCTGAAATTTCTGAGATACATGATAAGGAAAGAAGGTTTGAAGAATATAACACCCATAGGACATCACAAAGCCAAATTTATATGCCAAGAATATCCATTTTATTAATTTCTGACAATTAGCTGAGCATGGATCAAATTTGAATGGAATCCAGTATTTGGTTGCCAATAGCATTGTTTAGATAATTTTGTTTTTTTATTCTATTAAGATAGTTCACAAATTTAAAGTACATTAAAGTACACTATTTCTTTGGATATAAGAGAAATTTAATAACAGCTTCAATCAGTATCTAAGGGTATGTTATTCGCAGTTGACTCAAACCTCTTCATTTCAAATTGAGCATGGACCTTGTCTGAAATTCACCCACATTTCTATATGTCAAGAATATTTATTTTCCTAATTCCTGACCATTAGCTGAACATGGATCTTGTCCAAAGTTCAACCAGAACTCTCTATGCCAAGAATATTTAGTTTCCTGAGTAATATAATCTTGGACTACATGCCCCTAAGCATAGTATAAGATTGAACATGCCTTGATCATGAATATCTTTCTTATACAGATATCCATGCATAAATTTGTAACAATGTCTTTCGCCAAAAGAAAATTTGGCGGAAATTCTTTCTTAACAAGATTTTCATAACTAACAAAAGAAGAGAGGAAATTAATATTTCCTATCTAATTGTACCAGATGTTTCGAATCCTCTCTGATTAGAATGAAATGTCTTTGATATGGCAGTGAATATCATTATTACTGTCATCTGACACTCATGAACTGACTTCAAGACATTGAAAACTGTTATATAATAAAGTATTGGAACACTCTTTTCAAGTGTCTCTCGAGACTTTCTTACCATTATGGGATCTAATTAGTGTAAGGTTAATTACTAGAGAAAAAGTCAGATAAAATACTATATATATATATATATATTTTAATCATTTCAACCCAGGCAAGCCAATAAGGTAATTAAGATGCAAGGGGTTACTGAGTATAAGAGAATATGAGAAAAACATAACAGACTATTAAGAAGAGACAAGAATAAAAGAACAAGAATTAAGAAAACAGAAGATAATGATTGACATTGCATTTAAATTTCTGAAAATCAAAGTTGACTGGAAAGCAAAAAGATGGAAGAGAGTTCCATAAGCAAGAAGTGTGAGAGAAGAAACTTAAGGTTACATCTAGCCAATTCAACTGAAAAATGGTAACATAGGCAATCAGGACATAGGCGATCATGGCTTTCCATTTCCCCCTATGCCTTGTAGCTCTCAACATGTTTTGTCCTTTTGCCACTCCTCCAAACCCTGTTCTGTAATCCACTTGCCTAAGCCTGCTAGGTATGTCACACATTGTTTTCCCTGGTCTCTCTTTCCCTCTATCTGCCCTGTGAGTATCAGATTCTCCAAGTTCTCCTTTCTTAATACATGTCCCAGAAATTTCAGCTGCCTCTTCCTGATGTTAAGTATAAGCTTCCTCCTTGTTTGCATCCTTTCCAAAACCTCATCATTGCTTACATGTTCAGTCCATGGTATACTATGCTTTAATTTATAAAGTCTAGGTAACATCAAAGAACATTCATCATTGAAAGTATTTATGCAAAATGTATTTATAGAAAAGGCAGAGGGAAGCTACATTACAACAGTAGGAAACTGACTGAACCTGAGATGCCAGAATCGTCTTTCTCTAAATATATAGCAGATTCACTGGATCAAATTGGCAGCAAAATATTCAAAGTATGAACAAATGTAAGAAATATGATAAATGGAAAATCTTTTCACTTTTCTTTCCTAAAAGGTTAGTGTGTGTCTGTATATATATATATATATATATATATATATACTAACCGGAAAAGGTTAGTGTATATATATATATATATATGTGTGTGTGTGTGTGTATATATATATATATATACTAACCTTTTCCACTACCAATGAAAATCTCATTGCCTGAGGAAGCCTTCATTGATAAAAGCCGAGATAGCAAAAAAGATTAATATATATATATATATATATATATATATATATATATATATATATATATATGGGTAGGCTTCATCAGATCAAAAAACTAAAGAAATAAATATGTGTGTATTAGTTCTTTTTCCACTAAGCGAGCATTTTGTGCAATGAAAGAAAAGAATGAAAAATGAGTGACTTTTTGTTGTATAAGAGTAAGTGTCATTGCCGACACTGTGGTTTGAAACTAGATTGCCAGTAAGTAACATGGGCAATTCTGTTATTAAGTAGATCACATGATCATAGAGAAAGTAAATAAATAGGAAGTAGAGTGATGACTATACAATCACTGTTCAGCCATCCAACATCACAAAACATTTGAAAAAGCTGTTAATATTTATTCTGTATCTTTTCTTTACAATTCTTAGTTCATGCCAAAAGTTTATATATTCTCCCAGTTTTTCTGCATTGAATTTAAGGTGAAGGTAAATCCTCATGCTAAGAGAAAGTGACTGGAGTCAAGACCCCAAGTCAGGACCGATCACATTTACATATCTGTCTTTGGATTTTGTCAAGAACGTCAAAATGAACAGTGGTGGCAGCAGGCCATATATTGCAACAGTATTCCATGCATGGATGAATGGTATTATAATGTCGTTTTCTCACATATGTTACTATGTGAGAAAACGACATTATTTTTGCACCAACCTAATAGATCTGTAGATGTGAAGGATAATGGCTTGAAAGAAAAAGATTTGTATCGCCTTTTCTGAAATTTAATTCAAGGCAAATGCTTATCCAATTTTTTAGAATGGGTTTAAAGTAAAAGATTCATATGTTTTTAGGTCTTCCATGTGTTTTCTACCACTTTGAAATGCCAGCTTAGCAGAAAAGTACTAATGATTTATTATTTAGGCATACATACAAATACACACACACATATTTCTTTCTTTTATCTTTTGAGCTAATGAAACCTAGAAAGGTAAAACATGTAATAAAATCTAGTTTCAAATAAACAGTTTTCTTATGTCATATTTTTTCAAAACTTTGCCAGGATTCTATATCCTATTTTATACACAGACGCACACATTATATATATATATATATATATATATATATATATATATATATATACATACATACACACATCCTTTTTTACACTCTGCTCTACTTAGTGTATTGAGCACTTTGTTTTTTCTTATTTTACTTGATTAAGTTTTTTTCTTTTTTCTTAGGACTAGAAATTACAACACTGGGTGATTTTTTTTTTTTGGCATACTCGTATGTTTTTAGTTTTTTATTCTTTTTAAAAAAATTTTCCCCAGATACCAATTTCTTTTAATATATTTGTATCTGCAAATTGTACTATCCGGGTTTTTTTACACCAGTCAAGTATAGACACTAACATAATATATATATATATGTATATGTATGAGGGACAGACAAACCCACACAGAGATGGAGAGAGCTGGGGTTTCCACAGACAAAGATACAGCCACCTGGGAATAAGCTTTAAATGTTTTTGTCACAGTCTCACACACACACACACACACATGAAAAGATGAACCAAGTTTCCTCTCCCTAGATATGATGTTTTCATCTTAGTATGTTTTCTGTTTTGACAAAAGGTGTCTCTGTGTTGAAATGGAATGGACAAGAATTGTTATATTTTTCTACATTTGTTATCTTAGTATTAGAATTATTATTAGGATAGCAGAGAAAAGTCAAGTATAACATTCACAACGTGAACGTGAACATTCAGAGTTCTTTTCTGAACATTCTCAGCAATGCAATCAACCTTACAAGTAATTATCTGGAGATTTTTCAATGGACATGATGCAACTTTCACAGAAAATATATCGTGGTAACTCCTTAACAAGAGAGAATCAATAAATACTGTCAAAGTTTTCAAACACACCAACAGCTCAATGCCACAACTACAAGTTCCTATTGAGAAGACAACATAGATCATAGATCAATACCAACAAAAGCAGTTTTCATACAGACAAAACTGAGTTCATATCCCAAGTCAAATGACAGTAAATCTTACTACTGTGTTATTTAAGATTTTAAGAAGGGCATGAAGGTCTTTTCTCATAATCAGTCAAAATTTATAATTATATTAGGGTGTTTGGAAAGTAATTACATATTTCACTATCATGAATTATGAGTTAATGCAGAGCTATGTTCGAATGGATGGAAACTATGTTAGAATTAGTTTATTATCTCTTCTATCTGACAGTGTGTCATTTAGAGTGCATTTCAGAGTTTAACCATATTGAGGATTCTAAATTTTAAGAATTAATTAAAGACTTATAAGTAGGTATCTTAAAAAGTGATACATAAGTTTTAAAATTAATTTTTAAAAATGAAAAATCTTTCTTGAAGCATTTATTTTAGTTTTAATTTCAAACTAATAGATTAAATTTGATATTTTCATTAAGCAAAGTACTTTGCTTTATTTCAAAATTATTTTAAATTTATTGGAAGCTGTTTTTTTTAAATCGTTAAAAATCACTGATTTTAGGCCCATTTACAATTCTCTCAGCACAACTTAACTCTCTTTATTAAAACATCTTTCAAAAATAAAGTGTATTTTTCTGATTTTTTTTCTGTGGGGGATATATCTGTAAAAATTACATAATGAATCTCCAAGCACCTATTTTATATAATTTTTTTAAC
This sequence comes from Acanthosepion lycidas, assembly GCA_963932145.1. Taxonomy (NCBI): domain Eukaryota; kingdom Metazoa; phylum Mollusca; class Cephalopoda; order Sepiida; family Sepiidae; genus Acanthosepion; species Acanthosepion lycidas. The sequence continues at coordinate 91,576,089 of OZ010589.1, read as the reverse complement.
TACCCAGTAATCTTCAAAATTTACAAAAATATTCACTGTAATCTAATGTTTTATCAAATTTTAGCTACTTTGGCTTGAAATTTACTAGAATTACTGCTCTTATTTTCTCATAATGTTATGTATGGACATCGTTACTTACAAAAATCAACACATTTATACACATACAAAAAATCTAAAATTCTTTTTAAAATAATGACGGTCACTGAATTGTAATCAGCTTTTTGACATGATTAGTAAAGATAGTTTTTACTTAATAACAATATGACCTAACTGCTACAAAGATTGAATCTTTAAAGATTCTAAACTCTATAAATTATTCTAATTAAAATTTAAAACAAATGAAAATAATTCTTGAAAAAATTTCTTATTCATTAAAAAATTCTCAAGACAATAATGTCCCTAATATATCAAATTTATAAAAGCAATTAAAAGCTTTTCTCATTAAATAGTGTCATAGTTTTATTAATTTTTTATGATTCATAACAGATTGTCAGTAACTGGAGGTCTAGTTTTGCAAAAAGAAAATAGATGAAATAAATTCTCCAAAGACTTCTGCTTATAATGAACATAAACATTAAGCCCTAAAAAATGAATTTCCCAATTTCATAAAATTCTGTAAGTGGTGGTGGGTAAAAAAGATGGAAAAAAAAAACTATCAAGATTTTCTAAAAAAGATACATTTATAAAATAATTTAATTCATTTGTGCATAGGTCCTGAAAGTTTCATTAAAATTTGACAATTATTTGATTTATGCAAGAAATTCCAAACAATGTTTTTCACCACAAAAGCACACTAAAATTTCATATACTAATGAATGGTCACAAAAAGGATAAAAAGAAGAATGGAGGAGGATAAAAAGAAGGGATCAAGGCAAAAGATGTCAAATGACATTACATTTAAATTTCTGTTATACTTATCAGGGAAGCATTTAAGAGGAAGGGAGTTCCACTATTGGGAAGTGTGAGAGAAGAAGCTGTTGGAGTAGAAGAGGCAGTTACATTTAACTGTTTTCATCTAGTAGCACACTTAAAATATATCATCAGAGCAGATTCCATGAAAATATTTATAGAAAAGACAGAGTGAAGCCACATTACATTAGTGAGAAAGTGACTGGAGTCAAGACCCCAAGTCAGGACCAATCACATTGCATATCTGTCTTTGGATTTTGTCAAGAACCTCAAAATGAATAGCGGGGGGTGTCACCAGGCCATATATGGCAACAGTATTCCATGCATGGATGAATGGTAGATTTGTAGATGTGAAGGATGGACTCAGATGAGAAAAACCTTATGGCGCGACACAGAGAACCAACTTTCTTTGCAGTGGATGCAGCTATTGATTCAATGTAGCTGTTCCACCTCAGGTCAGTGGAGAATGTGAGACCAAGAAGGTGCAGTGAGGTGCTCTCATGGAGTTGAGCAACCACCATGCTGATAGAAGGCAGGGATATTTCTCTATGGTGAGTAAATGATAGCAGCTTTGTTTTGGATGCATTAAAATTCACTAGCCATTTCCTGTTCCAGTCAACCACTGATTAGAGGTCATTTTCAAGACCAACAGCCAGGTTAACTTTGTCAGCAATACCTGATTTTCTATTGAGACAGGAGTAAATGGTAGTGTCATTTGTGTAGATGTCAACTTGAGAACTAATGTCATCAGGAAGATCATTGATAAAGATTAGAAACAATGTAGGACCAAGGATAGAGCTTTGAGAAAACATGAGCTTTTGTATGAAAGGAACTGGAGAGAACCCATTCAGGACAACCTTCATTTCATGGTTAGAGAGGAATGATTGGGTTAAATCAAATACTTATCCTGTAATACTGTATCCCTGAAGCTTACATAGAAGGCCAGCATGACAAACACTGTCAAATGCCTTCGATATATCTAGAGCAACAGTTTGAGCTTCGCTGTTATTATTAAGAGCTTGGTATACATGTTCAGTAATGGCCATAAGCACATCAGCGGTAGAATGGGCAAAGCTGTATCAATATGTTTTATCGGGAGAGCAGATCATGGGATGTGAGATGCTTATGTTGCGGGTGTGTGATGTGTGTTGGAGAGGAATAGAAGGTTTGAATTATCAGAAGATTTAAAATTGTGTGTTCAATAATCTTCCATCCATAACAATTAATACAAGATAGAGAAATAATGATTCATAAATATCTTGTTTCAAAACGTAACAATTGAATTTATTAATATTGATATACATGCATGTGAACTGAAAAGTTAGACAGAGTTATGTCTCTTAGATTAGGTAATATTTGTACCTAAGTTCATAAAGTGACAGTAATTATTAAACTGTAGTTTAAAAGAATAAAGTTTCTTTACCATGTTTGGAATTGTGTATTGTACAAGTTGGTAAAAGTTCAGAAGAAATTTCAGAGTTTGTACTTGCGTGAATGTTGTTAATGGTCTTTAACATCTGACTGCATTAGTTAAGACGGGAGTTCTTGAAGATTACATCTTGGTACTTGGTAGCAAGGAATGAGACACAAGAGAGAGAGAGAATCTCTTGTGTTTTTGTTTATATATCATTGTGAATCACGTGACTGGCTCAGATGGAAAACGCAGTAAAACAGATTTGTCGCGTGCAGGCGGTTTGATTGGTCAGAACTGACCAATCAGCAAGCTAGATTGAAGGTGATTAACCAATGAATGCTTGTTATATATTTTGTAAGATTGCGATGGTGAAAATTAGAACAGGAATAGTGCATTTCCTAGCAGGGGTTAACTGGCTTCTTGCGGAAGAGTCCACAATACTTAACTACTTCAGCATTGATTAAAGCCTCGAAAACTTTGCCAAAGAGTGGTAGGAGACAGATGGGATGGTAGTTAGACAGGTCAGAAATTTCTTCAGATTTCTTAAAGACCAGCATGACAGAGGAGGACATTCAACAGGCTGGAAAGCAGGAATTGGCAAGGCAATAGTTGTATAGTTTAGATAGAACTGAAGCCAACTCAGAGGCACATTCCTTTAGGACTATGTCTGGTATCCATTCACCACTTCTTGCTTTATGAGATTCTAATTTAAAGATGATGTCTAGTACCTTGGACAGGGTTATGCACATCTCACTCAGTATTGCCTCTGTTCTAGGGGGAAAATCAGGTGTGGATAACCTGGATGAGTCATGAGTTGGATGGAGAATTTCCCAGCAAAGCATTCAGCCTTATCAGCTGAGGGATGTTAGGACTTCAAATTCATTGAATAGAGGAGGGATTCAGGATTTACCATAGTTCCACACAATTTTAAAAAATATTTTTGCAGTGTATTTATTTTTAACTCATATTTAACCAAGAGTCACTCATGGTAGAATGTTACTGAAGGATATAATACGTACAGTAAACACAGTTTATGAGGATTTGTAGGATAAATAATGTTTAACTCTATACTAGAAGAGGTTAAAGTTGTATTGGTCAGGAAAGTATCCTCTCAGTCATTTCAACAAAGTGAGAAGAAGTTGTCCAAGTGGAATTTTCTTCTAATTAAAGGAATATGAAAGGGATGGTTCATTAATGTGCCTGTGTCAGGGTGGATTTTATCTGTGAAGATTATCACCGGTGGAACTAAGGATTGTAACTCATCAGAACATTTTCCATGGAAATAGTGATAGTGTTATGAGAGGCTTGTGATGTTTGTGGGAAATTATTTGTCACCAAAAAAGACCACATAGATGCTTTTGAACTCCATCAAGAGTAAAGACTGAGCAGCTCCAATCCAGATATGGCAGAAGTACACCATTTTTGGTTTGATAAATGTAGAGTATAGCAGGAGAAATACAAGGAACTAACAATTTTTCCAGCATCCTTAGCAACTGATTTTATATACAAGTTCTACTTAGGGTTTGGGTAGAGCTGAACTCTTAACAGGCAATTAAGAGAGAACACAAGTTCATTGCAATAGGTTAAAATTCAGCATCTGTTCAGTGGTGATGTGTATATGAATACAGTACAAACTTGTAATTCACAGTTATGGTCTCTCTAAGCCTCGCTCTGAAAGACAACCCACTTCAAAGAACTTAAAAAAGAGACTCTTCAATAGGATTCATATCAGAAATTTGGTACAAAACTTAATGTGTCATGTTTAAATGTCCAAGAACTTCAAAGGCAAACTGGGAAAAATTGTGAATAAAGAATTTTGCAACACTGTCCTCTTGGCAACTTGGATCACACTATAGTATTTATTGATATTTTATTCCAGTCACATATTAGATAGGAACTTTCCTTTTATAAAACACCTTTCCATCACCAGCATACTAATAGAAATTTGCTTTGAGAATTTTTTCAAGATACCCCTTGGATTGACAATTTTAATCTTCTGAGACATGTGCTACAGAGATTTCTTCTGGGGACAAAGCCAGTATAGATGCTTTCATTCCCTCTTATAAACACTAGGTAAAACCTCAATCTTCTCCATGGTTCACAACAGCATGCTCTGCCACTATAGCCCACTGGAACCACAATTTCCAGCTATACCAGCATGACAGTTCCAATCACAATATATTGTGCCTATTCATGGTTGTACACAATAAATGTAAATATATCCACTAAGGAGCTAAGTCTGTTTTATGAGAGAATGAAACATTGTATTGCAACTAATAACTTTGGCACTTGTGATTACTGGAGACTCTGTAATAGTGTATATTAAATAAGAGTAAATTTTCTATTCCCCATCTGCTCAATCAAAGATGTTAACATCTTCTGTTGATAAAGCTGAATTTTTTGTCTGTAAATTCTTCTTAAGCTCTCCTCTTGACTTATCTGGAGTATCCTTGTCTAACTTCCCACTTAGAACTGAGTCTCTTTTGAGTGATATGCATAAAACCCCTTCTGTGGTTTCTGCAATCATCTCTAATCTGGACCCCCACGAAGCATCCCTGTAATAGTCTTTAAGAAATGTGTTCCTGAACTACCTTCTTTGCTCTCTAAACTGTATAATAAATGCTTTGCTTTCCTGCTTGTTGGAAATCCTCATCTGTTGTTCCAGTTAAGAACTCAGGTGAACCATCCAACCCTTCCAAATATTAGCCTTCTGCCTCTTTTTGATAAACTATTAGAGGCTGTAATCAATGCTGAATCAGTTAAGCATCTAACGACTAATGCTGATGCACAATCATTTACTCATGTCTTGATACTAAATCTGATCAGTTCAATAAGATCAAATTGGCAGCTGATCTAAAAAATGACCTACAGTCTGTTGTTAACTGGGGCAAAGAATGGCTTGTTAATCTTAATGCCTCTGAAACAAAGCTGCTCTCTGTAAATCATCTGAGAGACCCCTTTCTGCTTTCCATCAGCATAGCTAACCTCCAAGAGAATGTTTTGTCACACCTTCTTATGTTAACATTTTTGGTTGACATGAAGTGGAAATACTATATTGAATCCATTGATAGGTCAGCTGCTAAGAAAGTTGTTTCACTGTGTTGTGATAGATGTAAGATTCTGGAGAGAAAAACTGTCTATCTAAGTCTAACATTTTATACATGCTTAGAATTGTTGAATATTAGCTAGTTTGCCAGTGGTTTAGCACACAAGCAGGCAAATGTAGCCAAAGCCAAAACTGACTTGAGTCATTTATGGAGAAATATATAGCTGAATAAAGACCCCTCATGCAAATGTATTGGGAAGGTCCATTCTACCAAAATGGACCAACCCAACTGGTGTATTAGGCGCTCTCCTAAAATAAGGTAAAATCAGCTGGCTTGCCTTTACAAGGAAATAGAAGGAGGCAGCCATGTTGGCAGGTAAGTCACTTGACTTCTACATCTCCCTCCTCTCCCCATTGCGGAAGCATATTGGCTGTTGGGGAGGAATTAATTCCCTATTGCCTGGCTGATTGTACGGGAGTAGTCGGGATAGCGCCCTGGGAATCCTCGTTCTTGATGGCTGTGATTGAGTAGGGCCCTGGGACGCTGGTTTATTTTGTAATGTAATGTCACCATTTTCCGAGTCTTTGGTAGATTGATGTGGTCTGCATGTATCCGTAATTGTCGGCTCAGGTGACACAGGCATGGCGCTTGGTATGGGGGTCTTGATTATGGGTGCTTCAAGTTTCCTTAGAAACCTACGGTTCCGCAGGGTTATTCTGCCTGATCCTGCAACTCTGATTCTATATTGACGGTTGGGAAGCGTCTCTACTATTCGCCCAGCTATGTCCCATCGACGGCTATTTGGGTTTTGAATGGAGACTGTGTCACCCTTATAAAGTGGGGATAGTGCATGTGCAGTACGGTTGTACTTCTCGATGAGGTCTGCATTGCGTTTGGATAATCTCTGTTCTTGTTTTTGCGCTGCGGCTATCCATTCAGGGTGTGGTTTATATAACTGTGGGTGCGATGGGATAAAATCTCGAAGACGTCTATGAAGCAGGAGTTGCGCTGGTGATAAGCCAATGCCTTGGATAGGGGTGTTTCTATATTGCAAGATTGCTTGTGCTGCCATGTTATTGTCCAAGGAACCCTGGTGTCCTGTGCAGTCTTTTATGAGTCTTTTTGCAGTCTTGACTGCCAATTCTGCACGTCCGTTAGACTGGGGATAGGCCACTGATGAAATTCTTTGCTTAACAGCCCAGGTTTTTAGGAATTGTTGGAATGAGTAAGCTGAGAATGGCGGTCCACCATCTGTACTAAGTTCCTCAGGTGCACCATATGTTTGGAATATTTCTCTGCAGATGGAAATCAACCTGAAAGCAACCGCTTGCCCTGGCTTGATGCGGTACAGAATGAGCCATCCAGTGAGCCTGTCTGCACAAGCAAGATATGTGAAGGATTTAACATAGAACAAATCCATTACAATCTGTTGAAATGGCCATTCAGGTGTAGGTGTCATTTGGATTGGTTCATGTGGTAGACTTGGGGCATTCCTTGAACATGTAATGCAATTATACCTGTAATGTTGGCAGGTAAGTCACTTGACTTCTACAAGAATATTGCAACCACATATTGCTCCTGCTATCTATTTAGAGATTCTTGAAAAAATCCAAAGAAACATCAGCAAAATTTTTTGTCCTGACCTGGCATCTCAGCTTCAATCACTTTCCAATTAACATAAAGTTGCTTCTCTATACATTTTCTATAAATACTTTTATGCTGATTTTTCAGAGGAGCTCATCACTGTGGAATGTAGACTTTATGAATTAAAGCACAGTACTGGACTGGCAATAAGGTCTCATCAATTTACAGTTGAATAGGCTAAATGTAACCATAGGTTCTATATGTTAACAGTTTTTTTTCTCAAACTTCTTGCTTGTGGAACTCTCTTCTGGCTCTATGCTTTCTGGCTAACTTTGATCTTCAAACATTTAAATGCAATGTCAACCATTATCTACTGTCTTCCTGATTACTTTTCTATTGTTCTCATTCCTTCATAATATTTTCTGTTTTCTAATTCTTTCACACCTAGTAATCCCTTGTGTCTTAGTGGCTGTACTGCCTTGTTTGGGTAAGATTCAATTGACACACACACACACACATATATATATATATATGTATGTATGTATGTATGTATATGTATGTATGTATGTATATATAAATAAAAAGAAAGAGCAGTAAGATATATAATCCAGTGTTCTTATTGATATTTTTTATTTTTATTTTTACAAAACAGTGCTCAATGTAAATTTACAGAGCATAAATATTATAAATTAACTGATTTAAAATATGTTTTTTTTGCTACACAGTAATAAACATGTTTCAAAAACTGAAGCTAAAAACTTCAAATTTAATTATATAATTAAATTAAAAGCATTAGTTCTATTTCATCTTCAAGCAAATTTTGGAATAACTAAATAATAAAATTTACTGAATTTTAAATGCACATATGAATTCATAATTTCCTGTTTCCAAGGATACAGAGAAATCCAATCATTCAGACAGTGGTGGTAGCATGTTCATTTTTATTAACTATTGTTATCAATTATGAGTTACGTTCGAAAAAGAGGTTAAGTTTAGGGAGGGTGCGGGTGTATTTTTCGACAAATTCTGACATCTGTTATATACATATTGTCTGGTTTTTTGGGGTTTTTTTATTTTAAAAAGTTTTTCGGAAATTTTTCATACTTGTATACTTAAAGATTCTATCTAGGGGTGTCTGGGTTAGAATACATTTTATTTAACTACAATTTTAAAATATTTTTACTCTTAATTACTAATAGACTATATTTCTTTTTAAAACAAATAAATGTAATAGAATTACTTAAATTATTTAAAATTATTTTTTCATATCAAATATAAGTATGTATATTACCAGCTCCCGTTTTTTTTATTTTATTTTTAAATATTATTTTAGGTAAATCTTTGACAATGACAGCAAAGAATAGCTATTTCATTTCTTTGATTCAGTAAGTTTTTATTTTTTATAAACTTAGTAATATATAGTGTCTCATGTATGCACAAACGACATGGGTCATTTACAGACCTACATATTCTAGCTTTTCTTATTAATTTCCATTTTACTGTAGGTATTTTATTTGATTCTTTTAAGTGCCAGAAATACTTTGAAAGTGATGTCTGATTTCTGTATTTATTTATCCTAAATGAAGATTGGTGTTGATTGAACTGCTTTTTGAACTCATAGCTTGTGCAACCTATACAGATTTTTATGTTTTCGGGATTCTCAATAGTTGAGATATTGCATTGGTATACTAATGATTCCGTGCGACATTTATTTTGGAGAGGATAGTTATGAGGATTTCTACAGTTACATAGTTTTTGTTTATCTTCATCTGTTTTTATTTTTATTTTTACATTGTCTAAATTTCTTTGGTTTTTGTCTAAGTGTTTATTGAAGATATTAGCATTATGTTTCTTAATAATTTTCTCCAAGTTTTCAGTACAGCCGTAACTTCATTTTACTGTAATTTTTGTCCTAATTTGTTCTTTACCATTTGCTTATATGGGGGTGTATACCAAATTATTTTTCTACTTCTGTTTTTACTATGCTTTCCATTTTCCTTTTTTATATAAGTTAGTTTTGGGTTTTTGTAGCCATTATCTTTTAGAGCTTTATTATAGAAATTAATATGTTCATAGAAAATCTTCTCATTTGCTGAATTTGTACTTATTCTTTTTTCAATAGATAAAGGTATATGCTTAATTATAGATGGAGGATGATTTGATTTAGGATGTATATATAAAGGATTGGTATTGGGTTTTTTATAAGGTATGTATACATTTTTCATTAAATCTAATGTTATATTAAGGAAGTTAACTTTTTTTAATTTAGTGCTTACCATAATTTTTAAGTTCGGGCTTTTAAATTCTTTATATAATATCTTCCTAATTTTATCGATTTTAAAGTTAGTAGAGTTGTTTATAACCATAAGTCCATCGTGTCTGAATAAACCAATATCAGTTATATTAATTTCACAGTATGCTGTGAGATTGTATAATATAAAAAGACCTATAAGATCAGAAGACTCAGCTGAGTCTAGTGATCGCATTGTGGTGTCAAAGTGGTCATATGAATTTTTTTTATCCATTGCTCACCTTTATGTATCAGTACCAATTTTTTTGCATTTACAATAATGCCCTTTTCTTCTTCAGTGATATCCGTGTACTGGGTAGCAAAGTCCAACACATTCATGAACAGTTCTTTAGATATTGATTGATAATAATTTTCAATATCAAACTGCATTAGTGTACAGTTCGTTTTCTCCTTTATATCAGCAAACCAGTTAGTCATGTCTTTGGTATTAATACAAAGTTTCAGGCCTATTTTTTTATATAAAAAGAGGTTCAGACCAGATGTCATAGAAATATTCAATGCACAGATGAATGGTAGATTTATAAATGTGCAATATGGATTCTGATGAAAATAACTGTCTGGCATGACACAATGAACCAACTTTCCATGCATCAGGCCAAGCAGTTGATTCAATATAATCATTCAACTTCATGTCAGTGAAAAATGTTAGACTAAGAAGGCAGAATGTGTTGCTCTTCTGGAGGTCAGCATCAGCCATTCTAATAGAAGGCAAAAATGTCCTCTATGATGAGGAAAAGATAGCAGTTTTGTTTTAGAAGTGTTAAAATTTTCAAGCCACTTCTTGCCCAAGTTAACATTTGAAGGTCACTTTCAAGATCACCTGCCAGTTTTATTTTACCGATCAGAATTACTAATAAGACAAGACTAAATAGTTGTTATTAGCATAAATACCAAGCTGGAAACTGATGATATCAGGAAGGTTGTTGACGAAGATGACAAACAAAGTACGTCCAAGTAGAAAGCTCCAGGGGATATCTGCAAAAGGATCTAGAAGAGTAGCCATTCAAGTCGATTTTCATTACATGAGAACACTTGCTGTGAAAACTTTACAAAGAAAAACAACTGCTTTCATTATTATAGAATGACAATCTAATTATACCAACCAATGAAATATTGTGCCACATAATTCCATAAAAATGTAGCAGTCTTAAAATGATAGACAGGAAAATAAAAACAGCAGTGAAAGTGATAAACAAATAACTACTGAATGCTATATACACAATGGAATATATACAAAAGCAAAAATATGCTTAGAATAATAAAGATGGCAACAGTAGTTCAAATAATATACTGAATAATAAAAACCTCAGGAATGCTGAACAATATATTCACAGAAATGTTGCATACATAATATACAAGCAACAGAAAGAATATTCTAGAGAATAATATAAACACTTCATCACAAAAGTTTAGAAAATATCATGAAAACTGGAGAATACACCTGTCCTCATTTCTGAGAAGAGCTATTTACACTATTTACATGTTTCAGACTGTTGACCTCATCTTTCTTGCCATATTCATAACTTTTCGGCCATTGTATGCTCTGACCTTCTTCAGATGATATACATTGCAATATGCTCCAGTGAATAAAAGAATTGGTTGAGTCCAGAAAGTAACTTCACCAAAAGAGTTGTGAGTTCAATACCTGGCCACGGCAGAGGAAACAAAAACTTGAAGAGTTGAGTTACTAAAGGGAATTAATTGATACCGAGAAATCCCCCAAAAAGGAACATGGAATTAGAACAATCTACCTTCATGGATTAATTAAAAGGCTCAGTTCAAAATTCCAATATACATCACATGAAGAATGTCAGTCCATTCAATGGTCGAAACATCATGAATATGCCAATAAAGATGAGGACAACAGTCCAAATGACCTTAATAGTGTAAATAGTTACTGAAGAATATATCTACCAAAATATTGTTGTGTGTCGCAGCATACCTACAGACAATAATGGGTAAGTCCCCATTCACATAAATACAGTAGTAAATACTGTATATTGGTCTGCAATTAGAGATTCATTGTGGAATTCACTTGACTCACTTCTAGCTGTTGACTACTTCTTCTATGCACCACTGGTGAATCTTATATGTGTTGTTCTTGTCCTAAGTATTATTGTTCATTACCAACAATCGTTTCATTATTCTATTCAGTAACCTTCCCTAGGTTACAAAATTATGAATAAAAAAAATCAGCCTCAAAATGAAAGAAAGCAAATGTTTCATCTAAGAATATCATAAATATATCTTCATCTATCTATATTTCTGAGATGAAGTGTTGTAACGATTTACACTATTTACATTGTCCTCATTCCACAGCCCATGTCTTGGGATACTGGCCAGTTCTATACAACTGAGGAAGGCCAGAGTGTACAACGACTGAAACATTATGAATATTACAACAAAGAGGAAGAAAACAGTCTGAACAATGTAAATAGCGTAAATAGCTATCCTCATATTTGCTATTATTTACACTATTTATATTCAGACTATTATCCTTGTCTTCATTATTGTTATCACAATGTTTCATCCATTGTGCACCCCCCCAGCTTTCCTCAGTTGTATAAAACTATATGATATCCCTAGACATGGGCTGTGGAATGAGAACAATGTACCCCACTCAAATAAATAATTCAGTTTTGCATTCACTGTCAGTTACCCAGATCAATATAGACCTGAGGAAGGCTGGAGGGCAAACGGTCGAAATGTGATAACAAAAGCACAATAGTTGGAATATAAATAGTGTAAATAAAGATAACTCCTCAATCCCAGAAATTCAGAAAGAAACTCGTGTTGGCTGTTAATTTTTTTTTAAATTTCTTATTCACTCTCCAACAATCTTCTGGGGGGGGGGGGGCTCTTGTCTAGTGATGGCTGAATCATTTTAGAGAAGAAATTAATCCTTTCAGAAACAACATTTGCAATACTTCTATAAGATACACAGCATTATTTGAATTCCATCTCTGCAAAAAAAAAAATGGTTTTTCACAGAATTGTCTAAAACACTTACCTTCCATTTGAGAAGTGCCAAGTATATCATAAGAATTTGTTCATCAATGGTTCCTGCAATCAATTCTGGTACACTGTAAAATAAAGTTTAGGAAAAGAAAAAAGATAATTTAATGGCTAAAGTAATATTTTAGGTAAAATTCATTAAAAGCAGTTCAAGATAAAATCATGCTGTTCAAATGATATAAAGTTATAAGCTTGTAGCATTATTAAATAAATAATATTTTAACTTCATTTTTTTCATGAACAACTTAAATTTATGATATATGCTGAAAGGTGACATTTAAGTATGCTTTTATAATTTCTGTGTAGTTTATGAATTTTAAATGTGAAAATGGACAAAAATTAGATGCATTTTTGTCTTGAACTTTTATTGCTAAAAAGAAAAAGATACTGCACAAACAGCAGAAAAATGTGTGCCATTTATGGAGATGGTTCAATAGCTGAGAATATTCTTTATAAATGGGTTCTCTGGGTTCAGAAGTGGTAATTTTGATCTAGAAAACCAAGAACATTCTGATGTACCTCTAATCATTGCTGATGACCAAACTGAAATGCTGCTTAGAAATAATCCCAGTCATGTGACACAGATCATCACAGAGATGATTCATGCATCTCACCATGGGATTGTAATACATTTGAAAATAATTGGAAACATGAAATCCAATGTTGTTATGGTGTCTCATGATTTAACAGAAAAAATAAAATAAATTACATTTCTATCTGCTCAAATACAACAAAAATGATGGTCACAGGCAGTGAAAAATGAATTCAGTGTGGAGGGAAAAAGGACATATGTGGCATGTCTCCTCAGGAAGTTGGAAATTATGACTCTCCAATATTTCCTGCCATTTGTAGCTCTTAATAAATTTTGTCTTTTTGTTATGTCTCCTAAACTCTGCGACACATTTACTCAAGATCACTAGGTAGGTCATGCATTATTTTCCTCTATCCCTCTTGCCTTCAGTATCAATTTTTCTAAGTCCTCTTTCTTCATTATGTACCCTAGAAATTTCAACTATCTCTTTCTGATGTTAAGTATAAATGTTCTTTTCATTTTCATTTTCTCTAAAACTTTGTAGTTGCCCCCATGTTCCGTCCGTATCATTCTAAGCATCCTTCTGTAGTACCACTTTTTTTTTCTTCAAGTCTCTTCTTCATCTTTGAGGAGATTGTCAATCATTCACTGCCATAATTTGTTTCTAATTAAATTTTCCTGCTTCTTAATATCATGCTTAACATTTGGAAGGCATCTTTCCAATTCACCTTTGGATTTCAATGTCATACATTCTGTCTTCAATTAAAAACACTCGTTAAAAATGAACAAATATCTCAGCTATCTCGAAAATTAGTTCTCAAGTCAATATATAATTATTGAAGAAGCATGGCTATGGAAAAATAATTTTCTTATATCTTCCTAATTCTTATATTTAATCTTTCAAATTTGGGCATATGCTACTCTTGATCACTCTTCTTATGGATACATCACTTTGATGTAGCGATGCTCTGGTGGGATTGGAAGGGTATTGTGTGTTACAAGATTCTTTTGTAAAGTCAGTCAATGAATTCAATCAGGTACTGTTCCAGATGTGCTGTGTGATGTAAGAGTTTGCATGAAAATTTGGAGAGCTGAGTTCAAATTCCATTCAGGTTTTGACATTCCCTTATGCACAAGTACCATTGGGGGAAAATATAAATCCATCACTTCCCCACACCTATGGGTTGAATAAAAAGACAGACTGGGTTTTATAGCCTTGGTTGGTAACCAGTCTACTACAGAAAGAAATCACAACCTATTGTGGTAAAATCTTCTGCCTAATAAATTATGAATTGTAAGAGACATGATCACCCAATTATATTATGTAGTATGGCACTTAATTGGCTGATTGTTCCAAATTGAACAGCAATGTATGAAAATTGTACAGAATTGACCAATCAGAAGAGTTTCATCTTCAATAAGCTACAGATTGGTTGGGATATCCCACAGCACTCATTATACTCAGTTTCTTCAAATTACCATTTAATTTGATTTCAGCTCATCATCCAGAAAGATGCCAAGTTCTGGGAGAATGAAATGAAGCTGCCTCAAAGATGGGGAAACAAAACAGGATATATCTTTTTGAATAAGTCCATATACAAATATTTAAATATTGCCTTTGGAATTCACTTAGGGAATGCTTAGAACATCTGTTCCAATACAATAAAAATAATAATTAAGGTCAGAACTATTGACGCTTCATGCTGTAACAAGGTAGCAAGTATCAACAGAGAGTTTTGCTATGGAGCAAACCAGTTCCAAAGATTCTTAAAAGCTGTCATGCATTAAATCCTCACTAGGTGCCCCATGCTCTATTTTATTACTCCATACAAGCTAACAGGTCTCTGTCATAATTGTATACACTACATTCTTTAAAGAATGCTATATATTTCTCATTTCCAGTTTTTAAATCTTCAATATTTCTTACAATGTATCATTTATTTTTAGTAGTCTAAGAATTCAGCCTGCTCTAAATTAAAACAATTTCTATTTATTGAGTCATTCATACCATACTAAATCTTCTATGATTTATTTGTACAGATATAAAATAGTGAAATCATTTACTTAACCCTATCAGCCTTTATGAGCTTTCAATTTCTAAATCCCTGGAGTCCTGACCAAATTGTTGAAAAGTCTGAATATTTGATCTTCATGCAATTAAATTGATATATCTCAAAACCCATTGAAAATCAAGTATTAAAAGTTAATGTTATATGAAAGTAAATTGATATTTCTTTGAAATGATACCAAATTTATCCTCCTTGGTATGACTGGTTATGAGATATTGTTCTGGAAATATCCAACTTTGTAAAAGTTGTAGATTTCTGGCACCTCAAGTTAATGAGATGATGGGTATTAATACTGTGTACTAAAATACAGAGCTACTCAAATGCAGGCACTCCCTGTCTGTAAGCAGGTGAAACTTGGAGGTCCATTTGGACACTACTAGCCTTAAATGTTTAAGGAAAATATAATTTCTGTTTGCAAAACACAAACTTTTCATATCCTTCTGAATACAAAGACTGCACAAGAAAAGAACATTCCTATTGTCTTTAATATCTCATGGATTGAAGTTTATGTACAAATATTTAAATGTTGTCTTTGAAATTCACTAAAAAAACATGATGAATTTTTGTTCTATACCAATATTAGTCAGGCTGCTGGAAAAAGTCCCCAACACTATATTTTGAAAAATGTGCCCTTGAAGTTTACTGAGCTTTTTATAGATTCTATACTCAGCAAAATGTATGTGATTTAAGAAAAATTCTGACTTGGGGGAAAATGGATTTTACAAGTAAGGAAAGGAATATCACTCATTGTTTAAATATTTATACAATCAACAAAAATAAGACAAATGGTAGAAACAATACTATGTCATGTTGGTAAAGATAAGTCCAGGAACATACAAAATTAGGAACCAAATGACTAGTTTAGTAATTAATACTCATGCAGAACACCTGGGGGATAATGAATATTGAGGAATGAGAGATTCCTTATAGAGATAGGCCAATATGCAGTCCAATACAGAATATAAGATGATATCAGTACCAAGAAACCATCTAGTAAAATACAGTCCTACTTGATTGTAGACACATTCAGGAACTCCCCATGTGTTAGTGAAACATGGGGGTGCATTTGGACATGTCTAGATTTAAAGGTTTAAAGAAAATTAACTTCTGTTTGCAAGACACAGACTTTTCGTGCCCTTTTGAATACAAAAAAAAATGCACAAGAAAATAATATTTCTATTGTCCTTAATTACTAAGGAATGAATGTTTTCATTTTTTTTTTTAAAGTCTCAACCCACCTTCTTGATACCCAAGGACAAAGATACATCGGTTGCTCTTTGACCTTCACATGAATGTTTCATGTTCACAATAACATGAGACAATGCCCTCAGAAAAACTATGGACTTTTTTTTTTTTGTTCAAAACAGGATTTATAACATCTCAGACAGACAAAAGTACTTTTTTTGCTTTTCTTGTATTTTTTCTTTCAAAAGAATGTGATTCATTAGAACCAAAAGGAAAATGATAAAATGTCTGGTTTATTTCACATTAAACTTTGACCTTTGTAGAAAAGACAAGCCTGCAGTTTTTTTCCATTGTGTTTGGTAAAAAGCTGGCAGGTAGTGGAACCAGTGTTTTGGTCGGCTCTTTTAAACTTGTTGACACATTAGAAATAATCAATACATTTATGATTTGATGCGACAAAGTAAGTAGTGTCATTTTATAGAACAAGTATAGAAAATTCAAGTATAAAATTTTAGAATATCTTCAAAGAGTGATCAATATGAAAAAGTATGCATGTAGAATTAGGGTTCATGCCTGTAAGTAAATTAAAATGAATATAATCATAAGCTTATTTACACTACCTACATTGTTTGGACTATCGTCCTCATCTTTATTGCCATATTTATAATGTTTCAGCAGTTGTATGCTCCAGCCTTCTTCAGGTGATATACACTAGAATTTCAAAACAAACCCTTTATTTAGTCCCTGAGGGTAGATTACTCTAGTTTGATGTGCCATGCCTTTTCTGGATATCTCAGTTTTAGTTATTTTCCCCTTTAGTAACTTAACTCTCCAAATTTTGGTTCACCTCTGGATTACTTCAAGCAACACTGTTATCCACTAGGCTATATGTCCTTCCAACGCATATCACCTGAAGAAGGCCAGAGCATACAACAGCTGAAACTTCGTGAATATGACAATGAAGATGAGGACAACAGTCTGAACAATGTAAATAGTTACACTACCTCATTTCAGAAATATAAACAAATCATAAGCTTATTTATAAGCATTTTTTCTGCATACTAAAACAAAAAATATGATTACATATTTACTTATTATTTGGGAGCAGACCTTCATGAATACATATTTTTTTCAATTTTTATAATTTTTGTTATTTGAACTGAAGAGAATGCAAACCCAGGCTTGACATATTTTAATTATAAAATGATTAAACATTAATATTTTTCCCTTAAGTTTTAAGATGTCTACTCTTCATAATAGCCAAAAGTTTGGCTGAAATTATGGGATCCAAAATGGTTGAACAATATCTTGACACAAGGCACTAAGACATATATATATATATATATATATATATGAAAAGTGTGTGAGTGTGTGTGTGTGTATATATATATATATATTATATGCACGGTAGTTATTAGAAAGCGCTCAATATCAGAGATAGAGCTAACATATCAATCCAACCAAATATATATATATATATATATATATATATATATTACGTTGATGCAAAAATAATGTCGTTTTCTGACATATGTTACTATGTGAGAAAACGACATTATTTTTGCACCAACCTAATATATATATAATTTCGGCATGTCACAGAGTGGTTAGAATATTCCAGTTATAAAAATAGGGTTTTAATCCACCCTTATTGATTTGTCAGGGATGTGACTGCTTGATCAGCCTGAAGAGGTGATGCCAGCCTTAAGTACAATGTGAAAATAAAATGACATCATCTGCTGAATTATTTTTAAATTATTATTAAGAGAAATGGGAAATGTTTGTACGATAGTGATTTGACTAATTATTATTATTATTATTATTGTTATACATTGCTAGATATAATATATTTAAGGAGGCACAGTGATGTAATGGTTAGCAGCACATATTGAGGAATCGGAGAGCCGACTTAGAATTCCAGCCAAATCAATTACATTAACTTATGTGCTAATAAATACCCTTTGGAAAGGTATGAATCATCTTTTATTTACCCCAACTATGAGTAGGACAGACTGGGTTCTATAGCCTTGGATGGCAACTAGTCATGAAGAAGGACAATTTTGAATTCAAAACCTGCAGAGAGTCGTTTAGGGACCTTGTGGCACACAGTGCACCAGCTCTTTGTATTCAGCTCTTTAAAAATGTTGTTAGTTCAGCACAAAGTCTTCACCATTATAATCAAATGATTTGTGTGGGTAGTCTGGTTGGAACTGAGTTGCTTGACACTCATACATCAAAAACAATGCGAGTGTTCATTATATATATGTATATATAATTATTTATTTAAAAATATGATTCCAACATGCTTTAAGAGTTCTCATGTTTCAAAACAAGAGCCGAAAACTTCAATATAATTATTTGAATTAAATTGAATTAAAGTAAGCTCTGTTCCATCTTCAAGTGAAATTTTTTTGGGAATAACTTATTTCTGAAATTTACGTGTTTTAATAGCATATTCATTATTGAAATCAAAATTTCCATGGTAACAGCTAGAGCGATTGTTTAAATAGAAAGGGGTGTACGGTGTTAATAATTTGTATCAGTATAGAGTTACATTCATAGATGTCAAGTCAGGGTAAGGTTGGGGTGTCTAAATTTAAAATGGAAGATGATTTTGCCTAGTCTGGTTTACATGTCAATGGAGATTTATTTTTTTATTTTATTTCTTTATGAAGCTTACTTTAATTCAATTTAATTCAAATGATTATATTGAAGTTTTCGGCTCTTGTTTTGAAACATGAGAACTCTTATATAGCGTGTTGGAATCATATTTTTAAATAAATAATTATATTTATGCTCTACTTTTGTATTGAGCACTATTTTTTAAAAATAATAACAAAAATACTAAAGAACTTTGGATTATTTACTTAACGAGTTCTTTCCTATATATTTTCACACACACACACATATATATATATATATATATATATATATATATATATATATGATAAAAAATATGCATACACACATGAAAAATTTTATATACATATAAATATATTTCTTCTACAGGTGTTATAAATACAGTGCTGAATGTTATGAGACAGAGCTATATGTATATAAGAGCCTGTATTTGTACTTAAAGATTGCAGTAACTGCATGAAATTCTGAGTTATGCTATCAACATTGGATATCATGCATATTTATATATATATATATATGGCCTGATGATTGCATCTAGCATGAAACAGCCTGTTGCCTCTGTTGACTTCAATATACAATTATATATATATATATTATGAAATGGACAAAGTCCAACAATTATTTTAAGACATTTTTATGTTTATACATTCTTTTTATAGATACAAATATTTAAGTAAATGCTTTGTTTTATAATAAACAGTATTAATAACATTTACCGGCCTGAATGTCCGAGAAATTTTCTGTATCCTATATGGAACTGTCATTTAGCCTGACGTGCCTTAACCAATCGAACCATAGAGAAACAGACAATTTTATCTATAAAAAGAATGTATAAACATAAAAATATCTTAAAATATATATATGCTGACTTGAGATGGAATAAATACATTGAGTCAATTGCTTCGTCCACCGCAAGGAAAGTTGGCTCCCTGAGTCGCACCAGGAAGTTTTTTCTCCCCGGAGTCGATCCTCCAGATCTACAAATCAACAATTCGCCCTTGCATGGAGTATCGCTGCCATATATGGTCTGGTGCCCCTTCTTTTTGCCTCAGGGTTCTTGATAGGCTCCAGAGGTGGATATGCAATCTAGTTGGCCCTGCTCTGTCAAAACGTCTACAGTCAAGTTTCTCACAGATGCGCCATCGCCTCCCTCTGTCTGTTCTACAAATACTTCCATGGAAATTGCTCCAAGGAGCTGCATTCGCTGGTTCCCAGATGTCATGAGTTCAAGCGCCATACGAGACTGGCATCCTGCTCTCACCCCTTCACTGTCGAAATTCCTAAATGTAGCCGTCTCTTCTTCTCCAATAGCTTCATGTCTCGCACCTCTCGCCTGTGGAACTCCCTTCTCTATTTCTGTTTCCCTGTGAGCTATAATCTCCAGCTATTCAAGTGTAATGTCAATCGACATCTCCAGTTGCCTTGATCTATCCACTACCCTCATCTTTTCTTCTATCACTCCTATCTGATCTTGCTCTAAATTTTCTGTAACCCCTTGCGTCCTAGTGGCTCCTGCCTTGCTTGGGGTGAAATGCTTTAAAAATATATATATATATATATATATATATATATATATATATATATATATATATATATATATCACAAGAGTAAAAGTGAGTTGTGTCTGAATAGGTCATATATATGATTAATGTATATTTGGGCAACAAACTTTCTTTTAAAATAAGATGAACAAGGAGAATCTTATTAATGTTTTACTTAATTTTCCAAGCATTCTTACATTTTCCCATTTGGTGAGAGTGAGGGAGTACAAAAATTGTCCATAGCATCCATTGTCCCAAGTGCTTTTGGCCACTTTAACCATTTTCAAGAGAGTTGCTTTTTATGTTGTTAGTTTATTAATAAAATTTTCCTTGTCCATCATATTTATTGAAAAATATATACCATATATAATCGTGTAATGTGCAATCTTTGGTATTGTGCAACCACCAAATTTTCACCTATAAAAAATGATTTTATCATGTATCTTCTGTACGATGCAAGTTCCTTTTTTGAGAGACCAAATTGCAATAGACTAAACTCTCTTCCTCTATCTCTTTATCCCATATTCTTGTCAAATAAGTTAAAAAAGTAAAAGAGAAGCATAAAAATATCATTAGTAACACTATACTCATTGCATGAATGTGTACAACCATAAACAACTGAACGAGAAACAGCTAAACATTTTATAAATGTAAACACTAGAAAAGATGCATATTTGCTATGTTTGTATTTTATAATATGAGACTAATACATGGTCTGGAGCCCCAACTGTTTGTCTCAAGGTCCTTGATAAAATCCAGAGATGGATATACAATGCAATTGGTCCTGATCTGGCATCTCATCTGCAGCCTCTCTCTCACAGACGTGCCGTCGCCTCCCTCTGTCTTTTTTACAAATACTTTCATGGTAACTGCTCCAATGAGCTGCTTTTGCTGGTTCCCAGACTTCATGAATTTAAGCGTTCAACTAGGCTGGCATCTCGCTCTCACCCTTTCACTGTCGAAACTGTTAAATGTAGCCGTCTCTTCTACTCCAATAGCTTCATGTATCGCACTTCTTGCCTGTGGAACTCCCTCCACTTTTCTTGTTTCCCTGATAGCTATAATCTCCAACTATTTAAATGTAATGTCAATCGATGTCTTCAGATGCCTTGATCTATCCCCTGACCTTCTCTTCACCCTTTCCTCTATCACTCCTCTTTGCTCTTCCTCCAACTCTCTGTAACGCATTGCATGCTAGTGGCTTCCCACCTTGCCTGGGGGGGAAATGCTTAAAAAAAAAAATATGTGAATATTACATTATTATTGGATACAGTTACGTAAAATATCAGTTTTATCAAAATCATGTTTATTTTAAATACAACTGTACTTTTTTGACTACAGTAAATGGATATATAGTTTGTTCAGTGGCATAGTACATAGGCCAGCATTACATATGCTAATTTTATATCTCATGTATGATGTGACTCTCTTATAATTAGCTTCAAAATTAAGACTACAAATATCACATGATACATGAGTGTATACGGTGTGAGTGTGTGTGTGTGTATATATATATATATATATATATATAGATAAAGAAATATAGTCTTAAGGTGTGCTATATTTATGGATATACGTATATATATAAATAGCCGAGAAAAATAACAGCACACGTGGCCTGAAGATTGCATATAGCATGAAACAGACTGTCGCCTCTAAGTGTTGACTTCTATGTTCACTTTTATATTTATATATATGTATATATAGATAGATAGATAGATAGATAGATATATAATACATAAAAAATTAATGGTCACAGTTGAATAAGACCAGGAAACAGTTGTATTAAAAAGTGCCAAATACACATATAAAGAAATAAAATAAAAGTAAAAATAACATGTAAAGCTTTTAACTGAGTAACAAGGAAGTTTTGGATTTAAAATAAAAATAAAAAGGCTACTTCTACTTAGTATCAGAAAGAAAGATTTGAAATTTCTTGGCCACATAATAAAGGAAGATGGCTTGGAAAGTTTAACACTGAAAAGACATATTGAAGGCAAGAGACAAAATAAAGCAACATATAACCTAACTAATGAGCTTTTGTTTAAATGATTGACAAAACAGGGATTAGAAGAGACAGCAAAAAGACAAATTAAGAGCCACAAAGGACATAAAATTGCGGAGAGCCGTGATCACTTACATCCTGAAGGGACACTTTAGATAGATTATTGGTGACGCATTGGAGCTGAATTTGTTGACTGTTACACATTTTATCAGTGTCCCCCTTCAGTTCTTAAAATGACTTGTCTTTTTATAAAGATAAGGAAGACTTTTGGGGGAGAAGTCAAATTTTTTTGTTGGAAAACTAACAATTTTCTTAAATTAGCATTCATTAGACCTTCCTCTATCCGCAACATTTTCAAAATTGAAAAATTGTTTTATATTTTAATCATTTAAAAGGGGGTCCTGTTCACAATACAAATACAGTCTCAAATCGATACCTGACTTCTTAAAAAATTATCTGTACTTTATTTTTACATACAAATGTCAAGTTTGAATCTGCTTACATCATCAATAACAATGTGTGACTGTTGTTTTCCATTACCCCAGATAGGGAGACAGGTTTTACATAATGATGTAAGAAGTAGACAGACAAAAAGACAAAGAAGAGATATAAATATAAACAGAGTGTGGACTTTAGACTGCTCAGATCAAAAACTAAGTGTCTGACTAATACTTTTCTCTTCTTTTTTGTGCTATGTCCACTCAGAACTTTGGGGATCATAGCTCTCCACTATTTCCTGTTCTTTGTAGTTCTTAATAAATTTTGCCTTTTTGTTCTCTCTCCTAAACCCTGTTCCATCATCCATTTACTAAAACTCACTCAGTATGTTATACATTGTTTTCCTCTGTCCCTCTTGCCCTCAATCTGTCCTGTGAATATCGAATTTTCAAAGCCTTCTTTCTTCATGACCTTGCAAAAATTACAGAATTAACATACATAGATGCTGTTCACATTGTTTTGTTTTTTTTTTGTTTGTTTAACAGTAAATAAGCTAAACACTAATAAAATACAAAGCATTCTAGTTTCATAAAAAATACATTAAACAATTAGATTAAGTTATTTAAATTAATAGTATAACTTTTTTCCGAGGTATACAGAGGAAAATATGGAATAACCCAATATCAAGGAGAAATATGAAATTCATTAACAAAAATTATAATTAATAGTTTGTGTCATGCCAGAATGTTTTTCTCACCTGAGTCTATTATTCAAAACTACAAATCTACTATTTATCCTTGTAGTGAATACTTTTGCCATATATGGTCTGGTGCCCCCACTGTACATCTCAACAAAATCCAGAGACAAATATGCAAAGGGATATGTCCTGATCTGGCATCTTGACTACAGTCACTTTCTCACAGATGTACTGTGGCTTCTCTCTGTCTTTTCTACAAATATTTTCATGGCATCTCCTCTGACAAGCTACTTTCACTGGTACCCCAACTGCATGTATTTAAGCATGCTACTAGGTTGGCATCTCGGTTCCACTCGGTCACTGTTGAAACAGTTAAATGTAACTGCCTCTTCTACTCCAACAGCTTCTTCTCTTGCACTTCCCGACAGTGGAACTCCCTTTCTCTTACTTGCTTCCTTTATAGCTATAATCTTCAACTATTCAAATATAATATCAATCGACATCTTCTGATGCCTTGATCTTGATCCCCGTCCTTCTTTATATACTTTCCTCAAACAATCCTCTTTACTCTTGCTCTCACTCTCTGTAACCCTTTGAGTCTAGAGGCACTCCCACCTTGTTTGGGGTGAAATGCTTAAAAAAAAACTGCTTAACGTTAGGCTTAAGCAATCAAGTTAATTCTTTCAGGCATGGATTTTACGCATTTTAATCAATATTCTTTATCAAAGTAGTCCCAACTTTACTTTATTGGTTAATATATTTTCTTTAATGGATAGAGAATTCTCATGGACACTTTTTAATGTTCCACTATAAATTTTCAAATGGATTTAGTTCCAGGCTGTTCAGTGACCATGTCATTGATTTTATATACCTTTCCCGAAGAAAAACTTTCATCTCCATAGCTTTGTGTCAAGATGCATTATCATCAAAAAAAAAAAAAAAAAAAAAAATTTTATCCACACCACACCAATTTTCTATGAAAGGAATGAGAAAATTATCCAGGATTTCAATGTACATTTATGCATTGATTGTTGAGACAATGGTTTTATCTCCCCATGTCCTTTAAATCACAGATGCCACTTATAATGAATGACAAGGGAAATTTGTGTTTTCTTCTGATAGTCATCTTTATATATTTTGTTGGGGAGTTATAACTCTGTGGAAATAATTATAACCCCCCAACATTTATATATAAAAAAAATACTCAATGTTGAGAAACAGCAAAATGTGGAAATAGCAAAACAAATATTATTTACTATATGGTTATTATGTGGAATGGAAGAAATGAGAGACAGTGATACTGAGTAAAATTGTGTGTTTGGGATCAAATGTAGATCAAATATGGATTAGAATCTGACAGAATGCTAAGAAATAAAGTGTATACAATCTTTATCATATGTTTTTATAAATGTGTTTAATGAGTGTCCAGATAATTTAGTTGGAAAATACAACAAGTGTCTGGGGGTTTTCTTAACTCAAATTTTTGTTGAGTGCTAAAAGATAAATGTCACTATTATAGCCTGCAAAAGGAAAAGGATCCAAAGTTTTTGTTGATGCATGTGTTGGTGGCTTGTCCACATTGGCTGCCTGTCCAACAGTGAGAATGTCATGTATTTGTGTGTGTAGAGGAGAAAAATGGGGTTTAGAAAGAGTGAATTAATGATAATTATAATTGATATAGTTATTTTTAACACTACAGTTAATTTTTATTTATTTTCTGTTACATGATGCATTAACAGTATAATTAATTTACGTATTTTCTTTATGGACACAAAAATCATCATTTTGGCCAATTCAGATTCTT
Source organism: Acanthosepion lycidas (assembly GCA_963932145.1). Classification (NCBI taxonomy): domain Eukaryota; kingdom Metazoa; phylum Mollusca; class Cephalopoda; order Sepiida; family Sepiidae; genus Acanthosepion; species Acanthosepion lycidas. The sequence goes on along the minus strand of OZ010589.1, from coordinate 91,550,898 downwards.
CATTCATCACTGGATATTACTGACATCCAATTTCCCATACACCATGTTTGTTTTTGTTTATTTTAATCTCTTTTTTTTGTCTTTTTTTAAATCAAAGTAACTTTTTACCTTGACTATTTCATGTTAACAGTGAAAGAGGATTTCACTAAAAGAGTTATGTAATATCAATGCTCCTATATGGCAATGAATGCTGGACAACATCCTCACAGATGAATAAGAAACTTGAATCAACATAAATATGGTTCTACATAAGGATGTTAAAAATACCATGGACTTAACATGTGAGTAATGGTGAAGTTTAAGAGAAAATGGAAACAAAACTGACATTTATACTTAACATCAGGAACAAACAGTTGAAATTTCTAATGAGGAAAGAAGGCTTGGAAAATTTGATACTTATAGGACAGATTGAAGGCAAGAGGGAGAGAGAGAAACAATGCATAACCTTGAGTAAATGGATGATGGAACAAGGTTTTGAAAGGATAACATAAAGACAAAATTTATCAAGAGCTATAAAGGACAGGAAATTGTGGAGAGCCATGATCAATAACATCCTGAAGGGACACAGCACATAAAAGAAGAACCTTATTTTCTTCAGTTTGTGAATTAGTTGTGATTTTCATTTGGTTTTCCTGCATATAAATCTTATTTCATTCAGTTGATTTCTTACAGTTCTATCATAAACATTGAATCATGTTTTCTAAGCATTGCTTATATGTGACACAAATCCAAATGCATGAGGCACCCAGTGAGGATCAAACACTATTCAGTCATAAATTGATCTGGAGAGACAAATTTACACCACGTCAGGGTGCCACAAATGATTCCCTGAATGTAGCTTAGATGTGTCACTCGGCTGAAAGTGCTGAGCACCCAGTGAGGATCAAGCTCACTAATCAGTCGTAATTGATCTAACAATGAAAGCTTGCTATTTCACCTTAAAATGTGCCTGAACTGAATCATGTTTTGACTTTTCATTTGTTTTGAAAATTTTCAATTTTCAAGTCATGTCACTTTGATCTTTCTATCTTGATGCTTTGATGTTTTTTATGGTCTAAAATTGTTATTTTTTTTTTTTTTTTTTAACCATTCCATTTCTTTAATATTTGTATCAAACTTTAGACACAGCTGACTGGAGACAACCACCATCTTTAGTCAGATTCCTCCACTACAGAATGCCTTCTTGAATGAGTTTTGCAATCCTTTCAATTCTTTCAATTGACAGTTCTTTTTTGAAGCCATGTTTCCTTTTCAATTAATTATGCTCAAAGAATTTTCTTTTAACTGTAGACTGATTTGCATATCTAGGCCTCTGCTAGTATTTGTTTTAGGAATGTAAATTACTAGACTATTTCATAATTTTTGTGTAATTTGATTTTTTTTAAAGCTTATAAACTTTTGTGGTTTATTTAAAGCCAGAAAATATATTTAGATTGTAATAAAGTCAAGAATAAATTATATGCTCTCAGAGTTTTTTGTTGCTTTGAAATACATACATAGCTGGACTACTCAGGCTCAGCCCAATTAGTCCAACCCCTAAAGTTGACACTGTTTACACAGATATCAACCTTTTGCAGTTTATTTGAAGCCAGAAAGTTTTAGGAATTCTTTGGCGATAATAATAATTTTTACTGATAATACAAGTCCCACTAATTAGCCCATAGCTTGGAGGAGAAGTGGATTCATACCTTTAACAAATGTAAGTGAATGTAATGAACCTGACTGGAATTGAAACTTGGCTCTCTGATTTCCAGTTCTGAGCCATTATCCATTACGCCACATGCATATTCTTGCTTACAGCACCTGGTATTCCCAAGTGGTCAACCATCTAGGTACTGAACCAATCTCAACATTGCTTAACTTCAGTGATCATATGAGAACTGGTGTTTCAATATATGACCATAAGCCAAATTTTTACCTAAACATTGGATTATTCCATGATATTTTCCTTTACATGACTCGGAAAAAAATATAACTTGAATTTAAGTAATTTAATCAAGTTTTGTAAGGTATATTTTATGAAGAAGTTATAATGTTCAAGTATTAAATAAAAATATATTTTGTGATTAGTTTATTTACGGCAAAATAAAAAAAAGAAACTATGCTCTAATTCCATAATTTTTGGCAGGGTTAATAGAAGAACTGGATAGGAAGAGAATGTTACAGACTCTAATAAATGATTTTGGATTGAGAATCATGATGGACGATTAATTTGTGAGTTCCTGCCTTATTACATGAAAGAAAAGTTCAATCCTCTAATTAATCAGATGTATCTCTTCAGGCTTTCATACAAAAATTGAAAAATGCTTTGAAATAACAAGGATTTACTAACATTCAACAACATATAGCTGCATTAAAAGATATTTCAAACATTCAAGAATATTTCCAGCAATGGCACCATCCTCTCATAAAATGCATATCTACACTAGTGTTGTAACCGAGTTACTGAATAGAATAATCACACAAAGGTTGGTAATGAACGATAATACTTAGGACATGAACAACACATATAAGATTCGCTAACAGTGTGTAGAAGAAGTGGTCAACTGCTAGAAGTGAGTCAAGTAAGTTCCACAATGAATCTCCAACTGCAGAACAACATACAGTATTTACTACTGTATTTATATGAGTAGGGACATACCCATTATCATCTGTAGGTATGCTACAACAACTAGAGAAGTATTTTGAATTTTATATGAATACAATGATAATAATAATAAGGAATAAAAGATTAAGAATATTATAACAGTCAGACACAATCACTGGAACTACTAAACTACTTTAGAGTTTAGAAATTTTTTTTTTAATCATTTCACCCCCAGTAAGGCAATAAAGACACAAGGGGTTACTGAGTGTGAGTGAATATGAGAAACAAAATGAGAACAATAAATGAAGAGGAATTAAGACAGAAGATAATAATTGGCATTGCATTTACATTTTTGAAGATCAAAGTTGAAGCCAGAAGAGAGTTCCACAATCAAGAGAAGAAACTGTTAGGATAGAACTTACAGTTATATATAGCCAATTCGACTGTAAAATGATTAGATCTTTTGCCAATCCAATACTATGTTTAAATTCATAAAGTCTAGGTACCATAGAGGAAAATTCATTAAAACAATTATTATGAAAATATTTATAGAAAAGACACAGCAAAGCTGCATTATGGCAGTGGGAAATTGACTGAACATGAGTTTCAAAAATCATGACCAATGATAAATTAATAAACTAACTAAAGTATTGGCTTGTATATAAAAGAAAACAGTATGTTAGTTAAGATGTAATGGTTTAATTAACTCTCTCTCTCTCTGAAAACATCATAAAATCTGTAGGCACCCTTCACATGACATCAATACAAGACAATGTCAAGAATAGATAAAGTATAGAGAGTTCTGAAGAAATTATCACCTGGAAATCAGATCTGTCCTACAGGATCATACCTGGACTTTCAACAAAAGACTTAGAAAAAATATACACCATTCTCAATTGATCAGGAAAGGAACAATTTTTATGAGCTATCAACTGACATGGCAGCTAAGGTGTCATGAACTACCAACTGCCATGGAAGTATGGTGGCATGTATTATCATCTACCATGGAAGGATGGTGATGAGAACTATCAACCTCCATGGAAGATTGGTGGCATGATGAACTCAAACAATGTCAGTAAGTGCATCCATATGATTATAAGATGAAGCTTAAATAAAAGCGAAACATGTTAAATTTATAAATGTTTCCAATCTATTCCTTATTGTATCATCGTTATAAGTGTGAAATTTACAACATTTCTTGAAAAAAAAGCAATAGTTAGAAATATATTTACAATAACAAATAAATGTTTTAACTGTCTAGAAAGTTATTAATAACAGTTAAACTCAGAATTTGGCATTAGAAGTTACATAAATTTTTTCTTGTTCCATATTTTTGACAAACTTTGCACTTGTCTCAGCTTAGTAATAAAGTATTATGGCTTAGCAGGGGAGACATCAAAATCTTTATTTGAAGTCTGGACAAAAGTACATAGACAAAAGATTTTGCTTTAACTGTATACACATACATGCACACGAATGCTATCCCACAAACAAACATATATATATATATATATATATATATATATAAGAATACATTTATATAAATGCAAACACATCAGATACATACATATATGCAAACACATATGCACATGCAAATACACACCACACACTTAC
>OZ010589.1:91539197-91544197 GCA_963932145.1 Acanthosepion lycidas | reverse complement strand
TATGCACATGCACAGACAATAGTTTAACATACAAAGACGTGTAAGAATAAACACATATTTGTACATACAGTAATGTCATATAAACTAATACAAATATTTTTATTCAAATTACATATTTCATGAAGTTTATTGACAGTTACTCTGTTACAAAAACACAAGAATAATAATCTATAGAGAAATAAGTATTTCTTTTTTAATACAAAGTCCCTTCAAGGCACAGACAATCATGACTACAGATTTCTTTCGTTTATCATTTGTAAATTTTGGGGGGGTAATTTTTTTTTCACTAATTTTATACATAACAAGACTCAAGAGCCACTCATGGTAAAGTGCTACAGAATAGGGCATGCGACATGAACACAAAAAGAATTGAAGATTCTCAAGATTAGACAGTAATTGACCTTTGACTTATGATTAAAGTGTTTAAGAATGAATCTGTGCTGGTATTTGTCCCACAATTCTTGGGAACAAGCTGTCCTAATAGAACTTCCTCCTTACAAATGGAAGATAGAGGAAATGTGGGTAATTCAAATTTGTGGATGTAACAAGGTGAGTTCTAACTTTAAACATCTGAACTGGTGGAGCTCCTCTGAACATTTGACAACAATAGGTTTGCAAGGTTGTGTCTGTGGGGAAAGAACCTGAAATGTGTGTCATAATCTACAAGACTACATAAATGCCTCCTCCATGGTTGTGAATTCTGTCTACTCCTAGACTGGTTGTCAAACAAGACCAGAGAATCCACTTTAACCTGCTATATATAGTAAAAAGAGGTGGATTCATGCCTTTCTTAAGAGCATTAATGTGACAATGAACACAATAGGCAAGGCCAGAGTTTTAATTCAATTTAAAGATTTTTCAATGCTTATAACTGTTATGCTATCTACACATTTTATATAAGTTAATAGCTAATGGTACTTTTAACCATTTCCTTATAGGGAAACATTCAGAATTAATTGACTAAGCAGAAAGTATTATTGTAGAAATTTATAAAAATCTTTATCTTAAAATAATTTTTCAGGAAAATAGGTTTCTCAAGTTCAGTAGCTGATATCGTTCTTTTCAGTATTGATAAGGATTTCTTTCCTAATCTTTTATTTGAAGTTGAGTCAAATGTCAGAATCTTTATTATGTCATTATCTTCACTTCAGGTTACATGTGGTATCCATTTTACTTATTGCTGCTGTTGAAAGTCCTCAAATGAAGTCATTTTCATTATTTGGATTGATTTTTTTTTAATCAATTCACCACAAGCAGTGCAATGATGCCACTAAGATGCAAGGGACTACTGGGTTTGGTTTGTTTTAAGGCATATCAACCTCAATGGGTTATTTAATGCCGACAAAATTTTTATTGCTGGTAATTTTTTTTTCAAAAAATATATTGCTGGTAATATCTTTTTTCTTTTTCAAAAATGTATTGCTAGTAATAAATTTTTTTATAAAGTATTTCTGGTATTAAAAACTATTTTTATCCTTTCATAGTATTTTGACCTAAGTTTGGGTGTTAACTATTTACCCATAACTGGGACCCTAACAGGTGCTACAATCTTGGGTCAGAGTGGACCTGGGAACACCAGCAATTAAGAGGTGTTTCCATGCTCCTCAAACCTCCTGAACAGAGGCCTTGCTGTTGGATGTAGTTTATCATCTTACCCAGGATTGAATCAGAATTAAAAATATTTTAAAAGGAACTAAAGCAGGAAACAAGGAATAGACCTCTTCTCCTGTTCAAAAGATCAAAGTAGGGGTTTGAAGCCAACAATAGGTGAATCTATCTACTCCATAAATAATAAAATTTCAAAGTATAGATGGAAATATTAAAAGTATAGAGTTGAAATAGACTTTTAAAGGAACCAGAAAAACAGTCCTAAACAGGAACTAAGGAAAAACCTATAATTTTGTTTGAAAGAGCAGGGAGAAGCAAGAAATGGATGATAGGTAAATCTTTCGGATCCTACAGAAAGTAGAATTTTATTGTAGTAAAATTTCACATTCAAAAAAACTATACACAATTGCTTAAATTTCAACTCCTCTCAAAAAGTAATTTTCATTATTCCATGTTATTCAGACTATTGTCTTCATTTTTGTTGTTATTGACACAACCTTTCTCTAAATGTTTTCTCATCCTTGTAGAAGACGTCTTTTCATTGTTCCACATATTATTCGGACTAGTGTCTTCACCTTTGCTGTTATTAACACAACATTGCTCAAAATGTTCAAACTGAAGGACAATTAGTATCAAAATTGTTAAATTAACTTTCATCTGTGCACTGCGTGGTTGTACAATGATAATGGTATATTCCTGATAAGGAAACATTCGGCATTCATTGACTTTATCAAATCTTTTTCTTAAAACATTTTTTTAGGGAAAGAGTTTTCTCCAGCATACTGTTATCATTCTTTCCCCTACTGATGGAGGCTTTCTTTCCCAACATTTTGCTCAAAGTAGTGCAGTATGTTAACATCTTGATTATGTTCTGATTCTTTCTTTGAGTTACATATGCTATCCATTATAGCTGTTGCTGCTGTTGAAAGTCCTGACACGAAGTGCTTTCTGTTACTGTGCTATCCTTGTTTTTGATTCTGTCAGTACCATTCCATGAGGCTCAAAGAGTTGTGGTCTTCACTATGATCTGCAGGCTTCATTCGCTGTGAGCCTGTTGTGGTCTACCTAACCAGTTTCTTTTTTTTTTTTTTTTATCTCAGTGTCAGGATTCCAAACATTTAACAGCAACAACAACACATCTTTTAAATGAAACATATAAAAGGTTATATTCTGGAAGAAAAGTAGAAACAGAATGTCAGTTGGAATAACATTTATATATTCTCTTCATAAATATACAATAACAATAAAATGTTCAATTGTCATTGCAGTGAAGCTTGTTTAATAAAGTAATTAAATATTCTTAGTGTGGTGTGAGATGTGTGGTGTGAGATGTATTGTCACTTATTTATGACAGTCATCCTAATGTGTTTGTGAGTTCATAGACAAAGGCTTAATCAGTGGTTGCTGGTTATTCCCTTCTATTGTGTGTGGACAAGGCCTTGGTCGATGGCTACTGGCTCATCTTTTGTCTGGATGTGTGTGTATGCACATGTAGATCAAACTGGACTCCAAAATTGTTTTGAACCTTGAGAAGCAGTATACTTCTATTTTTATATCCATAAGGGCGATCAAAAATCTAATTTCATATCGAGGTATGAACTTTTTGAATAAAAGGTTTCCAATAGTTAGAAAATAATTTCATACTAGCTCACAAAAATATTTTTCTTGAATTAGTCAGAATGGTTGAAGGAAATACTATTGTTATTTTCGAAATGATCGAAAAATAACACGTAAGTCTACAACTACATCTGCAAGTATTTTGGTAGTATTTGTCCTTGTAATTATTGTTTAACAAACAAACTTTCTGATGGGATTTTATTGGTTGAAAAATATCAAATTTAATTCCTATAAACCATTGATCTGAGAAAGCAGTTATATAGAGTTGACAGTTTAGTTTTGTACTAAGTTGCAGTGTTGAGTTAAAATATTCCTAGTGAAGGAAAGAAAACTACTGAATATCATTCACATCATTTGGAAGTATTCAGAAAAGTGTTTTTATGTAATCATATAGGAAACATTCTCATCAATTGAAACAGACTAAATTGCAGAAAAACTATTAATAAACAGATTAGTCACTAAAATCACTGATGATTATATCTCTGTGAGACAATTTATTTCCACAGCAAATGTGGTAAAAACAAAATGGTCTTTTTGTTCTAAGACAGATACAAGAGAAAAAAAAAAAAGGTTGTTTTGTCACCTTCGTCAATCTAAGAAAGACATTTGACATGGCAAGCAGGTCAGTCTTTGGATAATCTTGGAAAAATTAGAGTGTCAAAATTTATAATGATAATCTATCTGCAGGAGGTAAAACTTGGTAAGTCAAAAATAGAATTCATTTCTGTAAACACTTTCTTTTTAAATGACATATCTCTTCAGCATGTAGGTAATCAGGGCTCTCCACAGATAGCTTTTCTTTATGATCTGTGAATTGATATGCCTTCTTTAATAGTACATAGCCTACCTAACAAGCATGTGTACATGGATGGCAGAACAGGATTTAGGAGAGATAGCAAAAGAGACAAAATTTACTAAGAACTACAAAGGACAAGAAATTGTGGAGAGACATGCCTGCCAACATCCTAAAGTAACATGACTCATAAAAGACGAAGTGGGATTTGCAACATTTTTCATATATATTTTTACAATGCACCCTGTACAAGGCCCAAGAGCCACTCGAGGTAGATGGTTACAGAGTAAGAAGCACAGTTGATAGAGATATGTGGGGAAGAAAATATTGACCCTAGATTTGAACAGGTTAAGATTGTAGGAATCGGAGAAGCTTTCTCTTGGGAGCAGTAGTTTGTGGGAAGAAGCTGCTCAATGGGACCTTATTTCTCACCATTAGAATACAAACGATTGAGGGTGGTTCACTACAATGTGCATGATGTGGCAGGTCTTAGCCATGAATATTAGAACTGGTGGTATATAGGAATGTAGTTCGTCTGAACACTTTCCATAGAATAAGTGGTACAGCAGTGAGATTTGAAGCTCATGGGGAGCATAGGGACAATTGGTTTGAGAAAATGTGCATCCATTTCGCACAAAAGATTCTTGTTACTTTTCTTCATAAACATGGAGGCCAGTGCTCTGTAATATACATTAAAATACATAGATATCCAAATGGCAGATTCAAAAACATATGAAGCATTTGTCATAGACATATAATCCTATTGAAGATGTCTGGGCCATTTTAGATTGTCAAACAAGGAAAATTTATTCCAAAGATTAATGTCATGTTTTCAATGCAAATTAATCAGTTATGCTACAAATCTGAGAATAGAGAATAAAACATTCAAAAATCTGCTGTCAAGTCCATCAAAATTTAATTTACATTATAAAAACATATTGAATCATTTATAACATTGAATATAATGTTTTGTGTGAACATG
>OZ010589.1:91398681-91521181 GCA_963932145.1 Acanthosepion lycidas | reverse complement strand
AACAATATCATTAATTAGACTTTAAACTGATGAATATTTTTTTCTTTTTTTCCTTTCCAAATAAATGAAACAAAACATTCTCACCTTAAAATTTCCTTCTTTATTCCAAACTGAGATTCAATATTTTCAAGGAGTGCTCTTAGATGCTGAGATTTTGTCTGCAAAATAAATAATGGCAATTTTATTTGGTGCCTGTACTTCTGAGACAAAGCTTTGTCAATATTCTAGGAATTATTCAGACTATCTTTCTATTTGTTTTTCCACTCCTAATATTGAAAATTCCTCCAAGTAAAAAAAAACAATTGAGACTATATGTATGTGGTTAGATTAGGTTAATAGGATTAATCATATTTTAACACATGCTGCATTACTTAATGTCATATATAAGTCTCATATAACAAAAATCAAAATGATAGATACAAGCATGGTTTGCACTAGAGTAAAAAGTGATAGAAATTGTTGTTTGGTTTGGTTTGTTTTACACCATATCAACCTCAATGGTTTATTTAATGCCAACAAGATTTTTATTGCTGGTAATACATTTTTTTCAAAAATGTATTGCTGGTATTAAAACCTATTTTTACACTTTCATAGTGTTTTGACCCCCTTTGTGGGGGTTAACTATTTGCCCATAGCTGGGAATCAAACAGGTGCCACCGTCCTGGGTCAGTGTGAACCTCGGAACACCAGCATTAAGAGGTGGTTTCATACTCCTCAAAACCTCCTGATCAGAGGTTTTGCTGTTGTATGTAATTTATGGTCTTACCCAGGGTGCAGGATGTAGTTTAGTGTCATACCCAGGACCGGGATAGACATTGGTTGGGTTTATACTGTGAGTATCCATATCATCAGGGGATGCAGTTTGCCTATTCTAAGCACCACTAATAGGGTTACATATGATCAAATGTGTCAAATGTGTTTAGTGAATCTGCAAACATCTTAGTGTGTGTGTGTGAGTGTGTGTGATTATATTTATAAGACCATGATATGACATGATCTTTGGGACTAATGCCTATCATTGTCAACAGCATTCTGGATAATCGCTTTCCAGTGGGATCATTTAGAGCTGTTCCAATCTATTGTAATTTTTTTTTTTTATTTACAGACATAGTATCTGAACGCTATGTCTGTCTTTGTACAGCTTCAATGTGACTGAGTATTATGCTTTTGAATTCAAAGTTATCCTTCTCCTAGACTGGTTACCAAGCATGGATAGTGATCCCTACTATTTAACCATAGCTGGATATCTCTCTCTCCACACACACACACACAGATCATTTGAACAGTTTTTACACGCTATATGCAGAAAAAAAATCACTTGTATGAAAACAAGAAAAAAATAATAAAAAGCTTAATTAGAGTGCCTTGTCAGTCATCTTCAATGAAACGTATATATTTTTATTATTTTTTTCTTGTCTTCATAATATATATATATGCAAGGTATATCTCAACATAGGCACACATCTCTCAATCTCAATTTAGCTATTGAAAATCACAGAAATGTGAAATTGGCAAAGTTACTGAAAATAAATATACTTAAAGACTCCAGTTGCCTTTCCAAATTCTTTATATATATATATATATATATATATATATATATATTTCATTCAAACACCAAAAATAATAAGACAATTTGAAAAACTATATATATTGAATAGTTTGTTTTGGGATTCTACCTTCTTAATCTCAAATATGGATGCCTGTAATAGCTATTATTCTATTTCTCATGAGCTTTTCTCTACACACTATTTATTTCTGTTGTGTCTATATACCCTATTGGATGGTCTGTAAATCCTCCACCCCCACTTTTTACTCAAACATGGCTCCAAAAGTATAACCTGTTTCTTGTATGCTAAATTGAGGCATCTGATAGACAGTAGATGAACATTACTTGAATCTTGCATAACTCAATAATACTGTGATATTAAGGTTTCATATTTTACAATCAATAAAATAAGAAGAGGATAAAAGAATAAAATTATCAGCAAATGTTGTTAAAAATGTTTGAATGATAAATGATAGGGAAAGAAATCTATGATACTGAAGCAATAATCAAAGATAGACAAAACAAGCATAACTTGAAATGCTTTTTCTAAAATTTCTAAAATTACATGTTCTTTCATATAAAAGTGTTACACTTTAATATTATAGAGTGGAATTCTTCATGCCAATGTATTGGCTGGTTAACTTTAATGCCTCAAAAACTAAACTGCTCCCTATTAATCACCACAGAGATCCTTTCCTGCCCTCCACTAGAATGTCTGATGCTCAACTTCTCGCAAGCTGCTCAGTCTCATGTTGACGACTGACCTGAGATGGAATAAATACATTGAGTCAATTGCTTCGTCCACTGCAAGGAAAGTTGGCTCCCTGTGCCGCACCAGGAAATTTTTCTCCCCGGAATCGATCCTCCAGATCTACAAATCAACAATTCGCCCTTGCATGGAGTATTGCTGCCATATATGGTCTGGAGCCCCTTCTGTTTGCCTCGGGGTTCTTGATAGGCTCCAGAGGCGGATATGCAATATAATTGGCCCTGTTCTGGCATCTCATCTACAGTCACTTTCTCACAGATGTGCCATCGCCTCTCTCTGTCTGTTTTACAAATACTTTCATGGCAATTGCTCTGAGGAGCTGCATTTGCTAGTTCCCAGATTTCATGAGTTCAAGCGCCCACGAGGCTGGCATCTTACTCTCACCCCTTCACTGTTGAAACTCCTAAATGTTGCCATCTCTTCTACTCCAATAGCTTCATGTCTCACACCTCTCACCTGTGGAACTCCCTTCCCTATTCCAGTTTCCCTGAGAGCTATAATCTCCAGCTATTCAAATGTAATGTCAATCGACATCTCCAGTTGCCTTGATCTATCCACTACCCTTCTCCTCATCCTTTCTTCTATCATTCCTATCTGATCTTGCTCCAAATTTTTTGTAACCGCCTTGCTTGGGGTGAAACGCTTAAAAAAAATAAAAAAATAATTTAACAATAAATGTTCTTAATATAATAATTCTTAAAGATAATAGACATTCTTAATGGGTAAACTTCTTAAAACCCTTTTTAAAAAAAATAAAACAATTGATACCTACCTCGACTTATGTTAGAAATAAAGAAAACTAATATTGATTTCAATAATTAAAGATTATAAATACATAATATAATACAAATTATAATGTAATAAACAAAGAAAAATATGAAAATAAATGGATAATTGAAAGATAAACAATAGTGGATGAAACTGATGACTATGAACCAATAATAAAAAATGAAATAACAAAGTAAACAAAATGAAATATTGTAATGACAAATTTGAAAATAATTCCTTGTCTATAAAAATGTTACATTACATATTTTACAATCAATAAATAAGAAAAAGATAAAGGAATAAAATTATCAGCAAATGTTGTTAAATATGCTTGAAAGAAAAATGACAGGGAAAGAAAGCAATGATACTGAACAAATATTCAAAGATAAGTAAAGCAAACATAACAACTCAAAATGCTTTTTGTACAATTTCAAAGATTATGTCCTCTTTCATAAAAAGGAGTAATGTTACACTTCATTATTATAGAGTAGAATTAATCATACCAATGTATAAGTAATTTAACAAAAAATGTTCTCAATATAATAATTCTTAATTATAATAGACATTCATAATAAAGTAAACTTGCTTAAACAATTTAAAAAAATAATCTTGAAAACAAATATGTATTTTAATAATTAAAGCTTATAAATACATAATAATGTAATAAAAAAAGAAAAATACAAGAATGGATAATTAAAATAATCAAGACCTTCCTTTTAAAATATGACATTGCTTTCTTTAAGGAATGAAAAATCATGTTCATTCACTCTGACATCTAGCAGATGAAGAGGGCTATGGATGAGTGACAGGCTACAGAAAGTGCCACTCAAAATTATAACAGAGTCAGTGGCAATCTGTTGCAGTTTCATCACTCGATTCTGCATGTCACATTCCACATGTGCTGCAGAGGAAGGTCATGAAATTAAATGCATGGTTCACTTCCTGGCAAGTTGATGTCCACCTTAATCAAATTCATGCCATTAGCACATTCTTCTACTGATTTTCCTTTTCCTTCACCTCTAACCAACTCTTGCAAAGCTAAATGGCAATAAGGAATGGATGACAGGAACAGGTCATAGTGAAACTGGAAGATTCTACTCCTGAACTTGCATATTGGTGGTGAATGTAGTTATCAACACCATCATAAAGTGATCAGGAAAGAAAAATTAAATTCTTGGATACAAAATAAAGGTGCCACCGATTATGGTTTAAAGTGGACTGTATTTTATACCTAAAAGAATTTGAAATAAAACATATAAAATAAGAAATCCATTACAAAAGAGTTTCTGTCTTCTCTACCATAGAAATGTACATGGTATGTTTTTAAATTCAGCTAAACTGTTAGGCATATATTTGAGTCAATTCATTCCACTGGCCACTCCAATATATGACCTTTGTCATATAATATTAGGTTGGTGCAAATATAATGACGTAATAATGTCGTTTTTTGACGTTAAAAAAATACGTCAAAAAACGACATTATTACGTCATTATTTTTGCACCAACCCATAGATTAATTTTACAGAAAGTTCTGGTGAAAAACTATGCATTAAATAACAGAAAATACAAAAGACTTTTCTGTATTTTTTAACACAAAATTATTTCTTCTTATTATAAACATTATTTTTAGTGGATACACGTATTTTTCATTGATTTCATTTTTTAAGAAAATAAAAAAAACTGGGATAATAACTCAAACATTTCTAACCACCAAAAATAACATTTATAGCAATAAGAAATAAAACCAGTGTTGGGATTCAGCAGTTTGCACGAACATGTTCTTGGAATTTTATTAGCTCAGCAAACCCGTTCCTAGCTGAAACCTGAATGAACTGCTAATTTTAGATTGTCTAGAAATTGTGGTCACATAATTGGTTGGGGATGTAAATTCAGGTGATCAAATAAAGGTTAATACAAATTTCATGATCTGCCGAACTTATTAGAGCCAGGCACTTGGAATATTCAAGAAATAGTTCTTCCCTGGAAAGCTTCGGAGGAAAAGCTGAATGGCTTCAGTAAAATTTGTCATCACAACATTGCCATTAATGATTTTCACAACTGTTAAAAATTATCCTGAAAAACCTCTCATAATCCTGTAATTCCTCAAAGTGCACAATAAAGCAAAAACTATTATCAATCTAACTGCTATCAGTTCTTCCGAGGCAGAAAGAGGTTTTTCAAGGATGGATATTATATACTCAGATAAAAGAAGCCACCTTACAGGGTAAAATGCAGCAAATTTGATGACAATCTTATTAGTCACCCCGTACATTTATGGGATGTCACTCCTCATGGTTTAGAAAAAAAAAAAATTACTGTAAAGATGACAAAAGAGTGAGGAAAAAGCTGAAGACTATGATGACAATCAAGTTGCTGTTTGGACATTTCTAAAATGAAAGATCATGAATAAAAGATTTTAAAGTATTTCTTTTAATTATTTTTCCTTTCAAAATGGTAACATGCAATGTAATGCAGATTAATTTCGGTATTTTTGAATATGCACAATAAAAATTTGCTTTATTCCTAAATTATATCTATATAGTAAAGTATAGACTATGGAAAAATGAAGGAACTTGTTGCTGTTGAGACCTGTTGTTGAGAAAATGTGTTCTTAGAATGTTTGAATTCCACCAATGAATAAATCATATGTATGTAAACCTATGTAAGTAGATGAAGGTGTATTTTGTTACATAGTTTAAATTTTTGTAAGAATTCAAATACTGTATTTGTTTGAAATTCCTTTAAACTCTTTACTTGATAATACTAATTAGTTAAATTATTTTATCAAAATATACTGTACAGTGTATGGCTCAAGATGAACTGTATAGATAGATGGTTCTTCATAATTTAGTATATGTGAGTGAAGAACCATGATCACCAACTTCCTGAAGGGATACAGACAATCAAAGCTCTCAAAAACTTCCTATCCCTTGTGGCCTTTTCACTAAGACACCACCCTCCTTTCTAATATACATTTTCCAAAGCCCATCAGATCGGTGGCTCACTAACTTCCTCTATCTCTCTTACCCTCAGTTTCCTCTGTGAGTGTTAAGTTTTCCAATCCCTCCTTCTTCATTATGTGTTCAAGGAATTTCAGCTATCTCGTTCTGATTCTGATCATAAGCCTTCTTTTTGTTGCCATTTTCTTTCAGATTTCCTCCTAGCTTACTCTCTCCATCCAGGGAATTTTGAGTATCCCTCTTTAGAACAACATTTCTGTTGCTTCCAGTTTTCTCCTGTGCCATGTAAGAGGATGGATGGACATCACATAGCAGTCTAGCATACTTTTCTTTGTTTTGAATGATTTTTTTTCATTTTTTCAACACTTTGCTTAGCTTTTAGAAAGAATCTTTTGCTTGTCCAATGTGGCTTCAGATCTTGGTGTCACATTTTTCATGTTCTCTTAAAATGCTTCTCAGATATTTAAACTTCTGTACTTGCTTGATGTTGACATTTCTGATTTGTAACTTGCAAATGATCATACTTGATGGTTAGTCCTTTTTTCTTGCTTTCTTTTGCTACCCTGTCTAATATGTCCTGTAGATTTCTTTCCATGTCAGCTATCAACACAGTGTGATATGCATACCCATTGATAACAAATCCTGGTAGGGTCTCCAGTTCCCTTAGGACAGTAGAGGCTGAATAAATCTGGGAAAAGACACATCATTATCTTACACCCATTTCTATTATTGTGTAAGTATTCACTTTCTATGTGTATGCAGTGTAAGTTCTGGATTATTCTCATATCTTTTCCAAATAGGTCTAATTATCCAAGCATTTTAAATAGATCCTTTTGTCATATATATGTTTGTGTTAATGTACGAGAGGAGAAGTGAGATGCTTTGATGACAGGACAATTTATCAAGACTTCTAAATTTCTCATTAAAAAGAGAAAAAAGAAATTACTAACAATCATTACAAATTTTATCTCAATAATAACCAGACATTTATACACAGATGTCCTCAAGGACACATGGCACAGTGGATAAAGTCGTTGATTAGATCTAGTGACAGGACCCAAAGAGTGTGAGTTCAATACCCGGTTAAGGCAATGGAGAACTTGGAGAGGGGAATTAACAGGAGATAAGTGATAACTGACATCCATTAAACATAGCATGTGGAACTAGAACAATCTACTGCAGTGATCGAAATAAAGGGTTCAGTTTGACATTTCAACCACCTGATAAAGGCTGGAGCATACAACAGCCAAAACGTAATAAATATGGGGGCAAAGATGAGGATAATAGTCTAAATAATGTAAATAGTGTAAACAAAAAAAATATTAGATAGTGTTGCCTATTGTCCAGTTCACACTGCTCTCTGATCTTTTGAATAGGAGTAGAGGTTTATGCTTTGTTTCCTGTTTAGAATTGGGTTATGGGTTCCTTCTATAGCTTTCTCATTCTCTTTCACTCCCTTCTATAGCTTTCTCATTCTCTTTCACTCCCAGTAGCCCATTGTGTTTTAATAGCATTATTGCCTTCCTTGGGGTGAATTGATGGAAAAAAAGAAAAAAAAATCCCTCAAGAAGGTAAGGTATAGTTTACCAGCACATCAACCTTCCTAAAAAAAAACAAATTGAAAACATTTATAGGTCACTGTAAAAGCAATAACACTTTCACAACCAACCACCCACACAAAAATATAAGGACGATTTTTCACCAACTCCTCTTCACCCTAGGGACATACTTTTATTAATTCTATGTTATTTTATCTGTTTCTTCTGAAATTTTGTGAGAGAAAAAAAGGGAAATAATCATTTGGGGAAAATGGAGATAACTGCTGCTTCTTTTTTGATAAGAACACATGTGGAAAGAGACTCCTTTTCTTCTTGTCCATTCATTAACAATGGGAACAAGAAAATGAAGAAATGATCAAATTTAGATATGGCAAAAAGACATCAATATGCACAGAGACTAAATAATATCTATCAACCATCCAAGACTGCCTTTTGTTATGGAATATGGTAAAAGCTTTTCCTGAAAGACATTAGTAGTGAGTTTGATTATACTTGAATTCTCTACCATTATGGCTTTTATTCCACAATCTTTTCTTGCATATTCCATGATTCTGCTGTTGCTTTCCAATGGCGTATTGAGTTTGGACATAAGTTACCTAATTTGTCTCTTTCAGAAACTGAATATTCTTTTTTGCCATTATCACAGTTTCTGCACGTAACTTATTTAACAGTGTATAGGACACATCCCAATTTCAGCAGGGAAAATCAAGAAAAAATGAGTAATTAGTAAAAATTATTAGTAAATGCTACAGCCTAGTCTATATTTATGAGGTATTATTTTGGTTAAACAAGCCATGATTACAATTAAATGAAAAATAATAGGAAAAAAGAACACAAGCCTATAAAATTTTATAATATCCAAACATAAGAAAACAAAATAAAAATGAAGCAATTATTACAATTGAGCAAAACAGTACAGTTACCATTAAAATCGTATTCATCTTCAAATCCATAAAATTTGTTGTCTTCGTTATCAAAACTCTGATATTCATTTTCAATACTATTGTCATCATTGTGAAATAATGCGTCATCTTCCGTTCCATTGAGAGAATTGCTAATGCGACACTTTTTAAAAGATTTCACAACAATTTCTGGTCTAATATTATTCCAAGCTTGCTTCAGCCATTCACATACTTGTGCAATGCTGGGTCTTTTTATTCTTCCTGTAAGTGTATGGTCGTGATCAGGCATTGCCATCCACATGTTCCATTTCTCCTTCATGTTTAAGTCTAAGCTAATAGGAGTTGCCAAGTAGCTAATTTTGTCCAACTATCGCAAATTTTAAACCTACATATGGCATATAAGAATTTTAAAAGATATTTTAAGTAAAAAAAAGTGTGCCTTATATGCTGTCAAATATGGTAACTTCTAAAGTTTTAATATTTTACTTAAAAGAAATGCCTTATGGATTTCCCTTGACATATCTGAAGTTTTTTTTCTTTCAATCATTTCACTCCATATATAGGAATACCATCACTGTATTACAAAGAAATGTAAGTGGTTACTGAGGGTGAAAGAAAGTGAGAAAGACTTTAGTGGGGGAAAAGGACAATAAAAGAAAAGGAATCAAGGGTAAAGAAAATGGCAATTGATGTTGCATTTTCATCTTTGAAGATCATATGTCACAAGGAAGCAAAAAGCCAGAAGAGAATGCCACTGGCAAGAAATGCAACAAAAGTGAATTTCAATGAGTTTATGTTGTATCATAAGATAACTGGGATCTTGCATGTTGATAAATCTAACATTCAACTATGCTTTGAACATTGCTGCCATATATGATTCGAAGTTCCTGTTATGTATCTCAAGAATCTTAACAAAATCCAAAGAAGCGTCTGTAATGTCATCTATTCTGCCTTGACATCTCAGTCACTTTCCACCCACTCTCTGTATTTTCTATAAATATTTTCATTACAATTGTTCTAATAGACCTTTCCTTCTTGGTAACTTAACTGCAAGTAGGTCACATTGTTTTACTGTTAAAATTCGACTGTAATTTGAAGTTTATTTTCTCACACTACACACTTGTGGAGCTCTCTTCCATTTTTTTTTTTGCTTCCTCATTATCTTTGATCATCAAAGATTCAAATGCAACATCAGTTGCTACCTTTTGTCTTTGTTTAACAATATATAGATACATATGAACAAAGGTAGATACAAGTAAATGACATTTGTACAAAACTGGGTGTGTTATCTGATTTTGAGTAGGAGATAAGTAATTTTTATTTTTATCAAAACATGAATACTTCTTTGGGAGGTTCCATTAAGAAAGAAAGTAATAATAAAAGTTTCCATATCAAAAATAAAACAACAATTCTTTCTTATATGAAAGAGAAAACAAGATTAATGAAAGAAAAGCAAAGAAAAATTTTAAAACTATCCCAATAATCTGCATATTCAGGAAATGACATTGGAAAATAAGATTTTAGCTATTTTATTTAGAAAAGTACTTACTTTTACTTGCAGCTTTTAAAAAGGAGTTTCATTTATTTAATATATATATATATATATATATATATATATATGTGTGTGTGTGTTTGTGTGTGTGAAGAAATATAGTCTTAAGATGTGCTATATTTATGGGATAAAGTGCTCAATATCAGAGATAGAGCATGTGTAAATATAAAAGTGAACATAGAAGTCCACATTTAGAGGCGACAGGCCTGATGATTGCATCTAGCATGAAACAGACTGTCGCCTCTAAGTGTTGACTTCTATGTTCACTTTTATATTTATTTATATATATATATATATAGATATATAGATATATAAGTTATGAAGAACTTTGTAATCCGTATGGGTAATCCCAAGGAGGATGAAATCCTGAGAGCTCAATTTAAATCCAGAGCTAATATAAATGTGTTAATAAATATAGTATTTAACTTATATTAAGTCCCTAAACTATTTGTTTTAAAATTGATAGCAAACATCAAATTTTATTAGACATCTAAATTTCTATCAAGCATTAAAATCTATTCTTTACATAAATTGCTAAAACCCAATTACAGCCTCTTTCGATTTACTTCCCTCTCCCTCTTCTTTCTTTTTCCTTTTCTCCCTACTCCCCTCCCATTTCTATATATCACTTCTGTTAAGTTAACCATCTAAATAGGTCAAGGTCTGGTCACTCCTCCTCACCCAATATAAAGTATGCTTGAAAGAGATATGAAATTAATCCCTCCCTATACTCTACCATGTCTATTTAACTATCCCTCTTACACTCTCTGTTAAATTACAAAAACTTACACTATCCATCAATTTTAATTTAATTTCATTTCATTTTTGGAAGTGCTATCTGATGATCCGGCATCCTTTTAAAAGGACTCTGGTGAAATAAATTATTATAATGGTACCTTAAAGTGGTCTGTTTTTCTTTTAAATATATATGTGTATATATATATATATATATTAAACCACAAACAACAAATTCTGGGCAACACATAGTAGGAACTGATATTAAACTACAAACAACAAGTCCTGGCCATAAATAAACTTCAACCCCAGACTGCTTCCCCACCCAGGATAAGATACCTTATGACCCCACCTATTGCTAACACAAACCCACTCTCATTAACAAGGCCTCTATGAGAGGAGGACTGACATTGAAAATAAATTTAAAACAATGTTCCTAGACAGACACTTAGAGACTGATGATAGCCATATACAGAACAGCTCAAAATAGACTAAATCTATGTTGAGGTAATTTTGGGTTTTATGCTGTAAAAAATACATATGCTCTGTTAAAATAAAAACATCAAGCTGTCTATGGATCAGTTTTAATAGTTAATATTACTAGGATCCACCCAGATTATATACCAACAGATCAATTATCTGTACTATATATATGTGTGTGTGTGTGTGCATTTATATTTTCTTTCACATTTCTCCAAATTAGATAACATTCAAGTTCTATCACTATATCAACACAAAGAAAAATTTCCGATACTGGTTTCAGGATATTAAATTGCACAGCTCTTTTTCCATTAATTCTTTAAAATAATGAAAGGTGGTTAATTTTATATATGGATTTCTCTAAGAAAACCTAAATTCCTCAGTTGATATAAGTATTCTCATTTCTTTTAAAAAAATCATTCAAGTACTGTATCAACACAAAAAAAAATGTTTGTGAGTCTTTTAATGATATTGAATAATATATTTTTTCCTTTCTTATGCGTGTCTATTTCAAATGTTTTTTTTAGGGAAAGCATACATTTATCATAACCAAAATCTGCAAAAGCTATCCAGCATAATTTCTCCAAGGTACAAGATACTGGAATAAAACCAATCAAATTTAGAGAACACCAAACAATGATTTCATGATAGCAAAATTTCCAGACTAAATCACTAACTCAAAGTGCTCATTCAGAACTCATGAAATTATCTGATCATCATGAAGGAAGCGCCTGCAGAATCTAAAATGTTGTAAACTGATTGATTGATTTGGCTGTTTAATGGCATATCAACTCCTCATGGGTCATTTAATGCTGAAACTTGATTTCCTTGGGAGTTCTGAGGTAATAAAAAGATGATGTTATTCTGCTTTCACAGTTGAATTCATGGTAGATGATACTCAGTTTTCTTCATATACATGTTTGTATGGACATAATTAGTTTTTTTATCTTGTTTTTTTAAGTTATATTTTGGAATAGAGTTTGCTTTCTTTAAGAAATTATAGGATATTATATGGATTAATGTCATGAAAGAATTCTTTCATGTTTGTTGTTTGGTTTTGTTTAGCAAGCATCTTAACCACTATAAGTTATTTAATACTGACATCTAAATATTTTGAATACAATATTATGGTTTCAACGAAATATATTTTGAACCTTCAACTACAGATTTTTAAAATGTACTGTTGGTCATTTTGCTATAAAATGTATTGGTGGTAATTTTTTTTATATTTAAAAATGCTGGTATTTTTACTATAAAAATGTATTTGCAGACTTTCATAGTGTTTTGTTTTTGTTTGAGGGTTCACTATTTGCCCATAGCTGGGACCCTAACAGGTGCTACTATGCCAGGTCAGGGAGGACCTGTGAACAACAGCAATGAAGAGGTGGTTCCATGCTCATCAAAACCTTCAATCTCCCTATCAGAGGCCTTGTTGCTGGATGTAGTTTAGCATCATGTCCAGGACTAAAAAACATTTGTGGAATGTTCTTATTTCAAGTGTTATTTGTTAAATAAACTTCTCCTATTTTTGTTTTGACCAATAAAATAGATTGTTAATGTAATATTCACTCTCAAAAGAAGAATTATATGTTTCAGCTTTGAATAATCTATTAGGTTGGTGCAAAAATAATTTCGTTTTCTCACATAGTAACATATGTTAGAAAACGAAATTATTTTTGCACCAGCCTAATAGAAAGAGTTGATAAGTTGTAAAACGCAAATTAGTTAAACAATCTTCCCAGAATCATACCAAGTGTAATGGATAAATTGCCGTCTAAATGATGCAAAAAGGAAAATAACACTAACATCTTATTTTAACAGATATATTTACCAAAATTACACAAAAATATCTTGAAATATTAAAGAGTAAATATATTCAATAAAATCAATACCCGCTTTAACCACAGCCTCCAGATGATTTCAGAATCTCCTGCAACACTTCTGGATGGCTTCCTTGTTTAAGATGGTAAAAGCAGCCATAATCCTTGCCCTCAGTTCATCTTTGGTGTTACAAGCAGTATGTTGGTCTCTCATTCAACTGTACCCCACATATAATAATCAAGGGAGTTGCAGTTGAAGTGGCCAGATATAAGGGGTGATGTAGTCATAGAATTTATCTGACAGCCATGACTGGATTCTCTTGTTTGTGTGGCATGGTGCAGAGTCATGTTGCTAGACATAGGATTTTCCAGCAGCCACTCTCTTGACCCAGAGGCACTTGATGTTGGCCTCTGTGTAGAATCTAAGATATAATAAAGCTTAACACATCATCAAAAACTCCGGTAATAAATTTATTTCAGCAGATAAGTTTTTAATACCTGCCACATCATACTGAAATGAGGCAGGTATTAAAAACTTATCTGCTGAAATAAATTTATTACCGGATTTTTTGAGGATGTATTAATTTTTTTTCTTTGATCTATATTAAATTGCTCTGTATACAATACATTGAGCTCTCCTCATGTATCTATCTTTTTAATATTTTATATTAAAAAGACCTACTTGGATTATTCTTGCCACTTACAGATTTGATATTATATATTTATATATATATATATATATATATATATTAGCGAATATACATAATATCCAATGTTGGTAGCACGACTGAGTTTCATGCAGTTCTTGCAATCTTCAGGGTGTGGAGCATATTCCAATTTTTATCATACCCATATATATATATATATATATATATATCTTATTAAATAATATAGACAATTTCTGTCTATGAATCTTTTTATTAAATCTTTCTAAGTGTTTTACATTATCAGTAAATTTGCAAAAATTCATATTCACTTTTATTTTTTATCCAAAGTATTTTCAAATGTCACTAAATTCGTTCTCTTTGTGTAGATATGCAACTGTTTTTAATTCCAACATTTCCACATTTGATGAAATCATATTTCAAGTCACAACTTATATGGAAATTTGAAAGAATTAATAAAAAATTGATAGATTAGAATTTTTAACTTAACCTATTTGAGAGAATTCTTGCTGCCAAAATACATCTCTTATATATATATATATATATATATATATATATATGCATGTGGGGTTGTGTGTGTGTGTGTGTGTGTGTGTGTGTATGTATGTATGTATTAGACAGAAATTAATATTATTCCATAGTTATTATGTTTGTATTTTTAAATTTCAAATTTATCCGAACATTTGCATTCTGAGTCAAAGTCTCTTCTTTCTCTCTATTTTTCAACCAGAAAATACAAAAAAAATCAATAGGGATTTTCTGATTATTCAATATTGATCTCTATACAGAAAGTTTGGCTCTGTGAAGTACAAATAATGAAACTCAATTCAGTACATTTGGGTTCACCAGGAGAAACGTAACTGCCAGACGAGAAACATTCTTTTGCCATCTCATGTTGTAAATCAGACGTCAAGCACCGAGCAAAAATTCAATTGTTAGTTACTTCATAATAAATCTAAATATATAGGATGTGACTTACATAACAATGTTATCATTTACAATGGTGTAGTAAGTTCTCAGCCCAGTCAAAAAGTTTAAAAACAAATTAATAAATCTGAGATTAGATCAGATTTTAAGATCTTAGTTAGACTGAGAACTTTTCAGCATCCCCTCGTACACAGAGTAAATCTGGGTAGAACAATAATGACCATATTTTTAAAAACATTGAGCATAAAAAATTAATAGCAATGTAGTATATTAAAACAGATATTGTTCTCTGATAGATAAATAACATTAAAATAGTTGCTGTATATGTTATAAAAAAATATATATATATGTGTGTGTGTGTGTGTATTTGTAAAGCTGGGTGTATACAGGGCTGGTGCAATAGTCTTGTACCAGGACCAAATCTATGACACAGCCCACCTCCAACCACATCTATGCTACAGGCACCCACACTCTACTAGATGTTAATTTTCATAAGATTGTATTGATATAAGATACAAATTTTATTGTAACTTAATTATGCACAATAACAGATAATATGCAATATAGCTGAACAATTCAACAAGAAAAATTGGATAAATAAAATTAAAACAGTTGCTGTATATGTTATAAATATATATATATATATATATATGTGTGTGTTTGTGTGTGTGTGTGTATTTGTAAAGTTGGGTGTATACAGGGCTGGTGCAATAGTCTTGTGCCATGACCAAATCTATGACACAGCCCACACTCTGCTCGATGCTAATTTTCATAAGGCTGTATTGATATAAGATTCAAATTTTATTGTAACCTAATTATGCACAATAACAGATAATATGCAATATAGCTGAATGAGAAAATTTGTACCTAAATATAACTTACAAACATGTCAAGTGATCATTCTATTTTAAATAAATCAACAATGTTTTGCAGCAATTTTTAATATCAACTGAAATTTTTTCAAGAATTTTAACACATTCAACATTATGAATAAAAAAACAGTGAATTTTATAAAGTTTTCTTTAGACTTAGCCTGAGCAAAAAAAAATTCAGAGAAAAAAAAACAATGACATCAAAATCTTCAAAAAATTTTCATCCTTTAATCTTCAGGAGTGTCAGAAGTAATATACCTGCATATACCTGGCCCTGCATGTACACCCTTGTGCAAATTAATTGAAACAACTCCCTTAGTTTCCTTTCTTTCACCATACAGTTAGTTTTAGACCCACCAGAGTGACAGGGTGTAATCAATTTCTATTTTTCCTTCAGATTAGGTCATTTGCAGTGGTGTGCAGCAATATGAATCTATTTTTGATACTTGTTTGGACATGAAAAATATTGCATTTTCTGTGATTGCATCAGATTTTCATCACATCCAAACTATGGTCTCGACTGTCTATTAGGTTGGTGCAAAAATAATGTCGTTTTTGACGTATTTTTTTAACATCAAAAACGACATTATTTTTGCAGCAATCTAATATTAGTTGTCCTACAGCCATTGTCTGCAGTGGATGTTACTCCAAGAAAGTGTATATAAATTGTAATGCTGCATGAACACACTCGCAAGCCTTATCAGTGAGCAAATCAAAGTACTTAAGACTGGCCCAGAAACTCTCCTGATTTAAATCCAATCAAGAAACTGTGGTCAATCTGCAAGGAAAGAATTCATGGAATGGATATACAGGTCATGTTTCATTGAAAAAATATGAAAAAAAAAAAAGTAAATAATAACGGAATTATTCATTTTATTTCAATTAATTTGCACAAGAGTATATGCCAGTGTATTTCTTCCACCGTAAATAAATGGCCTAGTCCATCATCTTAACAGTAGATATTAATATTTAAATTTTACAACAGTCTTCAATTTGTATCTGATGACTGCCTTATGCATGAAATTTAGAGTTGCACCAAATGTATATTTATTATTATACATCTAGCACTGTTTATAACCATTAGAACTCACTGTATGCTATTTTAAATTTATATAGATCAATACAAGTGAAGCAGGCAACATTAAATGATGTGGTTCTCCACAGCAGATCATATCTTGAAGTGTGTATAAAAAATTAGTCACGTAAAAGTTAAGTTTGACTATTATAAATGACATCACCTTGAAAAAATTGAAATAGATTCTAGCAAACAAAGAGAGAGCAGGATTAGACAAAAACAGTTACATAAACCAAAAAAAAAACAAAATCCGTGACAATGAATGTAGCAGGTTTCAAAAAGTAGAGAGGGAAAAAACGAAATCCTTGACAATGACTGTAGCAGACTTCAAAAAACAGAGAGCGATTAAACAAAATCCTTCACAATGAATGTAGCAGGTTTCAAAAGTAGAGAAGGAAAAAACGAAATCCTAGACAATGAATGTAGAAGGCTTCAAAAAGAAGAAAGGAAAAAAACGAAATCCTTGATAATGAATGGAGCAGGCTTCAAAAAGTATAGAGGGGAAAAAACTAAGTCCTTGACAATGAATGTAGCAGGTTTCAAAAAGTAGAGAGAAAAAAAAATGAAATCCTTGACAATTAATGTAGCAGGCTTCAAAAAGTAGAAAGGAGAAATCGAAATCCCTGACAATGAATGTGGCAGGCTTCAAAATTACAGAGGAAAAAAACAAAAATTAACTTTTGAAAGTTTACTGACGATGTAAAACAACATATTTTGAAA
Organism: Acanthosepion lycidas; assembly: GCA_963932145.1. Lineage (NCBI taxonomy): Eukaryota > Metazoa > Mollusca > Cephalopoda > Sepiida > Sepiidae > Acanthosepion > Acanthosepion lycidas. The sequence continues at coordinate 91,503,831 of OZ010589.1, read as the reverse complement.
TTTCAAAAACTTATAACAAATTGGATCGACAGAACTTATTAATATTGAACAAACTTGTTTAAAAGAATTCTTTATGCCTAGATCAGCACACACACATATATATATATATATATATATATATATATAAGGTTGGTGCAAAAATAATGACGTAATAATGTCTTTTTTTGACGTTAAAAAATATGTCAAAAAACGACATTATTACGTCATTATTTTTGCACCAACCTAATATATATATATATATATATATATATATATATATATATGTATGGTGGAATCTTCGTTCATGAATATAATATCTTGCTGCAGGCTTCTCATGATCTGAAATGTTCATAAACCAAAACTATTTTTCCCATAAGTATTCAATGTAAAAAGCTTTCTCCTCTTTTTCTTTCTGTCTAGCAACATTGCCATCATAATCCTTTGAACCCCACTGACGTTATTTAATAATTTATGACACAAAACACAAGGAAATTCAAAAGACGGCATCATGAATACAAGCAGGGGTGTGTGTAGAACAAAAGATACACTGCAATGTATGGTCTCCCACAGCTTGTTACCGGCTTACATGTTCATTGCTCAAGACACTGTTTTTCACCAAATATTTTTTTTTTGTTGGAAAACTTGTTCATAATGAGAGGCATTCCTAACCTAACATTGCTTCAATATGTGTCTCTCTTTCTCTCTCTCTCTCTCTCTCTATTTATATATATATATATAAAGACAATTTTTTTTAGGTTTATGCGTTCTTTTTATAGATACAAATATTTAAGTAAATGCTCTGTTTATAATAAACAGTATTAACAACATTTACCGCCCTGAATGTCCAAGAAATTTTCATAGAAAATATGTGTCTTCCAACAGGATTTGAACCTGTATCCTATACGGAACCGTCATATAGCAGATATGTATGTATGAGAGAAAGTCATGGAGAATTGTGTTTAAAAACAGTAAAATTTACCTCTGTGGCTCAGTTGGTGTCAGGCTATATAAACAGAGCATTTACTTAACTATTTGTATCTATAAAAATAATGTATAAACATAAAATAAAAATGTCTTAAAATAATTGTCGGGCTTTGTTTATTTCATATATATATATACATATATATATAATATGATAAAATTAGTAATCAGTATGGATATTTTCAAAAAGGATATAGATCCATGGGAGCTCTATGTCAGAGACAGAGCAATAATCGTTATTATAAAGAAAACAAACACGTAAAAGGCCATGAGGTGATATTTATTTTGTTAAGGTTGGAAAATTTGGCCTGATCACTTCAGACCTCATAATACAAATATAAATAGAAAAGATTTCTCCAGGCTAAAAAACAAAATTTATGTTAAATATGTAGATCTAAAATTGTGGAAGGGGAGGGAAGAAAGATGCAGATCTAAGATTGTGGAAGTTGGGGGGGGAGGAAAGAGATAGTATGTGTGTATATATATATATATATATATATATATATATATATATATATATTATAAAGCGATAATCATGCAAAGAATTAATGGAGTTACCTGAAAGGAAAACAATATTAAAGCCTGATGATGAAAATGTAATGATTTTTAAAGTACTAGCAGCACTGGAAGATCAAAACCATCTTACAATTTTAAACATAAGGATTGCATCATTCAATGAATGGTTAGTAAGTTAATGCTCCATTAAATTTGTTAGCAAAGAGATTTCACCATTAATTACATTAACTTTACTGATTAATTCTTTGTATGATTACCTCTTTATAATATTATACTGCACCATTTAATATATATATATATATATATATATTGTTGTTTGGATATGTATCCAGTCACAAACTTATATCCATATAACTGAATGTTAGATCTATCACTGATATTGAGCACTGTCCAGTAAGAACTGCACATATAAAATATAAAAAGAATATATATATATATATATATATATATAACGTCATCCACAGACAGACTGTTTCGCTGTTTCACAGCTCATCAGTGTGGCTAGACATCCGGTTGCCTCTAGCTCGGATCGAAACCCGACTGAATTGGTATCAGCCGGAGATTCTACCACTAAGCCGTCGGCGCACGGCAGGGAAGCAGGTGGATTTTTAGCGTATTTATTTCTAGAAACACGCCCAGTGACTGACAGTGAGATATATATATATATATATATATATATATATATATATATATATATATATATATATACACACACACACACACACTAAAAGTATGACAGTTTAATTACTGGAATGATGATATCCTGGTCACATCATTCCAGTAATTAAACTGTCATACTTTTAGTGTGTGTGTGTGTGTATATATATATATATATACACACACACACACACTAAAAGTATGACAGTTTAATTACTGGAATGATGATATCCTGGTCACAGATGGCTGCAGTTACTCCTCGTATGAAACAATGCACTTCATGAGATGCTGTTGCTGAAAACATTCTTGAAATTTGTTTTCCAGTATAGATTTCAGTAATGTTGCCGGATCTTAGCAAATCCTTACCTTTTCAGGGCATTATTAAATTTTTAGAAATAAACAAAAATCATAAATGGCTGATGGATAACATAGCTTGCCTATTCTTCTAATGGCTGTCTTAGCCAGAAACTTACAGATCCCAAACATATCATTTCTTTTCATTTGTATGTTCACCTGTTAGAATCTTTCACACTATTTCCCAATTCATATTTACTATAATACTTCTGCTATGAGTTATATGCTTAATCTTTGATCCAAGTGCATCATGGTTCACACACTGTCCAACAGCTGCATCTATTCTTTACGATTTTGGCTTCTTGATTTTTGCTGGATCATGCACCTACTCACTGTTTCTTGAACCCCCTATCCTATGGAAAAAGAGTTTCTTGACAGCATATATACCTTTAGCCATTTTTAATAGAGTTTAAAGAAAACTTGATGTTAATCCACTGCTCCAGATTCCTTTCACTCATTTTCTGCCAACACTATAACATGAAAATCTTCAACTTCCTCTACTGCTCAGCAACAAATAACAGCTCTGATCAATAGCAAAATGTTGTGTATTGTTATATACCATACCTATGAACACTAATGGCTATGTCCCAGTCTTTATAAATATGTTGGACACTATTGTAAGTGGGGAAAATATGCTGTCTATGTAGTCCACCATTAGCAGTGGTTTACCTACTTCATGCTGCTGGCGAGTATTGCATTTTGTTGATGTTATAATGATTGCCATTTGATTTCCAACTTCTGTTATGGTTATTCCTCATTCAGTAACCTTTTCTAGGTTACAACAGATAGATAAATAGATAGAAGGAAATGTGTATTACGAGCTCATTCCACAAAATCAGATATTCACTTCAGTAAATACTGTTATCAATTGAACTAATTAAAGGCGGCAATCAATGAAAAGCATCTGGAACTGGACAATCAATGCCAATTGTCAAGCCTATTTAGAGACTTAGAAGTAATTGACTTGACCGAGACATTTAACTACACTCACCAGAATCACCTGATCTTGCACCACCTCTTACTTTGAGCCTTAAAAAATTCTCTTAACTCCAATTTTATGGTAGCCTGTAAAAACTACTCAGACCAGTTCATCAGCCAGAAAGTTGCCAAGTTCTGGCAGGATGAAATCATGCAACAACCACAAAGAGAGTGGAACAAAGCAGGAAATATGTCATTGAATAAGTCCATGTACAAATATCTAAATATTGTCTTTGGAATGCACTTAAGGAATTCTTAGAACTTTTGCTTCAATACAATAAGAACAATAAACAAAGGCAGGACTGTTTGAGCTTTGAGCTATACTAAGGCAGCAAGTATCAATAGTGAGTTTTGCTGTGGATTTGGGATTAGTAAACCAATCCTAAATAATACTACAATTGTCATGCATTTGGACTTCAGTAGGTGCCTCATGCTGTATTTTATTAGTCCATAAAGACCTAACAGGCCTCTGTCAGACATTTATACCCATTCTTTAACTTCTTACCACAAAGATCTCATTTCCAGTTTGTAAATATATATATATATATATATATATATATATATATATATATATATATAAAACAGAGGATGTTTGTGTGTCTGTGTGATACCTTTTCACTTGAGATCCATCCAACTGATTTTGACCAAACTTGGCACATACTATGTAAGCGATAGGTTCTTGGCATAAATAATCAATTAAGTCAATCAAAAGTCAATAAATTCAATTTTTTTTCTCCACTTTCATTCAAACTCGGTATGTAGGTTACTTACATCATGATGAGCTCAGTGATATCTCATTTTTATTTCTATGCCACTGCATTTAGTGAAAAACCGTGGAAAACAAAAATCAACTTCAACAAAAATTGATTTTAACACAAATTTTAAGCTAAAAACTCCCTCAATTTTCAGCAATCTAATAAAAGCTTCACTCAATTGTAGCCAACAATAATTTGACTGAGTCCACCCATATCATGAAAATCCACATAAATTGCAAACAATGGCAATTTTTACTGGTTTCTTTCTTATTTTTCGTTGATCTTACAACCAGTTTTCATCAAACATAACAATTGCTTTATAAAAAATGTCCTCTTTTACATCCCTGGTAGCACATTAACAAATTGAATTACAAAAACTCCAAAATAATTTTGGTTTGAAGTGCGTTTCATGCTGCCTGTTTTATCCCTTCATGTCCTCAGTTAACTGCATTAATTCAAAATGTTGTTTTTTTTAATTAAAGTACTTTAAAGTAATTGAAGAAGATAGACTCTGTTACATCAAAACATGATACTGTTTTTGCTCCATTCTAATTGAATGTTTTTTTGATCGACCAGCTGGCTATGGCTGCTAGTCTTGAATATTTCTGCCATGTATCATTTATTGTTCATGATCTAAGAATTCAATCTGAATTTAAACAAAGTTCTATTTATTGAGTCATTTATATAGGTACCACCAATGATTTGCTAAAAAAATATTATGAAAAAGCATTAGATAAACTTCTGTCATTCAATCTGTCAACAGCTACCACCATGTTTATTTGTGTGATAGTTTACATTTAAATAATATTCATTCCAAATCAGATTAAGTAAATTTTAATCTGCTGATATTCCTCAAATAAAGTTTCAGAAAAGTATATTTTACTTTGAAAGATTTTTTTAATAGAGAATTACAATGCAATGACAGATGAATAAAATTAGCAACTGTTATTGATTTCAAAACAAAAAACTCCTTCCAGTCATTTTAAATTAGTTTTGAAATACAGCAAAATATCTTGCTTATTTGAAATATTAAATTTAAACTATTAGTTTGAAATTAAAATTAAAATAGAAGCTTCAAGAAAGATTTTTCATTTTTTTAAATTAATTTTAAACCTTAGGTATCATGAATCTTCAGAAGTAACTAAATCTTCTATGATTTATTTGTACAGATATAAAATAGTGAAATCATTTACTTAACCCTATCAGCCTTTAAGAGCTTTCAATTTCTAAATCCCTGGAATCCTGACCAAATTGTTGAAAAGTCTGAATATTTGATCTTCATGCAATTAAATTGATATATCTCAAAACCCATTGAAAATCAAGTATCAAAGTTAATGTTATATGAAAGTAAATTGATATTTCTTTGAAATGATACCAAATTTATCCTCCTTGGTATGACTAGTTATGAGATATTGTTCTGGAAATATCCTACTTTGTAAAAGTTGTAGATTTCTGGCACCTCAAGTTAATGAGATGATGGATATTAATACTGTGTACTAAAATACAGAGCTACTCAAATGCAGGCACTCCCTGTCTGTAAACATGTGAAACTTGGAGGTGCATTTGGACACTACTAGCCTTAAATGTTTAAGGAAAATATAATTTCTGTTTGCAAAACACAAACTTCTGAATACAAAGACTGCACAAGAAAAGAACATTCCTATTGTCTTTAATATCTCATGGATTGAAGTTTATGTACAAATATTTAAATGTTGTCTTTGAAATTCACTAAAAAAACATGATGAATTTTTGTTCTATACCAATATTAGTCAGGCTGCTGGAAAAAGTCCCCAACACTATATTTTGAAAAATGTGCCCTTGAAGTTTACTGAGCTTTTTATAGATTCTATACTCAGCAAAATGTATGTGATTTAAGAAAAATTCTGACTTGGGGAAAATGGATTTTACAAGTAAGGAAAGGAATATCACTCATTGTTTAAATATTTATAGTATCAACAAAAATAAGACAAATGGTAGAAACAATGCTATGTCATGTGAGTAAAGGTAAGTCCAGGATCATACAAAATTAGGAACCAAATGACAAGTTTAGTAATTAAAGACTGATGCAGAACTCCTGGGAGTAAGGAATATTGAGGAATGAGGGATTCCTGTGTAGTGTCATGATAAAAATAAAATATAAAAATAAACAAAAAAAAGAAAGAACTCAAATTAAAATAAGTCATTTGCGCTTTCCTTTAAAACCCTAATATTTTGTCTCTACTTCTCTCTCAACTAACAAGAAGGTAATCATCAAATAAAAAAAAGAAAAAAGAAGAAGAAAAGACTGAACCCAATCAAAAAACATCAAAATTTTGCGGGACCAGAGCCTACTTATTTTTAATTATAAATCTACCAAAATAAGACAGGCTCCACATATAACTTCTGTTATATAAAAAATGGCAAAGAAAGGAATAAAATAATTTGGGCCAATCAAAAAATCTCACACAAAGAGACTTTTGATGTTAGCCAAAACCAAGGTCTGTGCCAGAGTCTGGGAGCTAGGTCAAAAGGATATAAGCTCACAGTTCTGATCCAGATGAGGAGAGGACACTAAGAGAAACCACTGAATGAAAGATACAACCACTAGAGAAACCAGATATGCATGATGCATAAAGTAATTAAGAGGTCATCTGCTAGTGATAATTTCTACCTATCTTAGCGCCAAGAAAAACATAGCAGATTGACCTATTTCTAAGATGACTATTCCTACGAGAAAGGTTTGACTTCAGAACTACCCACTACCAAGCCAAAATGGACATTTCTCCAGACTTCTACTAATATCCAATCTTATAAATAAACATTTTACTATATTGAACATAAACGGACTCACACTAAAGCAAATAAATGAAAATATATTATTGATTTTATATCCTTTGATTTAGATCCTTTTATTTTCAAAGTTCTGATAAAATAATTACCAAGAGTCTCTGGCACTTACCACATTAACATATCACACATGACAGAGACAGGCCAATATTCAGAATATATCATATTAGTACCATAAGCCATTAGCAAACTGCAGATTCTAGCAATGTGACACTACATCATGATGCGACAATGGCAGGAAGTTGAGAATGAAGCCATCAGAAAGAAAATGAATCAGGAGAAGAGTCAAAGAGCAGTCCGATTCCCAGGAAAGAAAATATTGATAGTGAAAAAACATGGACATATTATATATGGAATTACACATATGTTTGTTTTTTTTTTTTAGAAAATAGATGTAAAATGCTTTCTGTCTGAAAACAGGCATCCCCATGTGTCATATAGTAACCTTCGCTCAGGAAACTTGAATAAGCTAAAGTCAATTTGATTATACCCACAATAAAATGGTGTCACAAAAGAATGGTCTTTGACACTGCTATTATCTTCACTCCCTCGGCAATGTTTGTTGTTTTAAAAAGTGATGATTAGAATCTTAATAGAACCCAAACATATGAAAGTAAATTTATACCTTTTCTTTGTTCTTTGAGAATTTACAACAAAAATATTAAACACTATTTATTAGGTTGTTTTTTTTTTTAAAATCTATTTTCCAGGCATTTCTTTCATGCAGTAATTCATTGATAATTTTTTAAATATTATGAATAAAAAACTTGTTTTCATAGGTATTTATAAAATAGTAAATAATAAATATTGCACGTTAAATGGTTTATATATTTTTGATATTTTTATAAATGTTTTAAAAATTTTTCAATAAAAAGATTTTTCACATTTCTTTATAAAATGGTAAATAATAAATCTTTATAAAAGGTAAATAATAAATTTCACATGAATACAGTCAATAAAAACAATGCCTTTTGAATCCCCTGCAGATGATCAAACTTTGCCTCCTTCTCTCATTCTTCCATTTATTAACACAAGCTCATTAGGTCGGTGGCTCATCGCTTTCCACTATTTCAACTTGCCCTGAGAATGCACTGTGAGGGTTAAGTTTACCAATCTTTATGTCCTCATTATGCATCCAAATAATCATTCTTATCTCTTTCTGATTCTGAGTATATGTGTTCTTTTTGTTGCCATTTTCTTTAGACTTCCTCATTGCTTACTCACTCTGTCCAGGAAATTCTCAGTATCCTTCTGTAGAATGATATTTCTGTTGTCTCCAGTTTTCTCCTTACCCATGGGGAGGTTTTCATCATTCACTATATATAGTAAAAACCACTTCATCAATGGCAGATCCTTGAAGGAGTGCAGCACACATTTTGATTGAGACTACTAGAATTCTAATCACACATTATGTTATATAGAGATGCATCGGATATCAGAAAGAATGTCATTTTCTGTTGTCAGGAATTAATACAGGCATTACTAACAGAATCAGTCTATCTTTATTTTTTTAAAGAAATAAAGTTTTTATTTGAACAAAGTATCTATAAACAAAAACAAAATGTATTTTTTTTTTTTTGCCATCTTCTGCAAACTGCAATGATGGAGAAAGCATTACCTCACAACATCACCAGTGAGACACACTGCAAGAGCCACTCCATTTGATGAGGCTCGCCCCTTAATTGAGATGCAGTCCCACCAACCCTCTGAAGGAACACCATCGAATAAGAGCCAATAACCCCAGAAGTCTCCACTGCCACTGGAGTAAAAATAAATCTGTCCACAAGAGAATATTTAACTATTTTCTTTTTTATCTCTGCATCCTATGTGACAGACCTCAGCTTAACCGCGGACCTGATCAAATTACCAGTCAAAAATGTATCGGCACGGGTTGTATCACAAATCAACAACTTCCCCACTTTACACTATTTACATTATTTGGACTATTGTCCTCATCTTTGTCACCATATTTATTACAACGTTTCAGCCATTGTATGCTCCAGCCTTCTTCAGGTGGTTGAAATGTCAAACTGAACCCTTTATTTCACTCACTGGGGTAGACTGTTCTAGTTCAATGTGCCATGTCTAATGGATGTCAGTTATCTCCTGCTAATTCCCCTCTCCAAGTTCCCCACCAGGTACTGAACTCACACTCTGTCACTGGATCTAACTAACGTCTTTAAAACAGAAAATGGTAATCCCATACGGCTACTTTCCATCACCACGGTTGAGGCTGAGGGGTTTAATTTGGGTGGGGAACCCAGCTGCATTCACACCTATTCTGATGATGTTGTTTATTGCTGTATGCCTTGGAAAGCAGCAGGAACTATGACAACAGTAGAGAGAGGGGAGGATGCAAACCAAACAGTCTATTATATCTATAATTTGAATTTAACATGTTCTAAATCTTGTCTAAAATTACAAGGTTAATTTTTGTTTTTGATATTGTCAGGTATCTACTGCACCTGTTAAACCTTTGAGCTCGTTCAATACTTTTTAAATTGTTTATGGTTCTTGGATTCAAGTTAACTCCCTGAATGCACGATGCACCCTCAGGGAAACTGAGGAATTTGCCAATGGAAACATAAAAAATATTATAAATATAATATAAAAATAACCAAAATGAAAATATTCATACAAAGAATTCTTGAAAAAATTTTTTGTTTTTGTTTACCGGGAGATCTTCTGCTGGAAGTTTTATTCCTGGAGTTGATTCCAGAAGCATAAGGAAATGGTCACTGGTACATAAACTGGAATTTAAGAAAAAAAAAGAATATTTCATTAATTCTTGCATCATGTGAAAACAAGAATAATGCAAACAGACACCTCTATTTTCAAACAGGAGCCTTTATGCAATGATATAAGAAATTTAAAAAAATAGTTTATTATGCAAATTATGATTGGTGATGAAAAGTCTTCAACCTAAATCCACTTCAAATCTTACCAAATGATTATATATTACTGTTATATATCATACCTATGAATACTAATGGGTATGTTCCAATCCTTATAAATACATTAGACCTTATTGTAAGTGGTGGGGGGATATGCTGTCTAAGTAGTCCACCACTAGCAGTGGTTTACCCAATTCACACTGTTGGCGAGTTTTGTATTTCGTTGATGCTATAAAGATTACCATTTCATTTCCAACCTCTGTTTTGGTTATTCCTCATTCACTAACCCTTTCTAGGTTACAACAATTACTTAGTTTCTTTTTTTTTTTTTTTTGAAACTATTCTTAGGTTAGCCAAAAATGTCTCTGTACACTCTCATAGAATTAGATATATTTGACATTTGCAGATTTTAATGTTCTTACTTTTTTTTCCTTTTTTTTTTTTTGAGGTGATACCATTAGTTTGCATTAAGAACACAAATCAAGTTTTTTATCAATATATACATACATATATATATATAAAAACACTAGTTACCTTCTATCACCACTATTTGGGCCCCAAACTACTGCTAGTCATGAAGAACAGATGTCCCTATAAAGAAGCACTGTACCCTTGAGAGAATATTGGGCCTCAAACTTCTACCTGACCTAAAGATGCAGGTAAAATAGTCAGCTCCCTGTACCACTCTAGTAAGTACCTGACTCCTCATGCTATTCTCTAACTATACAAGAACCAGATCAGGCTGAAAATGGAGTACCATTGCCATATTTCAGCAGGAGCTGCCCACTCCTCACTTTACAGTCTCAATAGAGACAAAAAGAGTCCTTGTCAGAGAAAAATCATTTTCAACTCTCCAACCTCTCTTTCTCACAGGTGGGGGATGTGGTGAAGTCTCTCACTGATCTATCACTACTACCAGGGAAAGTGTTCAGATGAACTACATTCTTTGGTTCCGCCAGGTTTAAATGCCATTTACATTGTAGCAACCCCACCCACATTCCCTCCATATTCCATCAGTGAGAAGTTAGTTCCACTCAAACAGCTTCTTCCTGTGAACCACTGCATTGTGGAACAGTCTCCCAAGAGGATGTTTCCTTGATCACTACAGCCTAGAATTAACAGTTATCTTCCTCTCTTATCCATATAAATTGTCCCTTAATGTAACCCTCTACCTTAATGTTGTAACCTAGGGAAGGTTACTGAATAGAATAATTACATGAAGGTTGGTAATGAATGATAATACTTAGGACAAGAACAACACACATAAGATTTGCCAGCAGTATGTAGAAGAAGTAGTCAACTGTTACACATGAGTCAAGTGAATTCCACAATGAATCTCTTTTCGCAGACCAACATACTGTATTTACTGCTGTATTTATGTGAATGGGGATATACCCATTATTGTCCATAGTTATGCTACAACACTTGAGCAGACCCTGGGCCTTATACAGTATGAACTTTATAATTTTTTTTTAAATATACTGTCAACACATTGCTAAAAATACACTGAAATTCAGGAAGAAGATTGTTACTGGCCAAGAATGAATGTAGACCTTATTGATATAAGAGTGATTATAATTACAATCTAAATACATAATAATGATTTTAATATAAAAATTTGTTGCGGGCCAGTATACGTGGTGAGAGATAAACATGTGTCTCCTGAAATGCCCACAACAAACATGGCAGACTCAGAGTATGAGTCCACCGAAAGAAAATGTAAAGTAATGACAAGAACTAATATATAAGTACTAACAAATGATAATGTACTAACAACAAAAGTTACAATTGACAAAGGCAATAATGTGTGTGTAACAAATGAACATGGAAATTTTTTGGTTCAAAATATGTGAAGTGAGTGAATGTGTCTACATATGTGTGTGTGTGTGTGTGTATTTCCCAAAAGAGAACGTGATATAATCATATGCTAACATTTTTTTTCAATTAATTTGAACAGGTGTGTAAGTCTTATTTTTGCTTGATACCCACATTTTAGTAGATACTCTGTTTATTTATTAAAACATATATTTATTTTTGTCTGTCAGCTTGAATATTCAATAAATCCAATAAAAGATGTGGTCCCAGGCAGGATTTGAACCTGCGTCCCCTGAGCAGGTGAAACTATTGTTCAATGCAATGTTCTTTAAACCATTTAAATGACAGAGCACACCAACAATCAAAGCTGAATAGTGTGTCTCCTGAAATGCCCACAACAAACATGGCGGACTCAGAATATGAGTCCACCTAAAGAAAATGTAAAGAAACAAAAAGAAACAATATATATGTACAAACAAATGATAATCTATTAACAACAAAAGTTACAATTGACAAAGGTGGAAGCTTTTAGGCCCAAAGTATGTGAAGTGAGTGAATGTACATATATACACGTGTGTGTATGTATTGTTCATGCATTTCCCAAAAAGGGAATGTGATCTTCCGCGCGAGATTTACATGTTGTTGTATAAGCAGAAAAGTCAAAAGAGGGATAAAAAAATTATCACAGAGTATTTATAGTGTTGGAGAGTGTCCACTAGTAAGTTTTGAAAATTAGGAGGCAGTAAGTAACCTGATAGTACATTAGCAAGAAAGGTATATATTTTAATTGGTATTTTTTTAAGCAAAGGAAATAACTCACCAATAATCTTATTAGTGGATGCAACAAATATATAGAAGTTAAAGTAAAACACTTCTATAGAGTTTAATTCTCATTTGGTGCCCTTTAATAGTATCTTTAGTAGTATAGTAGTATATTTCAAACAAAACTAAGCTATGGATAATAAATAGCAATACTAGAAGCGTACTTGCTGTACAACATAAAAGTACATATTCCAGGAAAAGAGTACAGTCAATGAATATTAGGAGAAAGTAGACTTGCATTTTGATGCTATGTTTTCTATGAATTGATATTTCCTGTGAATGTCAGAAGTTTCAAATTAATAATATTTAGTATCTGTCTATATTTTTGAGATGAGGTATTATGTGTACTATTTACATTTATTCGGACTATTGTCCTCATCTTTGTCACCATATTTATTACGTTTCAGCCATTGTACACTCTGCCCTTCTTCAGGTGGTTGGGATGTCTCTTACGCTCTCTCTCTCTCTCTCGCTCTTTTTGCCATTACTTAATATTGTGTTTAACTATTCAAATGCGTTTTTTGCTTATCCAACTTATATGTATATATTTCTGAGATGAAGTATTATGTATACAATTTATATTATTCAAACTACTGTCCACATCTTTGTTGCCATATTTATCACAACAGTTCAGCCATTGTATACTCCGGCCTTCTTCAGGACACATGGCACTGTGGATAAAGGTGTTAGTTAAATCCAGTGACAGGACCCAAAGAGCGTGAGTTCAATACCCAGTTAAAGCAGTGGAGAACATGGAGAAGGGAATTAACAGGAGATAACTGATAGCTGACATCCATTAAACATGGTACATGGAAGTAGAACAGTCTACTAAAGTGAGCAAAATAAAGGGTTCAGTTCGACATTCCAACCACCTGAAGAAGGCCAGAGCATACAATGGCCAAAACGTTGTTATAAATATGGCAACAAAAACGAGGACAATAGTCTGAATAATGTAAATAGTGTACATAATATTTATAACTGAATTTTCTTTGTGTCTATTTGTTTTGGTTGGTTGGTTGGGTTTTATGGCATATCAACCACTGTAGGTCATTTAATGCCAAATTAAGTTATATATATATATATATATATATACGTATATATATATATATAGTACTATTAAACATATAGCTGGCAACATTACTTTTTCAAAAACACATAGCTGGCAACATTATTTTTTCAAAAACGTAAAGCTGGCAACATTATTTTTTCAAAAACATTATGAGAGGCCTTGCTGTTGGACGTAGTTTATCATCATGCCCAGGATGCGGATGTAGTTTATCGCCATACCCAGGGCACGGATGTAGTTTATCATCATGCCCAGGGCAGGATGTAGTTTATCGCAATACTCAGTACACGGATGTAGTTTATCGCCATACCCAGGACCCTGATGTAGTTTATCACCATACCCAGGACGCAGATGTAGTTTATCGCCATACCTAGGGCACGGATGTAGTTTATCATCATGCCCAGGGCACAGATGTAGTTTATCACCATACCCAGGACGCGGATGTAGTTTATCACCATACCCAGGACCTGGATGTAGATTATCGCCATACCCAGGACCTGGATGTAGTTTATCGCCATACCCAGGACGCGGATGTAGTTTATCACCATACTCAGGACCTGGATGTAGTTAATCACCATACCCAGGACACGGATGTAGTTTATTGCCATACCTAGGGCACGGATGTAGTTTATCATCATGCCCAGGGCACAGATGTAGTTTATCGCCATACCCAGGACGCGGATGTAATTTATCGCCATACCCAGGACCTGGATGTAGTTTATCGCCATACCCAGGACGCAGATGTAGTTTATTGCCATACCCAGGACGCGGATGTAGTTTATCGCCATACCCAGGACGCAGATGTAGTTTATCGCCATACCCAGGACGCGGATGTAGTTTATCACCATACCCAGGACGCAGATGTAGTTTATCACCATACCAAGTACACGGATGTAGTTTATCGCCATACCAAGTACACGGATGTAGTTTATCGCCATACCCAGGACCTGGATGTAGTTTATCACCATACCCAGGACGCAGATGTAGTTTATCACCATACCAAGTACACGGATGTAATTTATCGCCATACCAAGTACACGGATGTAGTTTATCGCCATACCCAGTACCTGGATGTAGTTTATCACCATACCCAGGACGCAGATGTAGTTTATCGCCATACCTAGGGCACGGATGTAGTTTATCATCATGCCCAGGGCACAGATGTAGTTTATCGCCATACCCAGGACGCGGATGTAGTTTATCACCATACCCAGGACCCGGATGTAGTTTATCGCCATACCCAGGACCCGGATGTAGTTTATCGCCATACCCAGGACGCGGATGTAGTTTATCGCCAAACCCAGGACGCGGATGTAGTTTATCACCATACCCAGGACCCGGATGTAGTTTATCGCCATACCCAGGACCCGGATGTAGTTTATCGCCATACCCAGGACGCGGATGTAGTTTATCGCCAAACCCAGGACGCGGATGTAGTTTATCGCCATACCCAGGACGCGGATGTAGTTTATCGCCATACCCAGGACCCGGATGTAGTTTATCGCCATACCCAGGACCCGGATGTAGTTTATCGCCATACCCAGGACCCGGATGTAGTTTATCGCCATACCCAGGACCCGGATGTAGTTTATCGCCATACCCAGGATGCGGATGTAGTTTATTGCCATAACTAGGATGTGGATGTAGTTTATCACCATACCCAGGACGCAGATGTAGTTTATCACCATACCCAGGATGCGGATGTAGTTTATCACCATACCCAGGACGCGGATGTAGTTTATCACCATACCCAGGACGCGGATGTAGTTTATTGCCATACCTAGGACGTGGATGTAGTTTATCACCATACCCAGGACGCAGATGTAGTTTATCACCATACCCAGGATGCGGATGTAGTTTATCACCATACCCAGGACGCGGATGTAGTTTATTGCCATTCCAGGACGTGGATGTAGTTTATTGCCATACCCAGGACGTGGATGTAGTTTATTGCCATACCCATGACATGGATGTAGTTTATTGCCATACCCATGACGTGGGTAAGATCTCAAAAAAACTAGGAGTTCACTATTTGCCCATAGCTGGGACCCTAACAGGTGCTACCACCCTCGGTCAGGGTGGACCTGGGAACACCAGCAATTAAGAGGTGGTTCCAAACTCCTCAAAACCTCCCAATCAGAGGCCTTGCTGTTGGATTCAATTTAACATCATACCCAGGACAATCTATTTGTTTTGTTTAATAGCATATCATCTCCTAGTGAGTCATCTAATACACAAGCAAGTAGAGTTGGGATTTTATATTTCTGTATTAATAATTTGTAATTAACTTTTTTTAACAATGTAGTCAAGTCAAAAGTTTATTTAGTTCTTGTATTTATAAACTGTATTTATGTCAAAAGTTAAAAGGTTTTGTCTTTTTTAGATTTTGGTAAATAGGTGTGTTTGTTTTAAGAATTTAAAAATATTATCCAGATTGACCCTGGTAAGTTTCTTTGTGACTGACAGTGGGCTCTAAGCAGTTCCCAAAATAAAAGTTTAAATCTGTGTGTGTGTGTGATTTTTTTTATCTCAGGAAGGAGAGATCAGCATGAAAGGAAAATTAAAGAGAATTCAGAAGGAAATACATATCACATATATTTATTAGGTTGGTGCAAAAATAATGACGTAATAATGTCGTTTTTTGACGTTAAAAAATACGTCAAAAAACGACATTATTACGTCATTATTTTTGCACCAACCTAATAGCTATAAACCTTATCAATGAAATTCATGTCGATCCCATGATCATAATTATTTCAATTTTTTTTTTTTTTACTTTGCTTTTAACCAGATATTCAAAAAAAGTTAAGCAAAAAAGATCTGTCCAAATTTCTCAGACTTAGATTTAATAAAAACTGTAAAATAACAAAAAAATTAACTGACACAAGTTATCTCCCTTAGCATGAACAGTAGAATGAGAACAGTCTATCAACATGAATTAAATAAAGGGTTCAATTGTAAATTTTGAAAATCTTACCAAACATGACTGATGTTTTGAAAAGGCCTAAAAGGTACAGCAGCTGAAATATTGTGATGATGAAAACCAAAGATGGATTCATCAGATTATAAATTAGTTTGTAATAATTAAGATAAAATAATATTGATTGGTTGGTTGATTTTATGTTGTTATTAATTGTTGACTTTTATATGAGGCACCCAGTAAGAATCCAACTCACTAATCCATATAGTTGGTTGGTTGAGTTTTATGGCATATCAACCACTGTGGGTCATTTAATGCCAAATTAAGGTATACATATATATATATATACATACACACACATATACATATACATATATATACATACACATATACCTATACATATATTAAATATACAGTACTATTAAACATATAGCTGGCAACATTATTTTTTAAAAACGCATAGCTGGCAACACTGTTTCAAAAACACATAGCTGGCAACCCCATTCCTTCAAAAACGCATAGCTGGCAACATTATTCTTTCCAAAAAATGTACAGCTGGCAAGACCATTGCTTCAAAAACGCATAGCTGGCAACATCATTTTTCCAAAAAACATACAGCTGGCAACATCACTTTTAAAAAACATATAGCTGGCAACATTGTTGTTTCAAAAACGCATACCTGGCAACACCACTGCTTCAAAAACGCATACCTGGCAATAATCATCTTTCCCAAAAAACGTATAGCTGGCAATACTATTTCAAAAACGTACAGCTGGCAACACTATTTCTTCCAAAACACGCACAGCCGGCAACATCACTATTTCAAAAACGTATAGCTGGCAACACCACTTTTCCAAAAAACGCATAGCTGGCAACACCATTTTTCCGAAAAGACCATGTGACGGCCTGCTGTTGGACGCAGTCCATTGTCACACCCAGGACGCGGACGTAGTTCATCGTCACACCCAGGACGCGGTCGTAGTTCGTCGTCACATCCAGGACGCGGATGTAGTTTATCGTCATATCCATAATCCATATAGTTTTGGACCAAATATAAGTACTATCTGGAAAAGTTTGACATGTGA
Source organism: Acanthosepion lycidas (assembly GCA_963932145.1). Classification (NCBI taxonomy): domain Eukaryota; kingdom Metazoa; phylum Mollusca; class Cephalopoda; order Sepiida; family Sepiidae; genus Acanthosepion; species Acanthosepion lycidas. The sequence goes on along the minus strand of OZ010589.1, from coordinate 91,486,183 downwards.
GAAGTTTTCAATCAGAATCTTGTGTACCAGTTAAAATAAACATTTCCATTTTCTATAAGTGTCAAAAAAAATAAAACAAAATATTTGAGCCACAAAAAAAAAAAAAAATTAAAAATAATTATTGTGCCGTATTAAATAAACAGCATATGTAAGGGAAAAGTGAAATAAATTATTATACTGGTACTTGTATTTGGTACACAAAATTAGTAATGATAAATTTACTAACCATTACTCTATATCCTGGATTTATTATACAAATTCGGGATGTGGAATTAGTAAATAGTAAACACTTGAAATATCTCAGTTAAAACAAATTCACACCCTTGTGCAAATTAATTGAAACAAAACAAATAATTCCATAATTATTTACTTTTTTCATATTTTTGCAATGAAACATGACCCAGTGCACATGTTAATTCTTTGTATGTCCATTCCACAAAGTCGTTCCTTGAAGATTGAGCACAGATTCTTGATTGGATTTAAATTAGGAGAGTTTCCGTGCCAGTCTATAGTACTTTGATTTGCTCACTTGTAAGGCTTGCCATTGTGTTCATGCAGCATTACAATTTTTGTACGCTTCCTTGGAGTAACATTTATTGCTGACAATGGCCGTAGGACAACTAATCAACAGTTGAGACAATAGTGTCTGGATGTGATGAAAATCTGATACAATCACGGATGACAATATTTTTCAAAGCCAAACAAATTTCATCATACACCCTGAAAATAGATTCATATTACTGTACACCACTGCAAATGACCTAATTTGAGGAAAAAATAGAAATCTATTACACCCTCTCACTCCAGTGAGTTTAAAACTGACTGTATGGTGTAAGAAAGGAAACTAAAGCAGTTGTTTCAATTAATTTGCACAAGGGTGTAGAACAAGCAAAAAGTTAAATAAACATTAAAAAGACTGCACTAAATGTAGTTTTGCCCAAGACTGCAAATTGCTACAAAACCAAAATATTTTAACCTCAAATATTAACCTGAAAAGTCATCATATTCTTAAATAGCCTCATCAGATTGAGACTTTCCTATGAGTGCCATAAATAGTTCTAAACCTGTTCAGAAATATCAAAACTCAGCTGTATACAAGCACTTCCTAAGATCAATGATTAAAAATGGCTTTGAGCAACTGAAGCCTGAGGGTCTTGGCAACGACCACACTTCTTTGAATCTTGTGGACTGCTACTTCAGAATCAAAAAGAACTGTACCAAATAACAGAAACCATACCATTTGGAGGACTTTCAAAAACGTCAACAGCTAAAATGAATATCATATGTAACTGGAACAGAAAATAATGACAATGAAGATGTTGACATTCCACACTACTACAAATAAAAGGTTAGGAAGGAAACCCCCATCAATAATAGAAAGAATAACAAGAGACCTTAGTTTTAATCAGGAAATGAAGCTGAAATTGACAAACAGTAAAGCATAAGTGCATAAGGAGGGTGGTAGACATAAGCAACCTTTTCATGCTATTGTTTTACTGCAAATTTTAATGTTAAAAAAAAAACTATTAGTGGAAAAAGAAATATAAAAATTCTCAATGACCATTACTAATAAATGTTGACACAATATTAGCCCAGTATTTTATTTATTTTTTTTTTTTTTCAGAACAATTTTGTCTGATCAGATTCATGTCTGCATCCAAAGATATTGGTTGGCACCTACTTTATATCAATCTTAATAGAAAGGTCATTTTGAGGTTTTGTTGTGATTGAAGAAAAACATTTTTTATGGTTATTTGGCTGCATTAACAACTTATTTATTACAGAAACATTACAGTGAGTAACAAAAACAATTGACTCACTAAACAAATCACAGACAATCTATACACATGCCAAACATTTACAATCCTACTTTTCAATAGGCTTTCCTTCTTTTAGATTCTCAATCAAGACTGTTGAGACAGTGGGATTTTAAGGATTGAATAAAAAAGCAAATCTTTTTTTTTATTATAGACAAATTATCTTTTTATAATTCTGCTTCCCTCTCCTTTGCCACAACCATTACGCCCTGCCAATATCTCATAAATAATGGACTATTCTGATTTTATTGCATGGAAAGACGTAAAAGACATATCAGAGATGTTATTTGGACTTCGGGAGAAAATGAAAGAAAGAAGGGAAGATAGCAATATTTAATGTCTCCTGCCAATACTTCAAAATGGACTTTTCCATTTTGATTACATGGAAAGAGGCATATCAAAGACTCTACTTGGTTTTTAAAAGAAGGAAAGAAAAAGGGAAGATAGAAATATTTAACGTCTCCTGCTAATAACTCATAAATAATGGACTGCTCTGTTTTGATCATATGGAAAGATGGAAAAAACATGCCAGAGACTCTACTTGGTTTCAGTGAGAAAATGTAAGAATGAAGTAAGAGAAGAGAAATATTTAATATCAGTTTCAATGAAATGGAAATACTTGTCAATTTCAAATCTTTTCCTTTGTATCGTCTTATTTCCTGAAAATAACGACCAACATTCATATTTATGATTAATATTGCAATATTTTGTTAAAGTTGTAAAGCTCAAATATTTAACAATGTGATAGGGAAATTGCTATGCATATTTTATTCAATCATTAACTTAAGTATTAAGATTCATCAGAAAATTCAAATAGGAAAACCGTGAAATTTTTACAGGTACTTTGAGTTAATTACTATTGTTTAATTTTTGCCACTTGCAAAATACAAATTATGACCTTCTTTATGTATCATGTGGAAAAGGGTTTCAGGTATTTGCAGATTTTGCATTTTCTATGATGCACACAAATATTTCACAATTTAAAAAACTATAAGGGCTTAAGTAATGAATATACACACTTGTGCAAATGTAGTTAGTTTCATCCTCCTTGAACTAAAATTCCAGTTCAGACGTTGATGTCTCAGATTACTTCCACAACGAAGAGAACAAATTGCAAGTTCAAACTCGAATATCAGGGGCAAAAAGAAATGTTGAAATCTCAATTCGTAGGTCCTGTGTCACAAATCACAATACACATAATCAGTCAGAAAAATAACACAAACGTGGTAGTCAAATACACAAATTTTCTCACCAATTCAAGAACACCAACTGCTTTTATCAACAGCGTATTTTTTTTTTTTTCATTCAGCAACAGAGAGGACATACAATATTATCTGAGATACTTTTATGGTGATTCCTGCAACTGATTTGTTTCTAATATGGACATTCTGTATCATGCAGAATATGTGCCTTTTTCTTGGTAACTTTCTTTATTGCCACATTTTCCATTGTAGAATACACACGACATGCTGCTGCTTGGTTTGACAAGGTAATTACCATTTTCTTCACTACAGCAAATTAATTGAAATGACTGCCTTAGTTTCCTTTCTTTCACCATCTGGTCAGATTTAGACCCACTGGAGTGACAGGGTGTAATCAATTTATATTTATTTCCTCAGATTGTCATTTGTAGTGGTGTACAGTAATATGAATCTATTTTTGGGGTGTATGATGAAGTTTGTTTGGCTTTGAAAAATATTGTATCATCCATGATTGCATCAGATTTTCATTACATCCAGACACTATTGTTTCGACTGTCAATCAGTTGTCCTATGGCTATTGTTTGCAATGGACATTACTCCAAGGAAACAAATGAAAATTGTAACACTGCATGAACACAATGGCAAGCCTTACCAGTGAGCAAATCAAAGTACTATAGACTGGCTCGAAAACTCTCCTGATTTAAATCCAATTGAGAATCTGTGGTCAGTATGCAAGGAAAGACTTTATGGAATGAGCGTATGAAGTACTAACATGTATGCTGGGTCATGTTTCATTAGAAAAATACAAAACAAAAAAAGTAAATAATAATGGAATTATTTGTTTTGTTTCAATTGAGGGTGTACATTTCAACATATAAAATGTCTGTATAGAAAATAGACAACAATACTTATGAAAAAAACCATGGTACTTTTTTTGGTGCTTATACACTCATCTGAAAATCCCTTCTATTTTTCAAAATGGTTTACAAAATTCTCTTAGTATAGCCCCCAGCAACCCCACTCTGGTCTTTTTAACTCTCTCTCTCTCTCTATATATATATATATATATCCATCACTAGAAATGCTTGAAAAAAAATGGTTAGCTCCTTGTACATCTCCAACAAATACACAATTTATTCTGCTATGTTTTATCTTTACAAGAGACAGATTAGGCCAAAAACATTGGCTTTTTCTGCCATATCCAGTGCTGAAATTGCCCAATCCTTACTTTTGACAGTGTATTCTATACCTTATATTTGCTTTCTTCTAGGGCTTTTACATATTTAAATTTAGCTTAATCAAATATTTCCTTATTGCTGGAGTTAGTTATTAATCTATATTGTACTGTTTTCCGTAATTATTTAAGTATAATAGCTCAATGATTAGATTTGCTATTTACGTATCTCTGGTTGTTCAAATCTTTTCTATACAGTTTTATTCCTACTAACATTTAAATTCAAGGTCACATCAAGAAAGTTGACCATTTTAGCATTTGTTGTTGTAGTGATTATTAGGTCATGAATGACAGAGTTCAGAATGATTTATACAAAATTGTAGTGAGGGTGACATATTTTCCATCCTACAGCTCTTCTTCACAGATGCAGCATCACAAACTCGATTCTTTAGTGTCACCAGTTCAGAGCTTACTGCTAAAACCCACCTTGCCACATCCACATGATTGAATCCCCCTTATTCTTTCCATATTCCATTTATAAGACAGAAGTTTCTAAGAACTGTTAGATTGTGTAACTAACTCCCACATAAAGGATTTTTCAGGGTGCCTATGTCACTACCAAATGTGACACAAGGTTGTAACAGCATCTGTGTTTCCACAAATGCTACAATCTTAATCTCTTCATGTCTAGAGTCAGTTATTATCTATATTTTTTATCGTTGTAATTTTGACCGCCTACTCTTCCATCCATCTGACATCTCATTGAATAACCCTCTCTACATTGAGTGATTCTTGGGCCTTTTACTGGATGAACTTTAGTAAAAAAACAAAACAAAAATAATACTTATCCATATCATTGTAATGACGTTTTTATCTTTGAAAAAAGTGAAATGTCAGAGGAAACCACATCTGAAATACAGTCATTGGTTGACAGATCTGGATGATATGATGTTTTGCTAAAACTTTCTGCACAAGACATGAAGAATCTATTCACATTGTCATTGTAAATATGATGATAACACAAACTCATTCAATAGAGTAATACCACAGGTGACTGACCATGCATAAAGAGTAATATCCCTTTTGATTGGCTATAAAGTTGTCACAGGGCTGCACAACCTGTTCTCAAGATATTTAAAATTGCTCTTTGTATTCCAGTTTTGTTTTCTAATTTTACTATCCTCATCTTTATTCTTTTATTTTTTCTCTTTCCGACATGTTTGGCCAGGTGATAATTATTTGGCCAGTTGGGGTTCATCTACCCAGATTTTTCTCATTATTTGAATGTTGATATTCCAAACATTTAACAGCAACAACAACAACTACACATCTTTAAAATGAAATATAAAAAATGTTATTCCTTTATAAACTAAATAAATGTTCTTAGTGCAGTGTGAAATGAGCAAAGAGACCTACTAGGGTCAGCCTAATATGTGAGTTCGTAGACAAAGGTTGGTTTATCCCTTCCATTGTGTGCATGTGAATGGGTGCATGTGTATGCACGTGTAGATCAAACTGGCAACTGAAATTAGTTGGTTGGTTGGGTTTATGGCATATCAACCACTGTAGGTCATTTAATGCCAAATCTAGTTTTATATATATATATATATATATATATATATATATATATATATTAAATATATAGTACTATTAAACGTATAGCTGGCAACGTTATTTTTTTCAAAAACGTATAGCTGGCAACATTACTTTTTTCAAAAACGTATAGCTGGCAACATTACTTTTTTCAAAAACGTATAGCTGGCAACATTACTTTTTTCAAAAACGTATAGCTGGCAACATTATTTTTTTCAAAAACATATAGCTGGCAACATTATTTTTCCAAAAATACATAGCTGGTAACATTTTTTTCAAAAATGCATAGCTAGCAACATAATTTTTTAAAAATGTAAAGCTGGCAACATTATTTTTTCATAAACATTATCAGAGGCCTTGCTGTTGGACATAGTTTATTGTCATACAACAATAGCATATACAATCTATACGTGCTTTGATTCTTGAAAGAGACACTCAGGCAACTATTCGTTTGTTTCCAGTTGGAAGGAGCCTAGAATATGTCACCTTCATTCATTGCAAAGGGATGACAACCCCTTAAGAAGGCCACCTAAGAAGTTAATGTTTGCAGACTCAAATAGAATGATCAATGTTGATCTCTGTCTAAATCAAGTTAATGCTTATCGACTCAAAATATAAATGATCAATATTGACCTATTCCCAAATCAAGTAAATTTTTATCAATTGAAATAAAAATGTCAATATTTACCCATTCTCAAAATAAATAAATGCTTACAGACTCAAATATAAGGAACCAATATTTACCAATAACTGAACTAAATACTCTTAAAATTATTTCAACCCAATCAAGGCAATAATTCTACGAGGACACTGGAGGTTACAGGGAGTGAACAAGCATGAGAAGACTTTAGTGAGAAGAAGCAAGGAAAAGATCAAATAAAGGAACCGGATTTAGGAAGACAGAAGATAGCAATTTATGTTGCATTTAAATTTGTGAAGATTGTAGGGGTGACGGAGAATCAAAAAAATGGATGAGAGTTTCCCAAACTATTAGAATAGAACTATTAGTCGTATCTAGCTCATTGAACAGTTAAACAATGGGACCTACTTGCCAATCTAGTAACATGCTTAAATTCGTGCAGACAAGGCACCAAGTAGAAAATTTCATCAGAAGAATTACCATGAAAATACTTGTAGAAAAGGCAGAAGGAAGCCATGTCACATCAGCAAAAAGATGACTGAAGTTGAGATGCCAAGTCAGGATTGGTTACATTACGGATTCTTTGAATTTTGTCAAGAATCTTGAGATAAGTAGGAGGAGCACTAGATCAGATATGGCAGTAATAACATTTTACTCTGTAAAGCTCTAGATTGAATGACTCTTCAGTCTTGAACATCATTATAAAAAAAAAATACATATTTATTATATAGCATTAAATGCATGAACAAATTGTAGATTAAAAACACAAATAAAAGATAAAACAATATTTATCTATCCTCAAAACAAAATATTTATAGACTTAAATAGAAAAGAAACAATATTTATTTATCCCTGGACCAAGTAAACGCTTTTTATTTATTTATTTTTCTTTTATTATTTCGACCCAAGCAAGGCAGGAATTTCAGGTAATTAGAGGGAGTGAAAGTGAGAGAAAAAACTGAATATAGGGAGAATTGAAGAAAGATGAATGGAATTCAAGAAGATAGAAGGTGGTGATTGACATCACATTTAAATTTTTGAAGATTGTAGTCATCAGGGAAGCAAGTAAACAGAATGGATTTCCATGGGTAGGAAATGTGAGAAAAGAAACTGTTGGACTAGAAGCATTGGTTGCATTTAGGTATTTCAACAGTAAACGAGTGGGACCTATATAGTAGCAAACTTAAATTCATATAGTCAGGGCACCAAGGAAACAATCTCATCAGAGCAGTTACCATGAAAATATTTGTAGAAAAGGTACAGAGAGATGCCATTTCACATAAGAGAGAAAGTGCCTAAAGTCAGGATACTAAATCAGGTTCGATTACATTACAGATACTTACAGATGGAAATAAAAGCAACCAATATGTACCTATTCCTGAACCAAGTAAATGTTGACAGATAGATATTATTAAAAAAAAAAATGATTTTTATGTTAAATAACCCAACAAAGGTTGAATGTTCTAAAATCGACCAATGAATGAATGTTTCCATATAAGTAAATGGTTAATATTACCAGAAACCAGGCCAATCTCACTTTGTACACCATTAACCATTGTGCTACATGAATATTTATTATATCAAGCAGACCATGAATTTTTATCTATTGTGATGAAGACGGCTCTGTGCCTTGAGCAACTACTGTAACTTAAGCTCAACTCAGCTCTCAAGTGTTCCATCACTAAAGATGCTAGAAAAAAGGTAATTTCTCTGTATGACTCCAGTAAGTATCTGACAGCTTCTGCTATTCTCCACTTTTACAAGAGCTAGATTAGGATGAAAATGGAGGGCTGCTATCATATATAAGCAGGAGCTGCACTGTCTTCACTTTTTAGTCTTGATAGACTTCAAAAGTATCTATATTACCTTGTTGATGATAAATTAATTATTTTACAAGCCTCTCATTACTTACTTACATTATTTACATTATTCAGGCTGTTATTCTCATCTTCATTGTCATATCCACAACCTTTTGGCTGTTGTACACTCTGGTCTTCTTCAGGTGACTGGAATTTCAAACCAAACCCTTTATTTTGTCCAACAGTGTAGATTGTTCTAGTTCCACATACCATGTCTCTTCTGGATGTCTCAGTTACTTCCCTTTAACTCAACTCTCCAAGTTGAATATGGCAATGAAGATGAGGATAACAGTCCAAATAATGCAAATAATGTAAGTAATCATAATACTGCATCTCAGAGATATAGGGTGATATTAAAGCCTCACATTACTCTGTCTCTATTTCCATGGAAAATGTTCCAACAAACTACATCCTTTGTTCTATCAGTTCTAACTTTCACAGTTAAAACCCACCATGCCACGCCCATTTTAACAAACTGCCCTCCTTTCCTTCATATTTTATAGGTAAAATGTAAGTTCTACTTGAAAAGGTTCTTCCCACAAACCACTATTTTGTGGGTCAAATCCTAAGAGGACACTACAACCTTAACCTGTTCAAGTTAAGGATCAACTATTATCTTCCCCATATATACTCACAAACTGTGTTTCTTACTCTCTAAACCTTGTACCTCAAGTGGCTGATGTAGTGATATGAGTTGTCAGCTGATATCTTGTTAAGGCAATATTTGCAGGATTTTACAAAAATTACTTTGACAATTATCATTTTGACAAAGAAGGTCAGCTGTGTGAAGTGAATCTTATAAGAAGAAGGTCAGCTGACCCTGACAAAGAAAGTCTGCTGAGTAGAGCAAACTAAAAAACCTGGTTTCTTGATGAATAACATTTTGAGATAAAAGCTGACAGGACAAAGAAGGCTTGTTCACTGTAAGACAGTGGTCTCTAGCAGCCTAAACCAGAGGACTGATCAGCCACTATGTGAAAGGATAGCACACAGCTATTAGACCATTTATCTCCTCATCTTACCCCACTTTTCTTCTATCACCTACAGCTGGCCCTTATGACAAGGTAGTAACTGAATAGAATTTGCTGACTGCTACAATATTGTCTCATGGTATTATTTCTTGGGTAACGATCTGACCAAAGAGTATTATATTAAATTACAGCATTTGACTAGAAGAATTTGCACCCTTGTGAATAAACATGATGTCTTGTTTGAGTTACAACACTACACTCTTGAATCTTGTAAAAGGTGAAGATTATTGTAAAAATAATATCTATTATATAGCATTAAAATATATTGTTAATTCTTAAATTAAACATTGTTAACTATCTCTACTATCCATTCAAAATATCCACTGGAGATTGCAGAACATATCCGTTTATCGGCAGTGGCTTTATCTCATATCCAAGAATTTAAATTCTTCTCTGCTGATCAATTTCTTCATAATGATGGTGTTTATGACTTTTCTCTATGGAACAGATGGAATGAGACCCACAGAAACCAGTTATGAAACTGTAGTGAACTGCCACTAACTCTGTTATAATTACTAGTTGGGCCGTCTGTATCATGTCTGTCGTGCAAAGCCCATTTCAACTGCTGAGATCTGTTTTAATTATCATCTGCTTGTTCTACGTTGATATCTTTGGGGTTGATTGCACTTAGTCTGGATCCTTGTCTTTGACTTTGCAGACAAGGGTGGCCCTACCAGGAGTTTTGAACATCTGATGGCATCATTCTCAGTGTCATTAGACTATGCAAGCCCCTCCGCCACGACAAGAAGTGATCATCAGAGGTACACACATGTCATGGTGCTCTTTTTCTCACAGACAGTGACCAACTGACCCTACTATACTGTGTTGCCAATAAAATTAAAAACAAACAACATGAATGCACAAAATTAAAAATATAAAATGGCGACAATCATCACATTTATATTTTGAAACATACACACATAGAAAGACAAATATTTTACACTGGATGTCAGAGTAAACAGTTTGTCATCCAATGTTACTGTTTAATCCCTTTGTGGATAAACAGAAAGTATGGTATTAATATTTGCAAGAAATCTGACTAAAATTTTTTTGGACCTATTCCTAACTACTTTCTTAATTCTCTTGGTATGTTTGTTAAGCTTTTCCCTCTTAGATTCCAACCAATATCACAAGACACAGAGGAGAACTTTTCAAATATTCCAATCTTATTAAGTCTTTATTCTCAGTAGCTACAGCTGTACTGTAATATTAACCACACTTTCTGTAGGATGTATAGCAAGCAGTCTTTGAAGACCAAAAAGTAGAAGACTAAAGTAGTTTTTACAAATACTAGGTTGAGACAAAAGTTTGTAGCATTTATCAATAGATAGTATTTGAATATGTGATTTTATTTCACATGTGACTGAAATTTCTGACAAATAAACATATTTTGAAAGGTGACATTTCAGTACATTAAAAGTGAAAAGGGAAAAAAATGAGATGTATTTTCATAATTTTATTTCTGGAAAAAAATTGATATACAAAGAGCTAAAAAGATATGTGCCATTTATGGAGATGGTGCCATAGCTGAGAGTACTGAACAATGTTGGCATGTCTGCAGCTATTGATCATGACCAAACAAACACTGATAAATAACCCAGGTCAAATGATACAGGACATCACAAAGATACTCCACATATCCCATTCAATCATTATAAGACATTTCTTAAACATTATTTACATTATTCGGACTATTGTCCTCATCTTTGTCGCCATATTTATCACAACGTTTCGACCATTGTATGCTCCGGCCTTCTTCAGGTGGTTGGAATGTCGAACTGAACCCTTTATTTCACTCACCGAGGTAGACTGTTCTAGTTCCACATGCCATGTTTGATGGATGTCAGTTATCAATTATCTCCTATTAATTTCCATCTGAAAGTTCTTGAGGACACATGGCATAGTGGATAAAGGCATTGGTTAGATCCAGAGACAGGACCCAAAGAGTGTGAGTTCAATACCCGGTTAAGGCAGTGGAGAACTTTCAGAGGGAAATTAACAGGAGTTAACTGATAAGTGACATCCGGCAAACATGGCACGTGGAACTAGAACAGTCTACCCTGGTGAGAAAAATAAAGGGTTCAGTTCGAAGAAGACTGGCATGTACAGCGGCCAAAATGTTGTGATAAATATGGCGACAAAGATGAGGAAAATAGTCCGAATAATGTAAATAATGTACATAATACCTCATCTCAGAAATATAGACATTTCTAAAACACAGATTCATGAATTACAATTTTGTCTTGTTGCCTCATGATTTAAGAAAAATATTAAATGAACTGAATTTCCCTTTGCAAATTTATTCTCAAATGCAAGAATAATTATCAATTTGTTAAAAGAATGATCAGAAGCAATCAAAAATGGATTATATATAACAATTTGGAGTTAAAAAGGTCCTGGAGAAAACAAAAAGGTTGTCAGTATCGGAAGAATATGTGGGTGTAGATCTGGTGGGATTAGTAGGATATTTTATATTACAAGTCCCTTCTACAAAATCAGATGTATTTAGATAAGTACTGTTCCCAAATAAACCAATTGAAGGTAGCAGTCAATAAAAAGGGTCTGGAATTAGTAAATCAGAAGTATACCGTCTTTCAGCATAGCAACAGATCTCCTGTATTTTTCTGACCCAGCAGAAATTGCAGTTTGACAAAGATATCTTGTTACACCTGCTGTACTTACCTGATCTTGTACCTACAGATTACCACTTATTTCAATCCTTATAAAATGCTCTTAATGGTAAGGACTTCATCACCCAGAAAGATGCTAAGTCCTAGGAGGATGGAATCATGAAGCTGCCCCAAATTATAGCATAAAACAGAACATATGGGGTTGGATAAATCTATGTACAAATATCAAACTATTGTCTTTGAAATTCATTTAAGAAGAATGACAAATATTTCTTCTGGTCTAATAAATTGTAGTAATTAATAAAAATAAGCTGCAAAACACCAGAAATATCTACTATTCAATCAGAAGCAATGCTAAAGACTATTTTCCAGAAACCTATCTTGAGCCTTTTTTAACCCTGAAATATAGCATTTTCAGCAGTTTATCTGTAGTAACAATGATACATTAAGTTAACAGAATGTTCTCATTCCATTCACATCATTGCTCCTCACACAGACATTAACACAACTCACATAATTTTCAAAATACATTAAAATGGTGATCCAACAATATATAAATACACTGATGAGCCAAAACATGATGACCAGTACCATTTGGCAAGAATGACAGCTACTGTCTCATAACAATATCATCATAAATCTAACTTCAAGTACCTCATTTTGATATGCTGAATGCTGTAGTTATAGACAAAAAATGATTTTACTTTAACAAATGTGAAGTCGATATGTTATGCAAGCTAGGTCAGAGTATTTCGAAAATAGCACAATTTATAAAGTTCTTATGTTCAGATGTAGCGAGTGTCTATCAATTTGAAGAGGGACAAATCACCAACAACTGAGAAGGCAATTAGTGGCCAAGATTCATTGAGTCAAAAAGTGAACTGGGTTTTCTCACCAACTATAAACAAATAGAAAAGTTAGGTAATGCAAATTGCAAACAGCTTTAATGTGAAGGAAGGGATGTATCACAACATACAGTATATCAATCATTGTTGCATAAAAAGGTTGTGTTATAACCTAAGTCTTGACAGAGTACCAATACTAATTTGCATGACTGAAAACATCTTCAGTGGGTAGGCACATAACGATCAGAACTTAAATTTGTGCGATTGAAACAAGTTTATGTTGTTCAGTAAGTTTAATTTTCCCTTGAACAGCAAAATATATATACATCATAATCCTGAGGCAGTAATGGCAGGAAGATGCATTATGGGAAAACATTAAGCTGGTGGAAGTTGTGTGATAGTTTGGGTAATATTCTGTTAGAAAACACTGAATTCTATCACTCATATGGAATGTACTTTTGATAAATAGCAACTACCTCAGCATTATCAATTATAATTATTGATTTGGGATAAGTACTTCATTTATTTTAATTTCATTTGCTCTTTTTATTGCAACGCCCAAATCATTATTTTCTTATCGTTAATAAGCACTATAGGCTGGTAATAAAAATAAGCCTCATATTAATTAAAAATTGTAATGGACTACTTATTATCTAATGTGTATCTATATTTTCCATATAATTATCTTTCAAAATTAGGTACTCATGAAAATGAATAATGGACAATTTCCTCACATACTGATTGATTTGGTTTTTTACAGCTTATCGACTCTCATATTTTGAATTCTATTTTTAAATGCATTCTATTTTTTAAGTGAATATTGCATTAAACATTTTGTGAAAATGACTATTTTTCAAGATAGAAGTCCTACTTTTTAACCCATTGTTGGGGAGATTGATTCCAACCTTTTCTAAGCATATTTGCACGTAATGTAATGAACTCAACTAGAACCCACTATCCATTATACCACCTGCATATCCACTCACAGATGAAAAAAAGATCTGAAGCAACAGAGATGTTTCTACCAACAAATGCTAAGAATGCCATGGATATATGTGAGCAACAAGAAAGTCCGAAGAAAAATAGGAGCAACAATAAAACTTATCACTAGAAACTGACAACTGACACTTTCAGGAACATAATGACAAAAAAGGACCAAGAAAATTTAACACTCACAGGACACAGCAAAGGTGAGAAAAGCAGGTAAAATAGTGAGTGAGAACCCCCACACTACCCCAGCTTAATGAGCATGTGCAAATGGATGGTAGAACAAATGTTGAAAAGGGTACAAAATACTTTGAGCAACAAAAGACAGAAGGGTGTGGAGATTAATGATCTCAACACTTCTTGAAAGAATTTGGCACATAGAAGAAGAAGAATTTGTGTAATTCTACAGGGTCCGATGGATAAATTGTCATTTAAATTATGCAAAAATGAAAATAACACTGACATCTCATTTTAACAGATATATTTACCAAAATCACACAAAAATATCTTGAAATACTCAAGAGTAAGTTTATTCAATAAAAATCGCCATTGGCTTCAACCACGGCCTCCAGATCACTTCAAAATCTCCTGCATCTCTTCTGGATGGTCTCCTTGTTTAAGTTGGTGAATGCTACCACAATCCTTGTCTTCAGTTCATCCTTGATGTTACAAAGAGTTTTATTGGTCTCTTGTTCAGTTGTACCACACACATAGTAATGAAGGGGGTTGCAGACTTGGGAGTTATGTGGCCAGACGTAAGAGGGCTATGTGGTTGCAGAAATTGTCTGACAGTTATGACTGGGTTTTCCTGCTTGTGTGGCATGGTGTAGATTCTTCTTGCCAAACATAGGGTCTTCCATCAACCATCCTCTTGACCCACAGCAGCACTACCTCCTCAAGGTACTTGATGTATGTCTTTGTGTTGAGTTTAAGGCCCTGATCAACAAATTCAGGGATTTTTTATTATTATCAGGATGATCAAACTGAGTTTTCTGAGCTGCCGTACCTTTGTAATCACCATTAGTTTTATCCAACTCTTTCCTAATTCTCTACACTGTCCTTAGATTGACACCCAAACACTCTGAAATATTTATATTGGGACATGACAAGGAGTGACCATCAGAGATATGCACATGTTATGGTGCTCTTTTTCTGACCCTACTATACTGTGCAGTTGATAAAATTAAAAACAAACATGAATGTGAAAATTAAAAAGATAAAATGGCAATGATTTACTCATCACACCCTGTATTTTATATTTCAAAACTCTGCACGATCAGATCTTATGCAACCAATTATATCATGAATAGGGTTTATGAAATAAGAACATTAAAACTTTCATTCACTTTTCTGATTGTATATCAAATGATTTCTGTCTGAATTTCTGGGATGAAGTGTTATTTACACTATTTATATTCAGACATGAAAACAACAGTTCAAATATAGTGTAAATAATATCAAGTGATATAGCAAATATAGTGTAAATAATATCAAGTGATATAGCAAATATAGTGTAAATATCAATATAGCAAATATAGTGTAAATAATATCAAATTGTAGTGCCACGCCTACATTTTCTCCAATTCTAATTGGTCAATAAATACATACTTAAAAATAACAGGACAATTTATCTATCGCATTCCACCATAGTAAATTTGTTCCTACACTTTGTTCAAAACAAGCTTTGCTACAAAATCGCTGATTGGTCCATTTTCCGTCCAATAGGATATTTTTCATGTATATTCAAAAATGTACTATAGCGTCTCTTTTTGGAGCCACTCCAGATAGTATAAATATTGAATGCATTCCAAAAAACCAGTAGTAGTAATTTCAGAACCACAGTCGAGGTACCCAGAGACAATAGTTCTCCTTTACTCGCTCGTGTATTTCATCCTACTTACTCCGCACGTACATACACACTACAGAACTTTATGTGACACACCACCAGTTCTCAGTGGACACACCAAGTCAAATCAACTTTGTAAGTTGCAACTACTGAACAATTTTCTGAAAGAAAAATTCTATTTTCAACATTGAAGTCTGAACATTTACTCAGACAAATCTTCTTTAAGACATTTCCTTACAGTCAAGGGGAAGCTACTTTTTTCTCCCTTTTTCACTCATATTGCAACTACTTTGTATTATTGTTGAATTTAATATACATATTTCTTCGTTAAACAAAATTGGTTCTCATTGTTCTTTTTCCTTGATGTTTTAAGTATTATGTATGAATGTTGATTACCTTCTCAACACGCAGCCGCATTATCTATTTGACCCATTCAACATTGGTGACCACAACACTCGAGAATCAGTACATTCTATAATTGATCAACCCGACGTACTAATCAACACTTTACAATTCGTTACCCCGACGTAGGAATTACAAATGGTGACGCCGACGGAAACAAACTACAGTTTGTGACACCAACTTTCAAGGAATATAACAGACAAAAGTGAAGTGAACCTTATATTGTGCCAAACACAGTAAAGAAATCAACGTACAAAAACTTCAACTTGGCGCAAAAAATTTTTTTGTCCACCACGTGCGTAAAAAAAAACATATATCTAACATGGCCGACCAGAACGCCAGTGAAGCAACCGTGATGCTCAATTTGCCAGTCTTTGACACAACCAACGTCAATGTGTGGTTCGCACAGTTAGAGGCTATATTTCAGGCGAAGAAGATACAATCCCAGATGATACGTTATGCCTATGTAGTGGAAAAACCGCCACCTGAAATTGCGTCCGATGTGTTGGATTTATTAAATAACGTCCCTATGCATAACCCTTTCGACACACTGAAAGAGGCAATAATCTACAGGACGGGAAAGTCGCAACAACGTAAACTGAATGACTTATTCAATACGTTGCAGCTAGGCGACAGCAAGCCGTCTCAATTACTGCGAAAGATGAAGAATTTACTAGGCGGGAACTCTATGTCCGATTCTTTATTTCGCAAATTGTGGATGGACAAGTTACCAACCCACACAACTCAAATCCTAGCTACACTACCCGAAGACCTAAATTTAAAAAAAACGGCGGAGATAGCGGACAAGATAAGTGATGCTGCAACTATTAGCAGTGTCAACGCTCCAACGCTACGCGACACGCCACGTGAGGACGAATTTAACAAGCTGCAACAGCAAATTAATAGGCTATCTGAACAGATAGACCGTTTGTATAGAGAGCGATCAACCTCAGCTCACAACTTATACAAGTCCCAACGACGTTCCCGATCTAATTCTCGGGGAAGAAACGGTGTGTATTGCTGGTATCATCGCAAATTTGGACAAGCAGCGAGAAAATGCACCAAGCATTTCAAACAACAACCGGATTCTACATCATGCACGAAGGCGGGAAACGCCATTCCCAACAGCGCATGAAGACGGCGTCTGCTGTTGGGATAGGAAATGTCAACCGTCTATTCTACGTCAGAGACAGAAACTCCGACAAAATGTTTCTTGTGGACACAAGTGCACAAATTAGTGTTATTCCACCTAGTCCCAGTTTTTCAAATACTAAATCTTCAGTAACCCTACGTGCTACGAATGGATCACAAATCCAGACTTTCGGTCAAGTATCTATGATTTTGGACATGGGCCTGAGGAGAACATTTCAATGGTTATTTACAGTAACCGAAGTCAAGTTCCCAATATTAGGCGCAGATTTTTTGGCTCACTAAACTTATCGTGGATATGTCGAAAGAAACACTCACTGTTAGACCAGACGACGAATCTTATGAATTATGGAGTTACTTCCACCCTTACCTCCACTAAGCTATGCGTCGCCTTGCCAGCAGACAACCCTCTCAAAGGTGTATTGGACAAATTTCCTTCACTCGTCCGCCCTTTCACATATACCGAAACGGTGAAGCACCACACCGTACACAAAATTCAAACATTTGGCTCGCCAGTTTTTTCCAAGCCGCGCAGGTTAAGTCCTGAGAAGTATAAACTAGCGCGCGCGGAATTTCAACACATAGACTTAGGAATTATCCGGCCTTCGTCTAGCCCTTTCACATCTCCACTCCACATGGTCTCTAAGGCGCAAGAGGGGGCATGGAGACCCTGCGGTGATTATCGACGTTTAAACACACAAGCAGTGCCTGACAAGTATCCTGTACCTAATTTGGCAGATTTTGCAGTTTCTCTTCAGGGTGTAAAATTATTTACAAAAATCGACCTGAGAAAAGCATTTTATCAGATCTCTGTTGCCGAGGAAGATGTGCACAAGACTGCTATAACGACACCCTTTGGTCTTTACGAATTCTTACGAATGCCTTTCGGTCTCCGAAATGCTGCACAATCTTTTCAGAGTTTAATCGATGAAGCCCTTCGAGGTTTACACCACTCATTCGCCTACAACATCGATGATCTACTAGTTAGTAGCAAGTGCCAACATGGACGACCACGTGCGTCACGTAACGCAAGTTTTCGAACGACTAGAGCATTTGGGATTGAAAATAAATCCTGACAAGTGTTTATTTGCCGTTTCAAAACTTAATTTCCTCGGATATGTTATTGACGAGTCAGGAATCACGCCGATCCCTGAAAAGGTTACTGCCGTGAAAGAATTCCCACAACCAACAACCCTTCGTCAACTCCGTCGATATCTTGGACTGATAAATTGTTACCGCCAGTTCATCCCGAACTGTTCGCAAATATTAGCACCACTAACCGACCTACTCCGTGGTCAAGGGAAGAAGAACATCCCCATAACGCTCACAGACGAAGCCCTCGTTGCTTTTAACAGTTCTCGCGAAGCTCTAGCAAACTTTACAAAGTTATTAGTTAACATATTTGTGCGATGACAATAAAGCAACTCTGTCATTAACTACAGATGTGTCATCAGAAGCTATTGGAGCGGTTTTGCATCAGCATACCGATTAGCTAACCACGCCAATTTCTTTCTTTTCTGTCAAGCTTACTTCGACACAGAAGAAGTATAGCACCTTCTCACGTGAACTATTAGCCATATACCTCTCTATTCGACACTTTCGACACATCCTGGAAGGACGAAACTTCACAGTTTTCACTGACCACAAACCCCTAGTTTTCGCCCTCCATACTAAATCAGACAAATACAATCCTCGTGATTATAGGCAACTAGATTTCATATCGCAATTCACAACTGACATACGGCATGTAGCAGGCAGTGACAACATTGTCGCCGACACGCTATCACGAGCTACGTTAAACAGTACCATTGAAGACAAACTGGACATGGAAAAATTAGCAGACGAACAAATAAGGGACATCACTCTATTCAACTCGTTACAAGACTCGTCGCTAAAAATAGAACAGAAACCTTTACCCTTCAGTGAAAAGTCTATCACTTGTGATACAAGTACTTCCACTCCCAGACCCTTGGTACCTGTCAGCATGAGGAGGAAAATATTCGACCATTTTCACTCAATTTCCCATCCTGGTCGCAAAGCCACATCGAAAATGATTTCTGAACGCTTTGTATGGCCCAACATGAACAGCGATATTAAAAGCTGGACTCAATGCTGTGTGATTTGTCAACGTGTAAAACACATCGTCATACCAAGTCACCGCCTGGAAATTTCCCTACGCCAGACGGACGATTTCGTCACCTGCAACGTCGACTTGGTGGGTCCGTTGCCGGAAGTTCACGGACACCAGTATATTTTAACCATAATCGACAGATTTTCGAGATGGCCAGTGGCTTTCCCTCGTCAATCCACGACCGCCGATTCTGTTGCTAAGGCATTACTGAAAAACTGGATCTCGTTTTTCGGATGCCCATCAGTTATAACAACAGATCGCGGCCCACAATTCCAGTCCACACTTTTTAAGGAGTTCATCAATCTCCTAGGAGCAAAAAAAAACACATTTCTACCACAGCTTACCACCCTTGTGCTAACGGCTTGGTGGAGCGTTTTCACCGTCAGCTAAAAGCCGCTTTAACTAGTTCCAACGCTAGTAATCAATTATCTTGGATAGACAACTTACCCTTGGTAATGCTGTCACTTCGATCACAAGTAAAGGAGGATCTTCAGTGCTCACCTGCCGACCTTGTCTTCGGACAGCCATTAGTTTTACCAGGGCAATTTCTGTCCGACAGTTCCGTTTCAAAACCTTCTTCATCCTTTAGTCAATATTTGCAGGGTAGAAGGTCAAATTTATCTTTTACACCTACTCGATTCCAGACCAAGGATATATTCGTCTCCGAATCTTTTAGCAAATGTAATTTTGTCTTCATTAGACAAGATGCAGTGAAAAGACGACTCACACCGAGTTATACGAGTCCATTCCGTGTCCTCGCACGACATAGCAAGTTCTACTCCCTAGCAGACGATCGAACATCTCGATAGACCGCCTGAAACCAGCATACGTAAAACAAAGCACGGAACCCGACCCAAAATCTAAACCACCAACTACACCAGGCGACATACAGTACCAACCCCAGACACCTGCACCAAAACACACCAAAAAAGGTAGGAAGGTCTATTGGCCTAGTAAATACAAACATTACATATCATATTGAAAAAAAAAACTTTTTTCATCACCATTTTTTTTTCCAATCTAGTGGAGGGTATTGTAGTACCACGCCTACATTTTCTCCAATTCTAATTGGTCAATAAATACATACTTAAAAATAACAGGACAATTTATCTATCGCATTCCACCATAGTAAATTTGTTCCTACACTTTGTTCAAAACAAGCTTTGCTACAAAATCGCTGATTGGTCCATTTTCCGTCCAATAGGATATTTTTCATGTATATTCAAAAATGTACTATAGCGTCTCTTTTTGGAGCCACTCCAGATAGTATAAATATTGAATGCATTCCAAAAAACCAGTAGTAGTAATTTCAGAACCACAGTCGAGGTACCCAGAGACAATAGTTCTCATTTACTCGCTCGTGTATTTCATCCTACTTACTCCGCACGTACATACACACTACAGAACTTTATGTGACACACCACCAGTTCTCAGTGGACACACCAAGTTAAATCAACTTTGTAAGTTGCAACTACTGAACAATTTTCTGAAAGAAAAATTCTATTTTCAACATTGAAGTCTGAACATTTACTCAGACAAATCTTCTTTAAGACATTTCCTTACAGTCAAGGGGAAGCTACTTTTTTCTCCCTTTTTCACTCATATTGCAACTACTTTGTATTATTGTTGAATTTAATATACATATTTCTTCGTTAAACAAAATTGGTTCTCATTGTTCTTTTTCCTTGATGTTTTAAGTATTATGTATGAATGTTGATTACCTTCTCAACACGCAGCCGCATTATCTATTTGACCCATTCAACATTGGTGACCACAACACTCGAGAATCAGTACATTCTATAATTGATCAACCCGACGTTCTAATCAACACTTTACAATTGGTAATATAGCAAATATAGTTTAAATAATATCAAGTAATATAGCAAATTATAAGAGAGAAAAACCATACTTATTAACTAAATGTTTATGCAACCAAGAATATCATGATTTGGGTTTATTAATCCATTGCAAGAAACTTTCAGTTACGTTAATGATTATATCTCAGGTGATATCACTAATTCTGGTGAGACGAAAAACCAGTATTTATTAACCAGATGTTTATGTAACCGATGATATTATGTGTAGAGGTTATTAAATAAATTCTGGTAATCAAAGGAAAAACAGAAGAAACAACAGTCATTGTTGGACATTTTTGTGTTGATTGCATTTCAAACTCATATATACAGAAGCAAAAAAATGTCATCAGTTCTTATCGATGCCCACTGTATTTACCATTACTCTACTATACTTACACTTCACTTCAATCATTTTCTACACAAATAAATTAAATCTTTCTAGTGACAGGCAAACAGAACCACATGATAAAACAAATCTCAATATATATTTTGAAACTCAAACAATACAAAATACACATTGATATCACCAAATCACGAATGAGTGTTGGTTTGGTTTGGTTTGTTTTACGGCATATCAACCTCAATGGGTTATGTGATGCTGACAAAATTTTTGTTACTGGTAATATTTTGTTTTATCAAAAATCTATTTATGGTAATATTTTTCCTGGTAATAATATTATTATTATTTTTTTTTTTTCAAAAATTGTATTGCTGGTAATAATTTCTTTACAAAGTATTTCTGGTATTAAAACCTATTTTTACACTTTCATAGTGTTTTAACCCCAGTTTCAGGGTTAACTATTTGCCCATAATATCACTGGGACACTAACAGGTCTCACTACCCAGGGTCATGGTGGACCTGGGAACACCAGCAAGTTGAAACAGTGGTTCCATGCTCCTCAAAACCTCTTGATCAGAGGCCTTGATGACATAGTTTATCATCTTACTCAAGATGCAGCTGTAGTTTATATTCATACCCAGGATGCCGAATGAGTAGTGGATGTATAATGTAAATTCATTTGTCCTGTGACAGTTGTGGATTATCACTCACCTTAGCTTCAAACAGCACATAAAAAATCAAGAAGAAAGGGATTATCAATGATTAAGAATTAATGAGTGTTACTCATTATATAGGATGTATAATGTAAATTTATTGCTCATGATTTTAATATAAGTGTCTCAGTGTACTCAACATATTCATTGTGAGGGTACTAGTTTTCATTTTAGAATTATGACATTATTATGACAAGCAAGCAGTGATTAGTGTCCCTCGAACCATCACTGTTTCTGATTTTTAAGCAATTCAAGAGAAATTCATTTGTCCACTTGACATGTGACAGTTGTGGATTATCACCCACATAGGTTTGCCAGTTTGGCCAAGAAGTCATTATGTGGTGCTGTCAGTTTTCCATTATAAAGTGGGCAGGAAAACCAATGAAAGCATGCTTCAGGATTTGTTCAATAATGTGGGACTTGGCAACAAAACTCCTTCACACCTACTATGACCTGCAAAGCGATAATTCACCTCCAATGTCAAATGAGAAACTCTCAAAGTTTTGCTCAGAGAATAGAAGTTATTGTTTTGAAATTATTCTTATTTTTCACTTGAGTTTTATTAATGAAATAAATGTTTTCTTTTCTCTCTCAAAGATTTGGTTTGAATATTTTTTTTACCTCTGAGTATTTCCTTCACTGTGTGCCATATCAATGCTTCATTGAACTTTACGCTGTACTGTGACCTAATTTAAAATTATATATAAAAAAATTTGTATATGGTTGCTCGAAAGACAAGGATGAAAAACAAAATTAATTAAAAGAAAAAGGAAAACAATAGTTGAATAGGAAGGTTTACATAATAAACATGATATAAAATACGCCTTGATAGCATCAAATCATCTGTTGTGGATTTGAAACAACAAAGAAAAAGCCAAGAAAGATTTTTATATATAAAAAAATATAAATTACTAGCAGGCTTTGATCACTCGCTATCACTTCACAAAATCTTACTTATTATAAAATGCAGATTGTGTGTGTGTGTGTGTCTGTACGTTTATATATTGGATCAGATTTCCTACATTTTTCAACCGATTCCAACAAAACTTCACAGAACTGCATAAAATTACCTTGCAGTGGTTCTGACAGCGCCAAAAATTGGAAAAACACAATTGTTTTTGCACAAAATCAATTTGAAAACACCATAAGACACGATTCTGTCACCAAAATGAAAGGGGGACAACTCGTATTGAGTTATAATTATTATAAAACCCAGGTTGTTTGTGTGTGTGTGTTCAGATATATGGGATTGGATTTCCTACATTTTCAACCAATTTCAACAAAACTTCACTTTTTTTTTGGCAGGTAGTGTTTCTTATTGTCTTGCACACTTTTTTCTTTATTTTTACATTCAGAATGCTTTAAAGATTCCATTTACGAGACAATTGTTTATAATAACATTCTATTCAATTGATAGACTCATAACGATTGAAAACAATGTTTTTGTTTGAGTTTGGGTTTGACCAATTCATAAAAAAAACAAAAAAAAACTAATTAAGACATGTGTGTCCGTCAACCTTAAACAATAATCTTTGTCAATTTTATTTTTCAGTCTTAATGATGATCGATACTTGATCTATCTCTTACTGTTACATCCTCGGTAACGCCGGGCTCTACTGCTAGTAAGATATATTCACTACTTGAAATCATTCAAACAAAAATTTTAAATGAACATTTCATTCATAAATTGGCTTGTTAAGGAAAGTTTTACAAATAGATGCCAACTTATAGAAGGTCAAGTAAAATGCAAATTACAAACACTTTTCTGCACTATATAAGACGATATTCCTAAACAGAACTATTTTTGATATGAAAATCAAAACAATCCTCGAATGAAAGAACAGTAATGAAGGACAGTTGATTAATGAAAAACTTTTTTTTTAAAATCAATATGTGAATTAGTTAAACCTGAAGAGTGATATTGCCTAAAAGTAGACAATATATAATATAGATATTGAGCTTTTAGTGTGTAACTTATGCTTCTTGAGTAGATACACGTCTACTTATCATCTCTCAGTTGCGTCTTCGTCCTTGGACAGAGTGCACTCAGTGGCTTCTCTGTCAAAGAACAGAGAGGCAACTGAGGAAAATAATACTGAAGAGCTGCCCAGCCCTGGGGAACAGCTGCCTGAAGCTGCACCCTCCCACTGCACCAGAGGGAGGGAATCAGTGCTCGCACCAAGGTCAGCACAACTGACAGTTGCAGGGGGATGAGGAGAATTTTTGTTCCTGTCCCGGGCATACGTGCTCGGGTCCCCACCTAAAAATAGACCTTGTCTCACATCTCATCCTAGTGGGGGACAGAGTAAATACCTTGTGTAAATTACTCATTTTGAGTAAGTTCACATCTACTTATCATCTCTCAGTTGCGCCTCTGTCCTTGGACAGAGTGTGCTCAGAGGCAACTGAGGAAAATAATACTGAAGAGGTGCCCAGCCCTGGGGAACAGCTGCCAGAGACCGTGCCCTCACATTGCAACAGAGCGAGGTATCGGTGCTTGCACCAAGGCCAGCACAACTGACGGTTGCGGGAGCTGTGGGTAATTTTTGTTCCTTGCCCGGGTTTTCACGCTCGGGTCCCCACCTTAAAAAAAGACCTTGAGTTACATCTCGTCTCAGTGGGAAGACGGACATAATGCTGTTTGTAAATTACTATAAAGTAGAGCTGGAGCTTTTTAATCTCAGAATCTATGGGAGTACTGAACTGCAACTTTACATTTATTCATATGAATTTTTATTTTCATATTTTTTACAACTAAATTTTCTTAGCATGTTAATGTTCCTGGTTTGTAGTTGTTTGTTATGATGAAAAGAAATGTGATTTCTTCATGTGTATGTGTGTAAAAAAAGAAGCCAGGGAGAAAGTGAGGAGGAAAGTGTAAGTGTCACGTAGTTTGGTGAAGAAGATAGGTGAATGAGTAAGAAAATCTCTTTTAAGCCATGTTGTGAACTTGTTAGATGTTGTCATCTGTTTTCTATACTGTTTTAGTCCATCTAAAGACTTTACTTAAATACTCTTCAAAGGGACCATGAAGCATGTTTTTTTTATTGTCAGTAGAAAAGCAACCTATTGGATGAAAAATGTTAATTTTCAAAGAATTAATTTATTAACCAGAAGGATGTGCGAATCCTCTGATTCAGAAAGCATTTCTTTTCATTTGACGTTTGATTGTCTTGTTTATTTCCATCTTTGCTCCAAAAATCATTATAAATCTAACAATATTGTTTTTTCAAAATTTCACCCCAAAAAAGGCAATAAAGCCACTAAGATGCAAGAGGTTACTGAAAGAAACTAAGAAAAATCTTTAATGAGAAGACAATAAAAGGACAAGATTCAAGGAGACAGATGATGACAAAGTTTCATTTAATTTTTTGATGATCATAGTTGACAGGTGAGAAGAGAGTTCCAGAATCAGGAAGTCTGAGAAAAAAATGTGTTAGCATAGAACTTAAATGGTTAAATCTATCAATTTCAAATGTAAAATGATGAGACCTAGCTGCCAATCTAGTACTGCACTTAAATTTGTGAAGTTGAGGTACCAAAGAGGAAAGCTCACCCAAATAATTACCATGAAAAAAAGCTATGTCATCACAGTGGGAAATTGACTTAAGCTGATATGCCAGGTCAGGACCAGTAACATTGTAGTTTCTTCTTTGGATTTTGTAAAGACTCTCCAGATACCTAGCAGAGGCACCAAACCAAATCTATCAGCAACACTGAACATATGCATGAATGGTAAACTTATAAATATATAAGATAAATTCAGGAAAAAAATGTCTACAAGAAAACCGTGAACCAAATTTTATAGCATAATGCCTAACAAATGATTCAATAGAAAATCATTTGAACAAGAAAGCAAAATTAATTACTCTTCTGGAGGTTAGTATCAGCCTTACTGAAGGAAAGCAAAAAAGGTTCTCTAAAACAATTAAAGAATAACAGTTTGTTTTTGAAGGCATTAAACTTAAGCCATTTCTTGCCCCAGTTAACAACATATTGAAGGTCATTTTTCTAGAACAGCTATTAATTTGATTTTATCACTACTATCAGACTTGCGCTTAAGAAAGAAGTAAAAAGCTGTATCATCAGCAGAGATATCAAGATGAGAACTGCCGACATCAGGAAGGTTGTTAATGAAAATTAGGAACAAAGTAGGTCAAAGGAGAGAGCCCTGGGGGACATCTGTATTAATGTAAAAAAGATCCAGAAGAGTAGCCATTCAAATCAAAATTCATTTTGTAATTTCCCTAGAAAGATTGAATAAAAACAAAGATTTGGCCCAAAACATCATAACCCTTCAATATGACAAGAGGACTGGATGCTAAACCCTGTCAACTGCCTTTGAGATATTTAAAGCAAAAGCAATTTAAATTCAGGTCTTATGGTTAGAAAGTGAACATTCTGACCACTCTGCTTCAAATCCTGAAAACGATCACAACATTGTTTGGTAATGCAAAATACTGACTTGCATCATAAAGTCTGACATTTGTGTATATTAGAGTTATGATCTGTCTATATCTCTGAGATGTATTATCATTATTTACATTATTCAGACTGTTCTCCTCATCATCATTGTCATATTCACTCGGGCCTTCTTCAGGCGATTGGAATTTCAAACTGAACCCTTTATTTCGCCCACTGGGGTAGATTGTTCTAGTTCCACGTGCCATGCCTCTTCCGGATGTCTCAGTTATTTCCCTTTAACTCAACTCTCTAAGTTTTTGATTCACCATTACTGTATCCTTGTATTGAACTCACAACTCTTTTGGGTGTAGTCACTGGTGAGGTTGTATGTTATGCTATAGCTATAAACTGATAAATGTGTTAAACATACCTAAGCACTAACCAAATTGAAAAATAAAACTGAAATATTTCGATTTCTTTTAACTTTACTGCATATATGATAAAAATGAATTTTCAGTTTGGAGGTGACCTTTTTCAAGAACAAAAACAAATAATCCCTTTTTCATTACTTTTTCCCAAAAGTTCAGTGATTTATGATACAGGAAGATAGGGATACAAAGAAGTCATAACCCTAGTGGGTATGTGTAAATATTAGAATTTAAGTTTTCATATTTTTGTATTATCAATCCTACCTGTGGTATCATGAAGAGCATAAAGAGAGTTTCTTTATCTACACTATTTATATTTGGACTATTGTCCACAACTTTGTTTTTATAATCATGTCTTATCCACTATGCCCCCCATCTTCTTCAAGTGTATATTTGTTCAGTTTATCAGAATAATGCTGAGTTTATAATACATTGCACTGATAGTTTTCAAATTAAGTTGTTCTCTATCTCGTGTCTATAAAATATAGCCATTAGTATTTCTCCTTATTTTTTATTCAAAATACGACTGAAGAAAAGATTCTACAAAACAATGACCCAACCAATCACAGAATAAAATAAATAAACTTAAAAAAAAAATAAACAGAAAAGGACAGCAGATTATTTTTCAGGAAATCATTACTGACAATGGATGATAAATATTTCACAACAAAGTGTATAGAGATTTGATAGTGGATTGCAACTGATGTGTATAATGGCTTGAGATTAGTGAATGAAGAGGGATATATAGCATTCCATTATTCCTGGAAATTAATTCTGATGATGTCTGCTGGAAAACAAAAGAATTCCAGAGATAGAATACTTATTTATCAGACACCATTAGACTTTATAGGAAGAATGATTTTAATTTTCAAAGCAAAATTCTTTCAGCTTCGAGCACAGAATAGTTAATTACGAACCAATGAAAGGATGTCAGTGCAATAATGTCTCTCAATAATTGACATCATGAGCAGAAATAACTCCTCACTAGAATCTGCAATTGACACAGTTACAAATACACAATGAGATTATGGAATTTGAATTAAGAAGTAACATAAATATATATATATTTATAAATACATATACATATCACCTGGCATTTTGAATTCGGTTACATTCCCCCCACCATAACATAACTTCCTTTTGCTTTTTCTGTAAATATTTTCATGGTAATTCTTCTGATAAGCTTTCCTCATTGGAAGCCCAACTTCTCAAATTTAAGTGCAGCACTAGGTTGGCAATTAGGTCTCATAAATTCCCTTTTGAAATTGCTAGATCTAACAGTAAGTACTATGATAATTTTTCTTTTCTTGCTTGTACAACTCTCTTCTAACTTCCAGTTTTCCTTCAAAGATTGAAATTCAATGTCAATCATCTTCTGTCTCCTTGAATCCAGTTCTTTTATTGTCCCCTGTTTCTTCTACTCTCAATAACCATTTGCAAAATAAAAGGAAATATATGTTCACATATTATATATAAGAAAGTCTGTATATCATGTATAGTGGTAGGTATAAATATGGTAATGGTTATATTAGACATTTCCTTATAAGGAAACATCTGGACTTCTTTGACTGGGATGGGGAAGGTCCTTCCTTAGTGCAGAATGGCGTCATTTTGATTATATCATTATTTTCTCTTTGAGTTACATGTGATTTTTTTTTTTTTTTAATCCAGTTCATAAGGGTTTATTGGGTTTGAAAGAATTGGAAAACAGAAACATTACAAATGATTGAGAACAAAAGAAGAGTAATCAAGAGGATAGTAGATATCGATTGATACTGCATTTAAATTTCTGAAGATTAAAGTTAGCTGGAAAGCATGGAGCTGTAAGCGAGTTCCATATGCAAAAAATGCAAGTAAAGAAACTGTTACCACAGAAGTTATGGTTACATTTAACCTCGTGAGGCTTTACCGCCAGTTTAGTACTGCGCTTAAATTCAAAAAGTCTAGGTACCATAACAAACAGCATTATTTATTTGTAAATATTACAAAATGTGGCACAAGGTCAAAAAAGGGAAAGGGGAAAGGGCGGTCTTCTTCTGTCTTAAATTTACACTTAGCTAGCCATGATCACTGACCAAAACGTACAACAATATTCCTTCAGTATCTGTCTATATTTCTGAGATGAGGTATTATGTACATTATTTACATTATTCAGACTATTGTCCTCATCTTTGTCACCATATTTATTACAACGTTTTGGCCGTTATGCACTCCGGCCTTCTTTAGTATCTATATTTCTGAGATGAGGTATTATGTACATTATTTACATCATTCGGACTATTGTCCTCATCTTTGTCACCATATTTATTACAACGTTTTGGCCGTTATGCACTCCGGCCTTCTTTAGTATCTATATTTCTGAGATGAGGTATTATATACATTATTTACATCATTCGGACGATTGTCCTCATCTTTGTTACCATATTTATTACAACGTTTCGGCCATTTTGTCACTCTTTGGGTACTGTCACTGGATCTAACTAATGCCTTTATCCACTGTGCCATGTGTCCTTGTGAGTTCAATACCTGGTTAAGGTAGTGGAGAACTTTCAGAGGGGAATTAACAGGAGATAACTGATAACTGACATCCATTAAACATGGCACGCAGAACTAGAACAGTCTACCCCAGTGAGCGAAATAAAGGGTTCACTTCAACATTCCAACCACCTGAAGAAGGCCGAAGTATACAACGTCTGAAACGTTGTAATAAATATGGTGACGAAGATGAGGACAATAGTCCGAATAATGTACATAATGAACACTATTCCTTACACCAAAACAATGCAATCTTACTTACCATTCTTACAACATCCACCATAATGCCTCAATGTCTCTATGAAAATCCTAACTAGTCCCCATATGTACAATTCATGTCTGTGGGGGAGGGGTAAATAATCATAATGAAGAGCTCATCTAAAGAGTATTTATAGAATACTCATTTCAGTTGTTGCTGCAGCTGAAAGTCCTCATGTTGTTCTTAGAAAGTGATTGTATACAGCTGACAGTTTAGCTATTCCCAAATGAGATTGGAACCATATATGATATTCATATAAAAGTCTTGACCTTATGGGACTATTTAAAAATATAACATTTTCAGGTTAATGTTTTGGTTTTTGTGTAGTAATTTGCAGTGTTGGGTGAAACTATCTTGAGCTTAGCTTATTCTATGTTCAATTTTCTTATATCCTATACTAAATTTGTTACAATTGATCCATACCCTGAGGTGATTGAAGTGTTTAATACTTACTAATTCCACATCCTGAATCTTTAGGATGGATTCAAGGTATGTGCCATCACCACTTTCATTCCAATAATGAGTTAGCTAAAATAACCATAATTTGTTTGCGATCAGACATTTTTGCTACATTATACTTTTTTAACATTATTTTAAGATGCAACTACCCAATAAAATTTTTTACAGTTTAATAAGTCATGTTGATCCTTAGGATGTGTGACAATCAGCACAGCTAGTGGAACTGGCCATCTGGGTTCAAATTTATACAAGTACATGATTTCTTAGGAAAGATAGTGGAGTGGTTTCCTGTTATCTGGTTTTATGTTCAAAGTAGTCTTTCTCTTAAAATGGCTGCCAGTCAAGGCTAGAGAGCTCAGTCTGCTCAGTTATTATCTCATTAGAAAAAGGAAAGATGGATTCATGCTTTTTCAATTTGTTTTTATTAAATAAACCAAACAAAGATTCCTGTTTTCCTAGTACAACCATACCGAGTAATTTTTTGTTCATTTGATCAGAAAGACATACATCTTTTTCCCCCCATGTTAGTCACATGGGGTGTTTGGTTACCCCAAAACATTTTAAGTAATTCCTAATTGTCAACTTGTATCTTTTGCTTTCTCCCATGACTCTCCTGACTCAGTGAGAGTTGTCAGGTTAACCCATCCTAATTTTCAAAATTGCTGCTACGGGGAAACTCTCTGGACAAAAATACTCTGCAATATTTTTCTCACCGTCTTATCTTTTCTGCTTACATGTCTTCTTATGGAGAATGGATTCCCTTTGGGAAACATATAAACAAAACACATACACACACACACACATCATTGTCTTTGTCAATTGTAATTTTTGTTGTTAATACATTATCATTTGTTTGTACATATAGATTGGTTCGTGTTGCTTCTTTGCATTTCTTTATGTGGACTTACATAATGAGGTCCGCCATCTTTGTTGTAGGATTTTCAAGAGACAGCCTGTTATTCCCAATTTCAAACACCAACATTACTAATGGCTGCAACAAGTTGGGAAATGCATGACTGGCCCGCAGCAGGGTGTTTGGCACAGTTGTAGCTCAGTTTTCACGGGGGTCTCTGTCTTCTTCAAGGTGTTTTATCATCCCACCTGACTAACAAAGGTAAGTTTTCATGATTTACATTTATATATATATATATATATATATATAAATAAATAACATTGGTGGTATGGAGAAGGGAGATATACTGCATGGGCAACTGCTGATCTCTCATCAAACCTTGACCAGATCTACAACCTGGATAGGACTGATGCTGCACTGACATCAGCAGCTAAGGTATAACTATATATTGTCATCCACAGACTGTTTCACAGCTCATCAGTATGGCTAGACGGCCGGTTGCCTCTAGCAAGGACTGAAACCCGAATGAATTGGCATCAGTCATGAAGCTATTGATGCATGGCAGGGATGAAGGTGAATTTAAGAGTATTTATTTTTAGATAAACACACAGTGACTGAGAGAACTTGATTTGATTTACTGAAGAGTCTTGCATTATTAGCCATAATAGTCACTGTTTACAAATCCACACTTCCTCCCCAGAGAGCTCAACCGAAATAAATTTTTCAGGAGCATATATATATATATATATATATATATATATATATATATATAATATATATGTATGTATGTTAGTGATGTAGTTTCTGTTATTTGGTACAGTTTTTTTTGTGATTCTTTAGCACGAGTCCATAATTTTCAAAGAAGGATGATTTTTTCCTAAGACCTTCAGACTTCACTCACTCAAAGTCTTTTTTAACCATTAATGTTAATGTTGTAATGGAATGTCCCACTCACCCTATCACCTATTGTGGGCTGACTATATCAGTAGATATATATATATATATAGTAAACACAGGATATACCTGGTGGACCTGCTTCAGCAATTAGTTGGAGATTCGTCCCCAGCTAAGCTGGTCAAACTCTCTGCCTTCGGGCGGAGAGGAACCCACACGAGTCTATGCCAAAGTGCAGAGTCTCATCTGGGATGGTAGACAGCTACCCGACCCTGTTTTTTACGAGGTCTATGGGGAATTTTTGACTGAGCCTATGCGCTCAGATACCCCACGTTAAATTCGGCCTTGTGTCACATCTGACCACATGGGGCGGTTGGCAAATGTCCTTGATTTGGCAATTAGTTAGAGATTTGTCTCCAGCTAAGCTAGTCAAACTCTCTGCCTTCGGGCAGAGAGGAACCCAGACGAGTCTATGCCAAAGGGCAGAGTCCCGTCTGTGATGGTAGTCATTTTTTACGGTATCTACGGGGAATTTTTGCCTGAGCCTACATGTTTGGTTTTGACCCCATATTAAATAACTGTCTTGTACCGCATCCTACCACACTGGGGTGGGGGGTAAGGTAAATAACCTTGCTTCAAGAATTACTAGCTTGCTAACTGATTCCCTGTCTTTCAGTAGTGTATTCTCTTTTACAATAAACCTCTCTTTCTTTCATCTATGCCTATGTTGCTGTTCCTTTCTCTCAAGTACCACCTTTGTCTGTTTGTAATCTCTTTAAGGATACAACAGTTAGAAAGTGGTGGTATACAGTTGACGGTTTAGATATAGTATATTACATATATTTTATACCAATTCTTTCTTTTTAATCAAATTGTGGACTGGCACTACAGAAACAGAATAAAAGGAATTTACTAAATAAAATCAAAAGGAACTTCATTCGAGGATTTAAACAATAAAATCACTAAAATGGAACTCACATTTATTATAAAAAAAAACTAAAATTCTGCTTTGCCACGAATCAGTTCTTCACACAGATTTTTACTTGTAATAAATATAAGATCAACCTGTCCAGAACAATGTCAACTCTAAAACAAACACAGCCATACACAAATGAGACATAAATTACTCCCTATTTTTAGCAAGAATCTAAAGCAAACATTTTCAACATTAATCAATGGCGACACAATTAAATCTTAATCAATCCCAGAAGGTTTGTCAATTCTCACGGTTATTACAATGTTAACCTGTTCAAGTCTAGGGTTAACTGTTATCCTCCCTGACATATCCACATAAACTGTACCTCTTACTCTGTAACCCTCTGCCTAGAGTGGCTCCCAGGTCCTGTACAGGATGGTACCTCAACGTGAAAAAAAAGAAGAGCAGCTGAAAACCATTTCATCATCAGGAATCAGATGATAAGTCATTGTTCTTGTTGCTGGTACCATGAAAACTACTAAAACCTACTGCAAGTTACTTGAGTAGTATTTGGACAATCAAATAACTCCCATTTCTGTGAGACATGCTATGGAGAGAAACTGATTGGTATGGCATACTAATGGTCTAATAGGTCATGAGAAATTTTCACTTCTATACCATTCCAATCTATATATTGACTGACTTACAAATTTACTAAAGAACACCAATTGATTTGTCATCATAACAACTGAGTCCATTTGATACTATTTGTAAAACATGAAATAACAACAATAAACCTTCTCATTATCTTTATTGTAAAACATTCTCTTTCTTCTTTTCTACCCTCACTATTATGTTATAAGCAATGGAAATATTAGCTGTTTCCTTATAAGGAAACATCTGGTATTCATTGACCAAGCAACAAGTAAAATTTATAAAATCTTTCAAGTAAAATAATTTTTTCAGGAAAATAGGTTCCTTAAAACCAGTAGCTGTTATTGATCTTTTCAGTATTGATGAGGGTTTCCTTCCTAACCTTTTATTTGAATTAGTGTGGAATGTCAACATCTTGATCATGTCATTATTTTCTCTTCTCACGCCCAGTAGCTGTTATCACTTTTTCCAGTAGTGATGGTGTTTCTGTTATGGGGTCCTCCCCTTTTTCATATGTGGACTCGACCAGAGTGTTACTTGGACTGCTGCCGTTAAATACCCAGAGTCAGTCAGAATATAGAGAGAGAGTGAGCAGAGATTGTGATTAAGTTGGAGGTAGAGTAATAGTGTGAGGTAACCACTTGTAGAGGTCACAGTTACAAGCACGTAGACTCTAAGGAAGTCCTGCTTCGAGACTGTGTGTTAATATATATATATATATATATATATATATATATATATATATATATATATATTATTACTACTAACCACATTCCTGGATTTACTAACAGTATTACAAATTGTATTATTGTGTAAATACATTTAATTTCTTATATTTAATTCTTGCATTTGTCATTCATTGGAGACCGAATTTCATCTCGGAATCCACAACAGTTTCCTTCCTAACTATCTAATATCTATTTAGTTGTTCAAAAAATTGTTTATTTCATAAATTTCAATTGACAGTAATACCAGCTGCTCATTCAATGAATACCATAGTTTTCTTTATAAAGAAACGGCTAATATTACATGATCATTAATAATTTGTTTAGCCATTTGTTTTGGAAGTCATCTTTTGCTATTCATATCTACTTTTTACTTTGTTGCCATATTTTCTTCCATCTGTTATAACACTTTGCATATATTTAAATTTCCATACTTGCTCGATTATGATCTCTTCAATATTGAGCTTTCAATTTATTTCCAATTATTCAAGATAACACAAATTCCTAGCTTTGCATAAAACGCAGAGAAGTCTTGAGGTAACACTGATCATCATATGATATTTTCCATGCAAATGTCGGTGTATCTTCTTATAGAGGCACAATCTTCAGATACACATTCTTCTGATAGAATCAATGTGCATTTGAAGAAACCGGGTTGGCTGGAAAAACAACTTTATTTTGCATTGTAGATTTAAAACTAAAAATCTATCATGAATACTGAGTACTCTTCAACTCTTAAAGAAACTTATAAAATATCGGCTTTTTTGAATGAAACTAAATTCATTCACACACTATTGCTAACCTCTGGGAATCTATCAGTTTACATGAACATGTAAGTTCAAATTCTCACCTATTCTCTTCCATTCACTTTTAATTAAAAAATAACCCTGATTTCAGTGCGGACATTAAACCTGATTTCAGTTCTTTTATTTTAATCTAAATATAATCCCTCATATCTGAACTTTGTGACTAATTCCTCATATCTCGAAAGCCTCCTTAGTCCAGTTGTCAGAGATTCTACTGTATTTAAATTTCTGTACTTGTTTGATTATGATATCTCTTATGTTGGGCGTTCAATTTATATTTAATTATTTAAGATAGCGCAAATTTCTGGCTTTGCATTGAACGCAGAGAAGTCTTGAGGTAACACTGATCATCATATGGTATTTTCCATGCAAATGTCGGTGTATCTTCTTATAGAGGCACAATCTTCAGATACACATTCTTCTGAGAGAATCAATGTGCATTTGAAGAAACCGGGTTGGCTGGAAAAACGTCTTTATTTTGCATTGTAGATTAAAATCTAAAAATTTACCATGAATACTGAGTACTCTCCAATTCACAAAGAAACTTATAAAATAGTAGCTTGTTGTTTGAATGAAATTACATTCATCCACACACTACCGCTAATCTCTGGAAAACAGTCTGCTTACATGAAAATGACAAGTTCAAATTCTCACCTATTCTCTTCCATACACTTTTTGCACTAATATTTTTTTTTAATCATTTCACCCCATGCAAGGCAATAAAGCCACTAAGATGCAAGAGGTTATTAACTGTAATAGGAGAAACAGGCCACCCCCTTAAGGTATGACTACTAGAACATTGTAAAGCAGTAACCCAGAAACAGAAAAATCAGGCATAGCTGACCACACATGGATGGAAAAGGGAGATCACTGCCCACTACAGGATGAGGTTGAAATAACAGACAGAGAGCCTCACTGGAAAATATGATAACTTAAGGAATCAGCACATATGCTAGGCCACAAAATTCTCCTGAGCTAACCAAGCATAGAAATGAATATGGCAACCAGTAATACAGAGTGCTAGAAGAAAAGCAATGAATAACAACAAAATTTGCAATATACATTCTAGTAAAAAATGCAATAATAACAACAACAAAACTTGCAATATGAGCACTGGTAAAAAATGGTTACTGAGACATTAAGTTTATAAGTCCCCAAAATTCATGCACAGATGTCCTTAAGTACACATGCCCCAGTGGATGAAGACATTGGTTAGATCCAGTGACTAGTGTGAGTTCAATACCAAGCCACAGCAGTGGTAAACCAAAATATGGAGAGTTGAGTGAAAGGGAAATATCTTGAGACATGGGACTGGTATGTGGAACTAGAACAATCTACGCCAGTGGATGAAATAAAGGGTTCGGTTTGAAATTCCAATCACCTGAAGAAGCCCAATGGCTGAAACGTTGTGAATATGGCAATGAAGATGAGGATAACAGTCCGAATAATGTAAATAATGCAAGTAATCCTAATACCTCATCTCAGAGATATAGAGAGAAATTGTAAAAGAATCTGAGAAAAAAATTAGGGAGAGTGGACAATAAGATAAATTTTTTTAAATCAAGATGCTGGAAGACAGTTTCATAAACAAGAAGTGTCAAAGAAGAAACTGTTAGCATAGAACTTACAGTTACTTTAAGCAATTTCAACTGTAAAATGGTAAGACCTATCTAGTACTGATCTTTTGTCTTTTTTAATCATTTCACCCCATGCAAAGCAATAAAGCCACTAATATACAGGAGAAATGATAAGCATTAAGGAAATAGAACAATAAAAGAACAAGAATTAAGAAAACAGAAGATGATGACTGATATTGCATTTAAACTTTTAAAAATCAAAGTTGATTGGAAAGCAAGAAGTCAGAAGAGAATTCCATGAGAATATGTAAGAGAGGAAGCTGTTATCATACAACTTATGGTTACATCAAGCAATTTCAACTGTAAAAGGGTGAGACCTAGCTGCCAATCTAGTACTGGGCTCTTTTTAAAAAATTGTTTCACCCCCAAGCAAGGCAATAAAGCTATTAAGACACCAGAAGTTACTGAGTGTGAAATAATGTTTCTCTTTTGTTCATATGAGAAAAAAAAACATTATTTAGGAAAAAGAACAAAGAAAGAGGAATCCTTGAGAAAAGCATGAATCTGCTCTTTCCTTGAGCTAAATAGTAGAGCAAACTGGATTCTCAAACCTAAGATGAAAGCCAGATATTAAGATAGATTACTCTGAATTCTAAAGCATCAAGTGAGCAACCAGAAACTACTTCACTATCTTTTCCAAGAAGTCATGGCAATTCATAGATAATAAAGAAAAAGGAAACTGAGGAGAGCCATGACAGCTAATGTCCAGAAGTGATATCACAAGAATAAAAGAAACAATCAATTTGATACATGCAAAAGCTACAGCAAAAACATGACATACCTGTTGACTATGTTCACCATAGTCTATGAATATAGAATACAGCGCAGTACGTAATCTGTTCAATGAAACAATGTTAAAGATTAACACTCACGAGTCTGACACTCTACTGAATCTGACTGTATTGCCAATACCACCTGCAGCAGCAGCTGTTCCATAATTCTTCAGTCTTCGATATCAAAGGCTGGCCATGAGTATTCAGGGAAAAAAAACATGGCCGCCTTTATACACGTTGCATTGAATATTTTGAGCCTTCTGATTGGTTAACCCTTCTGTTGGTGAACTATAAAATGAGTCAACTCATTTTGGAGGGCTCACTAGTACACCAGGGTACCCAAAAATTCCAACAATAACAAATTCTGAAAATAGATCAACTTAAGATATTCGCAGATTTTAGATCACTCTTGTACTAAACCACACACTACTCATTATTACATTGGGATTGGTGCAATGTCTGTTTTTAACAAACTCACAGCATCTTTAAGAAATAGAGAACAAAGCAGCAGAGACAATGGAGAGTGGCAAAAGTGAGACAAAGGAAGAAAAAAGACTGGATAAAAAGAATATGGTCTAAGAAGAAGGAATAAAAGAATTGTTTGTGGTATATCACATGACTGAAGAAGGATCCTCTCTTCCTTCCTTCGGATATTCTACCAGTATCAATAATTATAGTTGGAATCAGTGAACCAAAGTTCCAATTCTGCACTAGTCTGTTGCATTCAAAATGAAGGATAACTCAATTCAAAACTGACGAAGGCAACAGGAAATCACTTCACTCTCTGACAATTCATACATAATAAAGAAAAAGGAAACTGAGGAGAGTCATGATCACCTGTACACTGAAGGGACATGGCATTTTTTAAAAATCTGTTCTTAATGAGTAACTTGTAATAAGCATCAAATCCAAAACAAAATGAGAATGTAAATCATTTTATCTTTATACTTTTTCTGTCATTAGACTTAGGAGAAAGAAACTCCAATAAAAAACCTACAGCCTCAAAGACTTGCTGCCATCATTTCACTTTGATGAGCTAGAATATGTCGACCATTTAAAGCAATGTGTGGGGTCATGTACACATTGTACCTTACTTTACAATGTTATTAAAACAGTTTTAATGGCTGACCCATGCTCAGGGATTGTAGATGGGAAGTAAATTATTCAAATTATTGTTTGTGAAAACAAGCCATCAATGAATATATACAAATTTATTATGAAACTGATTTCAGTATTTTTTTTGTTTGAATTCTTAAACTGAGGAATTATCATCATATCCTAATTCAGTATAACATGAATAGAAGCCACAATTGGTATAACATCCCCAGGTACATAAGAACTGATTTAAGTAGACAGTGTTTTGGGGTATAGATTGAACCAAGTGGTTCAGTCCATTTTCATTAGCAGGTTTGACAAGCCTCCTGTTGCCTGTTGGAATCATCCTCTGCTTGTTATTACATTCCACTGAAAAATGTAAGGTAAAGTTTGAGAGTATTCACATGGTGGCTAAACAGAAAACAAGATAAGAAGATATGATTCATAAACTATATTGCCAGTTTGCCATCCTTCAGCAAAGAGCCAGAAGACAATCATGAAAAATGCAAATAATGAAGACTGCGATAGTTTGTAATAGATGTTGTTTTTCATTGTTGTCTTTTGAGCAATCATAGCGAACTATTTTCTGACCCTATTAAAATCTCCAAGATGAGGCATTATGATTACTTACATATTTACAATATTCAGACTGTTATCCTCATCTTCATTGCCATATTCACAAGGTTTCAGTGATTGTATGCTCCGGCTTTCGTCAGGTAATTGGAATTTCAAACCAAACCTTTTATTTCATCCACTGGAGTAGACTGTTCTAGTTCCACATGCCACGACACTTCCAGATGTCTCAGTTATTTCCCTTTAACTCAACACTCCAAGTTTTGGTTCACCACTACTGCAGCCTGGTATTAGACCCAAAGAGTTGTGAGTTCGATACCAGGCCACAGCAGTGGTGAACCAAAATGTGGAGAGTTGAGTTAAAGGGAAATAGACACCTGGAAGAGGCATGGCACGTGGAACTAGAACAATCTACGCCAGTGGACGAAATAAAGGCTTTGATCTGAAATTCCAATCACCTGAAGAAGGCCGAGTATACAACGGGTGAAACGTTGTGAATATGGCAATGAAGATGAGGATAACAGCCCTATTAACATGGTGGACTGAAATTATGTTCTACTGCCAGTTTCAGGTAAGTATTACAGGAAGAGAAACCAAAATTGGTATATCCTCCCCAGGCAGATAAGAATTGATTAAACAGAACTTGTTGGGGTATATATTTAATCAAATGCTTCAGTTTATTTTCTTTAGCAGGTTTGACAAACATGCTGCTGCCTTTTGGAATCAACTGGGTTGGAGAAGGGGAATAGTTAACTAGTGCACAAGGTTCAAATTACAGCTAAGGCAGTCGGTATTCATTATAAGATACTGTTGTTCTTATCTTGGTTGTTTTGATATTCAATGTTTCAGCTGTTGTATTCTTGAACTTTCTTCAAGTATTTCTTACATTCAGGCTTTTTAATGCTACTTTTGTTTGCTCTATACGTTATGAACACCAAATAAGACAAAAACCTGAAGAAGGCTGATGTGTAATAGTTGAAACATTGTTAACAGGAAAACAACAAAGATGAGGAAACAAATATTTAGTGTAAAGCTGATTACAAGATATATTTTTCTTCTTGATTAATGACTTCTTTTCAATTTTCTGTATCCCTTTAGAATCTGAGTGATCATGTCTCTCCATTGTTTTTTATCCTTTCTAGCTCTTAGCAATGTTTGTCCTTTCACTCCTATTTCTATCTGTGATCCATTTACACAAGCTCATTATATGTCACACACATTTTCCCTCTATCACTTTATTGCAATGTCTTGTCAAATTTTTACAACTTCTTTTCCTAGAAAATGTTGACTGTCTCTTTTTAATTCTAAGTATTAGGGTTTTTTTGTTTCCAGTTTTCTTACATTTTTAAATAAAGTTTTAATCACATTTACTGTTATTTACATTGTTTGGACTGTTTATTGTCGTGTTCATGACGTTTTAGCTGTTAACTGGAATTTCAAACTGAACCCATTATTTTATCCACCAGGATAGATTATTCTAGTTCTACATGCCATGCTTCTTCCAGATGTCTCAGTTATCTCCCTTTAACTCAACTCTCCAAGATTTTGTTATCACTATTGCTGTAGCCAGGTATTGGACTCACAACTCTCTGGGTCAAGTCACTGGATCTAACCAGCATTTTTATCCACTGGGCCATATGTCCTTCAGTGTATGAATTTTTGGGACATATAAAATTAATGTCTCAGTAAGTAATTTTTTTACAAAAGCTCATATTGCAATTTTGTTATCACTGATTTTTTCTAGCACTCAATATTACTGGTTCCCATATTTTATTCATTTCTATGCTTGGCCAGCTTAGATTTTTGCAGTTTAGCATACATGCTGATTCCTAAAATTTTCATATTTTCCAGTGATGTTCTCTATTTCAACCTATCTCATAGGGGGCAGTGATCTCCCTTTTCCCTCCATATGTGGTCAGCATTGGTTAGATCCAGTGACTTGATCCAAAGAGTTTTGAGTTTAGTACTTGGCTATGGCAGTCTTGAACAAAAACTTGGACGGATGAGTTGTAGGTTGATAACTGAGACATCCAGTAGAGGCATGGCACTTGGAACTAGAACAATCTATCCCAGTGGACAAAATAATGGGTTCAGTTTGGAATTCCAATCACTTGAAGATGGGTAGAGCGTACAACAGCCAAAATGTTGTGAACATGACAATAAAGATAAGGACAACAGCCCGAACAATGTCAGTAATGTAAATAATTACAATAGTTCATCTCAGAAATATAGACGGACATTTATTGTTATCGTAATATATTTTCCTGTGAAATAGAAATATTTGTTAAAACAACACTTTCTTTTTACACATGATGATGATGATTTCAGAGACGTCTTTAATTCTCAGAATAGGAGTTAAGTATATGGACAATTAACAGTCACAAATTCTCTGCAACATTTGTAGGCTTTCCATGCTATAATTTATTTGCACATAAACCACAAATTATGACACTTTATTATGTACAACTGGTTTTAGTTGTTTAATTTGATTTTTACATCACTTTGTTTTCATTTTTAATTGAATTTCTAATTAAACATTAACAACACAACTCTTAAAGTGGAAGACTCAAAACTTTCAGCATTTTTTCCTTCTTCTTTGATGGAGACAAAAATTATCTTAATTTCTGTTCTGTGGGTCTGTCAGCCAATTTTTTTGTCACTTAAGTCTTGCCAATTTGCTGCCAAGGTATTTCAGAATTAGTATCATTTGGGTTTGTTTCGTTCTTACTTGTCTGGACCAATTTAATTTCAAGTCTTTAATGAGTAATGCAAAAAATTTTTCAACGGACCTTATCTCAGTTCATATGTCTACTTCTCAATTAATCTACTTTTATCAAGAGGACACACAAAAATTGATCATTATTATTATTGCAACATTTTTTATGAATCTATGATTAAAATATATTTGTATATGTTGTACATACAAGTGATTTTTTTTGGTACACATGTACTAAGCTGCAAACAAAGATATTAGGTTGGTGCAAAAATAATGTCGTTTTCTCACACATGTTACTATGTGAGAAAACGACATTATTTTTGCACCAACCTAATAGTTACACACAGTCATATATATATATATATATATATATATATATATATATATATATATATTATAAGCATTTCACCCCAAGCAAGGCAGGAAGCCACTAGCACACAAGGGGTTACAGAGAGTTGGAGCTAGAGCAAATAGGAGTGATAGAGGAAAGGATGAAGAGAAGGATAGGGGATAGATCAGGGCATCTGGAGACATCGATTGACATTACATTTGAATAGTTGGAGATTATAGCTATCAGAGAAGCAGAAAGAGGAGAGGGAGTTCCACAGGCGAGAGGTGCAAGACATGAAGCTATTGGAGTAGATGAGACAAATACATTTAACAGTTTCAACAGTGAAAGGGTGTGAGCGAGATGCCAGTCTAGGAGAACGCTTAAATTCATATATATAAAAAAATATATTGCACATTGAGTGTTGGTGTTAATAAAACAGTGCTCGATATAATATAACAGAGCTACTGAATATATATTAAATATACATATTATTCCTCACCTGTAAAATGAATCAGAGTTTCATGCACAACACACAGTTCACCTGAAGATTGCATTGTGCATAAAACTGAATCATGATACCAATGAAGAATAATATGTGTGTGTGCATGTGTATATATATATATATATATATATATAAATAAATAAAGTATCTACACTATTTACCTTATTCCTACTGTCCTCATCTTTGTTGCCAAAGGACACATGGTACAGTGGATAAAGGCGTTAGTTAGATCCAGTGACAGAACC
This sequence comes from Acanthosepion lycidas, assembly GCA_963932145.1. Taxonomy (NCBI): domain Eukaryota; kingdom Metazoa; phylum Mollusca; class Cephalopoda; order Sepiida; family Sepiidae; genus Acanthosepion; species Acanthosepion lycidas. The sequence continues at coordinate 91,443,163 of OZ010589.1, read as the reverse complement.
CAAAGAATGTGACTTCAATACCTGGTTACGGAGGAGAACTTGGAGAAGGGAATTATCAGGAGATAACTGATAACTGACATCAATTAGACAAGGCACGTAGAACTAGAACAGTCTACTCCAGTGAGCGAAATAAAGGGTTCACTTTGACATTCCAACCACCTGAAGAAGGCCGGAGTGTACAACGGTCCAAACATAATAAATATGGTAGCAAAGATGAGGACAATAGTCCGAATAATGTAAATAGCATACATAATGCCTCATCTCAGAAATGCAGACAGATAATAAAATATGTACATATATGTTTTTTCAAATATTTTTTTTTAATCTAATATTTTTATGATTAAAAAAATTATTTCTATTGGGTACATGGGTGTGAGTTGTTATCCCTGTTTTCTCTACTTTCTTACACAACAAAATTAAGCAAAGTTGGTTGTTATTAATTGCACTGTTAATTAATTTCATTCATTTTAAAATTACTATTTTTTACATTTTGTGTACAAAACTGAAGCTAGCAGTAATTGATTTGTAGTAGAGTTTCCATGAGAGATGCACATTCTTTGAATAGGTAATTTTAACTTTACTTTATTAAAATGGTCACCTGGATCCTGATTCGATTATAGGAGCTGTTTCCCGTATAAAAACAGAGATAGAAGTTCAATTCCTGTTAGGAGGTACAATTTTTCTTTTGTAGGACTTCTATAACAACTCAAACCTATTTACCCACTTAAAATAACACTTATACTAATAAGAAAATATATGTTTATTCAAAAATATAACATATATGCATGTCATGACATCACTACAAAAAACACAATTTTGTTTCAACACTACTGGTGCCTGATCAAGTGATGGTGTTGATTGCAAAATAGTGGCACGAAAACCTTGAAGTATTCCAGTAAAATATTTTTAGCCATTTCTAAGATACAATGGTTCAAATCTTTATCTAACAAATGGACAATTTTGCTGTTACACCCAGTATGTATATATATATATATATATATATATATATATATATATATATATGTGTGTGTGTGTGTGTGAAAGAGATATGCTTAATCCAGTTATGAAACTGTAACAGACTGCAACTGACACTTATAATTTTTTAATTGCATGCCTTCTACAGTATGTCTATCATTCACTGGTTCAACTTTTGAGATGTGTCTTTTAAGTATATATATATATATATATATATATATATATATATTCACACAAACACATAAAAACATGCTTGTCATTCCAGATTATCAATAAAAGAAAACAAATATATATATATATATATATATATATATATATATAGTACACAATCAAATCCCAAATTACCTCATATAGGGAATAGGCATATTTCAATTGACAAAAAATTCAGGTTCCAACATCAGCTCAGTCTATACCGGGGTTGAATTTTCCACCAGTTGAAATAAGCCTATTCCCCAAATGAAGTAATTTTGTAGTTTATTGCTCTGTAATAATAAATATATTATGCTCTTTTTGTGGATTAGTTTTAATATTTTATATGACTAAGAACCACTTGGATTATATACCAATGGATTTATTACCTTCACTATATATATATATATATATATATTAGAAAAATATTTTATTTTTCTAATAAAAATACTATTAAAATATATTTTGCTCTATGCTTTATCGAGCACTATTTTAAAAAAATTAAATGCTAAAGAACAGTAGATTCTTAATCTGTCTGTTCTTTCCTTTTATTTGGATATTATATACATATACATATATTGTTGGATATTTAGGCAGAAATCCTTCTTTTATTCATGTTTCATTAAAAACGACAGACAAGGTACTACGGTTAAGCTTTGTTTAATTTTTTTTTTTTTTGTTCGGACAAGAGCTTTCTTTTCTGGACAAAGGGTGTGTAAGAACTGTCCAAATGTTTTATATTTCCGAGCGCATTTGGCTATACCTTTAGCCATGATCAAGGATGATTCGATTTTTCAGCTTAATTGAGTGTGTGCATTCTGTGTATGTATTAATAGGGATGTTTTTAATTTCCAAATACAGTTAGGAAATTGTGGCTTTGATCATAGTTAATATTGTTAAGAGTTGGCTTTTTCTTTTTTATTATTAAAGCTTCCATTATTTTTCGTCTTTTTTTGCAGGTGGATACAGTTAATGTATTTTTGTTTTCTACTAGTATGTCCCTAATGGAATCGGGTAAATCTGTGTGTGTGTTTAAATGGTTTCTAATGGAGCTATGATAAGTGTAACGTAAGACGTCTGGATAAGCATGTGGTTGTGTAAACGATGTAATTATTTATGAGTCCAGTTTGATCAGGAACATACATATACATATATACATACATATATTTACTGAAGACATTTAAGCCCATCCAAGAACATACTCATAAACAGAGTGGGAGTGGAAAACTGGCTGATTACATTCAATGCCTCAAAAAACCAAACTAGTTACATTCCATCATCACCAATTGAACTTTGATCTGTCATCAGTCATGATGAATGTATGTTCCATCAGAGAGACCCCATGCCTGGAGTGTCTATTAGGTCTCTAACTCAAACCAGACCCTAAGTGGAACTTGTACACACAATCCATTGCTACACTGTTCACTCCAGTAATTACCTGACTCTTTGTACTACTCTCTAAAAGATTAGATCCGGCCTAAAATGGAGTACCATTGCCATATGTGGACAGGAACTGCCCAGTGTTCACTTTCCAGTCTCAAGTGTTAAAAAGCATGTCCACATACTTGTGGATGACAAATTGTTTTCCATCCTCCGACCTCTCTCTCACAGATGGGATATAGCAAGCCTCTCACTGCTTTATCACTACTTCCATGAAAAGTGCCCAGATGAGCTACATTCTTTAGTGCCACAAGTTTACATTGTAGTGAACCATCCTCATTCCCACCATATTTCATTGGTGAGATGTAATTCCACTCAAGCAGCTTCTTCTTGCAAACTACTTCACTGTTGAACCGACTCCCAAAAGGATGTTTTCTTGATCACTACAATCCTAATTTGTTCAAGTCTAGTGTTAACCCTTATCTTCCCTACCTATCCACAAACACTGTGCCCCTTACACTGTAACCCTTTGCCAAGAGTGGCTCCCAAATGTTGTACAGGGGGAACCTCACTGTAAAAAAAAAAAAAAATCTGTCATATCAAGAACTTATCAGTACCATTTTTAGCCATGTGTTTGCATGTCCATGTATTTATTTATTGTGTATGAATAGTGGCTCGGATTGAGGAATTGGAGAGCCGAGTTTGAATCCCAGTCGAATCCATTATATTCACTTATGTGCTAATACTCTTGGGAAAGGTATGAATACTCTTCTACAACCAGTTATGGGTAAATAGCATGGCAGACCGGGTTCTATAGCCTTTGATGGCAATTGGTCTATCGCAGAAAGAAATAGAAACATACTGCAGGAAAAAATCTGCCTCGTCAGTCATGTATCAAAAGATACATGATCGCCTCAGTGTGTATCACACATAGCACATAACTGATATATCTTTATAGTTATTTTTTTGTACACTTTTGTGTGTGTGTATATAAGTGTATTAGATTACTGATATCATTTTTAGGAGAGACTTTATTTCTCAACACATCCACTGGCCACAACACAGCAACCTTGGGTGCTGTGGCAAAATGAAACAATAATAAGATGGAGTAAATCTAGTACAAACATTTGAAAGGCATTTTTAATAACTTCAAAAGTACTTTTTTGTTGTTTTTAAAAGCAATTCACCCGAAGCAAGGCAGGAGTGCCACTAGCACGCAAAGGGTTACAGAGGATTGAGAACAAGAGTAAAGAGCCATATTTGGGGAAAGGGTACAGAGAAGGACGGGAAACAAGCTCAGAGTGTCAGATGTCGATTGACATTACACTTGAATATTTGAAGATTATAGTTATTGGGGAAACAAGTAAGGGGAAGGGAGTTCTACAGGAGATGGAGCTTTTTGACTAGAAGAGATGGTTACATTTAACTATTTTGACAGTGAAAGGGTGAGACTGAGATGCCAGACTGGTAGTCTGCTTAAATTCATGCAGTCCGGAAACCAACGAAAGTAGCTCGTTGGAACAGTTGCCACAAAAATACTTATAAAAAAGACAGAGGGGTGCCACGGGACAGCAATTGTAGACTAGATGCTAGATCAGGATGTATCATCTTGCATATTTGTCGATAGATTTTGTTGAGTATGTTGAGATGTATAGCAGGAGCACCAGACCATATATAACAGCAATAACAACATATTTCATATTGTAAACACAGTCAAGTATATGTTTCAGTGTTTGTTTTCATTATTTTATTTTTAATTGAATTTATAATTAAACATTAACAACACAACTCTTAAAATGGACGACATAAAACTTTTAGCATTTTTTTTCCTGCTTTGACGGAGACAAAAATTATCTTAATTAAGAGAGAGAGAGAGGGAGGCCATGGCACATCTGTGGGATAGCAATTGTAGACTAGATGACAGATCAGGACCTATCATCTTGCATATTTGTCTCTGAATTTTGTCAAGTATGTTAAGATGTAGCAGACCATATATAACATTTAATATAATATTTAATATTTTTGTCAAGTACTTTAAAATATACCAGACCATATATAACAGCAATAACAACATATTTCATGTTGTAAACACAGTCAAGTAAATGTTTCAGTGTTTTGATCTATAGAATTAATAGGAAAACAAATTGGGTAAATATATTCAACTTTACACACTGATGTTAGATTACTGATAACAGATGTTTACAAGTAAATCTTAGAAACATTTAATAAATTAATTAAATACAGATTTCTTTACTTTGTTTTTAACATTCTAAATTAAGCATTTCCAATATCACTTATTTACTTCCAGTTGTTTTTTTTTCTCTTCTTTTTTCTGTTTATCACTCTGGATTATTACACTCTTTGAGGTCGGTAAGATGATGTCCCAAAACACTGGCTCCCCTGCACAGGATACAAATTCAAATTTTGTTGAACATTCCTTTTTTATTAATGATTTACTTTGTTTGTCAAAGAATCTGTCAGATTACTTCCACCTAATTTTTGAAACTGTTACTAGGAGGCGCTCTCTCGCACTATAAATATCTGCAATGATTTTTTATCACTTTCTGATCATATCCATTAACATAGAAGTCTCCCTTTTAGGAAACACATGAATAATACACACACATACATACATACATATACACATTCACTCACTTCACATACTTTGGACCAAAAAGTTTCCACATTCATTTGTTACACACATTATTATCTTTGTTATTTGTAACACTTTTTTGTTTATACATTATCATTTGTTTGTACATATATATATCAGTTCTTATCATTTCTTTACATGGACTCACATCCCAAGTCTGCCATGTTCGTTGTGGGCATTTTCAGGAGACACATGTGTTTATCTCTCAACACATCCACCGGCCCGCAATACATCAAAAATGTTTTGTTAGTCATGTGATGAAATGCAACAATAATAAGATGGAGTAAAACTAGTACAAAAATTTGCAAGTCATTTTTAATTACTTCAAAAAAAACTTGTATATAATGACATATTTCATGTAAACACAGTCAAATAAATGCAATTATGGCAAAGAAGGAAAGTAAGGTGAAAAAAAAAATATTTATATAATGTTCTTTTCTTTTTCATCATTAGATATCAGAATGCATGATGCTTGGATATGTGTGAATATAAGAGATAAAGGTGAGATTCCTATTGAGAGGTACAATTTTTCTTTTTTAGAAATTCTCAATTGTGACATTATTCATTTCTCCCTAAGCAAAGCAATTATGCCATTAAGATGTAAGGGGGTTAATGAGAGGGAAACAGAATGAGAAAAGAGAATAAATGAACAAGATTCATTAGTTAAAGTGACAATAGATAGGAAATGTACATAATTAATCCCTCTGTGCACTAACTGACATTTACTGGAAATTTCTCATTTGACATCACCATTTCAGTTTCAACAGAATACTCTGCAGTACATTCTAAGTTAAATGACATGCCAAACACCCAATATAAAATATGTCACAAAACAGACCATACTATATGTTACTCTAAAATCCACATGGGTTTGAAAAGAGCAAAAAGTATTAGTTTATAAATCAAACACAAGGAAATGACATTTCACATATATATCTATAGCAAGAAAAGTAAGTTTCATTCAGATGAATAGGTACATATTACAAAATATTTTACATATTACAAATGTCTCACACTGCCCACTGACATGAGATGGAATGATTACATTGAATCAGTTGCTTCATCCACCACAAGGTATGTTCCCTGTGTTGCACCAAAAAGTTTTTCTCACCTGAGTCCATCCTTCAAATCTATAAATCAACCATTCACCCTTACATGGAATACTGCTGCCATATATGGTCTGGTGCCCCCGTTGTTCGACTTAAGATCCTCAACAAGATTCAGAGACGGATATGCAATGTGTTTGGTCCTGATCTGGCATCTCGTCTTCAGTTGCTCTCTCACAGACATTCCGTCGTCTCCCTCTGTCTTTTCTACAAATACTTTCACGGTAACTCCTCTGACGAGCTACTTTCACTGGTTCCCAGACTGCAGGAATTTAAGCATGCTACTAGGTTGGCATCACGGTCCCACCCTTTCACTGTTGAAACGGTTAAATGTGGCTGTCTCTTCTACTCCAATAGCTTCGTGTCTTGCACCTTCTGTCTGTGAAATTCCCTTCTTATTACTTGTTTCCTTGATAGCTATAATTTTCAACTGTTCAAATGTAATGTCAGTCGACATCTCAAGATGCCCTGATCTATTCCCTGTCCTTCTCTTCATCCTTTCCTCCATCACGCCTCTTTACTCTTGCTCCCACTCTGTAACTCCTTGCATACTAGTAGCATCCCACCTTGCATGGAGTGAAATGCTTAAAAATATATATATATATATTAGGTTGGTGCAAAAATAATGTCGGTTTTTGACATTAAAAAATACGTCAAAAAATGACATTATTACGTCATTATTTTTGCACCAACCTAATAGTTCAATAAAACTCATCAATTGTCTCTACCTACCCTGATGATGATGATGTCAGAAATCAAAAGCTTGAACCATAATTCTTGTACTTTCCTGCTGAAATGAACCTCGACCAATTCCTGAAGGAATTACCTCTTTGCCCAAGATTGATTATTCATAATTTGGAAAAGTCAATCAGTAAAATTAATCAACTCAAAAAGGTTTGTTGTTTTTAATAGTATTTGCCTTAAAGTATTTTATAGTAGACGTATAAGTATTTCATAGTAGACATATAATCATTTCATAGTAGATGTATAAGTATTTCATAGTAGATGTATAAGTATTTCATAGTAGATGCATAAGCATTTCATAGATGTATAATCATTTCATAGTAGATGTATAAGCATTTCATAGATGTATAATCATTTCATAGTAGATGTATAAGCATTTCATAGATGTATAATCATTTCATAGTAGACGTATAATCATTTCATAGTAGATGCATAAGCATTTCATAGTAGACGTATAAGTATTTCATAGTAGACATATAAGTATTTTATAGTAGACGTACAATCATTTCAGAGTAGATGTATAAGCATTTCATAGTAGGACACCAGAACCTAAAATTATCAATCAAGATTGAGAAATTTTCCAAAGTTTGATTGTGTCACTTTTAGTCTCAGGGTTCAGCAACAAATAAACAGGCCTGTGTTAGTTACTCCACATGGCTTCACCAAACACCCATTAGGTGGCACTATTTAAGTTCTATAAAAAGACAAACATTTCCTTCCTTGTCCTTCTTCTTGTTCCAGGACATAGATGAGGATAACCCTGCTGGAACATTTTTGTTTCTCCCTTCAGTCAACTGATGACTGAACCCTTAAACATATCACACACACACAAACAAGTATATTCTTAATAGATAAGTTTTTAATGCCTTTTCCTTTCCATTCAACTCTGTACACATTAATGTAATTTACTTGTGTTAATGCATGCATTAATTGTTGTTTGTTTTAGAATCCATTTATTTTGTTTTTTTTGTTTTTTTTGCCTGGATATATGAGTCCACTAATATTGTTTGTGGGGAAAAATATACCCGAAACCATTAGATATTTACTAAAAACTACCACATGTCAAAAGCAAAGTGTTCATTGCTGCAACATCTGTTTTTGCTCTAAAGGAAAATAGTTTTAATATAAAGAAAATCACAAGAAAATCATTTTTGAGAGAATGGTAACTGATTTTTAAACTGAGCCGACCAAGCATAGAAATGAATACAATATGGGAACCAGTAATAAGGAGTGCCAGAGAAAAATTATAACAACAGCAAAAGTTGCAACATGAGCTCTGGTAAAAACATGTAGTAATAACAGCAAAAAATTGCAATATGAGCACTGGTAAAAATGAAGACATTAGGTTTATAATACCCCAAAATTTCATACACAGATCTCCTCAAGTACACATGGCACAGTGGATAAAGGTGTTAGTTTGATCCAGTGACAGGACCCAAAGAGTATGACTTCAATATCCGGTTAAGGCAGTGGAGAACTTTCAGAGGGAAATTAACAGGAGATAACTGATAACAGGCATGCATTAAACATGGCACGTGGAACTAGAACAGTCTACCCCAGTGATCGAAATAAAGGGTTATGTTCGACATTCCAACCACCTGAAGAAGGCTGGAGCATACAACGGCCAAAACGTTGTAATAAATATGGCGACAAAGATGAGGAAAATAGTCCGAATAATGTAAATAATGGACTTTTAAACACTCTCTTGAGCAAGTGGGGGAATCACTTGTGGCATTGTACCTTGGACCAGCAAAAAAAAAAAATGGTTGGGTTTTAAATGCTGCTTCTCGAGTGATCACTGTGGCTGGATGTAGAAAAACTAATGTAATTGAAATGTAACTCTATTGAATCAGAGTCAGTGAAACAAAGAATTGAAAGAATCATTCTAGTTTTTTTCCTGTACTTCAACAGTTCAATGAGAGAGTTGCTAATAGACTTTGGAAATGGGGAAAACAAAGAGTGTCAAATAGGGATCAATCTTCTTGTGCTCACCAGAGTGAACTAGTCAAGAGACAACATGGTTCCTCTGCAAGACTTTTTCTTTTTTTGTTTTTAATCATTTCACCTCCAAGCAAGGCAGTAATGTCACTAGGAAGCAAAGGGTTACTGGGAGGGAAAGAGAATGAGAAGACTTTAGTAAGGAGAAAGGACAATAAAAGAACAGGTTTCAGGAAGACAGAAGATGGTAACCGAAATTGCATTTAAATTTTTGAAGATCGTAAGTGGCAGGGAAGCAAGGAACCTTAAGAGAGTTCTACATGAGAGAAGTGCACAAAAAGAAACTATTATTAGGTTAGTGCAAAAATAATGAACGTAATAATGTCGTTTTTTGAAGTATTTTTAACGTCAAAAAACGACATTATTACGTCATTATTTTTGCACCAACCTAATATATGAACATAATATAACAAATACGAACAGAATAAGATAGATCTGCAGACAGATATATTTGAACAGAATAGACAGATATGTAGACATATATATGTATGAAGAGAATTAAATTTATAGATATGAACAAAATTAGATAGGTAGATATGAATAAAATTAGGTAGACAGATAGATATGAACAGAATTAGATAGATATGAAAATATTTTTAGAATGGTCATAAAACACAGCACCCAAGTCCGTAACCACCCCAAACCCAAATATTTTAGTCAAGACTGATTGAGATTGAAGATAGATAAGAGTTTGGCCCCAGGTGTTTTGAGCAGTCATGCTTAATTAAGGGGTCATTTTCCCACTCCCAGCTTATTTAATAAGTATCATCATATATTATATATTGTTACAAGTCCGAACATTCTTGAAATTCACTGGCAAAATGTTATCACCTTGAACAATTTATTTTCTTTCTATAAAAGCCATTATGTGGTAATCTTGCCTTGACCATTGTCTAATACAATAGTGTAGGCCTTACCAAACAAAGATGAAAACTCATTCTTTTTCTTTGCCAACTCAAATATGTCGGCCTCAGATGATTCCTCCTGGCTAACCGAATTCCAAAAGCAAGTCTTCCAAGTGTCTACAGAATTCTCAAAATCTAAACAAATAGATCAACCTGGACTGTATTCATAAAATATGTAAAGTTTTCCCAGCTGAACTGGAAATTTGAAAATTTTTAATTTACTTTTATCATATTGTAGTTTATCACTTGGCCTGATTTAGGCAAGTCGGACAAGTTTAAGTCTGTTTTTGTGATGCAGCTGTTTAACAAGCTGCTACACTTGTCTTTTTTTTTTATCATTATTCTGATTCCTCTAATCTTAAGTGCCTAATACAGGTGGAGATTATTAATAATTGAGGTGTTGAAATTTTTATCAATAAATGCAGGTGGGGTGGGGGTTTAATAAAAAGGTGTCGGAAAACCATTTAAAGAGTTATAAAGTGGAAAAATAATAAACTTAATTAGCATGGTGGTGGAGGCTCAAAAATGCACTAAAATAAATAAACAAACAAACATCCCCCCTGTTAGATACTTCAGGTCATCTGATGGTGTAACTGAGGGGGGTCCAGAACTGGAGGCCTTTTTCAAATCTCATTATTCTGCTGAGAAAAACAATTTTTATCTTCAGTTAGTTGTACTTTTTATTTTTTTTTTAATCACGTTCACTCTAAGCAAGGCAATAAAGCCACTGAGATGCAAGGGGTTATTGGACATGGCAGAGTTAGAAACAGGAACATTGCTAAAGAGTGACAACAGAGGAAGAGTAATCAAGAGAAATTTTTGCAGATCAAATTTGGCTCAAAAGCATAGAGCCAGAAGTGTGAGAAAAGAAACTGTTAGCATAGAATTTATGGTTGCATCTAGTAATCTCAACTGTAAATTCGTGAGACTATGTCACCAGTCTAGTACTGCACTTAAGTTCTAAGAGTCTACACCAGAGCTCATCTGAACAATTACCATGAAAGTATTTATAGAAAAGGAAAAGGGAAGCAACCTTATGGCAGTGGGAAAGTGACAGAAGTCAAGATACCAGATTGGGGCTAATAATATTGCTGATTCTTCTTTGGATTTTATGAAGGAGCGCTTGATAGACAGTAGGAGGACCAAACCATATGTGGCAGCAATATGCAAAGCATGAGTGAATGGTAGACTAATAAATATGTAAAACAGACTCTGAAGAGAAGAACCGTCCTTCACTGTGGTAGCCGTCTTAGGATATCAAAAGAAAAAAGTAGATATTAAGAACATAATTTCACTCAAAAAATTTATCCTCTTTATCTTGATAATTTTTTTTCTTCACTAAGGCCTTATTATGATAAAATATAACTTTACAGGACTTCTCCTGTTAACAAGGGTGGACAAAATGTTATATGTATTTTAATCTTTGAATTATATTGGATAGCGGTTCGGATTGAGGAATCGGAGGGCCAAATTCGAATTACACTGAAATCCATTACTTTCACTTATGTGTTAATACCCTTGGGAAAGGTATGAATCTTCTTCTTTCCAACAGCTATGGGTAAATAGCAGGACAGACTGGGTTCTATAGCCTTGAATGGCAACTGGTCTACCGCAGAAAGAAATGGCAACCTACTGCAGGAACAAAAATCTGCCTCGTCAGTCATGTATCAAAAGATACATGATCGCCTAAGCACATAACTGACTGAATTTATTATCCATCTTAAAATTGTCTTAATGAAACTAAAATCATATCACCATATCAGAACTATGAATTTTGAAATAAAAATATGACATGAAATAAAATAAATATGAAGGTAACTTATTTTATTGTTTGGTTGACTTATTCTATTATAAATATACTTTTTATGACTAAAGAATTACATAAAAGAATTAGATCTGAAAAATGCAGGGTTTAGCAGCAGGGTTAGGGTTAATATTTCCTCTGTCATGTTTATAATATCTAAAAGTATTTGACTGAATGTATTGAATTCAATAATATAACATTCTTAAATTATTTCTCATTAATTTTGTAGCATAAAAATATTATATTTGTTCCTATTTTATATATTTTTTTAATGATAAACTAAAATAAAATTCAACATACTTTTTTTTTTTTTTAAATACATCTTAGAAAGAAAAGCAAACTATAAAAAATGAATATGAATAGCATAGAGAAGAAATATTAGATTAACTTCATGGGACAAATAATAGCTTTTTAAAATAAATATTTCAGTATGAAAATAAATTTAAGGAAAAGTATTGCAAAGAAAATCTAAAAAACATAATTAAAATTAACTTTCTTGGAAGAGACAATGTAACATTTGTAAAAAATAAAAAAGACTGGAAAAAAAATCAGATAAATTATTTCTTTAAATCAAGGAAAATTAAGAATGTTACACTTCGGCATAAGTTTGATATGGATTCAACAGATTTTTCTACCTGTTAGAAAGAGGAATATAGAATACACCAAAAGTAAAATAAAGTTGAACTTTAATGTATTTGCTTTTATGAGTAAAAAGTTTCATAGAGAAGAATATTAAAGGAACTTTGGTTTGGTTTATTTTGTTTTATGGCATATCAACCTCAATGAATTATTTAATGCCGACAACATTTTTAGAATAGATTTGTATGAATAGAATATGTATTCTTTGTAAAGGAACTTAAAGCAAAAAATGTTCAATTTCCAAATAACAAGACCAAATTTCCTAATGTTTTTAGTGAATTTTGCACAAAATGTTTGTTTTTACATTAAATATAAAATAATATAGAAAGTCCAAAGAAAAATAACTAAATCTTATATTCACAGACAAACCTCTCATTTATGAACCCTCCCACCCATCAACTGACTTCAGGCAAAATAAAAAAGAATCTGCAGGAAAAAATCGTCAGCAATGTATTTCAAAATTTGCAAGCTTAGCAGAACAAGTCATATTCTCAAAGTGACCACTTGGTGGCAGTGACTGGCCTTTCATTTGTAAACAAAGACAGAAAATATGATACATTAGTGCATGCGTGAGAAAGTAGCTATGAGACATCTATTATTTTTGTTATTTTGATAAATATATCTATATTAAGTATATATTTATTTATGACATATATACATGATAACTCAAAAATAATCCTTTCCTATTTATAGACAATTGGCTTTAACGGACCACCCCTCCCCATGTTAGTCCATTGATGAGAGGTTTATCTGTACTTCACTTAAATAAGCTAAATTTATTCCAACTTTGAAAAAGTAAAAATTTTTGAAGCCAACATTGAACAACTTGCAAACAAAAACAAAAAGTAGAACAATGATATTTGAAATAGGCCTCCAGTTCTGGCCCTCAGTTACATCATGAAGTAAAGAGCACCATAATTCCAACCCTTATTATTATTATGATAATTATTTTTGTAAAAGTATGGGAAGGAGCTGCTCAGTCTTCATAATCTTCAAAAGCATCTCTAGATCCTTATGGAGATGGATTATTTTCCACCCAATAATCCCTTTCTCACAGACAAAACTTCACAAACAGCTCACGGCTCCATCGATATTTCCATGGAAAGTGTTCAGACAAACTACATTCCTTATTTCTGCCCATTCTAACCTTCATGGCTAAGATCCGCCATGCCATACATATTGTAGTGAACCATTCTCATTCCCTTCATATTCCATTGGTGAGATGTAAGTTCCACTTGAGCAGCTTCTTTCCATCAACCACTGCTTTGTGAAACCAACTCCCAAGAAGATGCTTCCCTGATCACTACAATCTTAACCTGTTCAAGTCTTGGGTTAATCATTATCATTCCCAAATATCCCCATAAACACTACCTCTTAAACTGTAACCCTCTATCTCGAATAGCTCTTGGGCTTTTTACAGAGTAAACATCACAGTAGAAAAAAATGATTCTGCACTGAGCAAACATTCATTATCAGAATAATAACTCCTGAGATAACCAAGAGTGAACCCTTGTCAATGTAGCACCATGTTTGAAAATACATTTTGCTTCTCAAACAGTCCCTGTAGTGGGATGCAACTATCATTTAGATACATTTTTTGACATATACAAGATCTCCATTATAATATCTTTGCGCAAGAGCAAGTTTAATTCAATATCATTAATCTTTTCTCAGCTTATTGAGAGATTCACTTTCAATACAGACGTTCCTAACAGCATGCATAAAATATGAACTGTCAGTGAATATCTTACTCATGGGGACACCACAAGGATGTTACCTGATCAACCAACAGAGAAAGCAGATTAGAATTAAAATATGGTTGGAACTGTATCCATGAAAAGTGTTGAATATTTAGGGCTTTTAAAGTAATATCAAATCGAAATTTAATATCACTTAACATCTTAAACTCCATTTCTCCAATAATTCAAATTGTTCTACAGGTTCTGTGCTGCTATATCTTTTTACAATCATATTCAGATTTTCACAGATGTCAGGTTGCCAAATTCTTTTCCATTGTCATTTAGATAACCTTTTGGCAAACCAAAATATTCAATCTTGTGCTTAAAAAACGTTTTTTTAGTACTATTGTTCACCCAATACAAGGCCCAAGATCCACTCAAGGCAGATTGTTACAGAATAAGCTTGTTATGAGGACATAAAAGGAGGAAGTAAGAAGTGTATATTATGAGGATATGTAGGATAGATAATGATTGATTCATAGTGATCAATGTTGCACTTAAAACTGTTGTACACTGCTTGCTAAGAAGCCTCGCAAATACACAGTTGAATGGTGAGCCAGATAAAGCATATTATGTTCTTGGATATCCAAGTTTCATTAAAGTTGCCAAAGAAATGCTTTACATAGGTCTTCATTCTTCCAACTTATATCTTTGGCATATATCATAACTAAAACAGAATCTTCAGGGACAACAGCCTAGTCGATTAGTGTTGGCTTGTAAATTTGGTGACATGGTAATTGCAGGAGCAGGTAGTGTGTACTTGGATTTATTGGAAACAGGGATTGCAATAACTGGACAGTACTAAAAACAAGAACTAGATGTGATAAACCCTAGACATTGTCATTGGAACAAGAACAGTTTATCCCTGTAGATTAAAGAAAGCATTCAGTTCAGAATTTCTTGAAGGTTACCCAGATTGATATACATCTGATGAAAGCCAGTCACCACTACAGACGAAACATTGTGATAACAGCAACAAAGATGGGGTCAGTAGTCCAAATGTAAATAATATAATAATGATAACTCCTCATCTCAAAATTTAGACAGAATTCTTAAAAAATTTTATATTTCTTATGATAGAATTTTTTGTCAAAGTATATTTTGTAATATCTGTTTGTAGGAGAGACCGTAAATCACAGATACAATAATAGTAATGCCTCTGAACAATACTTGGTCAGACATTGCTAATTTCCATATATATATATATTTTTTTTTCCTTTACCTGTCACGTGATCTAATTATTTCAAGATGAGGTTGACTGTGCTTGCTCTCTGGCAATCCGTGTTCAAACCCAAATGTCAGCAGCAACACTTTATTCCTATATGACAGTATACATCTTATTTATATAGAGGGCAGCAGAAATCCTTCTTACATGATGGAAAGACATTGGCTAGATAAAAATATCATTGCCACTGGTGTCTGACGATTATGTGACAGGTATTTCTGTGCATCTTGTACATTTTATTTCTACTGGGGTGACTGAACAGCCAGTGCACTTTTGTTGTTGTTTCAAGATTTTTCATGTTGTTTTCTTTACAATATTTCTGAAAATAAATCATTTTTACAGCTATTACTCTGCCAAAGATTTTGAACCTCATGGCCAAACAAAAATCCCAATGATTCAGTGTTTTGCATGAGTAACCATAAGACCTCAAGTAATAGCACAAAGAAGGAAAAGTTGATATCAAAGGTCATTAAAAGTTACCAGAAGTCAAAGTACAAAGCATGCCAAATGAAGCAATTTCTAAGAAAATAGAGATATTGAATTTACTATGCAGTATAATAATGTTTTTAAACTCATAAATAGAAGATAAGGTTAAATTTGAACTCCAAGATCACAGAAGGTCATTCAAGAAAGAGTTAGTTTATGATCGGTATTGCAACCAAACAATTACTTTTTTAATCTCCAAAATAGCTAAATATTTTCCAGACTTATAAACAACTAACCTTAAGAAAATTAAAGTTTAGTGTATAGTTTTGTCTTCCCCAACTTGTAGAAATAGATCTACTCAGAGGATGTATGCATGATAGGCAAAGCAGTAGTGCAGCTGTGACAGTGTTTCTGTGACAATCATGGAATGTAGACAGGATTTATCACAGTTTCACCATGGTAGGATTGTTATGACCAAAATGATATGGTACTCTGTCTCAAAGATAGCAAATGGTTTAGATTTGTCTCAAGCAACACTAACAAGAGTATCCCAGGAAAATGTAAATTCCAGACATTCATCAGGATTATTCAAAGTCTGCAGGTGTGCACAGGTGATGTAAGTATTGAACATCCAACAACTGTAAAGGATAGTAATTAATAAAAAAAAATAGAAATATTAGATCAAATCACAACCAAATTCAATGCTAGTGCAGATCAACTAGTCAATCAATGCTCTGTACAGAATACCTTGTAGTTCTATAGATTTCAGCAAGGGTACTGATATTGTGATGATACCAGCAATGGTTTTGATATTGCGATGATATCAGCAATGGTATTGATATTGTGATGATATCAGCAAGGGTATTGATATTGTGATGATATCAGCAAGGGTACTGATATTGTGATGATATCAGTAAGGGTACTGATATTGTGATGATATCAGCAATGGTATTGATATTGTGATGATATCAGTAAGGCTATTGATATTGTGATGATATCAGTAAGGGTACTGATATTGTGATGATATCAGCAGGGGTATTGATATTGTGATGATATCAGTAAGGCTATTGATATTGTGATGATATCAGTAAGGCTATTGATATTGTGATGATATCAGTAAGGCTACTGATATTGTGATGATATCAGTAAGGCTACTGATATTGTGATGATATCAGCAAGGGTATTGATATTGTGATGATATCAGCAAGGGTACTGATATTGTGATGATATCAGTAACGCTATTGATATTGTGATGATATCAGCAATGGTATTGATATTGCAATGATATCAGCAATGGTACTGATATTGTGATGATATCAGCAATGGCATTGATATTGCAATGATATCAGTAAGGGTATTGATATTATGGAACTGGTTGCATTGCCTTAACTGGACCAAAGCGCATCACCATTAAACTATGGAAGATAAGCACCATGTCACCTCATCAGCCTAGTCATGTTTCCAGTTCTTTAAAGCAGATAGATGAGTGTGTGTAGCAGAGGCAGCTTGAGTCTCTGGACCGAGCATGTCACTAGTATGTTGTGCAAGCTGCTGGTGACTGTGTAATCTTGCATGAGGTGTTCTGTTGTAATTTGCAATCTAGTGGAAGTAGAACATCTTGACAGGTGTGAAATACATGGATCTTTCTGAGGATCATATTATAGGCTTGCCATGTTTTCTCAGGAAACTGATTCCAAGAAAACCCCAACTGACTTAGAATTGCAACACTAGCCTCAGCGCTTGCCAGATTTAAACAACATTGATCCTGCATTGGACATATTGCAGATATCTCTCAATTCCCTCTAACTATATCCAATAAAAACAGCTCAGATATAGACAGCCTGGTACATACCTGGATAGATATAGCTCTATAATACCTTTCAATACCATATAGATTCTTCACAATGTCACTTGGATGCTATTATTTATGCAAAAAGAAGAGTGACATATCATTGAGACTCTCTTAGAGCTTTTCAGTTTATTTATTTATACAAGTCAGTCAGTCAGTCAGTTAATTACCATATGTGAGACATATTTAGGCAATCATATATCTTTTGATACATGACTGACGAGGCAGATTTTTTTCTGCAGTAAGTTGCCATTTCTTTTTACAGTAGAATGAGTACCAACTAAGGCTAAAGAACCCAGTCTGTCCTGCTATTGAACCCATAGCTGGGGAGGAGAAAAGATGGATTGATACCTTTTCCAAGGGTATATGCTGGTCTTCTGCGTAAGTTCCAAGACTACAATATTATTAGACGACTGTTTGATTTAATTCAATCATTCCTACAAAATCATGAAATGGAGGTATTTTTGAATGAGTTCGCTTCCAGATCCTTTCATAAAAATGTCGGTGTTTCCCAAGGTTCTATCTTGGGTCTAATGTGGTTTCTGATCTTCATCAATGATCTTCCTGATGTCATCATTTTCCAAATAGGCATTTATGCTGATGACACTACCATTTACTCCTGTCTCAGTAGCAAATCCATCAGAGCTGACAAAGTTTACCTGGCAACTGCTCTTGAAAAGGACTGCCAATCAATGGTTAACTGGGGCAAGAAATGGCGTGTTAATTTTAATGCCCCCAAAATGAAACTGCTCTCATTTAACCACCACAGAGAAACTTTCCTGCTTACCATCATAGATAGCAATGCACTGTGTCTTCTTGGCCTCACATTTTCAACTGACTTGAAGTGGGTATGATTATGTCAAATCAACAGCTGAATCTACTTCAAGGAAACCTGGGTGACTGTGTCATGACAGAAGTCAATCTTGCACATTTACAAATCTACCATTTGACCTTGCATTGAATATTGTTGCCATATCTGGTCAGGTACTCCTGCTACTCATCTCGAGGTTCTTGACAAAATCCCAAGAGGGATTGGTAATGTAATCAATCCTGACATGGCATCTTGACTTCATTCCCTTTCTCACCAGAATGATGACTTTCCTCTGTGTTTTCTACAAATATTTTCATGGCTACTGCTCTGATGAGCATTTTCCTTGGACCATGTGTTTTTAAGCATAGTACTAGATTGGCATCTAGGTCCCATCCTTTTACTGTCGAATAAGCAAATGTAACTGCCACTTCTAATCCAGCAGTTTTTTCCTATCACTTCCCACCTGAAGAAATCCCTTCCATTTCCTTGCTTCTCTGATAACTATAATCTTCAAAAATTTAAATGCAATGTCAACTGCCATCTTCTTTTGAAACCCCATTCGGCTTTTTTCCTTTCCCCAGTCTTTTCTCTCATCTTCATTCGCTGTAACCCCATGCATACTAGTGGAATTTCTGCTTTGCTTGAGATGAAATGATTAAAAAACTAAATTGTTTGTGACACCAGCCTGTTACTTTTCCCCACAGACCACGCATTTCTGATTCATCCAAAGCTCATTATCTCTTAGTATTTGTATTTTCTCTTAATGGAATCAAAGAGTAGAAATGACAGAATAATGTGGGGATACTATTATGTACGACAACAATAATAAAGAACCTAACTATGCTGCCTGGATATGTATTTATATCTAAAAAAAATGTACAAAGAGATACATGTATGTGTGCACACATAAAATAATAAATAATAATAGCAATGCAAGTCTAATGATCATGAACTTATCTTCTGCCATCTAATACTGATGAGATACCTTCGCATCTAGCCAAATACATTATCTCCAGCTATTCAAGTGTAACGTCAATCGACATCTCCAGTTGCCTTGATCTATCTACTACCCTCATCCTTTCTTCTATCACTCCTATCTGATCTTGCTCTAAATTTTCTGTAACCCCTTGCGTCCCAGTGGCTTCCTGCCTTGCTTTGGGTGAAATGCTTAAAAAAAAAAAAAAATCTGTATCACTATATATATATATATATATATATATATATATTCGTATGTATGTATACACATGTACATGTGTGTGTGTGTGCGTATGTTTGTGGTTTGATCAAAAAGTATTGGGATTGGTGTTTTAAAAAAGATAACTAGAATACATATCAATTCAGTATTTAATGTCCTTTGAAGAAGTCCCGTCTGCAGCTATACCATTTATCTAGCATCATTTCCATTGATGGAAATTGTTCTAATGTTGTCTTTGTTCAAAAAAACCGAGAATTAGAAAGTGTGAGTTAGAGACTGTATCGAAGGAACAGAAAACTAGGTAGAGGAAACAAAGAAAGATGTTTATCAAATACTCATACACATAACAGAAAAACCAAATGCTACTCAAATCCTCTTCTAATGTGGTTACTTGCCATATGTACAAGTATGTGCAGTTTATTGCCACAGTAGTAGGGAAAAGCAAGAAGTACTACTCTGCAATAGAAACATTCCTGGAACTTCTTTTTAGGAATAGTTGTCTTTTCACACTTTCTCTTGTTCCTTTCATGTGGGATTTGATTTTTGGAAAGAAAAAAGTTTCAAGGGGTAAGATCTGGGGAATGTAGTGGTTGTAAGACATGGGAAATGTTGACCTTGGCCAAAAACTGTTTCACAAGCCATGATCACTGATGGAAACTCTGTGGTGTGGTGAGAAGACCACACCCGACACACTTTCCTTCCAAGCACTGCTACAAACAAGAGACTGAGTGTTTTATATAGTAATGAATAAAATTAAATGTTCACTTATCTCTACTCAGAGTTTTACAGAGATTATGTTCACTCTTCAGGAGACTTGAAGAATCGGTGAAAGATTAAAATTAAGTCCCATGAAGAATGATTATAATTTCTGCAAAACTTTGAGTAGGAATGAAATAAGTAAATATGAAAATATCTTCCAGAAATACTCTGATTGCGAATTTTGTTTATGAAACTATTAAATTTATTATATTTCATCAATAATCATTAACAGATGAAAGCTTAACCTAGAGAAGCCATATTGTTTGTCTGACAGAAAACTCTGCAAGGTGAGATACTTTACTGAGTTCAAATTTATTAGAACCTCTATGACTAAAGAGATAGAAGACTAATAAATCAATAGTTTAATGGATTAGACAGATCCCAGGCACTAGCATATATGATTTGATTATAGTGGTGAAGGCTTTGTGCAGAACCAAACACATTTTTTGAAGGACCAAATACAGAGACCTGGTGCACTATGTGCCACAAAGTCCCCAAACGACTCTCCGCATGTTTTGAATTCAGAGTGTCCTTCTTCTAGACCAGTTGTCTTCCAAGGCTATAGAACCCAGTCTGTCTTTCTATTTAACCATAGACTGAGGGAAGATTAATACCTTTCCCAAGGATATTAGCATGTAAGTGAATGTAATGGATCCTCCTTGGATGTGTGTGTGTGTGTGTGTGTATATATGTATATATACAAAAAATAAAAGCAAATCTAAAATTTGTACTCATAGACATCAGAACTGAAACAAAACTATGACAAAAAATTTTGTATCAAATTTTCCATCTTATATGAAATGATCAAAATCTTAAGCAAAATGAATTTATTTCTATATATTTCTCTTCTCTACAGATTTATTTGGAGAACTTAACAGTGTTGACATGGCAAACAAAAACACACTCTTAGTCACAAAAAAAAAAAGAAAAGTTACTAATATCCAGAAAGAGGCTAAAACAGGAGCATCTTTTTAAAATTTTTGAATTTCATTTAACTACACATTTCACTTTTGTTTATCATCACTTGCCTTGATAAAGTCAAATGATGAAATGTGCCGGCAAGAACTAAGTACTATTTTCCAATTGTCTCTTTTATTCAATTTGTCTTCACTACAGATTTATTTTGAGAACTTTAGTGCACACACACACACACACACATTTATTTCTTTATTTATTTTAACATGAGAGAGAGAAAGAGAGATAGAGAGCTTATTGGGAAGCCAAACAAAGAAAATGAGTTTGGTAAGAATACATGATTTTAGAAATTAAATTCTATTCTTGATACATTTTTAGATACCAAACAGATGCAGTCATCACATAGACATGATAATTTGGTAACATTCTTGCTAACATTATAGATAAATTGTATTGTCATTCACAGTTTTAGTCGCTGTTATTGAGACACACACATCTGCATATAAATATATATCGTCTGTCTGTAAAGAGAAAACGTTTATCATTATTATTTCATCTTTGAACATTAATTTCACTTGCTTTATATCACAACTATGCAGACAATTGTTCTGCAGGCATTAGTAAACATCAGAAATTTATAAATCAAGAATAAGTTTTCAACAGAACTTCATTACGTACTTTAAAGAAGATCCTGAAAGCATAGGATCGGTTCACAATTATTGAACTTGATATCAAAATATCATATGCATACAAGCATATATATGCGATATGGTGGAGTAATAGCGGATTGGATTGAGGAATCAGAGAGACAAGTTTTAATTCCTGTCAAATCCATTACATTCACTTACATGCTAATATCCTTGGAAAAGGTATGAAACCTCTTCTTCTCCCCACCCCAGCTATGGGTAAATAGCAAAACAGACCGAGTTCTATAGCCTTGGGTGGCAACTGGTCTAGGAGACGGACAACTTTGAATTCAAATCCTGATCCTCCAGATTGAGGGTTGTGCATTAGGCTAACAACCTACTTAAAAAAAAAAACTGCTTTGTTATAGAAACTGAAATGATATATCGCGGCCCTGTGTTCCTCAAGGAATTTAAAGTTATATAATATACAAGCACATTCTACGGACATCAAAAAATAACATTTTTGATTTAGTTACCCAGAAAAACTCTTTCATGCTTAGTAATTTTTTAAAATGGGCATTTGTTTATTTTGGATGCTCGTGACATCTAGTATTCTTTTCAATGTGCTTACAGTTCAAAATAAACTTTTTTTTAATACTCCATTCACATTGTTAAAGTCTACAATTTTCTTCATTTATAAATCACAATTTCTGTCTCTGTTTCTCTATACATTCCTTATTATATACTATTCCACAAACATTAATAGATTGATATGTAATAAAAAAGATAAAAAGATGACAGATCTTGGAAGATGATAAAAATAAACAAATGCCTATTTTAAAAAAATTGCTAAGCATGAAACAAGTTGTTAATGGGTAACTACATCATTCTACTAACATGTAATAAAACAAATAGAGAGATGATAGAACTTAGAAGATGATCAAACAAATGCTTATTTTTAAAAACTGTTAACCATGAAACAGGTTATTAGTGGGTAATTAAATAATTTTTTTATGCATATTAAAATGTTCTTTTTAAAGTTTTTAAAAAATAGAGCACTCTTTTTATGTAAGAAAAGGAATATACAAATAATACATAGTCAAGTTAATGACAAAATGGAAAAGTTCTAAAGTACTCCTAGATTATTATTAAAATAAAAGTTTATCCCTTGTTTCCTGTTTAGGACATGATTTTCCAGTACTTATTTTTTGTGCTTGTAATGATTTTAATTGTCTGAACCTTTAGGTGATTTGAATGATCAGAGGATCTGAGCTGCTTGACCCTCATACATCGAATACGATGAGAGAGTCCACCATATATATCTAAACAAGTCTGACTAAAAAGAAACAAAAACGTCTGTCTGTTCAATGTTTTACAGTATTTTTTCAATTTTCAAATAAGGTGTTGAGTATTGTGATTGAAATTGTGGATAAACTGACCAAAGTTCATGTTATATTATTATGCCCAAAATTGTTGATAAACTATCCAAAGTTCACGTTAAACACTTTCAACCATCTCAATCATTCTGCCTACCATGCAGGAATCAATATGGTTCCTACATGGTAGGCAAAATTTCTAAGTAAACATCCTGGTATTCTTTAGAAAGCTGAAAGTTTGAAATAGTCTACAGTGATATAATGGGTAAAAGTTATTGCAAGTGAGGCCACACTAAAATTGTTTTTATTATATATATATATATATATATATATATATATATATATTACATGAATCATTCATACAAAAAGGAGATTTGTAAAGTTAATGATATAAATGGTGAAAAACATCTTTGCAAACAAATTTATTAAAATTACATTAACCTACAAACCATTCGATGAATGTTATGATCCTTGTTTTTAATAACTTTAAGTTGTATAAGGTCTTTTTTTTATTCTGCTAGTACTTTCAGCTGTACATGCAGCCATCCTCAGACATGGAAATTAATTTGTTTCTTAATAAATAAATGTATTAGTGGGACACGAAAGATTAAATGCGAATCAAAATATGTTTTTTTTAGAAATGTGTTATTGTTAATAGATAAGAAATTTTGGAGCGTGCAGTCGCAACGCTAAGGTTGATTTTTTTTTTTTAAT
This sequence comes from Acanthosepion lycidas, assembly GCA_963932145.1. Taxonomy (NCBI): domain Eukaryota; kingdom Metazoa; phylum Mollusca; class Cephalopoda; order Sepiida; family Sepiidae; genus Acanthosepion; species Acanthosepion lycidas. Next base: position 91,419,135 of record OZ010589.1, on the reverse strand, counting down.
CTAAGAGAGTGCGTTTTTTATTAATATGGTAATTTGAGAATTTTTTTGTCGTAGGAGTTTATCAGTCAATGTGGCATGAACTAAATTGTTCAATAAATAGAATAATGTTGCAGCTGTTATCCCGAAAATTTGCACGTCGGATCAGTTCTTTTTTAAATCAAATATGTGGTGCAGTTCAATTTATATTGCATGAATCATTATATATATATATATATATATATATATATATATATAGTGTAGATTTATTGTATTAAATCAATTTTTTTCTGTTTTCTGTGCATATTCAGTTATTATGCATCTAACAATCTGCATATTCCATTTACTACCATTGAAAGTTATAAAAAAATCAAAACCGTTGAAAACCAAGGAAGAACAGGTGCTCCACAGATGATTTCTTCAATATCTTTGATGAAATTAATGCATCAAACTGAACAAAATCTAATGGTTACTCATGAAGAGTTGCAGGATGATTTGCTTTTATCAGGAATCTGTGTCACTAAATGGACAATAAGCAATGAAATTCATAGGAACAAACTTAAGTCACGCTCCCCTTGGAAACCTCTCCATTGCTATTTGAAAAGACACAGAATTGCCACCTTGAACATGGGGATAAAGAAAAATCGTATTATTAAAGAGTATTAAGGACAGATGAAACCCAAATTGAGTTGTTTGGACGTAATTCTAGAAATCGTGTATGGAGGAAAGATGGCGATAACTTCAAACAAAAGACCACAATTCTGACAGTGAAATTTGGTGATCACAGCATCATGGTTTGGGGATTTTTTTTTCTGCAAAAGGTACTGGCAACATATCAGATGGTAGAATGAATGCCGCAACATATCAAAATGTTTTGGAAGCAAATGTAATGATTTCAGTTGAAAATCTTCAACTTCCTCCTGATTGGATCATCCAAAAAGATAATGATCCTAAACACACCGCAAAATCTACAGGATTGCTGAAAATAATGTAAATATCCTGAAATGGCCAACTCAGTTCCCAGATTTAAACCCAATCCTGATCTGTGGCGTTATTTGAAAATTCAAATCCAATCCAGAGCTCCAATAAACATCCCGCATCTGAAGACCATATATGAAGAAGAATGGAAAAAAATACCAACTACAATTTGCAAATCATTAATTGAGAACAACAAGAAAATGTTGGTTGCTGTAGAAGTGAATAAGGGCTATTCTACAAAGTATTAAATGAAGCATTAAAATGGATAAATGGAATTTATTTCTATTAAATGAATTTCTGTTTTTATGCATATTTAGTTATTATGTTCTGTGCTATTTATGATGTGGAACCAGTCAATAGTTGTTTTCGTATTTTTCCACTGGTTTACTCCTAACTTCTTCCTAAGTTCAGAATTAATTCTTTCTAACATTGTTTTACTTATTTTACCTAGATCACTTTTGGCTGGGTTTATGAGTCTACATGCAGGATTGGTTTTGAAATTTTCTTTATGGTCTTTTAGTGTGATAAAGGCTTATGCCTTGCTAATACAACTTACTGTTAGAATAGACAAAATAGAATAATAATAATAATAATAAAAACAAAAAAACTAAAAAAAGAAAAACGAACCCAAATAAATAAAGTAAATAATAAACAAATTAGCAAACCATTATGACCAAAATATTAGTTAGACTAAAAAATCGAACAAAAAAAATACCTATAACTGTTATATAACGATAAAAAAAAAAAAAATAGAATAAAATAAAAATAAAAAATAATAATAAAAATAAATAAATAAATACTACGTTACTTAAAAATCGAAAAACCGAAAAGAGAAAATATACAAGTAAAATAAATTGACCTAAATTCATCCAAGTAAATAAATAAACAAACCAATCTCGTTAAAGTTACCGTTCGAAAAAAATAAATAAAGATAATCAACCTAAATAAACACAAATTAAAAACTGTTACTGCCAAAATAATAGTTAGAACAAACTACAACAATCAACCCCAAAATCGAATAAATAGCTTTAATTAAATTCTCAAACCAAAACAAAACTATTAAATAAGTGATATAAACAAATTTTTACTACGTTAATAAAAACACCGATTAAAAAAATAAAAATTAAAAAATAAATAAATAAATAAATAAATAAAATAAGAAACAAAAAATAAAAATAAATAAAAAGAAGGAAAAATAATTTAACCCAAATAAATAAATAAACGAGTTCCGGTAAAATAACCGCCATAATAGATTACCCACAATGCACCACTGACCTGTATATGTATAAATAGCCTAGAAAAATAACAGCACATGTGGCCTGATGATTGCATATAGCATGAAACAGACTGTCGCCTCTAAGTGTTGACTTCTATGTTCACTTTTATATTTACACACGCTCTATCTCTGATATTGAGCACTTTATCCCATAAATATAGCACACCTTAAGACTATATTTCTTCATATATATATATATATATATATATATATATACACACACACACAAGATGAGGGAAAAGTCACACACCATAGGGATAATTTATTAAAAGTATAATTACACATGAAAATTTTATTTACTAGTTATTTAATTGTTATATGTGCTGTTCAAAATGTCATCTTTCTTTTTCAAAACACATTTCAATTTTGTGCCTGCTTGATTCATTAACCTGTCAGAAAGTTTCCTCTGTCATTTTTCATATTTAATTCTTTCTTTAAGTTCCTCAGTATTTCTTGGGTGTGGCTTATAAGCAACAGATTTCAAATAACCCCACAGAAAAAAAAATCCAAGGTGCAAACATTTTGTCTCTGTATATATCCATGCATATATTAAATATATCATATATATTTCAAGATATCGTGATGAATGCTTTTTTAATATCCAATTATTTCATACACACTTCAAGATATTATCGCATGTGGCAAATGATATTTTATTTAATATGGATTGTTTATTTTGCATAATAAGGGCCTCTAAGAGTTTAAGTCTTTCTTTGCTTTGGGTGCTCTATAGCATTTTTGTTTTATCCACCAAATATTTGTCTTATATTAATTGTTGTGTTTCAATTGTTTGTGATGCACTGGTGGATATGCGAATTAATTTTTACAGATGAAAGGTGAACCTGGGAAGGAGTATGGTGTATGTGTGCCTGATATAAGAATTTAATGCAGCTTTTTGATTCTTAATATTGGCGATGCAATCTCCCAGAGGGCATGACAATTCTTAAACAGCATTATTTTTACACAGGGAGGATTTGGGGGAGAGCAAAAGGTTGCTTCATTGGTGCCTAATGGATAGTTTGACTTGTTCTGCATGTGAACTTATAATAAATACTTATATATAACAGCAGAATAAAAATTGCATGTCACTACAAACTGACACATGAAGAGAAGGATACTAAAAAAACAAAAGACATGACATCCACATACTTACAAAGACATTTGACTTGAAAGTTATAAAAGAAACACAATGCACATATATAGACACAGCTTTTGCAACAAAGAAAATAACATACCATATATACTCTAGTATAGTGTGAGTTTTTATAATCAATTTTTCCATACAAAAAAAAGCAGGACACATTATACACAGGTAAATTTATTCTGAAGTGGTTAAAAAATCATGCATTTTTGGTGACCAATTGCACTATACACAGGTAAATTTTTATGGAGGTGTTAAAATTCATGCCAAAAATGAATCAAGTCAGTTTATGCAAGAGTATATATATTGTACTTTGGTAATAGTGACTGAATGCCGAGAGTGCTAACCAGATTTTGAACAATTTATATTCAAATTATCCCTGGAAACCAGAAAGAAGTTCTGAACCATAAGAAAGTTAAATAAAAGCATCTTAAATGCAGAACTTTTGTTGGTCTTTAAACAAATCTCTATAAATAAAAAATGTCTGTAATATAAAACATGTCCCAACTACAATATAGAGGATAGGCCAGGTAAGTGAGAACAAATCTTGCAAAGAAACAAAGATATTCAATAGAAAATCAATATATGAATAAATAGAAAAATTAGCATAATTCCAAACAAGCAGAAGTTGTTAAATAAAATTAAGGTTTCAATAAGACACATTTTAAGGTTTAAATGAGACCCGTTCCAAAAGTCAATAGGAAAAGAGAAAAAGCCTTTCAAATATTGTACCACCTGTGATTATCATCAGTGCGTTGTAATCCAATGATATATATATATATATAGATATCAATTATGGGATAGGTCAGTATTATGGAAAGTGTAATTGTTCATAATTATTTGGTAAAATGCTTCAGTATTTCTCTGAAATACTTACATGCCTCAACTCTGTCAGAGTGAAAGGAAACAAATGTCAAAGTGAAAATAGTAAGAGTCTTGGAAATATTGGACTGTTAATCCATTAATATAGATGTCAATTATTGGATAGATTAGTATTATGGAAAGTGTAATTGTTTATAGCTGAATTATTTGGTAAAATACGAAGTACAAAATATAAAATTCAAATATAAAAATCTGAAATTCTTTTCTATCATGAAGATTCTCTTTCGAATTTCTTTGCAATTTTAAAATAATGCTCTACGTTTCTATCAGCCATAACATAACAGAAGAATGATAAGGTACTATTGGAATCTCAAAATGCATAATTGTCTCTTTCTAATGGAAATATTCAATTTTGAAATGAATCTGACAGTGATAACTAAATACAAGGGTAATGCAAAAATTATCCACACTTTCACGATAATATATATTTAGGTTTGTCCTATTGCCTTCTGCACATGTGTGCTTATATTAGGTTGGTGCAAAAATAATGACGTAATAACGTCAAAAAACGACATTATTACGTCATTATTTTTTAACCAACCTAATAGTTGGTACTATTGTGATCACATGATTGAAGTTTGAGCTTCATTGTACTAGTTTTCTTACTGCTGTTACAATGTGAACATACCTGCTTCACTAGCAGTGTGCACCAAAGAGGAATAAAAAGCAGTGATCTGATTTCTTTGGTCAGAAGGTGTGTTGGGCTGAAATTTATCAGAGAATTTTTAACACAATTTGGTGACAGTTCACTGCCATGAAGGATTGTGTATGAGTGAATTGGAAAGTTTTAAAATGCCTGAACAAGCATCACACACAAAGAAGGAACAGGATGTCTGTCAACCTCCACTACGGATGAGAAGATTCAGCAAGCTCGAGAGATGGTAATAGAAAACTGGCAAATTATCACTGATGACTAACCCTGCTCTCTGCAAATACAGTTCATTGCTCTTTGTTCTTCCTTAGAGCACACTGCTAGTGAAGCAGCCATTTTTATAATGTAACTGTAAAGTTACAGGTGTGTTAGGGTTGGAAATTCATTAGAGGCTTTTAACGCAATACAGCAACAGTGCTCTATTGTTTAGTATTATGTATGAGTGGATTAAGACATTTTAAAATTGGCTGAACAAACATGATACACAAGGAAGGAACAGAATGCCTGTCAACCTCCACCACTGATTAGAATAGTCAGCAAGCTCGAGAGATGGTAACAGAATCTCAAAATTATATAATTTTCTCTTTCTAATGAGAATCCTCAGTTTTTGAATGAATCAAGCAGTGATGACTAAATACCTTCTTTTTATCTATTTCCAATTGCAAATAGAGATTTTTATGCATTATTCATGTTGATATATTTTTAAAAATAAAATCTATTTTCAAAACTTAAATTTAGTTTACATTTAATTTGAATAAAATGTATATTTCATGTTTCATCTGTTTTTACATATTTAAAATGTCTTCCTTTCTCACGTTTCAAATTACTAGGCCTTATAGGGACCCCTACTTGAGACTTAGGGGCATTCAATCAAGGAGTTGACCCCAGATATCACCAAACCTCTGCACATCACTGCCATGCACCCATTTAAAGATATAAATATCTAAAAACTTTTACCTTTTTACCAAAGAACATTTTTTATCCAGCTGAAGACCAGCTAGTGTTTTTTGACACCAAGCAAAGAGGGCCCTTCTACCGGCTCCAATACTGCACTGGTGATACTGGTTGGTTCCTGAAATTAAAGAAAAAAATCAACCCTTTATCACATTGGTATATTTAGGTGGAAGAACAGTTATCAGCATTAAAGATAGAATTGGTAAACAGAGTTGATTTTCCTGAGACTCTTGTATTCACTTCACACTATTGCATTTGGGAAAAAGCTTCACCTTACACCAGCTGATGACAAAATAATTACACTGTTGAAACAATTAAATCTAGCCATCTCTTCTACCCCAACAGCTTTTTATCTTGCACTTCCCATCTGTGGAACTCCCTTCCTCTTACTTGCTTCCCTGATAGCTATAATCTTCAAATATTCACATGTAATGTCAATGGACATCTTCTGATGCCTTGATCTTGTTCCCCATCCTTCTCTTTATCCTCTTTACTCTTGCTCTCCCTCTCTGTAACCACTTGCATGCTAGTGGCACTCCTGCCTTGCTTGGGGTGAAATGCTTAAGAAAAAAAAGATATCTAGGTGCTCGTGGAATATTTCTCCCGCAAACAATGTTGGTGGTTTCATGTGAGTTTGTGTAAAGATAAGTAGCACAAAACATGGAATTTAAAACCAACAGCAATAAATGTATTAACAAAAGTAACTACATGTGGACACAACTGAAATGAAAAGACATTGAAAGTAGCTACAAGAATGTGCTTATTTGAGTTTGTGTGAAATAAATGTATGTGTGTGTTCGAGAGTTCACTTAACAGAGGAAAACATAACTGGTGACATCTTACCTATATGTGACTACATGTGTATGCAAGGGGGGGAAAAAAGAAGAGAGAGAAATTCTTGCATTTTTATAAACACCCTAACGAGTGTTTTTGGCAAAGCCAAGTGGGGTAACCAACCAGTTTTTGTAGATTTGTGGACTTTGTATACCTGTTTTCTAGCATTGGGGTTAAATTAATGTGGGTAGTGAAGAAGTCCCAATGGTTTTCAATATATTTCTCTTCTTCACCTAGGTATTGTGGGTGACATTTAGAATTTCTACAAAGAGAAACATGAACTGCATTTCAACACCAGATTAAAGAGGCAGAATAAATGGCATCAAATATTTTAGAGTCATACTGGTGCTGAGTGCAAAATTGATAAGCTCAGTTGAAATTTTAACCTAGTCTGTTACATTTACATCACATTAATGACTCTGGGAAAGATAGGAATCTGTCTCACCCACCTTAAACTATTATGGGTTAAATAGCAGGGTAAACTGTGCCCTCTAGCCTTGCATGGCAACCAATCTCAGAGGATGATTAGGCTAAATTCAAAATCATGAAGAAGGCAATGGAAAACAACTCCATTATTTTTCCCAAGAAGTCATGACAATTCACAAATGATAAAAACAGTAAGCTGTGAAGAATCATATTCATCTATATTCTGAAATGAAATGGTATTAAAAAATCCACATACAATAAAACTGACTAATGTTCAAAGACACTTCTAAGATTTCCCTAACAGTATGTAAGAGATTCTGTAGAGAAATTTTATATCAGTTTAATAAAAGTTCTCAAGCTGATTCTGTAAAATATAGATATTTCATCCAAAGAAGGCGATAAAGTGCTTGACATCACTTTTTAGAATAATAGTCAATGTTAAAAGGGCTTATGGGTAAAAGATACACAAATAAAAATAGACATTGTTTGAAGTTCGAAAAACAGAATTAAAAAAAAAAAATTAGTGAAAGAAGAAAATCTATATCACTTGAGAGCTTTTTTTGTAAAAGAAAAATGATCTTTACCAAGTGAAAAAATAAAAGAAATCAGTCTACAGGAAGAGGGCACCATCTTTAGTATGTGATATGACAATGTGCAGCCTCTCAAAGTAAAAACTTAATACAATTCAGTCACCATTTCTTGGTTAAACAGAAATTTTTGTTTTATTTTACAACATATCAACCTTTTTTCCAGGTTATTTAATATCCTTTGGAACAAAAATATAGAGTTAGACATAGACGCAGTTTGTACAAGAGTCAGAAAGGTAAACATCTGTCCATTTTGCAAAAGTCAAAATGGAAGACACCCATCTAGTTTTGATCAAAAGTCAAAAATGGAGACATCAGTTAAGTTTGCATGTCAAAATAATAACAGTATATACATTATTCGGACTATTGTCCTCATCTTTGTCGCCATATTTATCACAACATTTCAGCCGTTGTACACTCCAGCCTTCTTCAGGTGGTTGGAGTTTCGAACTGAACCCTTTATTTCGATCACTGGGGTAGACTGTTCTAGTTCCACATGCCAAGGACACATGGCACAGTGGATAAAGGCGTTGGCTAGATCCAGTGACAGACCCAAAGAGTGTGAGTTCAATACCTGGTTAAGGCAGTGGAGAACTTTCAGAGGGAAAATTAATAGGAGATAACTGATAACTGACATCCATCAAACATGGCACATGAAACTAGAACAGTCTACCCCAGTGATCGAAATAAAGGGTTCAGTTCGAAACTCCAACCACCTGAAGAAAGCCAGAGCATACAACAGCCGAAACATTGTGATAAATATGGCGACAAAGATGAGGACAATAGTCCGAATAATGTAAATACTGTACATAATACCTCATCTCAGAAATATAGACAGACTCAAAATCATAAATATATGTCCAGTTTACACAGGAGTCAAAATAGGTAGGCAGAGGTGTTGTTTTCGCTGGAGCTAGAAAGATATATATATATATATGTATGAGAAACAAATGGTTTAATTTATTTTTTCACAAGTGGATTACCCCTCTGAATTAGGACAAAGTAAGCATATTCTTGACTTGAACTGATAAGGTAGAATTACTGTTTCCCTTTCTAAGTTGACTTTTTGCTATGATAAAAAAACACACACTAGTGCATAAGTTGCTGACAATAGTAAATGTGACCATAATTTCAAATTAAAAAATTCTGCTTTATTTACAAGGGAAAGCAATTTATAAAGTCAAAAGTTTATAGAAAGTGCTATGATCACTAAATGATCCATAGTTCTTTGTATCCAGGTCCTTACAATATTTCACATTTCTTAACATATCTTCTATTATAAGAATGCATGATACTTATTAATAAGTGATAAACAAAATCAGAAGATTCAATTAACTGTTTCCCTTTTCCATACCAGTAACTGTTATGTATCTCACATTACATCACTGTGTATATCTTTATAAAGACTATTAAATTTTTAGCTGCAGGAGAAAATCTGGCAAACTGAAGACATTCAGGTTATTTATTTGCATTTTATTTTGGTTTAATAAATTTTCCAGTTGCAAGACTTCCTGTAGTCAATCTTTGTTGTCCACTAAGGAATGTGTTATTCTACAAGAGGGGGGGTTGATATCTTACTTAAGGAATACCTTCTTTGTAAGTCCGTAATATTTTAAAATGACCACATGACTTCTTATCAATATATATATATATATATATATATATATATATATAAGGGCATTTTTTGGGAAAAGAAACTAATTATAGTATGGGATTAACAGAATATGCAGGACAAAAATTGAATATATATTTTACAATTATAATTCTTGCTTTCAGCTTTGTCATGGTGTTGATGTTTTTATCTCATGGCTGAGTTGAAATATTTAAACATTTTCTTCTTTTTATAACAAAGATACATTGCCAGTGCAAGTGAGATACTAGTTATATCTCACTTCATAGGTGATAGTAAATATTAAAGAGAAAAAGAAACATACACCTACCTATTTATCTCTTTGTATGCATATATATATATATATATATATATATATTATGAATTAACTGATTTAAAAATATGGTTCCATTGCTACACAAGAATTACCATGTTTCAAAAACAGAAACTAACAACTTCAAATTCAATTATATAATTAAATTAAAAGCACTAGTTTTGTTTCATTTTCAAGTAAATTTTGGAATCCAAAAATTTTTGGAATCCAAAATTTTCTGTTTTTGAAACATGGTAATTCCTGTGTAGCAATGAACCCATATTTTTAAATCAGTTAATTTATAATATTTATGCTCTGTAAATTTACATTGAGCACTATTTTGTTAAAATAAAAATATCAATAAGAACACAGAATTATATATCTTACTGTTCTTTGTTTTTACTATAATATATATATATATATATATATATATATATATATATATATATATATATATATATTGGGTGTTTGAATAACTTGGACTAATTTTAAATACGAATTAAGTTTAAGCGTCTAATGTTTTTTTTTCTTTTTCTTTCAGATTTAACAACTTAAGTCTTTGGCAATTTCAACCGTGGAAAGATTAACAATCAAACAGCATGTTAAAGTTACTGAAACCTATTATAAAAATGGATGTTCAAACAGAAATGCATTCCCAGGTCGTATCATCTCTTGAAAAAACAATGTCAATTGGCAAGCATGATCATGCGACTTATCACCTTTAGATTTCTTCTTTTGGGATCATCTCAAAAGTAAGATCTATGCCAACAAGCTAACAAAAATTCAACAGCTGAAGGATGAGATAATAAGGCATGTTGGTGAGATCGATGAAGAACTATGGAGAGATGCCATCAAAAATTTTGACCATCGAGTGGAGTTGTGCTGCTGAAGCCTTGGCAGATATTTGGGTGATATTTTTCACATATAACTGCCATGACTTAAATAACATGATCCAATATAGAAATAAATAAATATACACCAATACCACTGGCTTATTTACTGCAGACTTTGATCTATCTTAATGAAACACCCTTTATATATATAAAATTATTAGTAATTAAAAAAATTCACTATATATATATATATATATATATATATATATATATATATATATATGTATTGGTGATACCACTTGATGAGTGGAATGTCTACAAAACTCCTGAGTCAAATGCTGAATATAATATAAAAAACTAAGAAACAAATTTTGTATGTATTAAGCCTATATATATATATATATATATATATATATATGAAGAAATATAGTTTACGGTATGCTATATTTATAGGATAAAGTGCACAATAACAGCGATAGAGCATATGTAAATATAAAAGTGAACATTGAAGTCAAAACTCAGAGGCAAATATTTCATACAAAATGCAATCATCAGGCTTGATGATTGCATTTAGCATGAAATAGTGTCGCCTCCGAGTGTTGACTTCAATGTTCACTTTTATATTTGTCTGTAATTTGATTGTGATTTCCAGATGTCTGAAAAAAAAAAAAATTTAATTTCAGTGTCCCAACATCATTAGTGTTTTCTGTCAATGCATAATTATAACCAACACTTCTGATTTTCTGTCTCTCCTTCCCTCACTACACCTATATAATTCCATAAACATAACTATTGTCTGATAAAGTCCTTCTAGAGGACGAAACATGTTACACAGATATTTTTCCACTTTGTCATTCAATTGCCTAACATTGTTCTGATATGTAGAAATTTACCTACCCAACACTATATATATATATATATATATATAAGGTAAGTTCTATAATATAATTTAGAATAATCTTACAACTTTTCATATACTGTGATGCTTCCTATTATTTGAGTTCGCTTAACTTTCCTGCTCTTCACTCAACTAGATAGAAACCTGCTAGGCATAAGAACATGAGAGAGACAGCTGCTTCCTCATGAATTTTTATCATTATTACTGTCAGTATATTTGTATTATGATGAATTTTAAAAATACAAGATGTAAATAAAACCACCAACACATTTGAAACACAAAATACAGGAAAAGAAAAATGAGATGTTTTATTAGCAATTGATTTGTTTTATATGGCTTATCAATCCTTTGTGGATTATTTTAAAGTTGAAATATATTTTGAATTGTAGGATGTTGATTACAATACCCAGTAAAGTGGCTCTTCATCTAAGTACTGACAAGGTTGATGCTGCTTAACTTCAGTGATTAAATTAGAGTTTAAATAAAATTAACATTTCTCAACAGATGAGCCACCTCTCCAAATGCAAATTTTACCAACAGATGAGCCACCTCTCCAAAATGCAAATTTTACCTACAGATGAGCCACCTCTCCAGTATGCAAATTTTACCAACAGATGAGCCACCTCTCCAAATGCAAATTTTACCAACAGATGAGCCACCTTTCCAAATGCAAATTTTACCAACAGATGAGCCACCTCTCCAAAATGCAAATTTTACCAACAGATGAGCCACCTCTCCAAAATGCAAATTTTACCAACAGATGAGCCACCTCTCCAAATGCAAGTTTTACCAACAGATGAGCCACCTCTCCAAAATGCAAATTTTACCAACAGTTGAGCCACCTCTCCAGAATGCAAATTTTACCAACAGATGAGCCACCTTTCCAAATGCAAATTTTACCAACAGATGAGCCACCTCTCCAAATGCAAATTTTACCAACAGATGAGCCACCTCTCCAAAATGCAAATTTTACCAACAGATGAGCCACCTTTCCAAATGCAAATTTTACCAACAGATAAGCCACCTCTCCAAAATGCAAACTTTACCAACAGATGAGCCACCTCTCCAAAATGCAAATTTTATCAACAGATGAGCCACCTCTCCAAATGCAAATTTTATCAACAGATGAGCCACATTGCTGAATGAAAATTTTGTCAACAGATAAGCAACCTTACCAAATGAAAATTTTATCATCAGATGAGTCACCTCTCTATATGCAAATTTTATCAACAGATGAGCCACGTTGCCAAATGCAAATTTTGTCAAGAGATGAGCCACGTTGCCAAATGCAAATTTTATCAACAGATGAGCCATCTTACCAAATGAAAATTTTATCAACAGACTAGGCACGTCTGAAAATGCAAATTTTGTCAACAAATGAGCCACATTGCCAAATGCAATTTTTATCAACAGATAAGCCACGTTGCCAAATGCAAATTTTGTCAACGAATGAGGCTCATTGCCAAATGCAAATTTTACCAACAGATGAGATACCTCTCCAAATGCTAATTTTATCAACAGAAGAGCCAGCTCTCCAAATGCAAATTTTGTCAACGAATGTGCCACACTGCCAAATGTAAATTTTCTCAACAGATGAGCCACCTTACCAAATGAAAATTTTCTAAACAGATGAGACATGTTGCCAAATGAAAATTTTGTCAGCAGTTGAGCCACCTTTCCAAATGCAAATTTTACCAACAGATGAGCCATCTTTCCAAATGCAAATTTGCTATCTTTTATGAAAACATTGAATATAATTTTTAATTCATTTCAGGTGTTATTGGACATACCTGATCTTCAATGAAATTCTTTAAATCCTGGACTGTTTTAGGCATTCTTTTGCAAATTGCATTCTTAATATGGGCCCTCATGATATCAGGGCCTTGCTCTCCAAATCAGTAGTCATCATGTCCCTTGCTATCAATCTTGTAATTTTATATGTACACGAATTCTCTAAAATTAAGATACTGAAAAGTTTGTTTCCAGAACTCTTCTGTAAAGTCTAGGAAAAAAAAAAAAAACTTTTTACTTGTAATGATTCTATCAGTCAAGAAATGTTTGAAAACTCTTGCTAATGACAACTCTATCCAATCCTTTGCATTTGAGGGAGTATTCTGCAGGTGATTTTTTGCCCTAGGTATCATTTTCCATACTGTTTCATTTGTTAATTATATTTTTTTTCATTTAATTTTTCTTCTAATTTTTCTTTTCAAATGTCATTTGGTTTGTTGTGTTTCATCCTCAATGGGTTATTTAATGCCGACAAGATTTTTGCAATAGATGTGTATGAATAGAATATACAGGGTGTTTCAAAAAGAATACGCCAAAATCATCACGTGATGTGTCAAAAACGAAAAAATTACAAACCTCTAGCATGAACACATGTGTTGTATATACATTCAAGTTTCATTTCATGTCTTATAAGTGCTCAATATGGCCACCACCGGCAGCGTGGACAACATCAAGCCGATATGAGAATTCCTCCCAAACGCGCCTCAGCATGTCACGGTCCACCGTGTTGATTGCAGCTGTTATTCAATATTTCAAGTCATCGATACTTGCTGGAAGTGCTGGAATATAAACTTGGTCTTTAACATACCCCAACAAGAAAAAGTCACAAACAGTGAGGTCCGGGGATCTGGTAGGCCAACCACAAAGAGCAAGGTCTTTAGCACCTCTCCTCCCAATCCATTGCTGAGGCACGTTTTCATTCAGATAACCCCGAGATGCCAATGGGGTGGTGCTCCATCTTGCTGAAAAATGAAGTCATTCGAATCTGCTTGCAGTAAAGTGAATAGCTAGTTTTGGGTGCTCTGTTCCCCAAATGCACACATTGTAACGATTGACTGTGCCTCTCAAATGGAAATTCGCTTCGTCACTAAAAACTAAACGTGAAAAGAGAGTTTCATTACCTTCCTCCATCTCCAGCATTGACTCACAGAATGTCCTCCGCATCACCTTGTCATAATTAGTAAGTGCTTGGATGAGGCTTAGTTTGTATGGTTTCATGTGTAATCATCTCTTTAACACATGCCAGACAGAGGTATGTGGGATGGCAAGCTGAAGACTTGCTCAATATACGGACTTACGTGGGCTGCTCTCAAATGCATCATGAATCCTTTCCACTTGATTCTAGATCTAATTTCATTTATATACTTTTGTAAAGAGTGCTGTTGTTGAGAGTCTGCTTTCATTGATGTATTTTTTTCAGATACACAGTTTGTGGAGAAATTGATTTTGACATTCTCATTTTGTTTATAATTTTTGGAAGAGTGTTTTGAGAATTGATATTATATCATCCACTTTTACTTTCTCAAACAGCTCAAACATATTGCTTATATTATGTTTTTGTCTTGAGAGAGCAAGATCTGAGCACTCGGTTAATATATGTTTAATAGTATATGCTCTTTTATGTGCTTGGCATACTGGTTGATTTTTGTTTAGTAAGTACAAGTGGGTTATTCTCATATGGCCAATGCATATGCAGGCCAGTACCACTTCTTCCTTACAAGATTTTCTAGGAGCCGACTTCTATTCTCCTAGTTTGGGTGGAATTGTGAAGAGTTTATTGTGTGGGTTATTGTCTCAGTTCCATTACCATTCCTTATAAATGTATTTATTAATAACCTCATAAAAATCTGTGTATGGGATTTTGATCCTTGTATCCATATTCACATCTAAAGCCGACTTGACTGCTAGGTTTGTTTCATTATTACCTTTAACTTTAATGTGGCTAGGAATCCAGAATATTTTGATGTCTTTATGCTTCTTAATAGCACTCATTTTGCCTAATGTTTTCATAAGTGGGTTGTTGGATTTTTTTATCTTCAAATCCAATAGGAAAGATAGTGAGTTAAAAAAAAATTAGAAAAGTTTTTTGCTCCCTGAGATAATTTTGAGAGCTAGCTCAATTGCATAAGACCCTGCAGTAAAAATAGAGCTTCTCTTTGGGAGGCACCTTTTTTTGTTAATATTTTGGCTCAATGCTGCACATCCTATCTTGTCCTCACATTTTGACACCTCTGTATAGATGGGTGTATGGTGAGGGAAGTTTGCCAATATGTCCTGAAACTTATCCTGTTATATGAGTAGGGTACATTTTTTTTTTGTTTTGGGAGATTATGTAATTCTAGCAGAACTTTGGATTGCTTGATATTCCATAGGAGAATACTGGCTTCAGTCATTTCTTGTATATTTGAGAGTGCGGTGCCAAACTCTTCAGCAATAGATTTTATCCTAAATTCATAGAGTTGTATAGCATTATCTTTTTGTCAGAATAGATTGCAGTAATTCTGTCCAAATGTACTGATGTAAGCTAGGTTAGTAGGGCATGATTTTATTTTTGTATAGTACTGTAGTACCAGTTTAGTCATCATAAATGTGAAGGTGTTTCATTAGCTTCTTTGTATAAGCTCTCTACTGGGGATTTTCTAAAATCCCAGAGAATTTTTAGGTACGACTTTCTGGCCACCCCATATATGAAACTAACATAATCCAGTTTTGAGTAAAGTAGGGATCTATATAACTTGATTAATGTTAGTTGATCTGCTCCCCATTCAGTATGGGCCACAACACAGTAGCTTTGCTACATTTTGTTTTCAAATATTTTAGATGGAGAATAAATGTTAATTTTTATTATCAAAGATAATGCCTAGAAACTTGTGCTGTTCCACTACTGGGATTTCTGCTCTGTCTAATTTTAGACATGGATCATTGTGCAATTTTCTTAATTTGCAGAAATGTAGGCATTTTATTTTCATTTTGGAAAACAAACTCATTTTCATTGGCCCATTTTTGTTTTTTATTGAGATATTGTTGGAGTTGTCTTTCAGTGGTATTCATATGTCAGGATCTGTATATAATTAGAAAATCATTGGCATATAGAGAGCATCTCACTCTTGGGTTTAGGGTTTTAAGTATGGAGTTAATTTAAAAGCATCCCTGAAAGAATGTTTCCTTGTTGATCTTGCAGTTCTGATAATATACTTCATATTGTCATATGCCCTAGTCGACGAATGGGCTTATAAGGCGATCATACGCCAACCAGAAGATATATACATTCTCACAACTGTGGAGAGATACATGCTATCTCTCTCAGATCAGGACAATGGACAATTGGTAAACAAAAAAATATTTTAAGAACACTGTTCGATTAGGATAATTGAACAGTAATCTTTTCCCAGGTTCGCTTCAGTTTCAACACGAATACTGATCCACAATTCAAGGACGAACGCTAAGGCTTAGCGAATTTTGATACAAGAACTTTAATATGTACAGATATACAAAATATTAAAATAAAAGAAAATATAAGCATGAGTAAAAATAACCGACGACCAGATCTCAAGACTTACGTTGGGATATCAAAATATGCCTAACTCCAAATGGATTCAACTGAACCCGAACGGACAAAAATATAAGTATGAATAACTACGAATGCAGAAACCAACGCATACACAAAAGAGATGGGATAGGAGTTACAATTATTATTTTGACATGTGGAAAGGTGTTTGTAAGAACATAATATTTATGGATGTATGTGTATCTTTCTAATATGGGTCCAAAATATGATTACTTATCTTTATATTCAGTTCTCTTTTTTTATCATTGTCCTTTCTTTTCTTGACACAAATACGATTTCACACACTATCCGGCTGTAACAGAGATATACACTTTCTTCCTCTCTCTGTTTTTCCGTTTTTCTTTCCTTCTTTCTTCTTCTGTATACAGTTCAGTTACCGAACCCGACTCACTGCAACAGGGATATACACTTTCTTCCTCTCTTTGGTTTTCTTCTTTCTTTCTTTCTTCTTTACACAATTCACCTTGTAACAGAGATATACACTTTCTTTATCTCTGGTTTTCCTTTTTCTTTTTCTTTACACAGTTCAGCTTGTAACAGAGGTATATACTTTCTTCCTCTCTGGTTTTCTCTTTTCTTCAAACGCAGGCTGTATTCTCAGCATACAAATTTCTCTGCATCTTCAATTTGGGGTTATCGAACAGAAATACTTGTTCTTATATTTCTTGTCCGGAGTTGCCTGGGATGAATCAGACAAGTTCCATCATTATCAAATGAGTCTTATCTTTCCGTTCATAAATTATCAGCGCTTTGATTTCGAGTCCTGCTCCTTCAAAGACAAGACAGCAACTGACTCCCAAGTAAATTTCTAACTCTCACGTGTCTTGAGTTTTGCCGCGAATTCCAGCTTACATCAGTCCCCTGTCTAGCTTCTGTCTAGACATTTGTTGCTACGGGTAATTGGGTCAGTCAACCTCTTGACTTGCTTTCCCAAAATGTCACAAGACTTCCACATGACCTCCATTCTGTTGCTAGGCAGAAATTAACCTTAACATATGCGTGTATGCATGTTTAGGCTATCTGCATCCGTCACAATATACAGACTTAAAAACTCCGATCTTTCAAGAAATTCCCTATGAATTGAATCAGTCTTCCTTTTAGACCCAGTTCATGCAGATCTTTCAAGATACCAAATTTCCATGTTGTATCATACACCTTTTCTAAGTCAAAAAAAGCTGCCATGAAATGTTCTTTCTTAATAAAGGTTTCCTTTATAACAGTTTTGAGGTGTACTAAGTGACCCATGGTATTTCTTTTTTTACTAAAAGCACAATGGTAGTCCTTAATTAGGCTGTTAGTTTCCATGTACCAAGTCATCCTTTTGTTGACCATTCTCTCCATAGTTTTACATAGGCAGCTCATTAGTGCTATTGGCCTGTAGATTTCAGGATCTGTGTCATCCTTTCCTGGTTTTGAAATAGGAATGATGAATGACTGTCTCCACATATCTTGGAATTTCTTTACTGATGTAATGGAATAACCTGTCACCCCCTATGAGTGACAACACTATAGGTAGTAATTACCTATAAGTATCTGTAAGTCAATGGACTACAGAGTCTAGCTGGCATCTTTTCGGCTGTGCTGGTCGAACTCTCGGGCAGAGAGGAACCCGGACAAGGCTCTGCCAAAGAGCAGAATCTTGTTTGGGGAGGTAAACAAACCCGATCCTGTTTATGCAGGGTCTACAGGGACTTTTTGGTTGAGCCTATGGACTCGGGAACCCCACATTAAACTCAGCTTTGTGCCACATGTGACTGCATTGGGAAGTTGCTAAATACTCTAGTTGGGATGTGTTCAGTTTGACACAGACTTACATGAGAACTACCAACCTTCCAATAGTAGCACTCACTACTGGATGGACTTATGATGAACTTGTGCATAACTGTTATCTTTATTCTTCTTGTATTGGTTTTTACAATAAACTTTTACTTATTCTATTCACCGAGTTTATCAAGCATATATTTCTATTAGGACGGAATTTGACACTTACATTCATCATTGAATGAAGGTCTGTTACGTTTGTTTGTGCTGAACTTTTTGGAATACATTCTTTTGCAATAGATATAAGGATTTCTGTAAACTCTTTTATGTCCTTGATGTATTTACCTTCAGTTAGTTTATCAGAACATTGGTTTTTAAATTCTTCCCAGTTTGTTCCACCCAATTTCCAATGGAGAGGATTTTTATCATTATTTTCTGAATTTAGCAGAACAATTGGCAAGTGATCACTACCGCATATGTTCACCAGAACCTCCCAAGAGAAATCCATGTAGATTGATGGATCACATATGGATAAATCTATTGCGGAGTAGCTTCCAGTAAATGGATTTATATAAGTTTTATCATTATAAATACATAAATCATTGTTGTTTATAATTGTTTCTAAAGTCGTTCCCTTTTGGTTTGTGTCTTTGCAGCTCCATATGGTGCTGTGACAGTTAAAATCCCCTAGTATCATAAAGGGTACAGAGAGTTGCCTTATAATTTCATGAATTTCAGCTTCATTTATTCATTCATTAGGAAGGATATATACCAAGCAAATGTTTTTTGGCCTTTGTAGGGCCACTTTAACAGTAGTTGCCTGTAAAATAGTTGTCAAATTTATTTTACTTTGGCGTATATCATTCCTAACTAGGATAGATGTACTGTCAGATGCGTGAGGCCCAGTGTCATGGGTATGGTTGTATTGATTGGTTGTTTTGGTTGTTGTTTTATGGTATACTAGCAGCATGGCCCGACATTGCCCGTGTTTGATTAAAAAATCGTACGACTCATACAGCAATCGCTATCACTTGACTTAAAATATTTTTGCCCTTCCTTGCCTTTAAAGGAGTGCCCTTTGCCGTGCTTTTGTTGCTACATGCCTTACTTCCTGCCTATCTCACACTGTGAATTTTCTCTAAGCTCTATACTAAACATTAAATCTGTTACAAAAAAAGAACTAAACAAAATGAACACAAAACGATCAGCTTTAAAAAATGACTGGAAAAACTGAATGAAAAAAGAATTTTAACAACAAATACTTTTTCCCACCCAACCCAGTTCTGCGGAATCAGAATCAACGTTGAGTTTAAGCAAGCAAATGAGACAATTGGAGTAAAGTGCCATGCAGATTTACATTTTTCCCACTTGTGACGAATGCAGCTATCGATTTTTTTTGTATGCTAGTTAACATTCGTGTCAATCAGCTGTTGGCTCTCATGCTGACCAATAGAATCTTCCTGCCTATTCGTGGCAGCCAGCTATAGGCTCTCACTCTGGCCAGTAGAAAATGGACGCAAACTAAATGAAAACTGCCATAGAAGCATGAAAAAAATTGATTACTTCCACTATTGATGGGAGTTGGGAAATGCAAAGTCAGTCTTGGCCTTTCCACTAACTTGAAGCATGTGCATGTAAATTTTAGTGCAAATCCATTGAAAATTGTGGCCGTGCATTCGTTACACACACACACACACACACACACACATCCTGCCTTTTATAGATAGAGATCAAAACCTCAGTGGGTCATTTAAAGCCAAGAAAATTTTGAAATAGATTCATAGTGATAGTTTGGTAAAAAAAAAAGGTGTGTATGTATGCATATATATTTGAACCATTTATCAATTACTCATATATTTTAGTACAATCCAATTTCTTTTAGAAAATTCACAATCTTGGATGGTTTTATTTTCATGAAAAGTTTTATTGTTTTTTCTTTAAATCACTCACTTGGTTTGATTTGTTTTGTTTTACA